>JAUPFP010000038.1:240135-861146 GCA_036925085.1 Brachycybe producta | reverse complement strand
ATGGAACGTCTCTTGAATCCGTGCCACTGGTGTGCCCTAAAAATAAGACGAAAAACTTCTGCTTTCTTATTTCAATGAAAAAAACTGTTTAAAGATAAGAAAGGCTAGAATTTTTAAAGAATTCTTTGCTTATCTCTGGTAGATCTCTAAGCCTTTAAACAGTCTTTTAAATTGCGAAAACTAATTTTTTTTTTGCTATTACTAATAAAATAAGTCCGAAATTTTGGTATGCAAGAAAAAATTCAAGTGTGTAAATTTATTGAAAATAAGAGCAAAAATATGCAGGGAAAAATCGTTCATTTTTGGGCAAATAAAAAACATGTAAAAGTCTATAGCAGGGACGTCATTTGGGGGGAGGTGCAAGGGGGGGGGGGCATTTGCCCCCCCCCCCCCTGAAAAACAATTGTATTATTACAATCAGTATTATACATATGTTATAAACTAGAGCTTGTGCATATTTTTTTCAAATTTCTTGCAAAATATAAATAAATCCATCAAAACCTAATTCTATATTAAGTGGCAATATGCAGACGTCTTGCTGCAGCACTGGCCAGATATATACCAAAAATTAGCAAGTCGGTCAAGTTTTTGCCCCCCCCCCTCCCCCCCCCCCCCCCCCCCCCGAAAAAAAACTGAAATGACGTCCCTGGGTCTCTATAGTAAAAAGTACAATTAATTGATTAGCTGAAGCAATTAATGGTTTAAATCATCAGAAGCAGTAACAGAAAATGCAAAAATGAAAATGATTTGGTTTTAGAAACCTTTCGTAGAATTTTTTCTGACAAAAAGTGTTTTTTATTTTTAAATAAAAAGTAAAAATAAATGGAATTATGCGAATTTATGCAAATTACAAATTTTTATTTTGGATTTAAACCGATTATTACGGTACATGTGGTATCATAGTGTACCCAAGTGAGGTCGGAACCCTCATTTTATACAAACGTTTGGCTTCACTAATGGACTAAGAAACAAATGTTTTGTTTTTGTTTTCCAGGTGCGCATAACGATGATGACGAATCGCACGAGAAGAACGATTTCGACGAGATCTTCGGAGGAGACCAGCCCCGGCAGTATGGTTTTTTTTAATTTTTTCAAACAGTCCGTGATCTCGTCTGTAGTGCTTAATATTCGTTTACATGTTTTTTTTAGGAAAGCCGGAGTTTGTGGACCACCCTCCATCCCACAAGAACTTCACACAATATCCAGAAATGAGTTCCGTCCGCTTAAAGTGTGCCAGCTCGCGGTAACCCCGGAAACCCGAGATCCAGTGGCTTAAAGACGGAAAGGACTTGAGTCTTGTAGACCAGGAGAGTCCACCGAGAGCCAAGGGTTGGACTCTGTTCATTAAGAACCTTCAATCGTACCACAAGGGAGAAATTATACTTGTGTGGCTCACAATGCTTACGGAAGCGTTAACGCCACTTTCCGTACTGGACATTATCCGTAAGCCAACGAAAATTACGACCATTCCACGATTACAAATATAGTATTTTTCTAACTGGGCTTGGTTCGTGTTTTTTCGCTTTATACTTAGCACGCGCTCCTCGAAAGCCGGTTCTTACGGGACGGACATCCGTTAAACACGTCTGTCGAGTTCGGTGGAACGGCTTCCTTCCAGTGTAGAGTCAAGAGCGACGCTTTTCCTCACATTCAGGTTCGCTTTTAAGAACGGTTTAGGAACAGCTGATTTTTCAACCTGTGATTATTCTGTTTTTCATAAGCGAAAGTAAGAGAAACTAGAAACTGTTTTAGAAACTGGAAGAGTAGTTTCAATCATTTAAAGGTATTTGTTTTATGTTATCTTTCGAAATAAACTTTTTATTTTGAAAGATACCAACATGAAACTATCCTTAAGTGATTGATCTACTCTTCTAGTTTCTAAAAGACTTAGTTTCTCTTCATTTTGTAAATTGAAAGACGGAATAATCAAGAGTTCGAGAGGCGTTTTACACTTTAAAACCACAGTAATTATCACAAAATAACCTGATGTAATTGAATTTGGGTGTTTGTTTTTTCTTACAGTGGTTGAAAAAGATCGAAGATTCTGTTTCAGAACGGAACGATCTTTTTCGAAGGATCTCTTTTTAAGGTGCTCAAATCGAGCGAAGTTGTCGAACGTAACGAAGGTCTCTTCCTCAACAAATTGATGCTTTCCGACGTGGACGAATCCGATTCCGGTACTTACATCTGTATGGCGGCCAATACAATGGGCTACAGCTTCAAGAGCGCCTATCTCACAGTTGTTCCAAGTAAGTCTCTATTTTCGATGGCGAGACAATTTTTTTCTTTGGTTTCTGGGTTAAGTTTTTACACCAATTTCGGAGGGGAGGGGGTGTTATGTGTTTCTTGAAAAAGAATATTTGGAGCAAATAAAACTAAAAATGTTGCATCTATTGAGGGGAGAAAAAACTTAATTGTTTTGGAAACTAGATGAGTAATTTAATCATCTATTGATAGCTTTAAAAATTGAGATTTCTTTTATTGTAGTCTGTAGTTGGGGGGGGGGGGGGGAAAGGAAACTACAAACTGGAATTACCCATAAATCGTTTGATTCATAAGGTAACCGCAGTGGCGGATTTAATGGGGGAGCAGGGTGAGGAGGCGAACGATCCACTTGGGTCATATACAGCATTTTTTGGCGCCCTTTTGGTTTAGAATTTCAATTTTTTTTAATTCTCAAAATTGAGAGAAAAAAATTTTGTTTTTTGTAAAACACCAGTGCCTTTTTAGGGGCACTTCTTATTAACACATTTGAAATAAAAATAAAATTTTGTAATGGGCGCCCTCTTTTTTTATAAATAGCCCCCCCCCCCCCCCCCACGCCCCATACCCTAGATCCGCCACTGGGTAACCACATTAAAATACCCTTACGCTCGTATACCTCGTTTTCATTATGAAAGTTAACTAGTTAACCTGACAAGTACAATTAAATTTTTAGTGGAAACAAATTGTAATTAAATTAACCACAGTTAAATATGCTAACATTGGAGTTAACTGCATTTATACAAATATGGTTAACATGACAACATGGTGACATAAAATCAATTTAAGAAATGGAAACACGCCAAAGTGCACCATTTTAGATTGACTGAAGTTAACTATAACCATGGTTATGGAACTGCAGTTATAAAATATGGTTAACCAATAACCACATTAGGAACTGACATAAAATCACTTAAACAATGGTGTTTTAAAAAACATGGAAACACACTAAAGTGCGCTTTCTAAATTGATTGTAGTTAACTATAATTGTGGTTATGGAACTGCAGTTATTTTATTTTTTAATGGAAACGAGGTTAATTTACAAGTCTAGTTTCTAAAACGTGCGAGATTTTGTCAAAACCTCTGCATGACATAACTCCGACTGCATGTATTTATATATATATATAAAAAAAGCATGATTGGTGACGGTGTTTTTCTACTCGAATAATGTCGTCGGAGAGAGAAGTAATACGAAAGACGAAATCGTTTCAGACCACAACCGGTGGCACGTCGAAGACGTGTACGAGAGCGTGTCAATGGGAAAGTTTCCAGTTACTCTGGTTATCGTAGTGCCGCTTCTCGTAGTCGTCATGTTTGCGGCCGTCTTCCTCGCATTTCGTTGCAAGCAGAAATATACGACGCCAGTAAACGGTAGCAGCAACGTTAAGCCGACGTCCACTCCGAATGCGACTGCAAACGGCACATCCGGATCGACACATTGTGTCATTCCTCATGTGAAACATCCAATCGTAGGGAACAATTCTCATAAAATGACACCACTGTTGGCTTCAAACGGTTCCATGCCTCAGTGGGTAGATTTACCTCCATCTTTACATGGACATAGTAATCCCAATTCAACCTGGAGTTCGCAACATCATCAAGCAACTGTGCCTGGTGTCGGAGGAGTGGGTAGTAGGAGGAGCGGAGCTGTCACGCCTAGTAGCTCTCTGAGAGACTCTTGTTCGGGAAACAGTAACGGAAGCGTTCCCAAGGTTCATCACCATCACCATTATCGGCATCATCACCAACACGTGTACTATGGTCAGGATGATTGGTCGAGTCCTTTTCAGTGTTGATTCTGTTGAAAAGTTGGTCGCTTTTCTTCCAACCTGATACTAAAAATAGGGAGGGTTTTTTCCGATCAAATCGGGTCGCTGGCTGACACTCACTGCCATCAGCATTCCAAGGTTTAAACCTCTTGTTTTTCGTCCATCACACACACACTCTCTATCTTTCAAACTTTTCCTTGGATTAAAACAAAAAAAAAAACGAGCTTAAGATTCCAAGTGCCCTACACAACAAAAAGTGTCTTCAAAACTTTCAAATCCTCAAGTAGATTTTATTTGGAGGAAAAAATGAAAGAAGACCACAAAACTATATTATAAAATGTACATTTTTTTTCTTATGTACTTATTATATCTTAAGTTTATATTTGAAAAATATATTTCAAACCTAGTTTTAAAAAAAAAACAACATTAACACTGATGATGAGTTGACATCTAGTGGGTCATGGGGAAGATCCAAAAAAAAAAAAAAAAGAAGAAACTAGTCAAATACATTATTCGTTCTGTTCTTTTTTTTAAGAAAACAAATATTGTTCATTTTTTAAAGTGAAGTGTTTAATATATTGTATTTTATGATGGCAACTTATAAAAGCATAAACATTAATTTTAATGTAAAATTAACCTTTTTTTTTCTTCTTCTTGCTTTATAAGTTGTCACCATTTTTTTTTGTATTCACTTCCATCTCATTGATGTGTGTTTCTGTTTTGATCTGTAAATTTTGTACATTCATTGTCTTTTCAAGTCTCTTTTTTGTCCTTTTTAAAAACAAATTAAGAAGAAAAAAAGTATTATTCTTATTTATGTAATTTTTGTTTTTGAACTAAACCATTTTATAACTACCACTTTTAACTTTTTCTTATTTCTTGTTATATTTAGGTGGTTTTTGAAGAACCTTCGAACTCTGGTTAATCTGTCATTCAGGAACAAGATTATACAAGGAAATTAAGTGTTTTAGAAACTAGAAGGGTAAATTAATTACTTAATGACATTTTCATGTTGACATTTTTAAAATAAGCTTTTTTTTTTGTTGGTTTGATTGAGTGGTTCCAATTTTAATCAGTAGATATTTTGATTATTTTCTAATTTTTGGCTATAAAAAGTTTATTTTGAAAGATATCAAAGTGAAAATAATTAGTTATTCATCAATCCTTCTACGTTTCCAATGCCCTATTGGAACTAGAAGGGTTAAACTAAATCACCTAGGGTATTTTCATGTTGACGTATTTGAAAATGACCCAAGTTTAAAGTATATATTTTTTTAATTATATAGTTCATTTTAAAAGATATCAACTTGAAAATATTAGGTCTTATTATTCAGCTATCCTTCTCGTTTCCAAGTACCTAGTCTCTACACTTAAGTACATTCACTTTAATCGCATTTAAATGAATTAAGAGTCCACTTAATTTTTGAACAGTGCCTCAGAGGTTAATAAACTATTTAGTCGCATTTTTTTTTAAAAAAAACCATGATTTTTACATATGAATCAGCTTGTCATGTGGCTTGTATTAGTGGTAAACAATGTTAAGTCCACAGTTTTACACATCGGCCGCTAGATGGTGATGATATATCACGTTAAGTCCTATTCCCTTCATTGAAGGGAAAAACTTTTAAATGACTCCTGTAAAATTTACATTTGTGACAACACAATTTACCTGTAAGGCATTCAATATTGAGTTATGCTCTTAACACGTTTAAATGAAATTAATAAGGTGTGAGCTAGTTAAAAGGAATTTCAATTTTACTTCTGAAATACAGAATAACCAGACAAAAGAAGCTTTGCAAGTGTTGATTATCCCTACGACGAGATTATTAAGCCTTTCCCTCAATAAAGCATCCTCATCTCAAAGGTAAGTCAAGAAATTAAAAAAAAAAACAAGAATTAAGACGAATAGCAAACAGCCACTTTATTTGTATGAACATAACTGCGTCCAGGAACCACAAAAAGACAGAAAAAAGGGGGTGAAAAGTGACGATTATTGGTTTTAAAAGATTTAAATCTTTTCATATTGAAGAAGTGTTTTTGTACAGCATTATCTTTTTATGCTTTAAAAAAAATTAAGAAAAATTCTTACTGTCTCATAAAATGCACAAACAAGAAGTAAAATTGTGTGGACTAAAAAACAAACTCATTTCTACATCCAAATTCGAGTTCACAAAAATTCTGTTTTCTTTTTAACAAAAATTCACAAATTACAAAAAAGAAAATCATTTTTTCCCCTACAAAGGTGCTTTTTTTTCTATAAAAACTTTTTCAAAAACAAAGAAAAGGGTGAATTGGACAACGTTTTACACGCAGAAAACACGAAACACTCATTTAAAACATTGGATTAATACAGAATAACTACATTTTTCTTCTCAAATTCGAAAAAAAATTGAGGGGGGTTCTAATTGGCAGAAATTGCTTCTTCTTGTCATCACTAAATGGGAATTATATTTATAATATATATATACCAAGAAGATATTACTAAAAAGGTAAATATTATACTTGTAAAAGATTCAAAGTGTTGTTGATTGTTTCCTTTACTGGAAAAAAGTCAAATGGGGATTATTTTAAGATTAAACAGCACAAGAGACGAGAAAAGCAAAAAAGTGTGAAAAATGGATTAAGTGAAAAAACGATTAAAACCAATTGGAAAAAAAAAGGATGAAAAATAAGGGAGGAAATTTGTTTTTGTTATCCCCTTCGTTTTTGTCTCTTAAAATATCCTCCTCTTAACTTTTGTCTGAAAAAATAACACAGAAAAACTGAAGAAATAAATGACGCCTGGAAGTTATAAGACCAGTCCTACGATTTTTAAAGCCCCCCTTCTTTTCCCTTTTTTTTTCTCTACACCTAAAACCCCCCTTTTTATCCCATCTTTTCATTGACACAAACAAGTTTTTCTTCCCTCTTTATATATATAAGATTGGAAGTTAAAAGGGGGGAATGAGGGGTGTTGATGAGGGGGCCCCCTGCGACCCCCTGTTGGAGGGGATACGTCACTTCCTCGACTTGATCTACAGCTCGCTAAAGTGGTTCTTCAGATATTTCATCATGGCGAATGTGTTGAATCGTTTGATTCCTATTTAAAAACGAATATGATAAAATTAAGAAATTTGAATCGCTCGGCTCGTCTGTCTAGAGAACTAACCGAACACTTTCTCGAGCTGAGGATCGCAAACGGTGAACCTCTTATCCTTTGGGTCCTAAAAAACAACAGAAAAAGACGCATTAAAAAACGGAAATATACTTCGTTATTTAGGGAGAGGAGAAAACTCACTCTCAGATCTCGTTCCTTGATGACGGCCCACATCTTCTTAACGACTTCATGACGAGCCATTTGCTTGGCGCCAACGACGTCGGCAAGAGCGGGAGACAACTTGTACTCTCGAGTATAACCGGAATTCTCTGAAGAAGCAACAAAAAAAAAAAAAGAGGGTTTATTTTTATCGTCTATAAACGTAAGTTAAATTCGGTTACTTTTGGCGCCTCCTGCCGCGGGTTTGCTTGACTGACCGGCTGCTGCTTTCTTTTTAGCCTGAAAACACAAAAACATAAGTCGTTTTCAAGTTCTATTTAAAACTTAAAGGAAATTATTAATTTTACTCTTAACATTTTTTTTTAAATATACAACTTTTAATCTTTCAATAATCGTTAATAATTTTCTATAATTTTAATATTCTTAAATAATTCAAATTAACAATAAATAATTATTAAATTTTTAATAATTGTAACCAATAATTAATTAAAAAATCTCATAATTATAATTAATAATTAAATTTAAAGAGAAAAAAAGTGCAAGCAAACGGAACGAAACTAACCTCTTTGTCTGAATCAGCACTCTCGCTGCCTTTCTCTTCGTCATCATCGTCTTCCGAACTCGATCCCTTCTTTCCACCCTTCACCTTCTTCTTCTGTAAACAACGAAAAAAAAAAAGCGAAAACACGAAATATTAAGACATTATTATTATTGTTGTGGCTCAGTCTTAAAAGACGTACGGCTCCGGCATTTCCAGACTTTCCGCGTTTAGTTGGTTTTGGATCATAATTGGCATCTCCTCCCTCGTCGGACTCTTCCGATCCAGAACTTCCCTCCTCATCTTCAGACTTGTCAGTTCCGTTCTCTTCCTGTTCGTCGTCACGATTAGAATTCACCATTTTCATAACCAAATCGTTGATGTCTTCTTTTCTGATTAGAACCAAAAAAAAAAAAAATTAATTTTTAATTGAAAATTAATTTAATTCGAATTAATGAGTTTTCAAATTCATTTAAATGCAATGTTCTAATCAAAGCGCATTAAATAGAAATAGCCAATTGCATTCTTTCGAGTAAAACCGCGCAAGTCAAACCTCCACCTTTTACGTCACGAAGCTCCGCCCTCATTTTTTAAAAAAATTAGCCTCTACGCCAGGTCTCACGTCAAAAAGATGTTTGGAGACTAAAAACCGATCAGACAAAAATTTGAAAAAAAAAAACGGTCGAAAAAAAACCGTTAAAACGTGAAACAAATTGTTTTCGAGACAATGGAATTTCGAAAAAGCGTTTTTCGGAGCTTCGATTGACGTTTTCTGTTTTAGCGAATGCCGCGAAGATTACCTCAAAAAAAGAATATTTTGCATGGACAAAACAAAGGCGCCCATAGACAGCAAAGGGCCACCATAGCATCAAATGCAAATAATATATAAAAGAGGAGAAAAAAAAAAAGCGTCTCCCGCCATTTTGACGACGACGCCGCCGCTTTCAACACACGGTTTTGGCCTACTCTTGTACTAAAACACCGACTTACGTTGATTTCTCGGTCGAATTCGATCTAAAAAGATCACCAAAATGATGCAGCGATTTAAAACGAACAA
This sequence comes from Brachycybe producta, assembly GCA_036925085.1. Taxonomy (NCBI): domain Eukaryota; kingdom Metazoa; phylum Arthropoda; class Diplopoda; order Playtdesmida; family Andrognathidae; genus Brachycybe; species Brachycybe producta. The sequence continues at coordinate 852,264 of JAUPFP010000038.1, read as the reverse complement.
AAACTACGTTCTAACTTTTTACGATTTAGATTATTTCGCGAGAAAAATGGAAGCCGAAAGATTTGCAGAACAGTTCTCTCTCTTATTCTCTCTTCTCTTCTACTATATCCCCTTTCTCTCTTGTCTCTCTTCTCTCCCCTGTCTATCCTATACGCAGTGCGCGTGCGCAGTTTGTATCTAGCTACAAGAGAGAGAAGACAGAACAAAGAGCATCAAGGATTTAAGGGTAAGATACAAGGGGGAGGTGACAAAACGTCACATTGTTGAAATTTTATTTAGAAGTCTAAGTGTGTACAAACATGGCGTACTTTGCAGTTATATTCTACGGCACAAGACACCATATTAGTCAACCTTTGTCCAATTCGCACGCCCACACCCCTTGCTTCGTAACTTAACAGAAAAACAGCTGTATCATGCCATCTCTCCCCTTGTTTCTCTTCAATAAACTCAAAGGCTGTATCTATTTAATCAGTACGTCCTATCACACGCCTAGCCTCTAACAAGACCCCCGTCACTTATACAGCATGTAGACTACAAAGCAACGTACATCAAAAAGGTATTGTTAGAGACTTCTTAAAGAATAACCGTTATATTAAAAGATACACCCTATGAAGACTACAGATGAAACGCAAGCTCCGAACGCTCCGAGAGCTCTCGAGTATGAAAACAAAGCAGGTGTATAACGATGCTAACATTTACGTTTGCGGAATTGCTAACAAATAAGGCACGATGCTTAGCATCCGGGTTCTTACGTTTATTTGTTATGGCCTAATAGATGAATTAATAAGACATTTGAAATTTACGGATGCGGTAACGTCTCTGCATATGATCAGAACAAAGATTACGTAGCATATCATTACCGCAAACGCAAATTTGCAACACTTTCAGAAATGACACGCAAAAAACCATCGTGTGATTCGTGTTATTTTGGTTTCCATTGTTCGCAAACAACAACCCAACGCGGGTTTTTTTTTCTCCATAGGCCTAAGATAGGGGTTTTTTTCTTTGTTCTTTCGTGTTCCTTTTTTTTTTTTGCGAATAGGGTGAATGAATTTTAAGACAATTTTTAAAATAAAATACGAGATTTTTTTTTCCTTTTAATTTTACAATGATTTTGTTACCTGTTTGATAAATCTGTTTTAAATTTTTTTTCCAATTGTTGTCGTAGTTGCTTCGTTGAAACAGTCGATAAATCAGCCGTTTTTAGAATTTCTTTATTTTTGAATTAAATTAAAATTAAAAAAAAAAATTATCACAAGAAATTTCAATTTTCGGCGAATTTATTGTGAAATTATTGAAAAATTCGATTAAATACGCCAAACGCGTATGTCGCCTTTAACAATGTTTAACGCAGGCAAGATGGCTTAATTTTGTGTGTGTCTATTATACGTTACCGGCTATAGCTGACTTCAATTGAGCAATGCTGACGGCCATATTATATTAGTATCTTGCGAATAGGAGAGAGAGAAAAACAAAAAAAAAAGGCCTAACTACATAAAATATAATATATGAGACGAAAGTAGCAAGGGAAGAGAAGACCCCGTACATTCAATGTCGCGACCACCTGGCGGTCAAATACAAAAATGAACATAACGACTCCATTTTAAATAGTTAAGACCCTAGAAGCCAAGGGGTATAAGTAACAAAAGAATTTTTTTTTTCTTATTCTGAATATTAAATGAGTTCAAAGGACAGAGATGATAATCATCTACATAGGTTATATCATTGTTTTAGTTCTATATTTTGATATTACGTAACAGCTTTTCCATTTATTTTTCTTGTCTACCAAATTCTCTCATCATTTCATTGACAAAATATGGTACTGAATCCTGATTCATATCCATGGTCCATGGTGTGTGTGCGCATAGATATCTTTTTTATACTACTGTATGGTACTGAGTTCCATTTTTATAAAAAAATAATGTCACTTATACCCCTTGATTTCTATGGTTCTCGATCTTTTCGCATTATGACTGGGTGCTGACGACCAATTCTTTTTAGTTCATCCTTTCAACAAAAGGAAAACAAAGGCTTCCTTTGGTTTTCGTTTGAAATTTTATGCGAACAGCACATTTTTCTTTTAGTTTGAACTAAAATGACTCGTAATCCTATCATTTCAAAGCATAACAATTTGAACAACTGTGTTATGTACCCACGCCCAGGATTGCCAAGCCAGAATTGATCGTTTGCAACCAGCTTATAATTTTGACGAATTCGGGATTTAATAATCTTTACTAACGACAAAACTACAAAATTAATCGAAGAAATAACGAAGGATTCTGAAAAAAAAAACTCTTTACTTCAGTTTTTCACAATTACAAATGAATTTATTGCGTACTTAAGTTGCAAATTTAAAATAAACAGAGAAGTACACCAAAAAAAACTATAGATAGGTTTTTTGTTTGCGATCCATATGACACACGGCGCAGAAGAGCGATAAAAGAAATACTCTCGCGCATGGCTTGTCCCCGCATTATTCGTCTCACCCTTCCTACCTCTGTCAATAAATTTCAACCATAATGTATATCATTGATGTAAACTTGTGCGAGCATTTGGTATGTACTAATATGATGTCTTCTTTATGCACTATATGTGAATGACGCCATGTTAGTTCAACTACGTTGAAAAATCATTTTATATTTATTATTAATGTGTGAAATGGGTTACTTTTTTAACGTACATAAATAATTATATAATTTTATGGTTGAAAAATATGCATTTCGTGTAGCTTTTATCTTGAGTGATTTTGTATGACCACTGATGGAGACTGCTATACAGTTTGTGTCTGGAATGTCACTTAAGCGCTTACAGAGCACTCTAGCTGTCAAAACTAACAAAGGGGTTAAAGTTAACGTAGACCTCTATGAGAATTATTTTAAAACTAGTGGGGTAACCCGTCATAAATGACGAGAGCCAAATTCACAGGCAATTGTGCCCTGCTTTAGAATTTCTTTTCCTCCGCCCTTTTATGACGTCAGACCAAGTAACAAACCAATTAGAAATTGATGAATGATGACGTTCATAAAAGGGCTGAGCAAAAGAAATTCTAATGCTGGGCACAATTGCCTGTGGGCTGTTATAAATTCTACTTTAATTTTGCTACTATTATCCTCTACCCTTTTTTATATTTGAAAGAGAAAATGAGCTTTTCATTTTCTCTGGTGTGCGCATGCGCGTCGTATGTTCTTTTTGTTACTCCTTTCATTTCAATTTCAGTTTCCCCCCTCCACGTTTCGTTTCTTTTCTTAAAGAAAAATGTTTTAACCCCTTTTGAGGTCATTTAGTTTGAATGATGGTTTTTATTATTGCAAAATATGCATATGTTTCGAACTTAGGCAGTTGCCTAGAGGCGCCTGACAAAATAATGTGCTAAAATTCTCTAATCTCTCTCTGTTATGAACAGGTTATTTTCAAACTCTTTAATTGTTCTATCTTTCAGGAGCAAAGTTTGGAGCAACTAGGAAGTATTTTAGAAACTAGAAGGGGAGATTCACAAGCCTTAACTGTATAACCAGAATTGTAAATACAGTAAAACGCAGATAAAAAATAAAACTGCTTGCTAAGTTGCTATACGGCACGTGATTAAAACCCTGTGCTGTGCATTGACAGGCAGTTAGAAATCGGGGAGAACTTCAGTTGGCTCCGCCCTTGTTATGGCGACCGGCAACTTCTAATTGGTTGGTTATGTAGTCTGACGTCACATGCTCCGCCCTTTTCAACGTCTAAGAAAACAACAAACCAATTAGAAGTTGCCTGTCGTCATAACAAGGGCGGGGCCAACTTCTGTTTGCCCCGATTTCTAATTGCCTGTCTATCCAATAGGTACTATAGGAATATATGCTATGACTTGACTAGAACTTTTTGCGCGGATTTGTGCTGCCATCTAGCGATTAATTAGTACACATTAAGTGTCAATTTAAGTGAGAACTTTATGAAGTTAACTTTCGGTTTTGTTTGTCAGTTTGTTTTTATAATTTAGTTTATTTGTTTTAAAAATTTACACCTATTAAGCGTGTTATTGGTTATTTAAGTACACTTTGGTCATTTACGGTGAGAATCTAAATGAAAAAACACGTGAATTCGTTGTAATTTGCAATCGGCTTCGAAGAATAGGTGAACTGAGACGCGATGTCCGGAACCGTGAGAGTTCGTCGTCAGTGGCAGATTCAGGGTAATACAGTATAATTCACCATCATTCATTCAAAACTGAATGAATCTGAATGTGTTCTTAGATTATATCATTAGTAGAAGAACGTTTATTTCATTGAAAAACACTGAAATTGACATCAAATCGATTCCAACATCGAATTTATTTTTTTAAGAGAACTTTTGACCCATTTTTGACAAATGTTTCGTCACCCACGCAACCATTTAAAAAACGAGTCCACACCTTAAAAAGAAAAAGCGGACACATCATGACAACTGAAGAAAAAAAGAAGTATCTGCGATCGTGTAACCGTTTCTTTCTTTCGTTCGTTTTTTCTTCTTCTGTTCAGATGGTCCTCGTGGTACTCTAAGACGGCTTCGTAGTCAAATGGCCGAAGACGGTTGTGTCGAAAGTCAAGTGGTCGTTGCGAAGCATTTACTGGAGGAAAGTCGAAATGGTCAGAGTGAATCATCGTGGGCCGATAGTACGAATCGAGCTGTCTACTGGCTGATGAAGGCTTCCGAACAAGGAAACTCCGAAGCGACGAATCTCTTGAACAACTGCTTCAAGTCTGGAGCTGGTAGATTAATTTAAATCGGTTATGTCAAACAGTATATTTTTTATAATTTTAGAAGTTGTTTATGTGATTTACGAACAGCTGATTTTTGAGTTCTGATTATTCTGTCTTTCAGGGTTAAAATTAAGAGAACTTGAAAGTTTTTTTTAGAAAGTAGAAGTCGTAGCTCAATCACTTATATGTTGATATCTTTCAAAATAAGCTTTTTATAGACAAGATGTTAAAATATCGTCGCATAAAAAGCTTATTTTAATGGATGAGTGGAGTTTATAGTTTAAAAACATCGTAATTGTGTTTTAAAGGTATAACAGAAGAGAATTATGATGAAGTGAGGATGCGTTTGAATATGTCCGAAGATGAAAGAGCTTTCCGAACGGCTGCAAAAGAACTTTTCGTTGCTCTGACTCCGTTTGGACAAGAGTTTGTTACGACGCATCAGTTAAACGAAAGGATTACGATGAGAAAAGACGGTTTAAACGATTTTCAAAGACTTTGCTTGTATTTTTAAAAAAAAACCTAACTCATCTCAATCTTTCATTTGTTTAGGCGAGGATATGAATCTTTCAAATGGACCCTGTGAAGATGTGATTGACGGAACCGAAACATTGAATTCTTCTTTTTCAAAATGTCAGCCTTATGTCGTTTTTTAAAAAAAAATATATTGAAATATTTTTTGTTCGTTATGTTCAATCATTGTCTTCGTTCAATCACTAGGGTATCACAATACGAAGTTATTTCAAGGAGAACATCTGAGCGAAGATAAATTGGTCAATATCGCCGGTCAAATAGCTCAGGGACAGTTGCCATCGGTACAACTACTTTCCGATTCCGACGAAACCGATTTAAAATATTGTCATCAACAGCGGAGATGTTTTCAAACTGTAAATTTATTTTATTCTCTGGTTAATTTTTATGGTGGACGATGACAGTTTGAGTGATGAAAGTGTTTTTAAAGATGGTTTTGAAACTACATGTAAAACTGTTAACGGAGATTTTATTTGCATATAAAAGATTAAAAATTTAAAAATAAGTGTTTTTTCATTGGCGAACTCAATTCGTAAAAACGGAAATTGTTTTTTTTTTTTTAATTTTGAAAGTTTTTAAAGATATTTTACGAACGGATAATTTTCGAAATCATGTTAAACGATATTAAAGAGAAACTGAAAGTATGTTAGAAACTAGAACGGTAGCTGAATCACTTTATAGTCGTTTCGTGTTGATATCTTTCAAATTCAATATAAGCTTTTTATGAATAAAAAAAATTACAAAAAATATTGTCTAGTTTAAAATCGAGTCATTTTAAAACCAGAATAAAAAGCTTATTTTGAAATATAGCAACATCAAAAATACCCTTAAATGATTGAAATACCCTTCTAGTTTTTAAGACAGAATAATCAGAGTTTAAGAGTCGTTTGCGTCACGTCCTTAAGCTAAAAACAAAAAGTGAAATCGATTCATTTTTTGTTTAAGTAAGTTTTAAGTAAGCGTTTTTTGTTCTATTCTAAAGGTACTCGATTACGTTCTGAAAGGGCTGATGACTGTGTCAGTAAAAACGTTGGATGTCGTTGCAGAACACGGCGATGCTTTTCTTTCGTCTCTTCTTCCGTTGTCGCAACTACGAACGATCGGAATCCTAATGCTTTTCAGTTTCGTTCCGTTGAGTGGGATTCTTTATTTCCTGCCACTTACAGGTTTTTACGTGTCGCTTGTGGTGATGGCCATCTCCAACCTTCAGATGTTGTGCAACATAAGACGTTACGGCCTCTTCTCTTCGTGGCTACGAGTTTTTCAGACGGTGGACGTAAATCTGGATGTCGCAAACATCGAAAGGAGGTTTTGTCGTCGTCGACTTCAGCCATACGTTCGGTTTTTTGTTGCGTTATTCTTTATGTTATGTTGTCGTCCGTTTTGTACTTCCGACTCGATCTGTTTCTCCGATCTGATGGTTCTTTCCGTCGGATTCTCGATCGTATCTGTCGTAAGTCTAAACGCGACTTTTACAAGACACGTTTTTGCGTTCTTGTTAACGACCGCTTTCACGATGGCCGTTCGGTTTTATGGTCGCGAACCTTTGAACGTTCTGTTTGCGACGTTAGGTTTTGAAACCATACGAAAAGAATTTGGTGATGTCGTTGTCGTTAACTTTGATATCGGTTTGGTACCAGTAATTTGTTTGATTCTTGTGATGCTGTGGATGGCTGTCCATCAACAGTTTCACGGATTCTATTGTATTCTTTTACCAAATTTGGTCTCTTTGACTTGGATTCATTTGGCCGGACTTTTTTTCCCAGAAGCTACTTGGCTTGGACTTGCTCGCAGCTCTGTGATGTTAACAGCAGTTGTCATTCTTCCGCTTACGATACTCATTCTAGTGCCTTTATTATTAGCCGTTGGCCTTCTGAAACTATTTTACGTACTTTGGGAATCGAGTTACTTTCTGCCGACTTTGACCGCAGCTACCGTCATCTTGTTAACCAGCTTAGGAAAGTGGGCCGTCGATCGCCGTGGTACGTTGCAACCTGGTCGTTGGAAGACGTTTTTGGTCGGTGTTCAGATTCTATGTGGCGTTTTGGCGTTAATTCAGTTTGTGCCTTCTTTTCGAGACTTTGGCGTTTCTTGTAAACCACAGCAGGATTCAAAGGTCGTGCCTCTTGCGTGGAACACCTATCGTGATCTTTGCTACAACCCTTCGGATCACCTTTTGCAAGTCGAGATTCAGGACAACTGCGCTCATTTAGCTGATGTACCAGTTTATTGGAAGGGACACGTAAAATCCGTTCGTATATCACGGATTCAGAATAGAATGGAAGATACGTTGAGTTATCTACCGTCTTCAGTTGCATCCAATCTTAGATGCGTTTACGGAATATCTTATGAAGATTGCGACGACGAATCAAAGATGATGGGAATTCACCTGTTGAGGACGTGTGCCGTGGTACGGTCGGTAACTCGTCGTAAATGTCACTTGCGTAACTGGAACGTCTACGAGTTTGAAGTGACGCTTAACATGGGAAGTGAAGATTACTGGAACACACGTGAGATTTCTCTTTTGGGTGATGATCGTTTTAAGGATTTTATGTTTCGGCTCTTGCCGAATGATCACGTGGGATTCAAGGGTGTTCTGGTATCGGATCGAGCTAACGGTTTGCCAATGAGACCCATGATCAGACTGACTGCCGTCTATTGCGTCGACTGCGTCCATCGGATGGACGCAGTCGACGAGATTTCGGCAATCGATGTACGAGAACAGTGGGATAAGTTCTTTTCGTTTATTTTTAATTTTATGTTTTTTCCTTACGTTGAATTGAAAAGTGTGTGATAATTTACTTAAAATCATTTTATATTTGAAAAAAAAAACATGCTTTTTTTGTAAATATGGTGTGAAGAACAGAAGTTTATTTGATTAATTTATTTTAACAGTTTATTATTTTTGTATTCATTTGCAGTGATAAGGTTTTTTTTTACTGATGATAAAATTACCAGAGTCGACAAGAAACAAGTTTTTTTTATTGCTCAATTAAAATGTTAACAGTAATTAATAATTATACATAGAGAGGCAATGAGTTAGCACAATTAATGTTTAACAAGGATTATGTTTGATTAACTACATTAATTTAATATACGTTAAATTGCTTTAAATTTAAAATTAATCAATCAAAAGAATAAAAAATGAAATTTGAGTAGGGAATTTGGGCCACTTGTATAGGGATTTTAAAGAGTTCAGACAGCGCGGCTTTTTTATTACAGTGTTGCCAGGTACAATATTTAAATAAATTATTCAATGATATTTTTTTTTAATTTTGTTTTGGAAATTATTCACAATAATTTAAACTTTTGCATAATTAACAAATTAAGTTGTTATAAAACGCAGCACTTCAACGGTGCCCGACTCAATTCTAAAGTTAATTTATATAAATTTGAAGTTTTTATTTTGCTGTATTATCTTGTCATATTATAATAGGGACAAATTATGGATTGCGTCATAATGTCATCGGTCATCTTGGAGTTCAAGTTCTCTCAGGTGGTGGGTCGACATGAAAAGACGTAAGTTTTTATGCTTTTCTAACTGTTTATTTGTAGTATTTGTATTTTAATAAGTTTGTAACACGATTTGCAATGTTTTCTTACAAAATAATCACTTTTCTTGAGAGTTTTATGTGTAATTCAGTGCTTTTACTTTGCGTTGTTGGGAAGGGACATTTCAAAGGAAGAGGGAGGGAAGGGGGGGGGGTCCTTAGGGGCGGTGCAGATGACATTTTTTCATTTTAATTGTCTTATTTTAATTCACCTGGTTTTTTAAACGGTATGTTTTCTTGTGGTAAATGAGGATTATTAACGTCAGATTAAAAGTTGATTATTTTGGAATCGTAATAAAAATTAAGTAAATTGAGAACGTTAATTTTGCCGCCAAGTGAATTTTAGGGTATGACCCGTAGTAAATCATTAGTTATATTCAGAAGTATTAGAACGGTCTTCAATTTGCCGAGGAGGGTTGATCTACAATGGTGTCTTATTCGTATTGACTTAAATATGAACACACGACATCTTGGTACACATTTTAGGCGAAAGGTAATAGGTTCAAAACTAACATATCATGTCACATTGCCCTCTTCCCTCTCGCCGCTCTCGCTGAAATTTGCTAAGACGTCTTATTTATTGTTTGTGTCTGGTTATGAGTGTGGGCGGGGCTTGTTTGTTGCCTTCTTAGGCCGGCATCACACTGGATCAGACAAAACTGTTTTAGTCAAAACTTAACTTCGTAGATAAATTCATTTTTTTTTCTCAGGAGGGAATGAGACTGCCTGCACACTACTAGATCAGTCATTTTTACTAAAAAAAAAATAAGTTGAGCTGGATTTTGCCGGCCAGCCCAAGCCCAGAACAGTCTTGTCTGATAGATAACTCATTCAGACAAAACGAAGTGCATGGGACTGGTCGTGTTTTTGACTAATCGACACGAAAGCTGTTTCAGACGAAATGACTAATGCAGTGTGCAATTGCCTCATTTGATTCAATGCATATTTTCACTTTGTTCGAGACAGTTTTTCTTTGACTACTAAGGCTTTGACTACGACAGTCTTGTCTGATCCGGTGTGATGTAGGAATAATAATAATAATAATAAAAGTTAATAATTATAGCCATAATAATAAGAAAAAAATGAGGTGAAATTGAAGACAGATAACAATCGATAATATAAGATATATATTTGAAATAATTCCTTTTTTTTAAATAAGTTATTGATTAATAATGATTGATAAAAGGGATGAGTGACGTCACATTCTCGATATAAGTAGTGGCCAAAAGAAGTAATTAACCGATTTGTAACCCCTTCTTTCTATATGTATAAATATCCAATGTATGCAATAATTCTAATTAATGGGTCTGATTTATGAAATTAATGAATGGTGGTGAACAAATAGAAGATGACAATGATGATGATGGCGATTGTATTGATTGATGGTGGAGAAGAAACCAGAGATTAAATGTTACATAAATGATCAAACTTCATCAATTGTCATCATGAAATGATCATATCTTTAAATATATATTATATTATGTGTGTGTTTCTACTACTTCTGATGAACTTATGACCTAAAAAAGATGCAATGATTAATAATAATAATAATAATAAATTACAGGGTGTACTAGTATTAATTGACATTCGTTTTCCTCTCACATTCTTATGAAATTTCTGTTTATAAAATAGTTTCAAAATTGGATTTCTCCTTACTGAAAACAAGAAAGAATTTTATATTAAATGAAAGATATCAAAGGGGAGGAGGGACTTAGAAGTCAAGGAGACATATGCGACATTGTAAGTACATATCTGTTCAAAGTAAGAGACCATCCTCCATAGAAATCAATGATAAAGTTCTATGCTAATTATTAAAAGCAGCAATGAAGCAGCTCTTTTTCATTTATATTCATTCCTCTTACTTCACCAAATTTATCATTTCATTGAGAAAATATGTTATTTTAGGCCTTGTTTCCATTGGGATGGAACTTTGAACTAGATTTGAAAATTTCAACTGGTGTGAAAAATGGAACACACGTGGCCACCCTCCGCCTATTCATTATCATGATAGGCTGGAGCCACGTTTCTCCTATTTTTCACACCAGTTGGAATTTTCAAATCTAGTTCAAATCTTCACCCCAATGGAAACAAGGCCTTATAAATCATTTTTTTTAAAAATAAAAATGTCACTTATCCCTCTTGTCTTCTAAGCCCCTCCCCCTCCTCATTATGCGACTTGGTTCAGTGACACTCATGACGAATTAATTAGGTAGAAATGGAAGTTTGTTTTTTTGTTTTAATTTGAAATGATCTGTGTGTTTGTTTCTTCTCTCTCTTCTTATCTCTCTCTCTCTCTCTCTCTCTCTTTGTCATGGTTCCAATTGTAATTTTGTCTTGTCTGGCTTTTTCTTTCTATCTTATTTCAAATAATACGCATTTAATTAAGTTCTATCCTAAACAAAACAGTTGTGTGTTGTGAGATATACACGGTTGTCGTCTACATTCAGAATAATAGTAATTTCATGATAATAATAATAACAATAATAATAATTGGCATACAAATACATGCCTACGTCATTTATGCACATCGAGCACATAATAATTATTAATTATAATAATAATAATAATAATGGAATGAAAATGAAAGAACGCGAATATTAAATTCGTGTTTTTTTTATAAATAGAATGATGAACTTGAGTGAGTAGTGGGAGCTAGTGCTTCAATTATAATATATATATGTATACCTGTACAGTTGACCCTCGGCGTACGAGCCCCACCCACCCACTGCTGTACACCCTAAACCCCTTCAGGTCTCCTCTTAAATTAAATAACATTTCTTAAAAGACTAATATTACTGAGCCCCGAAAAGGCCATTTATTTTTTATCAATTCTAATCTGTTGCAACGAATTACTTAATCCGTTGCATCAGATTAGAATTGATAAAAAATAAAAACACATGTCCTTTTCAGGGCTCGGTAGACTGCTGACTGTGAGATAGTCAAAGTTAAATTAAAGTCAAAGGTACAGCTAAACTCATGAACTTTAGATAGAATGTTTTATGTAAAAGTTTGAGTTTAGCACTTGTTTTAACTAAGAATACATTAAACCTACTACTAAAAGTGAATGAGTTTACTTTTAGCTTTGTCTTTCTGACAGTTAGAAATCGTTAATATGACCCTTCCTCCCTCCTTACGTGATTACGCTTTAGGCCGGCTTTGCACGGACCATTATGTGGCGTTACGTTGTGGCTGACGCAGCCGTGCCTATAACCTTTATCGACACTTAACAACACTGTGGTTCGTGTGAACACTGCATATTCAAAACGACAACTTTATGTGATCCGTTTGAAGCCGGCCTTCTATGACAGCGCCTTATATGAAATAAGGATTGGGCCGTTCTTCAAGAACCAAATAGGCCGTATGAGCGAAGGTCTGCACTGTTATATTACTATTAGGACCTATATAATTATAGACTAATCTCAGGTGTGTTTGTGTGTGTATGTAAGAAGCTATTTGTTGGTCATATAGGCCCCTGAAATTGGGAATAAGTAGATTGAATGCCCCAATATATTAATATATTAGTTCAAATTAGAACCTTATTTTGGATTAGCATCATAATAGGAGTTGCATTCAGCCAATCAAAATTGGTTGCAATTTCAACTAATAAAGCTGCAGGAAACCATCTTAACTCTCTCTCTCTTTCTCTCTCTCTCTTTCTCCCTCTTTCTCCCTCTCCCTCTCTCCCTCTCTTTCTCTCTCTCTCCCTCTCTTCCTCTTTCTCTCTGTCTCTCTCTCTCTCTCTTTCTGTCTCTCGCTCTCTCTCTTTCTCTCTGTCTCTCGCGCTCTCTCTCTCTCTCTCTCTTCCTCTCTCTCTCTCTCCCTCTCTTTCTTTCTCTCCTTCTCTCTCTCCCTCTCTCTCATTCTCTCTGTCTCTCGCGCTCTCCCTCTCTTCCTCTTTCTCTCTGTCTCTCGCGTTCTCTCTCTCTCTCTCTCTTCCTCTCTCTCTCTCTCCCTCTCTTTCTTTCTCTCCTTCTCTCTCTCCCTCTCTCTCATTCTCTCTGTCTCTCGCGCTCTCCCTCTCTTCCTCTTTCTCTCTGTCTCTCTCTCTCTCTTCCTCTCTCTCTTCCTCTCTCTCTCTCTCCCTCTCTCTTTCTTTCTCTCCCTCTCTCTCTCTCCCTCTCTTTCTCTCTGTCTCTCGCGCTCTCTCTCTCTCTCCCTCTCTTCCTCTTTCTCTCTGTCTCTCTCTCTCTCTTCCTCTCTCTCTCCCTCTCTCTCTTTCTTTCTCTCCCTCTCTCTCTCTCTCTCTCTCCCCCCTCTCTCTCTCGCTGTCTCTCTGTGTCTCTCGGTCTCTCTCGCTCGCTTTATCTCTTTCTCTCTTGTCTCTTTATCTCTCTCTCTCTTTCTCTCCATCATTCTGGCGCAAATATATATGGGTCTATTGTTGACTGCCCCATATTTGATTTCATAACAAGATAGATGGTCAAGTGTGATTGTGTATTTATTAAATATTCTTGGACTTTTCTGCTTAAATCTGATGGGAGGATTATATGTGGTTTATATTATGGAATGTGGTTTTGTTTTATATTTCACTGAAAGGCACTTGGTCAAGTAGATAAAAGATAGAAAAACCAAAAAAAGTAAAGCTAATATGAACGAATATAGTGTGTATATATAAATATATAACGGTAAATATAATAATGAGAAAGAGAGATGAAAAGGACCACTCAATGAAGAGGGTCTCTTTTAAGAGGGAAATACTTTACATTCTTTTTGTCTTTGTATTTCGTAGAAAAAACGATGAGAATTTTTTTTTTAAAAACAATCTTAAGACAAAATTTCAAGATTTATAGGTGGCGCTGATCTAACGCCAAATTAACCGAGCACCAAACTAAATAGAAGTCCTATTTTTGGCGTTTGGTGTTTACTCTATTTGGCGCTTAATCACGTCGCCTCGATTTACATGTATTTGTGAAACTGGAAGCATTTTGATGATAATATTTTTAAAAATAAACTATTTATGGTAATTCGAAAAAAGACGAATTTCGTTTTTCATCTTAAGTTGGACTCTTAAACGTTCAATTCAGTCTTTTTTTTAAGTTGCAATAACAAGTTTAATTTTAAAGGTTATTATAACATCATAAAAAATACTTTTAGCTTCTTTATTTTACTCTTCTAGTTTCAAGTAAATCTTGAAATACTTTCTTAAGTTGCTTTAAAAGAAATCCATCAAAATAATTTTAATATTAGTTTTCAATTTTAAAATACAAACGTCACTCAAAAGACTCTGATTGCAATGTATTTAAGAAGAGAAACTTGAAAGTTTTTTAGAAACTAGAAAGGTAGCTCAATCACTCAATGATATTTTCATATTGATATCTTTTATATCAGTTTAAAAATGACCCAACTTTAAGTAGACGATATTTTTTTAAATATAATTTCCATTTTGTCAAAATGGAAATAGTATTGAGTGATTCAGTTACCATTCTAGTTTCTAAAGCTTAAATTTCATTCACGCGATGTCGACTTGCTACTCATTCGCCAAGCTTCTGTTCAAAAAAACAGCTTCAGTTCGCAATCGTTTCAAGTCGCTACCCAACAACCAATCAGAGACCAGATTTTGTTGCATATGGCGTCTTTGACGCCATTTTTTATGACACCACACACCATGAAGACAAGCCCAAAACGTTTGTAGGCGCAGCACATATGTAGTGTGTGCCCGCGACTAGCGTCTTGCTACTTCAAGTCGCTATGCTAGTCGCTAGTCGCCGACGCTACGCTCAAGATAGCAGGTATGAAGTTCCAGCTTTAGACTGCTTGCACGCGAGCGACTTTTTATCCTTCAACAGTTTTGTTGCAAGGCGCAGCTATTCACGATTGTCGCTCACATTAGCTACTTTTGTTTTGCGACAGTGTGCGTCATAAAAAGTTAAATACACAATAGAGCCTGTGCGACAATTTGTAGTCTCTCTGCATAGTCTCAGTAAAACGTATACATTCTATAGGTCATGACTGTCGCAACGCAAAAAAATGGAACAAGTTGCATGTTTTTAGACGCGCAACTATACAAAAAATGTTTCACGTCTTGTCTTGTGCCATTTTTAAAAAAAATGTTTCATTTTTTTGTAGTTGCAACAGTGTGCCACAAAAAGTCGCTCTTCAGTAAGAGTTCTTAAACTAACCTTCAAGGTTTAACTTCATATTGCGCCTAAAATACAGAAAATAAGAAGATTTCGATTATAATTATCAGTTGTTCAGAAAACACCCTTAAAATTATTAATTCAAAAATTGAAAGGATTTCCGTCTTAAGATAAAAAGAGTCATGTTGATTATGAAAATTAGTACAAGTAAAATGTCGTTAATTAAATGACGAGAGTGACGTTTAATAACTCTGGTTTTACCTCGGTCACACTGAAAAAGTGGGGCAGGAGGAGAGAGGATGGTTTTGAGGCTTAATGACAAGAAGTCCAAAAAAAGAACAAAAGAGGCCCACCAACTACCACCACCACTCTCGAAACAAAGAAAAGAAAGTTGTTTATCTAAATCTATATCAATACATATTGGGGGGGGGATACACTTTTGTTGAGAGATTAATTAATAATTTAATAGCCTCTTTACGTGTGTATGTGTGTGTATGTTTTAGTAGTAATTTTCGAATGTGTGACACAACGACATTGAGCTAGTTGCACAACTAACAATTAAAACAGTCTCTCTTGTGGTTAGTTAACACTAAAACGATGACCAATGACTACCTTTTCTCTATAGTCTTCTATGAAAATCCCTATTCCCAGTCAAATTCCTGGTGTGTTTTTTTTTAAAATTTATAAATTATAATGTGTGGTTTGGGTAGGCCTATGGGGTGGCCATTTTTAATTCAAAATGGTCTCTTCCGTGTGTCCGTTTCAAATCTAAAAGTGTACTTGAGGACCCTAAACACATTTGTCCTTAATTATTTAAAGAGAAACCCTTTTCATGGGTGGCGAAATGGAACTGCTTGCTTATCCATAGCAAAGTCAATGCTGTTACCATAATTTATTATGTTAACATATTGATAAAAGGGTACCATATGATAAAACAATGAGAGAGGAGGATATAGATGGTGGGGGTGGGGGAGGGCTTGTTTGAAAAGGGAGTTTGTGTCTTCAGTTAACTTGTCATTTCATTGTGACTGTTGTAATATTTTACCAGCAATTAAGGAAATTGGGGGGACTGTTTTATTGTTGTTTTGTGTCCACGGCAAAGTTTGACCACCGTTTTTCAGTTGAACCTCCCCACCCCCTCCCCGGTCCCATCCCATTCCCCTTTTACCGTTCGTGGTACCCGAAAACGAATCTTGAATAATTATTAGTTTTTAGATTCACGATGTTCAACAAATAGCGGAACTGCTGGCGGTCTGCATATTAAAAAAACAAACAAAAAACAATATCAAATGGAATTCTAGTTGAAACAAAAAAGTAGAATCCACCAGAAAAGAAAATTCTGTGCATGATGCAGAAAATAACAACCTCCGTAAGAATTAGTTCACACACACGACAGAAAAAAACAACATGCAGAAAATAACAATTAAATATCAGGACAAAAGTTTTCCTCTGTATTTCAAAGGTTGTCGCACATTACAACGGAAAGCATTTCTAGGATGTTGTTGAGTTTATAGAAAAGATGAGAAAGAAATTGAATCAAATTTGAATAATTCCATTCTATTTAGATGGCAGAAAGTAGGCAGGTAAAAGATGGAATTATTAATTTCCGTTGCCAAAGTGGAATTACATTTTTATCAGCCAATAAGAAGACGTTCTTGTGACGTGTGCGCATCATTTTTTCATGGCGTCTAGTTTTATTTTTTCTACACTTGTGTATAAAATCAACAACATCTTTAAAGTGAATTAATTCAGTTATGAGTGCGGAACGCAGAAATCTAGAAGAAACCTTTTTCTATTTTCTGCTTTTTTTTTTCTCTCTCTTTCACGAATGTGAATGCACTTTCATTTACTCTTCTAGTTTTAAATAAAATAGTTGAAATCCTTTCATAATTGTTGTTTAAACGAAGCATTTCTCAGCGTTTTCTCTGCATTATGTCCAGAAAAATGTAGCTTATTACAAGGCACTACTTATTTCGTTAGAAGTGTCCATTTATATACTCTCCTACGCAGGCTCTATACCCCCATTATCTTTCATTGTCCTTTGATGTGAGATCTCATATGCATTAGGTGTGTGGAGCCTGCGTAGGAGGAGGACATCTAACGACACTTCCATCGGGATAAATGGTGTCTTAATCCTGGGGGTTTTAAGATATTGAAAGACATTGATTTTAGAACAGGTGAGGGAAGGGACACTTACCACTGCTTTGCCGTTACACATGCGTTTATCGTCTTTTGAAGATGACCAATGGATACTCGGTGGCCTCGGAAGTGTATACGAGTTCATTTCGGCGGTTGAATTCACCATGACCTTTTTTTGCATATGGAGAAATTACTTTTTTTAAAAAAAATGAATCGTAACACATTTTAATTTAGGCCTAAGTAACCTTCGAAACTGATCTGGAAGTGTTGGGCAGTGAGCACATCGATTCGCTGGGAGTGCTCGCTGTAATCGAGCACTTCCGTCGACTACTTCTGTGCTGTGACCTGAAAGACGGGGGGGGGGGGGGGGAGGGGGAGGGGATGGAAGAAAACGCACATTTTGATGATAATTTAGTGGAAAAAAGGTGGTTAGATGACGAGAGATTCATTTCGAAAAATGTACCGAGAAGATGGTCCCGGAGCATCTCTCAAGTAATAGTCATCGTGCACACTGGATGTCATGGATGTAATTGTTGGTCGCCTCTTGTAGTGCGGCGAAAAAAAAACATCCGGAAAGGCCTCGTCGCGTCGGTCGTTGTCGGCAAATACTATGTCGTCTTCGTACGGAACTCCACTCACGGCTCCGAGAGTGTCTTCCTCGTCACTACTCAATCTTGCATTCACTCTTCTGTAGTACCTAAAAAGAAATAACAAATTCAGTGGAAAAACTAACAATTTTTAACTGAAATTTGGGCCAAAATGACAATAAAAAGGAATTATCAATCAGAACGTGTGTAAATAGGTGGTAGATCTCACTTGTATCTGGGAATTCCTCCAGAACTACACCGTCTCAATGGATCCGTTTCAGAGCAGCCGCGTCTGGCACGTTCCTTTTCTAATCGTGCTCGTTCTTGTAGAGCGATGCGGTAAATTTCGTTCCGTTCTCTGATACTTTCGTTGCTGTCGAATGCAGTGTTCACGTGTCCGTTTTGACGTTTTTGATTCTTCACACGTCGGTTGTATGATTCCATTACTGAAAAAAAAAGCAAATTATGGATTTAGTTTGAAATAGGCCTTACTGTAAACAATACAAGATTATAATTTAAGGTGCAAAAAGCGACCAGTTTCAGCTTGACAATCATAGCTTGTCAAGCCATCAATTTCAAAAGAAAAACTGACATAAATCTATGACAATAATAGAAGCCAATCCCAAGATTGTCAAGCCAGAAATTGTTCATCTGTTGTCTTAAATTATTACGGCAGCCAGAAAAATACGTTTTTTTTATTCAAAGAACCTGCTAAAATGCTAGAAGTCAAACTAGCATAGAAAACAGTTCTTGCTCAAACTAGAACTGAAAAAAATGCATTTTTCTGGGTTGCATTACAAATAAGAAACCTCTTTTTTCTCTGATCTGCCACAAGAGGACTGCGATGACAAACGAGGCACACAAGAATGACATGAGAATTATGGTGAAAATGGTTGGGATGTTGAAACCGTAGATGGTCACATCTTGAGCGATCTATACAAACCAAAGAAAGTGGACGTTAAAATTGGACGACATTCAATGGTTCATACACGTAAAACCACGTTATGTAAAAACTAAATGAAAACATGAAACAGGAAGTTATTTTAGAAGAAATTCAAAATTTTCTTATAAACTACAAGAGTAAAGATAAAACATACGAGTAATCAGTCAAAATGAACGATTTGTGACAGCTTGTAAAAGATAATTGTCTAATTACGACAATGATTTTTCTTGTTTTTTCTTTGAAGTTGATATAAATTATAAAACATAAAATTTGAACTTTTTTTTGTGTAAATCATCAATTGATGGAATCAATGCTGTCGTCACGTTTTTTTTCCATGTTTTTCCATTCACTCTAATTAGTTTTCTAACACATTTTTGGTGTCTTTAAAAACTGCTACTGTGTTTGCAAATAACTTGCTTACACGCCTACAGCACTAAGGTGGATTTCCATCAGGACATATTCACAAATTAATCCATAAGTATAAAGATTAATAGACATATTTGTGTAAAAAGATTCCGAAAAGTTCAACAATCATGGCGATAAACTGTCCAGCATGTTAGCTGATTGCTTTCACAGCTAACAGCAGCCAAGTACAATATGTTTGAAGAAATTCAATTCCACCATCCACCAAGTTGGTACCATTTATGGTACGGTAAATACAACATTTGAATTTCTTCTGAAAATGACATTTGGACGTGCAGAATAACTAGGCCAACCAGTTCGTCAGTTAAGTGATTGTCGTTGGTTTTGTACCGTTGTTGTATTTTCCTCGTATATCTTTCCATCGACGTACAAACTCTGCTGCATCATGAACCTGACACCACCGACCGTCAAATTGACATTGTCCTTCGCATTTTTCCAAAGGTTCTCCTTAATGTCGTTTAATGGTTTTGGTGGACCTTCCAGTTCGCTTTCAACAACAACTTGTGCTACAATTAGCAAACATCTATTGAAATGATCTTGTTTTAACACAAAAACCTGCAAAATTTTGTAACAAAATACCTTCTTGTTGGAGTCCTATTGTCGGAATTTTCCATTCAACTGTTGAATATCTATTTCCAAATGTGACAAGGAAGGCCGTAATGAAAATATCTTCCGTAATCTTTGTTCCATCTAATGGTCCGTTGAATGTCATTGTGATGTTTTGCTTTTGTGTGATATTGCTAGTCCGCGGACCATGGACATTGAAATGAGCTGATCAGTAAGATACAGTATAATTACTGGAAATCTCGTAATTTGTACATGTGGTGTAGGGATGAGGTTTGGTTTTATCGGAAACACACATACCGGAAACATTCGCGATTCGGCTTTTGTACGATGGTGAATCCACGCTCACGTTCAACTGAAACCGATATCCAGTAGTGTTTAAATGCAATTTGAGTGGTCCAGTCTCACTGCTACAAGATGGAAAGTTTCCAGTTGTATTTCCTGAAAGTGTCCAGTTTTTTGGATTTCCATTGGGCATCAGTGTCACGATGTAGCGCCACTCAGTTCCCTGTTTAATGTTGAAAGGGTTTTAAAACAAATAATAAAGTGGCAGATTTTGTTTTCGAGTTTGAATTGAATAAAAGATAGTTCTTATGCGCTGATAGTGTAGATATGTCTTAGTCTTGGTGCATGGACCACTTTTAAGTGGTCGAGTTCGACTGCGAAATGTTGTCACAAGTGGCTGGGCTGTGGTTGATATAGTATTCCTATGGAAAGAAGCCGGACCTATTGCACACAAGGATTTCATTTTGCAGTCGAACTCGACCACGAAAAAGTGGTTGGTGTGTCAAGACCATTACGGTGCTGAAAAAATGTTGCGAAAAACGGAGTGACCTGATTTGGTTGATAACGACAGGACCAATTTTTAAATTTATTTGAGACAATTTGACGTCACTAGTTTTCCGTAACAGTTTTCAGCACCTTAAGATACATCAATATTACCAGAGCATGATGTAATTTACGTTTATCATGTCCGATTGTGCTGGTGCGTTCCTTACAAAGTCCCATAAAAAGAGGTTTAGAGAGATGTTGTAACTGTCAACAATAGTGAGGTTTGCCACTTGGACATTGAGTGGATATTCCAACACTTGAAACGTTGACGATTCTAAGTTTGTTACGAATGTCGAATTTTCCGAATCTGTAGTAGAATGAACGCTGAACTCCAGTTTATATCTGCAAATGTACAGATATAAAATAACACATTTTATTAATACAGTGGAAACAGTTTAACACGAAATGGAAGAGATCGGAATTGTTTTTTTTTTCGTGTTAAGATGATTTATGATCCTGCTAAGTTTTCACACTCTGGTTATTCTTTCTTTCAAGAGCAAAATTAACAACCTAGAAAGTTTTTTTTTAGAAACTAGAAGGGTAGCTCAATCACTTTATAGTATTTTTATGTTCGTATCTTTTAAAATATGCTTTTTATGGACTCATTTAAAAAAAATATCGCCTGCTTAAAATTGGTGTCATTTTTCAAACTGACATAAAAAGCTTCTTTTAAAAGATAAATTGACATGAAAACACTTGTCAAGTGATTCAGATACCCTTCTAGTTTCTAAAGCACGTTCAAGTTTCACTTCATTTTGTATCTGAAAGACAGAATAATCAAGAGTTCGAGAGGCGTTTACAATTTAAAACTACTGTAAATGAATTTCGTGTTAAAATGAGAAAATATATTTCATTTTATGCGATTTTTCGTGTTAAATAGTTTTCACCCTTGTGTGAGATTTGGGGGTTCTTTGAATTTGTCCATTGAGAGCCAGTTCGCTTGAGTGCAGAACTACAACTGACATTGTGACAATGCTGCAATTATTATAAAAAAAACTAGTGGGGTAACCCCTCATAAATGACGGGAGCAAAATTCACAGGCAATTGTGCGCAATTCGCGTCGTTTTTCCTTTTTTTACTTCTTTCATTTCAATTTCAGTCACCCCTCCCACTTTTCTCTCTCTCTCTCTCTCTCTCTCCCCTTCTACACTTTCCAACCTTTTCCCCTCACCCCGCACACTTTTCTCTCTCTCCCTCCCCCTTCTACACTTTCCAAAGGAAGAGTTCAACATATAGTTGACCTTGAGAAAAAAAAACGGTTCAATTCAAATTTATATAAATTCCGACGTGCTTCAATGGTTTTGTTACTCCACACACACACACACACACACACACATACATACACAGACCTGGGATATTATATATACATGTATAATAATATGCAATTTTGTGGCAATAACACGTTAATACATTTATTCCACAGGGTTTATATAACCGTTAATTATTTAAATTCTACTCAGAAATAACATAAGAGAGGATTTCTTATATGGTAACGATCCATTTAAGTTGTTATTTTGGAGGTTTTTTGTTGGGGGGGGGGGGGGGGGGTAGTGTTGTGGAAGTGTCAGGTTGGCAATTACTTTTTTGAGTAGGACCTATTTATTTTTTGAGTTGTTTTCTTATCGATTTATACGAAAACCGCACAAATCCGAAGACATAATTAATTTCATTTTATTGTCAATTTTAATTGATTGTTTTTTTTTTGAAGCACAAAGATGATAAACAACCTGTCCCTTCTCTCAGTTATGATGATTTAGAGCAATTGATAAGATTTAGAGGCTAATGGAAATTCTAATAAACAGCAGCTGTTAGTGGTTGTTTTTAGAATACATTTTTTACGGATCGTCGGTGATGTTTGCAATCGAGAAATTCTAAGATATGAAACTTCCAATGACAAGCTTTTTATAAGATCCATAAATCGTTGGTTTGTCGTCAGAATTTCAGCAATTTTATAAGGTGGACGCAATTGATTACGTGTACGTTTGTGTGGATAGAGAGCGAGAGACAAGAGAGAGGGTTTTTATTTAGAAGGCAATCAATTTAAGAAGGATGTGGATGGAGAGAAGGAAAGAGAAAAAATATGTATGATAGATTTGGTTTCAATTGAAGTATATACTTTTATCTTGACCAAAGTATATATATATATATATATATATATATATATATATATATATATATATATATATATATATATATATATATATATATATATATATATATATATATATATATATATATATATATATATATATATATATATATATATATATATATATATATATATATATATATATATATATATATCAGTCGATTATTGTTTTTATTATTGTGTTTTTTATCTTCGAAATCGATTTTTTGTTGTTTTTATTGTCCAACAATTTCTTCATTCTGTTGCAAAGATGGGAGTTTTTAAGCTGGCTGAGAAAAAAGAAAGCTGCGATCACACTGGCAATATATTTACATCAATAAATTCCTGTAATAAATTGGGATAATTGCCAGCCGCCAGCTTGTGTGATAATAATCTTGCAATGACTTGCAAAAGGTTTCTTTTTTCGCATCGACATTCAGAAAAATGCTTACAGTAGAGCATTGATTATCAGAACGACGTCAGTTTTCGGAACAACTTATTTTTATTGAAATATTATAATAACTTATGAGAAATAAAAGAATTTCTTTGCAATCAGTTTTTTCTTACTTTTTCTCCCACTTTTTTTTTAATTGTGAGTTCAATTATGAGCATTTCATTATCAGAACTAGTCATGTCTGACATTAGTTCATTTTGTTTTTGTGCAAAAAAACATTGTACGGCAAACATATACGGCAACATTTGCTTCAATTCTTGGAGTTAAAATATCGCCAGTGTGATTGTTGTTTAAATAAATAGTATGTCCTCAAATAGTATTATTTATTTGGCCAGAGTTTTTTTCTTCTTCTTCGTTGCTTTCTCTCGTGTGCGAATTTCTCACGAAATCTTCCATCTGCACGCGTTGTCGCTTCTGATTGTTGCAATAATAATAATAAGAAGAATGGTCGAGAGGGGAGAGGGAGGGAGGGAGGGAGAGAATGAAATAGGGAATGGGTGAGATAGTTAAAGAAAGAGGGAGGGAAAGTATCATATGGTACGCATGCGCAGTGCCATTAGTTGCAGTAGTAGTATAATGAACTCATTGGAACCAGCGACACATTAATATAAAAGTTTTTTTTGGGGGGGGGGGGGGTGTTTCTGGTTTCTAATCATAGTAATTGGGAGTCATGTAAATGTATTGCAATGTATAGGGCGACGCACGTAAAACGCTTTCTAGTCCTGTATGGATGAATATTAAACAGGCATCTGTAGACAGTTTCAGAATTTCTTTGGCTCCGCCCTTTTATGAGCGTCATCAATTTCTAATTGGTTTCTTACTGGGTCTGACGTCACATTCCCTCCCCCCGCCCTTTCTATTTCTAATTGGTTGATATTTGGTCTGACGTTCCTAAAAGAGGCGGAGCCAAAGAAATTCTGAAGCTGTCTACAGATGCCTGTTTAATATTAACTGTTAATATGAATGGCTACTCATTTTTAAGCATTATTTGTTGTATAATTAAATTATTATTATTTTGAATAAATGTTAACGACCTTATTTAGATTTATTTCTACAAAAATCATTCCTGATTTTGTTCTGTATTTAATAAAAGTTATACCTTCTATTATGACCGGTTTCCATTAGATCAAAGTCAGATCTGAAAGTGAATTTTGATTGGAGTAATTTTAAAGAATGACATTTTTTTTAAAAAAAATTAACTTGTTAATTTTCATCTGTTTATTTGGATCTACTATTAATGGGTTTGGTCAAACGTTTCGACGAAATAAACCTTCAAAGCATGTTTAAAATACTATGTACAATCTAACTTTACTAGTAAAGTTAAAAGTTTTTTTTTTTTAACTTTACGAGAAAAGTTTGATTGTAATATTTTAAACGTGCTTAAGAGGTTTATTTCGTCAAAACGGTTTGAGCAAAACGGACTTTTTCTTCTTGTAAATAGTGGAAAGGTTACGTTTTTCTACACTTGTGGTCAAACCATTCGTGACCACTATGGAGGATTGTTCATGGCGAAATTGTCGAATTTTTATTTATCCAAAATTCAATTATGAATAATTAATAAATTAATTGCGTCTATCCATAATTATATCATGCACATTTTTATTTTAATTGTGGATATTATTATTGGAATTATGGATATCCGTAATTGGGATACTTTGCCATGAACGGCTTTCCATAGTGGTTTGACCACAAGTGCAGAAAAAAAACACGCCTTTTGAAAACGCGCGGAGGCTCTGCCTTTTTTTTTAATATTAAAATGAACAATAAAGTGACGTTTTACATGCGCCAACTGATGCATATTAATTACTATTCTTTAACAATACACCAAACACAAAAATCACAAAAGTCTCATTCTCAATAACCAAGTCCGACTGTCTGTCTCTCACTTTGTAATGGCTACTTCCACTCTTCTTAATGCATTTGGTGAAACAAAAATCAATTTTCAGTCCGTTTGTTCACCTGCATTTAAAAGGTGTTGTTAACATTATTACAAAAATAAAGTAAATTCCTATTTGGGGTGGGGGGGGTGGGTTTCACATATATTGTGTACATGTGACCACGCCCTATGAGAAACTCAATTTAGATTAGTTTTAGATCTTGTTGCAATTTAGAAATGTTGAAGTGAAATTATGAGCAAAAAAAAAAAAAGATGCTAATATAATAATGGACGAGGAGGAGGAGGAGGTCATCATCATCATCATCGTCATCATTGTCAATGAAAATGACACGGACGGGAGTTCAACTCAAATGAGAGTAAGAGCTCTAGGGGTAAGGGGTTATTCTCTCTCTCTCTTGCTTAGAGAGAGAGAGGGGAGGTTATAGGATGATGGGCGTGGATAAACTGTCCTGCCAACAAACAAAAAAAAACCGTTCTACTGGACATTTAATATCATTTGTTGATAATATGCATTAAAAATTGAAGAATACATCTCAACCCAACTCCCCACTCTCACCGCTATTAACCGGTTTTTATGTTGGAAGCCGACGGGGGTTTTTTTTTTTCTTCTCTCGCCGTTATTCTCTAAGGTTTTGTTGTTGTTGTTTTTTTTTTTCTACCACCCATTTAAATTGGGTGTGTTCTTTGAACACATTCGTATGGTGGTAATGTAGAGGGTGTGAGAGAGAGAATATATAGATATATATACTAAATGGAGGGAGAGAGGGAGAGAGAATATAGAAAGAGATAGAGAGAAAGATGTCATGGGATTCAGTTAAATATTAAATTCCGTTTAAGTACAAAGTTTTGTTTGAAAAATTCAGAACCGAACTTAAAAACAATAAAAAAGAAAAACACAAAAATAAAACCATTTGTAGAAAATCTCTTTTTATTTTTTTTTAAATTAATATTTTAATTTTGAATTTTATTTTAATTTTTCTTGTAGATTTTGCCTGAACAATTTGGATCGTGAAAGATGACGGAAAATGATCGCAACAAGAAGGTTTATTTTTAAGTGTGTGTTTGGTGTGAATTAAGTTTCGCGATTGTTGTGTTTCACTCTCTAAGCGTAAATGATGACAACATCTCAAAGGTAACAATCAAAAGATAAATTTCCTCTTAATATTTTTCTCAATTTGTGTCTAAACCACCATATAACATGAATTATATTTTCGGGGCGGTTTTTTTAGATTAACAGACAACTTCTTCGTTTTAACACGAAAACAAGAAAATTAAACCAAAAACATGTTTTTTTTTGTGATACTCGCTTTTATACAAAAAAAGGTCTAAAAAGTAAAAACAAAACAAAATGTAATCCCCTCTTGTCTTGCTGGTGTACTGGTTAGTGTCTCAGACCATCGTAATGTTGGCCATGAGTTCTTTCCCCGTGCATTGTGAATTATATTTTCAAATGTTTCAGAAAGACAAAACAAGCAAACAAATAATGAAGTTAAATATAAGCGTGTAATAAAAACAGGGTTGCCACTCAGTCTGAAACTTCGACTTTAAAGGCGCAGTCACACTAGGCTGGTTTACAAGCCGCTGGTTGTTGCTGGCTATGAGCAACAACAGCAAGCAGCAGCTGCTTTGGGTTCACACTTGTCCAGTCACTGCTGGTATTAGCAGTGCAAGTCATCCAATCACCGTCTTGCAAAAACACAAACTCTAACAACAACCAACCCAAGCAGTGGAGTTTCAACTACCACTAATGCCACTACTAGCAACAAAAAGTTCACACTAGATGGCAGCAGCAGGAAGGGAGTCACATGACCAGCTGGTAGCTGCTAAAGTTGGACATGTCCAACTTCACCAGCCACTGTTAAAATCACTAGCCCGCTGGAGAAAGTAGCTGAAAGTAGCAGTTCAGACTATGCTACTAGAGTGCTACAACCAGCCAGCAGCAACCAGCGGCTGGGAAACCAGCCTAGTGTGACTACGCCATTAGAAATGAAAATCGGTAGCCAACCCTGCATTAGTGATTGCAGTTTATTCAAGGAAATGCTGAATGAATCGCAGCTCGATATTTGTCTTGCTCTTTAAAGCTAAATAAGCAATTCACGATCGGATCGGAACTGAGAGAGAGATTGCAGATCGTGGATGATCTTCATCTCTCATAGTCCATTATGACGGATTTGGCAAGTACAGATAGGAACACGCAGACATTTGCTCTGCCCCTTTTATGAGGACAGGCAACTTCTAATTGGTTTGTTATGTGGTCTGACGTCACATGCCCCGCCCTTTTCTATTTCTAATTGGTTGATATTTGGTCTGACGCTCATAAAAGAGCAGAGCAAACGTCTGCGTGTCCCTGTCTTTAAATGCCTGTGTTCAGAACCCGTCGTGAATTGGGGGATGGTAACGTAAATCTTGCGTGAAAAATAACCAGTGTGAGATCGCTTGCTTTAAAGCAGAAATGGTGATTCGTAAAAAGAACCCCCCCCCCCCCTTTTTATAAAAAAAATGTTAGCTTACCTTTTACCCATTTTAGATATGGCAAGGTCTGTAAAATTAGCCCAACCATTGAGGAAATTGATATTCGTTCGACCCAATAATTGAGCTTCTTCTTCTTCGTCGTCGTCGTCGTTATCCGTTTGTCTCGTTTCGTTTAGTTGGAATTCATTTTTGAGTGTCACTGTGACGTAGAAAATGTGAATGGTGGCGTTTTCGCCTAAAGGCATCTATGTATATATATTTAAATATAATATATTAGATAAACCACAAGAAAGATATTTTATAAGACACAAAAAAAACAATGAAAATCTGAAATCTTTGTTTCAAAACGAAAAAGCCAATTTTAATTGGGAGGACCCCTCCCCCGCCTTACCCTCCCTTCACCCCTTTTTCACTCCAATGCGGGTTTTTTTTCTTCTTGTTCAGAGGTTACTAATGAGTGAATTTTCATTTTGTATTCAGAAGTTGTTTTCAAATGCTAATTAGTAATTAATTAATCCTTCCTCACTTTTTTTTATTCATTACCTCTCTGTTAATCTTTTCTCTCTCTCTCTCTCTCTCTCTCTCTCTCTCTGTCTCTCTCTCTCTCTCTCTGTGAGCTTTTTGAAGACTTTTAAAATCTTGTTTAAATGTTATGTTTTATCATTACAACAATGTTTTCTAGTTATTTCATGTAGTGTTCAGTAGGTATGTGTATATATATATGGGAACAACATTATTTCTACGTGTAGTCAGTTTTATGAGTGCATCAAATTATCCGCGAAATAATAGTTACAAGTAATAGCCTAAATGCAGAGAGAGAGAGATGGGGTG
Organism: Brachycybe producta; assembly: GCA_036925085.1. Taxonomy (NCBI): domain Eukaryota; kingdom Metazoa; phylum Arthropoda; class Diplopoda; order Playtdesmida; family Andrognathidae; genus Brachycybe; species Brachycybe producta. Next base: position 824,118 of record JAUPFP010000038.1, on the reverse strand, counting down.
GGTGGGTGGATTGAGGAGGAGAGTAGGAGAAAAATGGCGGGAGGGGGTGAAAAAAAGACACAAATTCGAAAGTTCTCTTAAATGTAAAATGAAATGTAATGTTGGATTTCTATGTAAAGTATAAACGACACGTTTGAATCATTGAGTTTTTCTAGTTTTTTAAACGTTCAGAGAGAAGGCTTGGATCACACATGCATAAAAACAACCTGAAAATAGAAATAATACCAAGGACAAAAATAGGAGGGAGTAGAGGAGCCGGGGGAGCCATTTTTGATTTAAATTAGGTTTTTTTAAAATTTATTTAAAATTTGATAATTATATTAACTGAAAATCTCGTGTCATAACAAAGCCTTCGATCTTGTTATTCACCTTGTCGAGCACATTATTAGAATAAATTCATTTTCATAAGAGAAAAATTCACTTTTCTTTATGAAAAAAAAAGAGAAATATTAAAAAAATTCAAAATGTGATTTAAACCACTTGATTTTTATGGCGTTGTCGGATTTTTTTTATTAAATGACGTAAATTTTAATGAAAAAAATCAATTGATTTAAATCAGTGATTTAAACCAATCTTCCCTGGGAGGAGATAAATTATTTTTTAGTTTAATTTTCTTTCTGCATGTGTGAACCATACCTAGTTACTAGTAATTGTACGGATAAAAGGGATTTTTTAAACTGCGAATATCTGCAATATTTTGCACTATAAGCAAAATGTTTCCATTTAGTGACGTCATTATGATAGTAAATGTATAATTTGCGTTTTTGATAAGGATTTTTCGTAGCGTGATTTACATATTCACACGATTTGTTTAAAAATGAAAAAAAAAACATCTATTTATTCAATGTTTTTAGAAACAAAAAAAGATGGACTTTTTTTTTACTTTGGTCAAAAATGCGTTATAAGTTTAATAATTTATTTGAAGTCGTTATTTCAATAATTATGTTTATATATATATATTTAATTTTGTAAAAAAAAATACGAGGCCAAACAAAAATCCTGTTTAGAGGGTTCAAGTGCTAAAAATTTCTTCCTCAATTTTGAGTCTTAAGATTGGTAAATTTCCACTCCACAAAGAATTCATTTTTTATAGCTTGTTTTAAAGTGTAAACGCCCTTCCCCCCTGGAACTTTTGGTAATTCCGTCTTTCAGGAATAATCAGGATCAGGAAAATTAAATGTGTTTTAGAAACCAGAAGGTGTAGTTCAATCATTTAAGGGTGTTTTTATGTTGATATCTTTTAAAATAAGCTTTTTATGTCAGTTTGAAAATGATCCAACTCTAATCAGGTAACATTTTAAAAACATTTCTCTATAAAATGTTTATTTTGAAATATATCAACATGAAAATATAATTAAGGAATTGCAATACCATTCCAGTTTCTAACACTAAAAAATTCTTATTAATTATTTCTGTGAAACGCAGAATAATTACAGTTGTTAGTCTTTGGGTTGGAATACAAAGACAATTTTTTTAAACCACTTTTCAACTGCAAAATGAAGTCGAAAGGCTGTGGTTGCAATGCATTTTTTTTTGTGAAAAAAAACTCAAGGTGGTCGGTTTTTCACGCCAAAAGCAGTGAGTTGCAAGAAGAAGTGATATGATGTTATATTACCATATCAGTGGTTAAGCGTAGTTGAGGTTGTAGCCTAAATATGACATTCTGTGCTTCGCTCTTGGGTTGTTGATACAGGGTCACATTCGTCGAAGGCGGGGTAATTCTCGACGACGTGTCCACTGCTCCAACATTCCTGATAATTTGGATTTCAAAACAGATGAGAGAAAGAAAAAAAAAAACACACACAGCAAATTATTAGTTTCGAGACCTACAAATCTCATTTTAGGTTCAAGTCAAAATTGCTGCCTGCAGCGGCAGGGTTATCATTATAACGGTGTTCCCCCCTCCCTTCCTCCCCTCCTGTTTCACCATCGTCACTACATCGAACTTCCGTTACATTAGTTTGACATACATTGCCTTTGGTTGTGCATCTTAAGTTCAATTCAATCGATAAAATGCAGTTTTTTTTTTCAAAATGGAAGGCGTTATACAGTATAAAACTATGTAGTGTGGAGAGGTTAGATTGCAGTGATTGCCCTTTTCTATATACAGAAAAATGATTGTTCTTCAAATGGGATGCAAGGCACTGATTACCCTCCTCCCTCTCTTGAAGGGGCCTCCTCCTCTTAAATTAGTCGGTTTAAGGGTCAAGTGATTGCCCTCGTTTTAGGTTGCATACACACGTATAAGCAGTCATTAGAAAATATGCAAATGCGAGCAAAACCATGAGCTTTTTAAAAGTCTAAATACTACTGGTATTCTAAAAAAAAACTTTAATAATAAGTTTAAACAGTTTTATAAACTTGACTAGTAAATAAGTTACGTTAAGCGTTTTTATCATGTAATCGTCTTTAAAAGTCAATATTTTATGGCAATTTCAAATATTCTACGAAACATTTTCTCTTATCACTTTAAACTGTTCTGAAAGTTAAACAAAAATATGACAAATTTAGTTATTAAAGTTGCGAACATGAAAATACACTTACGTGATTCGCTTACTCTTCTTTTTCTCTAAACATCATATTTTTAACATAAGGGAAAAGTGATAGCAGTGATTACCCTCTTTTAAGGGGAACTGTTAGTAGTAATTGCCCTGTTTGAAGGGGTACGGTTAGTAGTGATTGCCCTCTTTGAGGGGTACGGTCAGTAGTGATTGCCCTCTTGTTAGGGGTTCTGTTAGTAGTGATTGACTTTTATTAAGGAGAGAACTATTTGGAGTGATTGTCCTCATTAATGGGGAAACTGTTAACTTAGATCTATGCCTAGATTGGAAGAGTCTAAAAACATTGTTTCCACTTATACCTGTTCTACACCTAAAAATTGAAATAATTTTAAATATTAACCATGTAATACAAAGGTAATATATTATATATGTAATATCCCAGGTCTGTGTATGTGTGTGTGTGTGTGGAGTAACACTGTACAAAACCCTTGAAGCACGTCGAAATTTATATAAATTTAAATAAATGAAGAAATGAACAGCTTTTTTTTCTCAAGGTCAACTATATGTTGCACCCTTCCCATCCAAGAACCCCATGATATTAAATTGGAGAGGGGAAAAGGTTGTAAAGTGTAGAAGGAGGAGAGAGAGAAACGTGGATGGTTGAAAAAAAGTGGGAGGGGTGGCTGAAATTGAAATGAAAGGAGTAAAAAAAAGGAACAAATGACGAAAATGAGCTTTTCATTTTCTCTTTCAAATATAAAAAAGGGGAGGGGATAATAGTAGCAAAATTAAACTACAGTTTATCACAGGCAATTGTGCCCAGCATTAGAATTTCTTTTGCTCAGCTGTTTTATGAACGTCATCAATTTCTAATTGGTTTGTTACTTGGTCTGACGTCATAAAAGGGCGGAGGAAAAGAAATTCTAAGGCAGGATACAATTGCCTGTGAATTTTGCTCCCGTCATTTATGACGGGTTACCCCACTTGTCTGTATATATTGAGTTAATATTAAAATACTAGTGGGATAACCACGTCATAATTCACAGGCAATTGTGCGCATGCGCGTCGTTTTTTCCTTTTTTTACTCTTTTCATTTCAATTTCAGTCACCACCCTCCCACTTTTCTCTCTCTCTCTCTCCGCTTCTACACTTTCCAAACTTTTCCCCTCACCCCCTCCCACTTTTCTCTCTCTCTCTCTCTCTCCCCCTTCTACACTTTCCAAAGGAAGAGTTCAACATATAGTTGACCTTGAGAGAAAAAACGGTTCATTTATTCAAATTTATATAAATTCCGACGTGCTTCAATGGGTTTTGTTACTCCACACACACACACACACACACACACACACACACACACACATACCTGGGATATTATATATATAATAATATTAAAATATTAAAATAATAAGACCAATTTCATGTTCTTCGTGTCTAACTGGATTATGTGCAACTCAACTAAACCCGTTTAACTTGAATGCATTTAGCTTAACTTCTAGCAGACAGTTAAAGATACTCATTCAGTAAATGAAGCTGCTTACCTTTGCGTTCTGGAAGTTGAGTCTGAACTTTGGTCACCTTGAAGGTCTATAGTAGTAGTAGTAGTAGATGTAATTGTCAGGGGTGTTGCACAAATCATAACTTTGTTCAGTAAAATGTTGGCGCCTATAAAAAAAACACGAAAACAAGTTATTTAAAGTAAAAACTAGTAAAACCAAACAACACTATTTTTTTTTTTGGAAGAGAGAAGTACGAGTGTGGTATAAAAGGAAGAGAATTTTCAAGACATTTGTTAAATGTTTTGTTGAAATTCACGTTTTAAATTGTTGCCATTGCATTATAAAATGTAATTTGTTTAGCAGTTATGTCAAGAAGAGAGTGTGGATGAGGGGGTTGGGTGGGGTGTGGGGATGTTGTGGCTATTAGCCACATCTGTAGGTGTAATCTCCTTTCCTCTTTTAACCCATCCAACATCTTCATGTAATCTCTCCCCCATCCTCCATCTCTATTTTCGAATCTCCACCCTTTATATATACAACACGAGTTGTTCTAAAATAATGCAAAGGCTAGTTGATATTATTTTGCATTAAAGCTGTATTAAAGGTGGAGTGAAGTGGAGTGGAGTGGAAGGGGGAGAGAAACAATGGACATGACACGCAATCAATGGTACTATTGGGATGTCCATTGTTGGGCACGCGAACGTCGTATGACGTCAATTGGAAGCTAATTAAAGTATCTTTTTTTTTTCGTTAGTTGTTTTCTGTTTTCTATTAAATTTTAAATTTTGTGTTATAGTAACATGTTTTTGTTGTTGAAAGGTAAGGTGATTTTCTGACATAATAACAAATAATAAGTAGGGCTTTACCGATACTATAATTTTGCTGATATGACGATTATTTTGCTGATGGCGATATAATGCCAGTACTTTAATTGAATTATAATTAATTTGAAGCCAAATAACAATAGTAGAAAAATGCAAATATGAGAAATATGAAAATGAGATTTTACTTATTGGTATTGTGTTATTAATGAAATGTTTCAAAAATTACTTCATACGAATAGAAAATGGCAAATTTTTTAAAGGTATCTTAAAAGATGAGGTTACAATATCAATGCCTCAGTAGTAAACTGTGTTAAGTCACATTTTTAAAATATACGATATTTGTATTTTATGAATCAGCTTGTCAAGTTCTATCAGTAGTAAACAGTGTTAAGTTCACAATTTTACTCATAGGCCGCTAGATGGCGGTATACCATGTTAAGTCCTATTCTCTTGAATGAAGAGAAAAAACTTTCAAATCACTCTTCTGTAAAATTTAGGCTTGTTGACTTAACACAGTTTACCTCTTAAGGCTGAAGACTGTTTTTTTTTTCAAACTTAGATAAGTGTTAGAGGTTAGGTTTCTTCCTCTAATATCTCGTTTACACGATAAAAATTAACTGCAGTTAAAAAAATTGACCACAGTTAATTTTGTAGTTGAAACAAATGTGGTTATATTAACCATAGTTAAATATCTGAACAATGAAGTTAACTTAACTTCATTGACACACTATGGTTAACGACCATTGTTGAATAGTTAAATACGTCACTTTCTGTGTTCCAACCAAATTTAATCTACAAACAAACATGGCGGATAGTGAGAACCCTCAATTTTTGACTGAATGAGGAATTAAGATTTCACAAAATGCACAACTGTTTAACAGGAAGTGAAACTAAACAGGAAGTGGCAAAAATCATTTAACCACAGGTGTTTCAAAAAAAAAAAAATGGAAACATGAAGATCTAGCTTGTCTGCAGTTAACTATAACTTTGGTTATATAACTGCAGTTAATTTTTGGAGTGGAAACGAGGTATAACTGTTCTTGTTTCGTTGAAGAATGGCATCATTTTTTTTGCCTCAATTGTAATTTAATTGTTAATACATTCTTTTAAGGTTGCATTCTCTAATTTCTTTGTTTTGTTGAATTTTTAAAAGTATCGCCATAATCGACGTTTAAAACTATCAATGCCCACCCCGATATATTATAAAAAAAAACCTTTTATCATCGGTTTGCAAATGTATCAAGTCGACCTCTAAAACTAAGACATGCTTTTTTTTAGACTTGGCCAATTGCGCATTGTTGTAAAAATTATCGGTAATAAATGTTGGTTGTCATATTATAAACGATGATGGGACCCTATTTTATTATCGTTTTCTTGGGTCATTGATTTTGTTTAATCTTGTAAAAGTTTTGGTGAAAAAGAGGTAGAAGAGAAGATTGAGATGGTGGTGTTTCAGAATGGGTTGGTTGTTTTATCTGGGGGGGGGGGTTTCTTGTTGACAAATGACCCCAGAAATCACCATCCCCAGCCCGCTTCCTTTTACTCAAAAAACATGATGTTTGAATTATTGGAAGAAGAAAAAAAAGACGGATAACAAGAACAACAAGGCGTTTCCGGTTCAGTTGCATTATTAACTTTTAATAGGGTCTTGTGTGTGTTTGTTGATGTTAAGTCCCCCGTTTTTGTTATGTGTGTATTTTTTTTTCAGAGTTTATAAAGAAGAGGCTCGCGAAATTACTAGTTTGGTAAAGAACAAAATTTCAAAAAGCTGCGTTTATTTTTCTTTTTGTCAAGAGATGTTGTTTTTTGTTGTTGTGAATATTTATTATTATATATTATACATAGAATATAATCTTAAACCTTGTATATATGTGTCTTTTTATTCTTAAAGAGTCACAACTTAAAATGCTGCATGTAACAACTTTGAATTGGATTGGAGGCTAGAGATGATAGGAACCCTATCTTTTTACTTCGAAGTACGAAAAGAATAAAATAACGACGAAAAGAAATATCGATCCAACTTTCTTTCATTCTACGCTTTTTTTAGACGCCATTTTCTCATCTTCCAAATACAACTTCCTTTTTCTTTTTACCCTGCTTGTGTGTGTGGATAGATGGATGGATGTGTCTTTGAGAAGAATGCTCAAGCAAAAACGAAAGAACCGTGTCTTAACTTGAGTTCAATGAGAATGGTACTATTATAAAAGAGGAGAAAGATGAAAATGGGGTTGGGGGGGGTTGGTTGGAGGTTTGAAATTAAACGAAGGGTTTTTTTTATTTTTGATGGCCACCCAAACTGACTACCAGATGGTCCCAACTATTTCAATGTGTATTCACTTGACATGTTTCATTATCTTGCATTTGTACAATAAAAAAGCTCTAAATTGATTTAAAACATCTAATAATTCTACATTAACACTTTAATGAAGAATTAAGGGTTTGGAAATGGACAAGTAATGACAATAATTAACTTAGGTTTTTTTCTCTCTCCTGTAACAAGTAGTTAACTAACTAATATTGCTACTAAGAGAGAGAGAGAGAGAGAGAGAGAGAGAGAGAGAGAGAAAACACCTTAACATATTTTGAGATTTATTACTTTTCATTTTTTAAAAAAAATTTGAATAATTTCTCTGCAACCTGTCCAGATGGCCTGTGGCAGAGGGACTGTTTAGTCTAAAATTAGTAGTAAACAAGCATCGTCAAAATAAGACTTCTATCACCAACCACTATAGTCATCAATGCTCATCATCATTAGAATAACTGCAATTATGCTTTTTCTAATCAAAAAGGCTGGTTAGAGGCTAGAATTCTGGTTACTATTAGTTTTCAACTAGAGTTCTAGCTTCTTACCAGTGTTTTTGATTGAAGAAAAACATAATTGGTTGATCTAAACGGGATTTTTACTTCAAAATTGGTCCTTGGGCCACAGATATGACAGATATGAGGCTTTGATATTGCATAAAAATCCGAGCCCTTCTTATGACTAACCATTTATAACGAAATATTATCTTCTGTAACTAAACTAAAGAAGATAACTTAAGGTCGTATTCTTAATGTTTGCTAAGTTCAAGCTAAAGCTAGCTTTAAAAAGCTATAGCTTTGACTTTGCCAATGATTACGACTCTTGTCCCTCTGAACAAGGTTCAAACAGCCAAAAAAAAATCCGATGTTGATTCCTATATTGGAACCCTGTTCAGACGACGATTCAAAGTTTAAAAGTTCAAGTATTAAGTTTCCTTCTTTCGAAATTGGGCTTAAATTACTAATAATTGATCTTGTTATTATCTTCTCCGTTTTTCACCTCTTTACCAGATACAATTAACGTCTTTTTTACTTGACTAATTAATTAGTAGTTGTGTTTTGTCATAGTGACAAATGTGTGACGTTAGGCTATTTAACAGGCTTATTTTAGAATTTTTTTTTATACTAGAGAGAGAGAGAGAGAGAGAGAGAGAGAGAGAGAGAGAGAGAGAGGGAGAGAGAGAAAGAGAGAAAATGTCTAATAATGTCATGGAAAAATGACTTGTTTTCTCTCTCTCTCTCTCTCTCGCCCTTTGTCTCTCTATCTCTCTCTTTCTGTCTATTATTTTTTTAAAAACTGTATCTGTCTGCGTGTTTGTTATATTATGGGCCATTGCAGTCGTTTGAATTCACGCAACTCTAAAACCGAGTTTATTATTCGGTAACAATACAAAGTGAGTGAGTGAGTAAAATTGTTGTTCTAAATTCCACGAGTCCTTATCTAATTAGTGCTGCTGCTATTTTTCTGCACAATTTGCGTTCTACATCATCTTTTTTTTTTCCTGTTCCTGTTTCTACTTTTGTGTACCTTTTTTCATTTATCAAAATTACAATTTTGTACCTTTTTGTTTTTGTGTTTTGTTACTTTAATTTTTGGAAATGGTTTATAAACAACTGATTTTCGAATTTCTTGATTCTTTGATTCTGTCTTTAAAGAAAGCAAAATTAAGAGAAATTGGAAAATGTTTTAGAAACTAGAAATGTAGCTCAATCACTTCATGGTATTTTCATGTTAATATCTTTCAAAATAAACTTTTTATAGACAAAAAATGAAAAAAAAAAAGATATTGTCTTTTATGCGTCGTTTGCTTAAAGATGGATCATTTTCAAACTGATATAATTTATTTTGAACGATATCAACATGAATATATCTTTTAGTGATTGAACTACACTTCTAGTTTCTAAAACACTTCCGAGCTTCACTTAATATGGTTTATGAACAACTGATTTTTAAACTCTTGATTGATTATTCTATTTTTCATCAGCAAAATGAAGAAAAATTAGAAAGTGTTTTAAAAACCAGAAAGGTAGTTTGGTCACTTAAACATATTTTCATGTTGATATCTTTCAAAATAAACTTTTATACACGTAAATTGAATAATGTCGCCTGCGTACAGTTAGGTCATTTTCAAACTTACATAAAAAGCTTATTTTGAAAGATATCAATATGAGAAACTCTTAAGTGATTGAGTTACAATTCTAATTTCTAAGGCCAGGCGCAAATTCGGCAACAATGCAAGCTTGCAATCAACAACTGTTCCTAGTGACACTACCCTAGCTCCACCGCTGCATTTGTAGGCACCAAATTAATAATTGGCAACAGTAGTAAGTTGGATGTTGCCTCTGCTCAGTATAGTGAGCAGAGGAAACAAGCGACCATTGTGTGCCGGCAACCACTTTCTTGACATGTGATCATGATTTGGTTGCTGGTTGCTCGCTCATTTGGTTTCCTAATTTGCGTCGGGCCTAAAACATATTCAAGTTTCTCTTAATACTGCAACTGAAAGACAGAAATAATCAAGAGTTCGAAAGGCCCTGTTTACACTTTAAAAAAACCACCTTCAAAGAAAAGTTTCTAAAGAAAAACTGGAAGAGAATGATAATAAGAATATATGTATTTTTGAGAAAAAAATTGAATTATTCATTTTTCGTGACACTTTCAAGGGGTTTTTCGAGGTCTCTACTTATTATTCATATTTACTTAGCTGTATGTGTGTGTGTGTGATTTTGTTTATTTGATAACATTTGCATATTTTGTGCAAAAGTGGGCAATATTGTGTGTAGTATATATGTATATATTTGGACTTGCTTTTAAGGGATAGAAAAAGTGTGTTTTTAAGGTTTGAACCTGTGGGTTTATTATGTCCTACAGCATTATTGACAGTGGCATGTTGTTGATATTTATCCGAGTCGACGGTTGACAACATTTTCTCTTTTCTGGTGACAATCTAACCAAGTATATTATTGCCATGCATAAATGGATTTTTGAATATATACATATATATGCCATAGGAAACTTATAAGATATTGATTTCTAAAAAAAAAAGGAACCGGGACCAACGGCTTAGATTGAATATTGTTCGTAAAGTTGCCGTCACATGTTGCAAGAAGATAATAAATTCATCTTCGGACAACACGTTCAATGGCAACTTCTTCTACAGAAATGCTTTTTGAATAAGTTAATTAAAATATTGTCTGATTGACAATCAATTGTTCTTAATGTGGTTTTAAAGTGCAAAGTGAAGAGAAACTTTGAAGTGTTTTAGAAACTAGAAGGGTCCAATCAATAAATCACAAGGGGGTCAATCACGTAAGTGTATTTTTTTTATTTCTTTCAAGATAAACTTATGTCTGTTTGAAAATGACACAACTTTAAGGAGACGATATTTTTAAAAATTCTCGTCTATAAAAAGTTTATTTTGAAAAATATTTCAACATGAAAATATTAATTTATTCATTTACGGTTTCTAGTTTCTAACGCAATTTCACTTAAGGTGGTTTTAAAGAGTAAACACGTCTCTCGAATTTATTTGTTCTTATCTTTTCAGGTGCAAAATCAAGAGAAACTAGAAAGTGTTTTAGTAAACTAGAAGGGCGGATCAATCACTTAAGGGTATTTTCATGTTGATATCTTTCAAAATAAGCTTTTTATGTCAGTTTGAAACGAGTTTATCATTTAGCAAAGTTTATTTTGAAAGATTTCAACATGAAAATACTTTAAGTGATTGATCCACCCTTCTAGTTTACTAAAACACTTTCTACTTTCTCTTAATTTTGCTCATCTGGAAGACAAAATAATTGAGAAGAGTTCAAAAATCAGCTGTTCGTAAATCACGTCTTAAGTAGTTTATTTTCAAATGATGTTAAATTTTTCTGGTTCATCAATCAAAAAGGTTGTTTTAGTAATTTCTTATTTTTTTTTGTCAGTAACTTATAACTTAAAAGTATTTACGGAACTTGAACATTTATTTTGAACAAAAAAAAATGGACAATGAAAAAGTGTGAAAGTGATGGACAATGGATAAATGATGGGACTGTTGGGGGGAACTTCATATTAAAAGTGAAATTGTGAGGAGGAGATCCAATCATATCTTCGTTGCCACTCACTCACTCGTACGTTTGGCAATCACGATGTCTTTTGAGTGGTACCTTTTTTTTTTGCCTAGACCTATGTATAAAAAAACCTCCTACCATAGCAAATTATTGATTTTCTTCTTCCCTCTACCCCACCCTGATCCGCTCCCCACCCTCATGTGTCCGTTAGAATTTTTTTTCTTCATATTATTACTTTATTGTGGACATGTCCACAATAGCTGTCCATAGATGTTTTTTTTTTTTGGAAATTTTTCAACACGGGTCCAATATACAGTGAGAACAATTTAACACGAAAACGAATAACACAAATAATACTGTATAACGCAATATGTAATTTCAGTTCAGTGTCTTAGATTAATATAAAAATTCATTAACATGAAAAAACATTTTGGTTCCTTAAATTTTCAAAACAGGACAATATACAGTGAAAACTGTTTAACACGAAAATGGATAACACACAATTTATTCTCAGTGGTTATAATAGCGCAGGAATTCTTTTAACACGAAAACATATTTCGGTCCCTTCCATTTCTTGCTGAACAGTTTCCACTTTATCAGGTTTGAGTCTCTTGTGTTTTAAATTACGAGTCTTCTAGTCTTCTTGTTTTCTCGAGAAAAATTCCAAATTTTTTATTTTTGTATTTTTTGTTGTTTTTCTTCTGTACCAAATGTTTGACCAAATATAATTCGATACATTTTGAGTTCTTTCACTCCATGCTTAGTTTCGCTTCAAGCAATTCAAACATTTTACAGTACGTTTTGCTACCATTTTTTTTTTTGCTTTGTAAATTTGCAACAAAATACCACTTCAAAATTATTAGGTTTTTTTTTCCAAATTTTTGCTGCTTGATGAAAGCAAACGGATTGCGGGGCGTTACCACTGAGTGTGATCGAGCTCTGAAATATATATTTATATATTATATTTTATATATATATATTTATATATATTTATTATATATATATATATATATATATATATATATATATATATATATATATATATATATATATATATATATATATATAATGTATTAATCACAAAAGCAAATAAAAAAATAATATTATGACAAATATTGTCATATCGTAACTTATGTAGTCACTGTCTGTGCGCTATTATTTTATGACTGTCACATTATTTTGTACACCAGTCAATGACACTCAATATTACAATATTTGTCATAATATTTTGTAATTTGCAAGGCTATGAGCTACGTGAATGTTATCAGACATGTCTTTTAAGAGAAGCTGATAAGACTTTTAGAAACTAGAAGGGTAACTCAATCATTTACTTATAGGTGTTTTCACGTTTAATATCTTTCAAAATAAATTTTTTATGTTTAACAATTAAAAAATATCGTCTGCTTAAAGTTGTCACTTTCAAAATCACTTAAAAAGCTTATTTTGAAAGATATCGACATGGAAATAGTCTTAAGTGATTGAGCTACTCTTCTAGTTTGTAAAACACGTTTATCTTTCTCTTCATTTTGCTCCTGAAAGACATAATAAACAGTTTAAAGAGGCGTTCAAACCACATTTAAGTGTTACGCTTAACAGTTACCCTTCTAGTTATTAAGACACTTTCAATTCCTGTTTAAAAACAATTGAAAATGGAGACTAAACTGACATTCTATTGAATCGTTCTCGTTCATGTGCTTATTTTGTAATAACTGCTTTAATATGACGTGCGAAATTAGAATCAACTCAATAGTGGTTTGTGTTTTGGTTGCAGATGCGTTTGCCTAAAATCTAATTTTTATGTCGAAGAAAGAAAGAAGTATTTCGAAATATTGAAACATAAGTATAATAAATGTACCTAAACAAATGTGTAATCTGTTTAGAAATGTGATATTTACGAAATTGATCTTAACATTTCGTGTGTTGTTGGTTTATGTTTGAATGACGACGGATGTTTGTGAGTGGGCGGAAACAGGATGTGTGTGTGTTCAACTGTAGAGTTCTACTCCTTTCTTGTTCTGATATTATTTCCATTTTAGACAGACTACATACCGGTCGGTATATATAGTCCACACAGTACTTGCTTTTTCTATTATCAACATTGTTAAAAGCTTTCTTCTAAACCTCTGAATATTGTAAATTTGTAGTACATTCTCAAACACATTTATTTATTTTATTTAAAAGTAAACACTTTAAGACGCGCACGTGCTGTACGACACTACTATAGACGCAAGGCATTTAAGTGGCATTTGATGGCAGGCATTTAGAAATCGCGACGAACTTCATTGGCTCCGCCTGTTTTTATGACGAGAGGCAACTTCTAATTGGTTTGTTGTGTGGTGCGACGTTGAAAAGGGCGGAGCATGTGACGTCAGAGTACATAACCAACCAATTAGAAGTTGCGTTCGTCATAAAAAGGGCGGAGCCAACTGAAGTTTGTCCCGATTTCTAATTGCCTGTCATTTGATGTGTGTCCATTAACATGGTCTCGATTCTCTAGCCACCTTTTTAGTGCCTTTAAATCTAATGTTTTTTTTTAACGACAATTGAATTTTTAATTGCTTCTTGAATGTTGTGGACAGGTATTATTAACACACGAACTAGTATACCGGTTGCAATATTTAAAAGGGTTTTAGATTTTATACAATAATTATTTGAATTATGCTAATTTGCTTGACCCAGGTTAGGCTTTGTTTCCACTGGAGTGAAAAGTTCAACTTTTCGAAAATTTCAACTGGTTAAAATAGAGCACACGTGACCCTGCCGATTAACTATAGCAGCCACGTGTATTCAATTTTTCGTGTGTTGAAATTTTCACCCCGATGGAAACAGGCCCTTAAAGATCATTGACCTCAAAAAGGTCCATTTTGCTAGCTACCTTTCGGTTCTTCAGAAAATTCGTTGAACTTTAAGAAATGTTAAGTACTACTGGGGTAACCCGTCATAAATGACGGGAGCAAAATTCACAGGCAATTGTGTCCAGCATTAGAATTTCTTTTCCTCCGCCCTTTTATGACGTCAGACCAAGTAACAAACCAATTAGAAATTGATGACGTTCATAAAAGGGCTGAGCAAAAGAAATTCTAATGCTGGGCACAATTGCCTGTGATAAAATGTAGTTTAATTTTGCTAATATTATCCCCTTCCCTTTTTATATTTGAAAGCGAAAATGAGTTTTTAATTTTCTATGGTGTGCGCATGCGCTTCGTTTGTTCCCTTTTTTACTCAAATCATTTCAATTTCAGTCACCCCCTCCCACTTTCCCCCTTCTACACTTTCCAACCTTTTCCCTCTCTCCAATTTAATATCAGGGGGTTCTTGGATGGGAAGGGTGCAACATATAGTTGACCTTGAGAAACAAAAGCGGTTCATTTATTCATTTAAATTTATATAAATTGTACAGCATTAACCACACACACTCACACACACAGACCTGGCTTAATATATATATAACTAGTGGGGTAACCCGTCATAAATGACGGGAGCAAAATTCACAGGCAATTGTGCGCATGCGCGTCGTTTTTTCCTTTTTTTTACTCCTTTCATTTCAATTTCAGTCACCCCCTCCCACTGTTCCCCCTCCACGTTTCTCTCTCTTCACCCCCTTCTACACTTTCCAACCTTTTCCCCCTCTCCATCTCCTCATGCGGTTCTTGGATGGGAATGGTGCAACATATAGTTGACCTTGAGAAAAGCTGTTCATTTCTTCATTTATTTAAATTTATATAAATTCCGTTTATATAAATTTTATTACACACACAAACACGCACACACACAGATCTGGGATATTATATATATAACTAGTGGGGTAACCTGTCATAAATGACGGGAGCAAAATTCACAGGCAATTGTTCGCATGCGCGTCGTTTTTTCCTTTTTTTTTACTCCTTTCATTTCAATTTCAGTCACCCCCTCCCACTTTTCTCACTCTCCCCTTCTACACTTTCCAACCTTTTCCCCTCAAACCCTCCCACTTTTCTCTTTCTCTCCCTTCTACACTTTCCAACCTCTTCCCCTAACCCCCTCCCACTTTTCTCTCTCTCCCGTTCTACACTTTCCAAAGGAAGAGTTCAACATATAGTTGACCTTGAGAGAAAAAACGGTTCATTTATTCAAATTTATATAAATTCCGACGTGCTTCAATGGTTTTTGTTACTCCACACACACACACACACACACACACACACACACACACACACACACACACACACACACACACACACACACACACACACACACACACACACACACACACAGAGACCTAGGATATTATATATATAATATTTCTTAAGAGGTTCTTCAGGTATATTAAGATGGTTTATTAACCAAGAAAAATACCTTTTAATTGCTTAAGCTACCCTTCTAGTTTCTAAAATATATTCAAGTTTCTCATCATTTTGCATCTGAAAGACAGCAATAAATCGAGAGCTCGAGAGGCGGTTTACACTTTAAAACCACCTTAAGATAATTTAATGATGTTTCGAATTGCCATTTATTTGCTAGAACCCATTTTATGAGTTACTTGGGAACCGCAAAATTCACCACGTCTGACAGCACGTGCGCGACTCTGTAGTGTTTATAGGCTCTTAAAAGGATACATGTACATTATATATATACCGCGTTTATAGTCAACATATTGCGATCAAGGTTCTGTTCCGATTTGAATAAAAGCGTAGAACGATGTGATCGTGAATCTCGACTATAAATGGAGCATTAGAGTTCGATTCACGATGAAATGCAAGCTTAGTTTTTTAGCAAGTCGATTTAGTCATTATTTTTAGCAAAATAAGAAGAAGGAAGAAAACCTCTAGCTCATCTTAAATTGAAGATAGACAATCAATAAAGTGCACTATATATTTTTTGGTCATGCTCGATAATCGATTGAATTATCAATAAGATGTGATGGTTTTTTTTTGTGTGTCATTGGTTTGTGTGTTTAGAGAAAATTTAGCAATTGTATAACTTTGTGATGTTTGTTTGTATATTTTGGTTCCTCCTCCTCCTCCTCAGTTTTGCTTCTATTTTGTTATAAGCTTTTTTAGTGAGGAGAGAAAGAGAAGAGAGGCTATTTAAAAATTGTTGTTATTTTTATTGATTTATCTTGTGGCCCTTGACCCCTCTAGTGTGTGGAATATTGTCTAAAATAAATTGTATCTGTCTGAACTCTTGAAATGGTTACGAAATTTCAAAGTGACATTGTGTTACTATGGCGACAATTCTCAATTTGTGTGTGGTTTTGTTGAATTTGAACAATTGCAAAATAAAGAAGTTAGTAAAAAAAGGGGAGGTTTTGGAGGGAACAGAGAGGAGGAGGAGGTAGACACATTTAGATTATTATTATTATTAATATTTAAACGTATTTTTACATTCTGGTCAAATTGACTGTTTACTTAGTGTTTCTTCCCTTTTCGTAGATTTTGTCGTTGTTTGTTTTTTGTTCATCATTTGGAACAGAAGAAAAAATTATTGAGAAAGGTGATAGATGAAAAATGGAACAATTTTAGTGAAGCCTTATATGAGGCTATTATTTTTCCGATTTACCTGGTGCCGATACTTTTAATATATTTTTATAAAAAAAATCGTTATTTAAAGACTTTTAATAAGTCATAAAATTTAGTAGAAATCGTGAATTTGAAAAAAAAAAACATTTCTTAAACATAAATATTAAATATCTTCCAAATATGTCCACTTTGAATTATTATAAAACTAGAGAGATATCCGTGGACGAGCTTCCGGTCTACGTGCAGTAAATGTTTGAATTTTAATTTACTTTAAAATCAGTTTCTTATCATACTTCGTTTCCACACTCCAAAAATGAATTGCAGTTACGAAGTGGAAACGAATTTGGTTACATTAACCAATAACCATGGTTAAATGTCTGAACAATTTAGTTAACTGTATTGACACAATGAGGTTAACCACCTTATTGAACGGTTAAATAAGTAACTTCCTGTGTTTAAACAAATTCAGTCTACAAACAAACGTTGACGGACTGTGAGGACACTCATTTTTTGACTGAATGAGGAATGAAAAATCCACAGAATGCACAACTGTTTAACAGGAAGTGATACAGGATCATTTAAATGCAATCAATTAGAAATCGGGACGAACAGAAGTTGGCTCCGCCTTTTTTATGACGACCGGCAACTTCTAATTGTCCCGATTTCTAATTGCCTGCATTTAAAGAGACCATTGCCTCCAGAAATTTATTTTAAAAATATTCTAAGACTTACCCAAAGATTGCCAAAATGATCATTAAATTTTAAAATATGTCAATAAAACCATAAAAAACTTGAAAATGAAGTGACTTTTCATCACTCACCAAACTAAGCCATTTAAAATTTCCAAAAACGAAAGTCTCCCTCCCCCCTTTTTGTGGCAAATATTGTCACTTCACATTTCCCATAATTCCTTAATCAAATACATGTATTCCCTATTCCTATTCAACTCAATACAACCTTCCATGTGAATTCAAAATAATTCAAATATTAAATCCATAGTGATTTGAAATGAAAGTAATGTGAGCTGGTGATCGCAACACATCAGAATTCGAGTATACAAGTATACTTTGGGGGGGTTTTGTTGAGAATGTCTGTTGCTTGGTGGCGCATCTAGCTGATAAAGTCAACTGATTTTTAATTTCTTAAATTATATTAATGACTTATTTTAAATTTTAAAAATCGTTTTGGTAATCGTTGAATTATTCTTGACAATATTTTGACAAGAAATTTCTGGAGGTAATTGGTCTCTTTAACCACAGGTTAAAAAATGGAATGGCTTAAAAATGGAAACACACAACAGAACCACTTATAGCTTGTCTGCAGTTAAGTATAACCTTGGTTATATAACTATAGTTAATTTTTGTAGTGGAAAAAAGGTATTAAGTCGTAAATCTTTATCTTTGTTTATAGTCGGTATTTCGGAATCACATTCTCTCTGATATATAAACACTTTGAGTACAAATCTGTGAGAACGTCATCGTGAAATGGCGACTATAAACACAAAATAGGTCCTTTAACATTCAAAATAAGGGGAAAAAATAATCAAAGGCTAATGATGTTAACAGTGATTGCCGTATTACAGGGGTTCTTTTTTTAAACTATGGTTAACGACAACCTAATTGCTTTTTATGTAACCATGTTATTTTTTTTTTTTGTAATAAAAAAGCTAACTAATAGAGGTTTTTTTAACTGCAAAAAAGTATATTCTTGGTTAGACATTATACAAGGTCATACGTGATATAAAAAAGTAAGATAATGGATAAAATATTAGCTAAAAATAATTTTGTTAAAAGGCTTGATGATGTGTGAATAATAGTTAGTTCTTTCTTGTGGTGGTGATGGTGGTGCTACTTTTGAAAACTAAACCCTCCTCACAAGATAAGCATTATTACAATGGTGAATGAGGAGGAAGTGGGTGGTGGTGGTGGAGGGGGGTTATTGTATTGTGGCCATTTTCCCTCCTCTTTGTGGCCCTTTTTTAAATTTATTGGCTGTTTTCCTAAAGAGGGTCAAAGTCATTTTCTGTCTCTTTTTTTTTCTTAAAAAAAAAACGAAATGGTCAGCAGATAATAAAAAAAAACAATTGATTTATTTCCTCAGAAAAACTAAATGAGTTTTGATGAAAGAAATAAAGAAAAGCAATTAAATATAATAGTTGTTAGAATGAAAAGATTGTAGAAAAAAACAACATTGGAATTGACAGGAAAGACGTTTTTTTTTTTGGAAAATTTTATCATCATTTCAATTAAAGGGTGACGTTTTTTTGCAAAACGATTTTTTTCTTTATAGATATGGGTTGGGTGTGGGTGGTTAACACTATTGGAGATGTATAATAAGTATCTAATGTTATTGTGTAGAGAGGCTACGGTGTGTGTGTATTTGTGCGGGTGGAGACGTCACGTGATGATTCTACTTCTTCTTCCATGATGATGATGATGATGATGATGATGATGCCAATGGTTGAGTCGAATATTCTTCATTTTAGAAAAGGGAAGATGTTAAGAGGGTTACAGAGCGCCACGGACGTTTTTTTGACAGACGACATTATGATTGCAGTGTCTGACGTCAGAGGCGCCACTTGTATTGAATTAGCATAGACATAATGCTAATTTAAATTTCAAACATACAGTTAGGTTTGGTAGTCATTATCTGGAGACATATAAGTTTTTAAAATGTGATTAAAACTGTAATAAATATTAGATTGTTTAATGGAACAGATTAAAAAAATTTCAGACTTTAAATCTGCCTCTAAATATTTTTAATTAAATATTTAAAAAGGTGTTTTTTTTTTCTATGCAAAATCTCATAGAAGAAAAAAAGCTACATATTTGGTATCCATTATCTTTGTTTTACAAAAGAGATAATAGTAAAATAAAAAAATGTGGTGGTAGATTTATTTGTTTTCTATAAGAACAATTAAATTTCATTACCTAATTGCATGTGTATATTTTTATATTGAAGTAAAAGTCGTAATGGGCCAATTTTTTCAGATCAATAAAAATCTGATTGAGTCAAGGCCTGGTTAGAGAGTACATGACGTCACATTACACATAATATTCTATTATGTAAACTATGTGTATGTTTTGTTTTAGATAGAAAATGTTGACCGCCATGATTGTTTTTGCTGGGTGTAAGTGATGTCTAAAAATTCATTTACTCTACTTACATGCATGCTAGAAGAAATTTGATGAATTCCTCTAAAAGATCTGGTGGAGTTTTATAAACATATAAAATTTCATGCAGAAATATGTATTTATAACCTTAGATGATTACCTTGAAGTTCATGAAAAACCCCATCGGCATCAAATAATTACAGCTATGTCCTGTACTATAGAGCATAGCAAGAGCACCCAATTTCAAATTGTACAGTTACTATAGAGTTATTATGGAGTCTATAGTATCTCAATGGCAACTGTCAAATTTGAAATGGGCGTGCTCATTCTTCTAAAAGGTGGGATGGGTAAATTTAAAAATAAGAAAACAAGAGCAAGAAAAGAAGACATGGCATAAAATTTTAGATTGTGTTCCTCTCAACCAAAGCCTCTATGGCACCTTATAGAAGGTTATGTCTAACCTAGGTTTATAGGTTGCCATGGAAACAGACAGCCTATATTTTATAAAAAAAAGGCATTACAACAAAAAAAATAATGTATTTTCTATATATATATATATATATATATATATATATATATATATATATATATATATGTACACTTTACCACCTATGTATAAAATGCCTAGGCAATATGCAAATCCACACTTTTTTTGCTAGTAAATATGCAAAATTCAGCAATTTAGGTCATGGACAAACAGAAATGTTTCAGGCAATTTTCAAAATCACTAAAATTTCAGGCAATTTGCAAAATCACTATCATTTCAGGCAATTTGCAAAATCACTAACATTTCAGGCAATTTGCAAAATCACTAACATTTCAGGCAATTTGCAAAATAATGTTCTATGCAGTGCCAATTTTTTTAACTTTAAGGCAATGTGTTAAATACTCAGGCAATAGACAAAATTTAGGGCGTTTTAGGCAATGTGCAAAATTCGTAACTTATTTCAGAGAATATCTAAAATCACAAACTTTCCAGGCAACACACAAAATGACAACTTTTCAGGCAATTTGCAAATGATTTGCGAACCTCCGCGGGACGGATTTGCGAACCTCCGCGGGACGGATTTGCGAACCTCCGCGGGACGGATTTGCGAACCTCCGCGGGACGGATTTGCGAACCTCCGCGGGACGGATTTGCGAACCTCCGCGGGACGGATTTGCGAACCTCCGCGGGACGGATTTGCGAACCTCCGCGGGACGGATTTGCGAACCTCCGCGGGACGGATTTGCGAACCTCCGCGGGACGGATTTGCGAACCTCCGCGGGACGGATTTGCGAACCTCCGCGGGACGGATTTGCGAACCTCCACGGGACGGATTTGCGAACCTCCGCGGGACGGATTTGCGAACCTCCGCGGGACGGATTTGCGAACCTCCGCGGGACGGATTTGCGAACCTCCGCGGGACGGATTTGCGAACCTCCGCGGGACGGATTTGCGAACCTCCGCGGGACGGATTTGCGAACCTCCGCGGGACGGATTTGCGAACCTCCGCGGGACGGATCTGCGAACCTCCGCGGGACGGATCTGCGAACCTCCGCGGGACGGATCTGCGAACCTCCGCGGGACGGATCTGCGAACCTCCGCGGGACGGATCTGCGAACCTCCGCGGGACGGATCTGCGAACCTCCGCGGGACGGATCTGCGAACCTCCGCGGGACGGATCTGCGAACCTCCGCGGGACGGATCTGCGAACCTCCGCGGGACGGATCTGCGAACCTCCGCGGGACGGATCTGCGAACCTCCGCGGGACGGATCTGCGAACCTGCGCGGGACGGATCTGCGAACCTGCGCGGGACGGATCTGCGAACCTGCGCGGGACGGATCTGCGAACCTGCGCGGGACGGATCTGCGAACCTGCGCGGGACGGATCTGCGAACCTGCGCGGGACGGATCTGCGAAGCGCGCGGGACGGCTTGCAAACTACAGAAAGGCTCTATAAGGTTCGCAATCCGTCCCGCAAAGGTTCGCAATCCGTCCCGCAAAGGTTCGCAATCCGTCCCGCAAAGGTTCGCAATCCGTCCCGCAAAGGTTCGCAATCCGTCCCGCAAAGGTTCGAAATCCGTCCCGCAAAGGTTCGCAATCCGTCCCGCAAAGGTTCGCAATCCGTCCCGCAAAGGTTCGCAATCCGTCCCGCAAAGGTTCGCAATCCGTCCCGCAAAGGTTCGCAAATCCGTCCCGCAAAGGTTCGCAAATCCGTCCCGCAAAGGTTCGCAAATCCGTCCCGCAAAGGTTCGCAAATCCGTCCCGCAAAGGTTCGCAAATCCGTCCCGCAAAGGTTCGCAAATCCGTCCCGCAAAGGTTCGCATTCCGACCCGCAAAGGTTCGCAAATCCGACCCGCAAAGGTTCGCATTCCGACCCGCAAAGGTTCGCAAATCCGACCCGCAAAGGTTCGCAAATCCGTCCCGCAAAGGTTCGCATTCCGACCCGCAAAGGTTCGCATTCCGACCCGCAAAGGTTCGCATTCCGACCCGCAAAGGTTCGCATTCCGACCCGCAAAGGTTCGCATTCCGACCCGCAAAGGTTCGCATTCCGACCCGCAAAGGTTCGCAAGCCGTCCCGTAAGGTTCGCAAACAATTTGCAAATTGCCTGAAAAGTTAACAATTTTGCTCATTGCCCGAAGTAAGAATTTTGCACATTGCCTAAAACACTGAATTTTGTCTATTGTCTGAGAAATTCTGGATTTAACACATTGCCTGAAAAGTTAAAAAAAATTGGCACACTGCCTAGAAAATTAATTATTTTGCACATTGCCTGAAAAGTTAGGAATTTTAAAGATTGCCTGGAAAGTTTGTGATTTTACACATTTTATGAAAAGTCGATAATTTTGCACATTGCCTGAAGTTAGGAATTTTGCACAATGCCTAAAACTCTGAATTTTGTCTATTGCCTGAGAAATTCTGGATTTAACACATTGCCTGAAAAGTTAAAAAAAATTGGCACACTGCCTAGAAAATTAATTATTTTGCACATTGCCTGAAAAGGTAGTCATTTTAAAGATTGCCTGGAAAGTTTGTGATTTTACACATTTTATGAAAAGTCGATAATTTTGCACATTGCCTGAAGTTAGGAATTTTGCACATTGCCTAAAACTCTGAATTTTGTCTATTGCCTGGGAAATTCCGGATTTAACACATTGCCTGATGATTAGTATGCACATGACCTAAATTGCTGAATTTTGAATATTTACTAGCAAAAGAGTGATTTTGCAGATTGCCTAGGCATTTTATACATTGGCCGTAACATACATATTTATTCATATATACACACACAGATACATATAAATAATAGTGAATATGACATCATGTTCAAAAATAGCATTTGAATGTGACACTACATACATCCTTGGATAGATTAGATGGCTTGATGTTTCTCTATATAGAAAATACATTATTATTCTTTTTGTAATGTCTCCCTTGTTTATAAAATGTAGGCTGTCTGTTTCCATGGCAACCTACCAACTATGTTGAGACATAGCCTCCTATCAGGAGTTATGAGAGGCTATAGTTGAGAGGAATACAATCGAAATTTTATGCTGTCTCTTCTTTTCCTTCTTGCTGTTTTCTAATTTTTAAATTTACCCATCCCACCTTTTAGCAGAAAAATGGCTCCAATTTTAAATTTGACAGTTACTATTGCATA
The DNA here is from genome assembly GCA_036925085.1 of Brachycybe producta. Taxonomy (NCBI): domain Eukaryota; kingdom Metazoa; phylum Arthropoda; class Diplopoda; order Playtdesmida; family Andrognathidae; genus Brachycybe; species Brachycybe producta. The sequence continues at coordinate 800,687 of JAUPFP010000038.1, read as the reverse complement.
CTATAGACTATAGTAACTCTATAGCAAATGCCTACAACTTGAAATTTGATGCCAACGGTTTTTTTCATGAACTTGAAGGTAAGTTTCTAAGGTTATATATGAATATTTCAGCATAAAATTTTAGATATTTATAAAACCCCACCAGATCTTTTAGTTGGATTGAACAGATTTTTTTTAGCATGCATGGAAATAGAGAAAATTAAGTTTTTGTCAGCACTTAAACCCACCAAAAACAAATATGGCGGGTCAACATTTTTCAGGTAAAACATAGTTTTCATAACAAAATATAATAAGAGAATATACATCCATTGTAGCCTCTAATGCATCCCCCACAAAAATTTACCATTTATACATAAGCTGCATATCATATTAGAGAATAACCATAACGTCCTATATACATAATAAACGATGCGAGCACCCTCTATGAATATTTTTCAGAAATTCACCTACTTCACAACCCTCTTAAGGTTTTTCTACTTAGTTGGGGGTTCTTCTTACTTTAAACTTCCCCTAATTCTCAGTTGCCGAAATTATAACCCAGTTTCACTTCCCTCTTTCTCTTTAAAAAAACCGATCATAAATTGTTTCATCACAACTATCGGCAATATGCGATAAAATTGCTAGAGAAAGAATAATGTAATTCAGTTTCTGAATAGATTTCATGCAGTTTTTTTTCTTTTCTAAGAGGAAATGATACTTTTTTTTTATTAGTGGGGTGGGATCAAAATTAGAATTATGGGAGGGAATGTGGCGCTAATTTAGCACCAATTTGAAGAAACGCCGAATTAAATAAGGGAAAGAATCACATATGCTGAAAACCCACCAGAAAACAGAAACAAAAAAAGTCAGAATATTTCTATGGTTCTTAACACTGAAAGGGATATATGGTGCTTCTGGTAAATGTCTTCAAAGGTGCGGATTTTTTTGCGGTGTGTGTGATTCGTCCCTAAACTCTATCATACCTACATATTAAAGTTCAATACAGCTATACAAAAATAGTCCTAATCATTTAACCTCAAAACTTTACTGTCAGTTGGCGCGTTATTGCTGCTGTGTCGAAAGCGCGTAATAAGCTGTACACAGAGGCTGAAATTAACCAAGATCTTTTCAAACATATTCGATTTATCAATCTAGCAAACTGAATAAACGCCAATTGGAATAAGCGCCGAGTTGAACAAACGCCATTATGAACAAATGCCATTATGAACAAATGCCGAAGATATGGCAGTTAGTTTGGCGTTTCTTTAATTTGGTGTTAGTTCAATTTGGCGCTTAATCAGTCTTCTTGGTTGAGAGGGGGGGGGGGCGCCATTCTAACTACATAGATTAGAATGGTCGTTTTGAAGGAAAAATGGGACATTCTATGTAAATAGTAAATAGAACGAGAAAGAGAGAGAGAGAGGTGGTCGTTTTATTGTCTTGGGAGGAAGGAAGATGATGCAAAAGTGTTAATCGTGTGGTCATTATTTAGTTAGCTTTATCCACTTTTCTAGAATTGATTACTTTATTGTTTCAGTTAATTTAGAAAAATCAGTTATTCAGGTATAATATCACTAGTCAATGTAAGCCACACACTTAACACTTGGGATTGTTCTTTAAGGAATTCTACAAATTACCTTGAAACACTTATTAATGATGCTTGGTTTGCAACCGAAATTGGTGGTTTTTAGGATATTTATTTAGCGACTTTGTAGAATAATTAACAGTGTTTATTCTTGCTCGGATTTTTATGCAAATATCAAAGCAATTGTTTCTCAATTTGTGGCCCAAGTGCCAATTGTGAAGTAATCATCATAGAGGCTAGATGTCTGGTTAATATCAGATGTCAAATAAGAGTTCTAGCCTCTAAAGAATGTTTTTGATTGAAATTTTCATAATTGTTGGTTGATCTAAACGGGGATGTTAACTTTACAATTAGCCCTTGGGAAACGGAATGAGAAATATTTGCTTGATATTTCATAAAAAATCCGAGGCTATACTCATTAGCCAATTTGGCAGCAACACATACAAATGCCAAGTTTATAGTTGATATTTCACGATGACGATTCTTCTCAGATTAATATTCTTAAATTGTACATATATATTTTTAAGAAGACGTGTGATATCTCATAAATGGAGACAGAAGACTATAAACACAACATCAGAAGAAATAATAATAATAATAAAAGTAGAAAAGAATGTATAAATTTGTATACTTACTGAGGGCTAGGAAGATGGAGGAGTAAAGGAGGCACAGATGAGGCCTTCGCATAACTCATTCCAGGCCATATACTAGACAGCAAATAAAAAAGGGGGGAGGGGGGACGATGAGGTTATTGGGGGCTTGAAGATAAATTATAGTGTGGGTTATACAAGGAGGTGGGGGGGGGGAAAGAGTAGTTATTAAAGGTGTAATAGTCAAAATAGAGGTGGTGATTGGTTATTATTCTGCCTGAGTTTCTTTCATTTGGTACTTATTCACTTAAATATAAAAAAAAAGTTTGGTAAATTGTCTTTTTTTTTTTTGGAAGGGGGCACTTTTTTTTCTCTTTCTCTAGAGCTCTTTGTAATGATGATGATGATGATGTGACAGTGATGATGATGTAGATTGTTCTTTTACTTATATAATCCAAAATTGTGATCTCCTTTGAATATATTAGAATCTTCTTTCTAGGTTTTTTTTTGTTATTACTCCCACACTCTCATCAAATTATAGAATTTCCTTTTTTTTCTGTTTCTTGACCGCCATTTGCATATAATCGATTTCTTTAGGTGTGGGTGGATTTGCTGATGGAAGGAAAAGGTATTGTTGTAAATTTAAATTGAAGATAATCAGTTCTTTTGTTGTTCACACATAACACCAAAATGACGATATTATTTCCAGTCGACCACTTTTTTTCTTTTCACTTTTTGAATTTTTTTCCTAAAATAATAGAAACAAAAAATTGTTTGTTATTTAGGTAAAAAAAAAATAAACAATTTCTGATTTTAGTTTGAAATATAAAGAAATCTTTAAAGAAACAATATAAAGTATTAATAAATATTACCTTTTTTATATTTATTTAAAAATGTCTTTTGGAAGTTTAAAAAAAAATGGTGAAATTTGTCGCGAAAAAAAGATGATGATGAAAACAATTTTGATGAAATTTTCTGTGTTTTCTTCTCGTTCCTGCGTGTGTTTTTTTGGCCAAGTCTTATGACGTCATCGTCGCAGAGTCGCTTTTTTTTGTTGAAAGAATCGATTGAGTAATTGTTTTTCGTTTTCTATCTTGACAGCATTTTGTGTGTAAGTCTAATAATAATTAATCCACTGAAATTATAAGAAAAATTTTAGATCCTTGAAAAAATTCCTGAAAAAATACGAAGAAAAACAAACCGTTATTATTTTTTTTGTTTTCAAAAATAAAAATACAACATTTTGACGTATTTTGGACTTTTTTTTTTTAAAAAAAAAAAATATATATTTTGAATTGTAGGAATTTGATGGTGAACACAAATCCAAATAAGAAACGACAGGCGAATGTCGCTCAAAATCGGTTCCGAACTGCGTTTTCAGTCAGTACACATTAATATAAAAAAGGGGGAAGAAAAATGAGCTTATTTTTGTTTCTTTTTCTTCTTTATACCGGGTTATAAGTCTTTGTAGTAGTTGTATGTGTTTGTATGCATTTGACGGTGGTGGTGGTGCATGCATGCAGACATTTAAACCAAAAACTACGTTCGATGTTGTTGGTGGCGTCCTTTCATCTGATGAGAGAGAACCTTGACGATGATGACGCTCACTAATGCCTCCTCTTCCTTGCCTAAAACCACTAAAGCAGGCAGACGCACGCGCGCGCGCATAGATCTATAAAAACATGCTTGCTACATGCAATTTCTGAGCTATTTTCACCCTTAATGCTCCGGTTAATTCTAACCAACATACATTATGAAAAAAGTTACAGAAAATGAATGACGTCCTGAGAGAAGTGCATTATTGTAGTATAGAATGACAAAATCATTCTAAATTCATACATTCTGGAAGCCATTTCACATCATCTTGACCTCCCTAATCCGGTCTACTGTAAGCTGTGAGCTTGTTAGCCATCTAGACTTGACCAGATCATAAAGTAGACTAAACATATTCTACTGCACATTCTGTTATTCATCGATTTATTCAGCAGTGTAATGTTATTTCAGTTTGATATATGGATGTGACGTCACATTGCTGAATAAATCGATAAATAAAAGAATGTGCGGGATAAATAGGTGTTTGTTTTAGTAGTACGGCACTGTTTCAGAAATATGCTATTTTTATTTGTATTTTACTTTTCTCTCCATTTCGATCGGGAAGACTTTGCTTTTATATTTATGAATTGTAAATTAGTGAAGGAGGCCCGGATTTAAGGGGGGGGGGGGAGGGGCGAATGGGACGGGCACCCCGGTTCATAAGAAGATTGTAGTCACGGCCCACTTTATAACTGTAAAATCTTGCATTGATTTCGTGTTCCTATCTGCAGTTGAGGGGATGGAGATGTTGAGTTGCTTGGATTATAATTTTCTGTTTAAAAACTAGAAGATATACAAGTTTTTTTTTAAAAAAAAATTCTAAACAGCTCTGTAGAGTAGAAAACATATCTACACACATAGTAGATATGTTTTCTAGTCTACGGAGCTGTTTAGAATTTAAAAAAAAATATTTTGTGTTTCGAATTTTTTATGTTAAGTGTACGTGGGGGAGTTGAGGTGCATTTTCTTAATTTTCAAGACACAGAAATTTAATTTAATTTTTATAGTTACGAATATGTTTTCAGTTTAATTTAATTCACTAATAGTAATGATGGGCCGATAATTATGTGTTAAGAACAAAAACCTGAAACAAAAACATGTTTTTTTGTGATACTTTCTTTTATAAAAAAAAATCGTCTAAAAAGTAAAAACAAAACTAAGTCTAACCCCGCTCTTGTCTTGCTGGTGTAGTGGTTAGGGTCTCAGACCATCGTAATGTTGGTCTAACTTGGTCATGGCTTTAAACCCCGTGCAGTCTGAATTATGTTTTCAAACTAGTGGGGTAACCCGTCATAAATGACGGGAGCGAAATTCACAGCCAATTGTGCCCAGCATTAGAATTTATTTCCCTCCTCCTTTTTTGACGTCAGACCAAGTAACAAACCAATTAGAAATTGATGACGTTTATAAAAGGGCTGAGCAAAAGAAATTCTAATGCTGGGCACAATTGCCTGCGATAAATTCTAGTTTAATTTTGATACTATATATATATATATATATATTGAGACGTTTTGGGGCCCGCCGCTATTTTCTTAATTTAGCGCCGTTATTGTTTTGGGTTTCTTTAATTTTGTAGACACCATGTATTTTGTAGCTTCTGGGCCACTCGGTACTAATAGGTACCGATTGACCCAGATTCTATTTTTAGCTTGACCTTATCGTTCTCCCCTCTTTACCATTGTATTATCTTTCCACATGAGTGGATTCTTATCAGTTTAATTTGAAGTTGTTTACGTTTTACCCCCCTTTTAATTAAAAGGGTGACTCATCTCTAATATTTTGGTGACCACTGGTCAATCGTTTTTGATTGGCCAGTTTGGTTTTTACTTTTGTTTTTGCCCAATCAGGGGATACTGAGAAAGTGTTCTCAGTATCCTCTTTTTGGGTATAAAAAGGCCGTGTTTTTGTATGTAATGAGGAGATTTGAGTTAGTTCTTAAATAACGAACCTATGCCCAATTCTGGCTAGGTTTTGAGATATTATTTTGAACGTTATTATTTTTATGTGTTGTGCAATTAATTCCAGTTCTATTTCGTTTATGCCTGATACTTTTATCTACGAAATAAACGATATTCTATTTAACTAAACCAGTGGTGTTTTATCGACTTAAACTTTAAATTCCACGATTGTGAACTTCATCATTTTGCAGGCCTTCACCTTTCTTGGATACTTCAAGGACCCAACAGGTGCAAACCTGCAACGCATGAGTAAGTATATTTTACACGATTCTTAGGGCAGATTTACGGACGAAAGTCCGAGAGATACAGAGATTAAAGATCCTCAAGACTGTGAAGTCTTTTGCCAGAGACTAGTGAGGACACAAAATAGACGTTATATTGGTCTAGTCCTCCCGGGCCAGTAGAATTAGTGACCTAGCCACTCACTATCAATACGAGTGAAAACTCGCTCGTATTAACCTAAAAGAGCAGATTCTACTAGTGGAAAAAGGTCCGTCACAATATATATATATATATATATATATATATATATATATATATATATATATATATATATATATATATATATATATATATATATATATATACTAGTGGGGTAACCCGTCATAAATGACGGGAGCATCTAGTTTCTTTTTGTGTGACTGTCCGGTTGTCATGAAGCAATTCGCCTTGACCACTTGTGTTTTTTATAAGCACCTTAATATTGTTACAGGTATGTGAAGACAGGGAGATACAGTCGTGTGCCCCGCCCCTTTATGACTGTCAGACCAAATATCAACCAATTGGAAATTGAAAAGAACGGGGCATGTGACGTCAGACCAAATAACAACCAATTCGAAATTGAAAAGAACGGGGCATGTGACATCAGACGACATAACAAAATAATTAAAAGTTGCTGGCCCTCATAAAAAAGGCGGGGAAAACGACTGTATTTTACTGTCTTTACTTGCCTGTCCTTACTATTGTTTGGATTCTTGGATCGGGAGAGTGCAACATAAAGTTGACCATGAGAAAAAAGCAGTTCATTTAAATTTCAATCTGATTAAGTTTTTGTCCTAAAACAATTTACCCTAAAGAAACATTTGCCCTAAAGGGAGATATTGCCCTAAAGGGACATTTGCCCTAAAGGGACATTTGTTCTAAAGGGACATTTGTCCTAAAGGGACATTTGTCCTAAAGGGACATTTTCCCTAAAGGGACATTTGCCCTAAAGGGACATTTGCCCTAAAGGGACATTTGCCCTAAAGGGACACTTGCCCTAAAGGGACACTTGCCCTAAAGGGACACTTGCCCTAAAGGGATGCTTGCCCTAAAGGGACACTTGCCCTAAAGGGACATTTGCCCTAAAGGGACATTTGCCCTAAAGGGACATTTGCCCTAAAGGGACATTTGCCCTAAAGGGACATTTGCCCTAAAGGGACATTTGTCCTAAAACAATTTGCCCTAAAAAGACATTTGCCCTAAAGGGACATTTGCCCTAAAGGGACATTTGCTCTAAAGGAATATTTGCCCTAAAGGGACATTTGTCCTAAAACAATTTGCCCTAAAAAGACATTTGCCCTAAAGGGACATTTGCCCTAAAGGGACATTTGCCCTAAAGTTACATTTGCCCTAAAGGGACATTTTCCCTAAAAAAACATTTGCCCTAAAGGGACATTTGCCCTAAAAAAACATTTGCCCTAAAGAGATGTTCCCCTAATTAGTAGTCTAAATATACAGTAATTGGTTTTAGGGCATATGTTCCTTGAGGGCAAATAGTTTCAGGGCAAGTGGTTTTAGGGCAAATGTTCTATTAGGGTAATTAGTTTTAGGGTGAATGGTTTTAGGGCAAGTGGTTTTAGGGCAAATGTTCTATTAGGGTAAATGGTTTTAAAGAAAATGTTCCATTAGGGTTAATTGTTTTTATGGCACAATTGCGTGTGATAAACTGTAGTTTAATTTTGCTACTATTATCCCCTCCCCTTTTTATATTTGAAATAGAAAATGTGTTTTTCATTTTCTCTGGTGTGCGCATGCGCGTCGTTTTTTCTTTTTTTTTTACTAATTTCATTTCAATTTCAGTCACCCCCTCCCACTTTTCCTCCCTCCACATTTCTCTCTCGCCCCCCCTTCTACACTTTCCATCCAACCTTTTCCCCCTCTCCAATTTAATATCATGGGGTTCTTGGATGGGAAGGGTGCAACATATAGTTTACCTTGAGAAAAAAAAAGCTGTTCATTTCTTCATTTATTTAAATTTATATAAATTCCGATGTGCTTCAATGGTTGTACAGCGTTACTTCAGACAGACAGACAGATAGATACACAGATACACAGACCTGGGATATTATATATATAATATATATGTATATATATATCCCCCTACCCTTTCCAACCTTTTCCCCCTCTCCAATTTAATATTATGGGGTTCTTGGATGGGGAGAGTGCAACATATAATTGACCGTGCGAGAAAAAAGCGGTTCATTTATTCATTTAAATTTATATAAATTCCGACATAAGTTACGTGGTTCAGTTGAAATTTCAGTGAAATTCTACTTCTAAAACAGTTTCATTAAATTCAGTCATTCTTATTCATAACAACTGAACTCACAGTTAAAAGTTCCCGTACAATAAAACTATAAAATTGCATATAAGTATTTACATGCAGTGTGATAAAAGGGTCATTGCGAAGAGACTGTTGTACCTTGAAATTGCAAGCTACTCCGTAAATAATCTTGCAATGAATCTTGCTGTAATCTTATATTTCAAGTCGGAACCATATTATATACTCATGGAATATATAATATATTCGTCGAATTGTTATTTCTCGCCTGCCTCTAGTTAGGGACAGGAAAAAGACTTATTTTATCTTTTACGAGAAAAGGTTAAGATTGATTTAACAGGTCCTAAAGCCAATGAAGGCTTATACAGGTCGTAGCAAGGCAAGACTTGTTGAACCCTTCTCATAAATGCGGATTCATTTGTTTGGATGTTACCTGATTAATTTTATTTAACTTAATTATACATGAATAATACAGCAATATTTTATTTTGTTTATAGTAAAATGACAACAATGGTTATACAATTTCTTTGTTTATTTTTTATAGTTCCCTAACTACTCTTCATTCATTTCTTCTTAATTTGTTTAACCATTTCACTTAACCCTTTTTCATTTACTCAATTTGTGTCCACTGGATTAAGAAGTCAGTGTCTCATGATAAGCCCAATGACACTTCTACCAGAGGTTTAAGGTTCACAGAAAGATGGAATGCGGAGTAAAACCACTAAGATGGTATTCACTCTGTCCACGGTTGTGAATTAATTCTCAAAGGGGCTCTGATTAATGCTGTATTAAAACTGATCACAACCACTATCATACAACAAAGGTATTGAGTTCTTGATAAATCAACACACTCAACCTCTATTTTATTATCATGTGTCCCCCCTTTCACTTTGGATATCAGGGATACAGAAATCCTAAATTTCTATTCACTCAATCTCAATTTCTTTGTTTTGTCCTCCTTTTTCTCAATTTGCATAACAGGGATACAATAATCTCAACCATTCTATTCTCCCAATCTCAATTTCCTTGTTTGGTCCTCCTTTCCCATTTTGTAAGGTTTTATGTGGCCAATTATTTGAAATTATAGCTTGTCCTACCCTAAAATAGTTGAAAAGTTCTCCACGAGATGAATCTTGATCAGCTTCTCTTCAATTTCCTGGAAAAATCCTGGTGGCCACTTGCTGCTTCTTCTGGTATTCCTGTTTGGGCACTTGCACTTTCACACACTTCACTATCTTGATATTCCAATGGATTTTCTGGTACTTCAAATTTGCGACTCTCTCACTCCTCCAATTTTGAGATTCTGCCTAACTATCTCCAATTCAGACTGCGACTACATTTTGTGTCTCTCTCGTTTCTCCAATTTCGAGCGTCTCACTAAAATAAACATGTCTACCTTTTTTATTACGTACGTTTCCGGACTATGATATCCTGTTATTGTAAATTTGTGTAGTTAATGTTTCGCTATGTATTTCCTACGTTAAACCTTTTTTCCCATGTTATCGTACCAATTTTTTGACATCAAGTTCCTTTCTTAAACCGTTATCGACTTTTTGATCGTTTTCTTTTCGTCTTCATCCTGTTTTTCTACTTTGTAACATTTTTGCTTTTTTAAATTTAACCCCTTTTATTTCTTTTAATTTTTTATAATTTTTTTTATTTGAGACTATTTTACTATTGTTGTATTTACCTTATATTTAAAGAAATTAACAATATTTCTATTTGGAAATTAATATTCTTTTTTTTGTGTTGATTTTATTAATTAAATAGCCGATATGCAATAATTAATAACTAAATTATTATCAATAATCTAGTTATAATTATTAATCCTTTTTTCATTTTTCTTTTCTTCTTTATTTTTCTTTTTTCTTTTTATTTCCTTTTTGAACAACTTCCTTTATATGGAGTGTGCAAAGATGTTACTTTTTTCTTTTTTAATTTTTTAAACAGGATGTTTGACTTTTAATGAATTTTTTAACTTCCTCGTTGACCATTAATGTATTACTAATTAGTTAATTTATTTTTTATCTTCTATCGTATTTTTTTTGGAATATGTTAGGTGTTTTTTATGTTTGTTATTTCTACACCTAACAGAATTTCATATTTGTTTGAATGTTCGAAGTAAACTAGAATGTAAATGTGTTTTTTTAGAAAAAAAAAATGTTTTTTTTGTTGCTGCTTGTTGTTGAGCCAATCTTTTTCAGGCATTTATTACATATAAAAACGTTATTTTTTTAAAACAGCTTGTGTTTTTTTTTTCCTGTTATTTACATTATATTTCTATATTTTTTGTCTAGTTTTATTGAATTTCGATATTGTACCAAGTAACATTCAACAATTGAAAAAAAAAAGGTTAAGCCAATTAATTTTCAGAAAGTGAATGTAAATAAAACAAATTGTCTGATGAAGTTTTTTTTTAAGTAAAACAAAATTTGTTGTAATAAAGCTAACAAATATTTGTTATTAGTAAAAATTTAAGTGGAATTTCTAAAATTAAAAGAAACTACTGTATTGCAAATTTTGTCGGCAATTTTTTTTTGGAAATGTTGAAGTTATTGGCTGTTAGATGGCGTTACTGCAGTTAGTAATCTTTTAGAATTGTTTCTAGACGTAAATTCAAGAAGAAAACTTGACACTTGAACTTAATTTTGAACCTTAAGAGCAAAATTCCAACATACAAAAGTCTCTTGTCAATGGTACTCAATAGAATTTACTATGTTGAAATCTTGCACAGAGGCTTCAAATTGAAGTTTGGGATCGAAGTTTTCTTCTTGAATTTTGGGATCGAAGTTTTCTTCTTGAATTTTGGCCTTGATTTTTTTTACGTGGCAAGGATAGCTTTTTATTGTATTGGGTAGAAATAATCGCAGAATTTTGCATCATTTTGATTGGTTTGGCTGGTGGTGAAATTACAGAGTTGTGGACATTTGTTTTTAAGAAATGGGTTTTTAATAAATGTTTCTGCCATCAGGGGCTCTATTCCTGAAATGTATGGATTTGTAATTTACAAGTGTTTTAACGCGTGACTTTTAATGATACAAAATTATTGTGTTCTTGAATGCCCATTTGTACATTTGTCATTTACAACTCTATGCTTATTGGTTTAAAAGTGTTTTTCGTAAAAGTTACAAGTGTTCTGTACTGGAATACTACTAGTTCTAGTAATTTACCAGTAACTTAAATGAAATTCTTTACAGGTGAAAGTGGATTTGTAATTTACTTATTAGGCCTACTGTATTTATTTTTTTAGTATTTTCATCTTATTTAAGATAAATATGTGGTTTATTGATAGCAAAAGTGAAACCGAGGACATTAAACATGTTAGAGTGTTTAAGATATGTATAAATTTTAATTTTTAATCCTATTTCTATATCTCCTGCAGAATAAACAGTTTTGACTCCCGTGATGCCACGTTTTGAATCCCTAATCAGCTGTTTTGTGTCCCTCAGCACTTTTTTAGTGTGCGTTTCGACACACAGATTGTGCACTTGCAATTTCAAAGTGTTCACTATAAAAAGTACAGACAATAAAAAGTGTTGGACCCAGAAAAATTAAATAATTATTAATTAGATTTTATACTCATTTTGAAATGTTTCTGAAATGTTGGATTTTAAGTTAGTCACATCCAGGAGGAGTCAAATGGGATTAAGTTCAAACAGGATGTGAGAAATCCATAGTTTCTTTCTTCTTTCAAATAAGTAAAAAAGTAAGATAATTGAATTATGATTAGCAATTATAATCTATTAATCATAAATTAAAATTGGGTGTGCACTTGGAATTTTTTTTTTACAATAAGTCATGGTGTCCCCCTAATCACCTGACTTGTAAATACAAGAACACAATACTACAAGCCTATACTTTACTATAAATAATACTTGTAACTAATAATTTACACATCCATACACTTCAGTAATAAAGGGGCAAAAAAAAACAGCCCGCTTGACAGGCAGCTCCACTCAGTGAGAAAATTCAGAAATAAACAACTAAAAGAAACATAACAGGAGCTACAAAAGGCAGCTGTATTAAGTTTTAACACCTCTTATATTGCCTTGTTGTTTTTGTTTTAGCACAGGCAAGTGTGCGCAGCAAGATACAGTCGTTTGCCCCACCTTTTTTATGACCGTCATATCAAATATCAACCAATTAAAAATTGAACAGGGCGGACATGTGACGTCAGACCAAATAAGAAATTAATTAGAAGTTGTCATTTCTCATAAAAGGGGCGGGGCAAACGACTGTTTCTTGCTGCGCATACTTGCCTGTGGTTTAAGCAGATAAAATTACTGCAGTTAAATACTTCTATTTCTACAACGCTTTTTCTAATAGACCTTACTATGTGGATGCTGTTTTAAACTTTTTTATTTTGTATTTCGTTATGAATTTTGAATCAAATCAAATTAAAACTGGGCTTAGTTATGCACAATTTCATTTTGATGTAATTGAGTTTGATTATAGTATCTCAATTAAAATTTAATTAATTTAATTTAGTAATTATCTAAAATGAAAAAACATCGACTTTCTATTGCAATAAAAATGTTGATAGGTCATTTTGTAAATTATTATATATATATGCCTTTGTATATGTCATATATAGATTGAATTATGACATATAGAAGAGCATAACAAGCAATAGAAATTCATATTTTGATTAATAGTCTGTATTTGTGATTGTGTGGGTGTACATAATAATATTTCTCTCTTTTTTCCGATGTGTTTGCAATTGTAATTTTGAATAAGAAAATGATACTATCAATCACACACAAAACAAGGATTTTTTTTGTATTGTAAAAAGGGGCATTCGGATTGATGATGATGATGATGATGATAATATTTATAAAGATGGTGGGTGAAATGGGGTTCATGTTATAAGGACTCCTGCTGGCTAATTCTACAAAAAAAAAAGATTCTTCGTTTTCTTTTGCAACAAAAGGAGAATGGACTCGGTTTTTCCTTCTCTCTTAAAATATTCTGATGAATCTTATGATGATGATGATGATGATGATGATGATGACGAGATCATGTTTCTCATCTTGTAATGTCAGATGATGAGGTTTTTTTTTGTTGTTGTTGCTGTTCCTTTTGATTCTTGTTGACACCCCTTTTTGTTTTACTTCCGGTTATAAGGATGACATTTTTTTTGGGGGGGGGGGTCAAACTAGAGGCCCTATCTTATATCTTTAGGACTTTATTGTATCATAGAAGTAGCATAACCGGAAGTGACATTATTTTTTTTTGGACTCGAAGTCAAGACATCAGATGAGTTGAAATGAACTTCCTGCAATTCTAGAGAAAATCGATTACCAATTTAGTGATTAGATGCTATTCTGCAAGAGTGGACAATTTCTATGCTAATTTGGATTTATTGATCAAGTAGTTTTTAAAAGCAATTAAAAGAGAAAAATCAAATAAAATTTTGTTAGAAATTAAAATAGTAGATGAGAATTTTAATGATAATATTTAGGCTTTATTTTTCACTTCAAGTGAACTTAAAGTTTTAAATTTGATTTTTTTTAGTTGCAATAAAACGTGAATTATTACAAAAAAAATATCATTAGGGCTCGGATTTTGATGCAATATCAACCGGAATGTTTCTCAATTTGTGGCCCAAGAGCCAATTGTGAAGTAATCATCATCATTATTAGAGCAACTGAAATTATGTTTTTTCTAATCAAAAAAGCTGGGTAGAGAGGCTAGATGTCTGGTTACTATCAGTCGTCAACTAGAGTTCTAGCCTCTAATCATTGTTTTTAATTAGAAAGAACAATTGTTTTTTTTTATCTGTTCAACGAGATTGTTACTTCACAATTGGCACTTGAACCACATATTGAGAAACATTTCGGTTGATATTGCATCAAAATCCGAGCCCTAATCATCATGAATATTAAATTCATTTTTCTTCATGACTCTTCTAGTTTTTAAAAAAAAAAACTATATTTCAGTGTTGACGAAATTCCTTTACTGAAAAGTTTAGCAATAAACATCTTGATGGTGATTTGTATTTTATCCAGATTTTGAACAATTTTTTACAAATAATTTCAAACTATTTTTTTCTTCTAATTTCTTAGTTATACCTTACCTAGTAAAATTATAGAAAAATATAAAATGCGATGACATCATTTCGGAATTATAATGTTTTTAATACAGGAAATGATACAATTTGATGTGTTTTTATTTGCAAACAATGAATTTAAGTAAATATGTCCCATTGTGTATGTCATAAGCTCACATCTTTTCAATATAACAATACCAATTCAAGCGGAAGTTGACTATAAAATTTGTTGTTGTTTTTTTGTTTTTTCTTTCGAGAAAGATAATGGCGACGATTGTTTTTTTCAAATTGCTTGTCATATTTGTTAAACTTTTAAACAAATGTTTTTGAAGTTTTACAACAAGCAGTTTTCAGCAGTTTTTTTTTAAAAGCTAGTTTCTAGAAGGTGTTTAGTTTGATAATTAGTGGACCTGTCAAATAAGTAATTTCTACTCAAAATATTTGGAAACTTGATGGGGGTGTTTTTTTTTGGAAAAAAAATGGAAGAATAAAAACCGGTAATTTTTTTTTGGTTGTTTATTTTTGTTTTAAAATATTGCGTTATCTCTGTATTATTTAGGTTAAAACCTTGGGATACTCGCCACAGGGATTGGGTGGATTTCATTGGCTTTTTGGCACATTTTAGTGTTAAATTTTAAATTTTTAATCATGTAAATTTTAGCTACTTTTTTTTTTCGTCTTCCGAAATCTGTTTTTGTTGCTTGATGTTTTTGGTAGGAGTTTTTGTTTTTACGTTTTGATCATGTTTAATATTCAATGATGTCAAACACATAGCAAATCTTCAAATATCTTACTTATTAGCTTATATGTCACCATGGTGGGCCATCGGGAGTCCTGTCATACTTGTGGACTAACAATTCGTCACTGTAACTGCAATATAACATAATATCTCAATTTTTGGTCAAATTGAGTTATGCATATAACTGGATTTGAATTTTCCCGCCTGATCTGTTCGTTTACTCAAAATCTCGTCTGCAACGTCCGAAATCGCCAAGTTTGCATCATATGACGTATAAAAAGAATCTGTAAATATGAAAAAAATGAGATCGGTCATGTTGTACCTACAGTGCCGAATTGCAATTAGAATTGGTCATTTTAACAATTAAAACAACAGTTTATTTATAGTGGGATACCGTTTAAGAGCCTATATGTGTGACGCCATTTTGAATATTAGCAGATGACAATTATAGTTCCACTTTTCGCCGTTTAGTGGCGCCCCACAGCTAAGCCATTGAAACCAATGAGAAAGAGAAATTCCTATTTTAAAAATACATGGTTCAGGCAAATGTTTTGTTTTCTGCAACGAAAATTGTTATTTTCAAAATTCAAATTGCAATATGTACATAACAATATTGCTCATCTAGTGATACGTTGGTACAAATTTATAATTAGTTTTTCTATTTTTAATTTCGCTTAAAATCTCGTATTTTTAGCCCATGTTAAATTCCTATTTAAAAATACATGGTTCACACAAATGTTTTGTTTTCTGCAACAAAAATTGTGATTTTCAAAATTCGAATTGCAATATGTACATAACAATATTGCTCATCTAGTGATACGTTGGTACAAGTTTATAATTAGTTTTTCTATTTTTAATTTCATTTTAAAATTTCGTATTTTTTTAGCTCATGTTAAATCCCATAGGCGACAAACGCTCCTCCGTTTATACATTTTATAGGATCTAAATTTCCCACTAACCATAAGTTTCATGATACCCTAAAATTTGACCACTAATTGTATACGACTCAAATTACTCACCATTGTAGAACAAAAGTTGCTCTTCCTTTTTTCAGTAGTGCATATTTACCCAAAAAAGAGCCGTTATTAAAATATAGCCACTTTTATCCATCGATAAGAGAGAAAATGGCGTACAAAAGTGTATCAAAATTGAATTTTTTGCCACATGTTGACGTCACAGCTACAGAAGCGCCTACATGCGAAGATTTTTGTAAGTTTTTTTCACTGTAGGCTCTTAACAGGAAATAGTAGTAACTTGATTATGTTTTCATGTTACACGAATTTCGTAATTAAAAAAAAATTGCATACTTTATGATGTATTTATTATAATACAACTGCTGTGAAAATGGTAAAAAAGACACAGACCGTTTATAATGCACACCTTTTTATTGTTTAAAATTTAGGTTTTCACTCCTAATTTTTATATATTTTATATATAATTTGTCATTACACATATGACTATTATTCTGTGTTTACGTAAGAAGGATTCAGAAAGGAAGCGAATTCGAGAAACTCAGCCACTGATTTAAGCAAAATTCGTATATAAAAAAAGATTTTGTAAAAAGATACAATTGAAAAGCGAATTTGGAAATCCAGAAATTTAACTTTTATTTCGTGTTAGAAAAGGATTATTAGCAAAAACATTTTTTTGCGTTAACCAATGGTTTCGTCTTAATTGGAATTTAAATAAATGGAATAATCCTATTCTAAGGAATAGGACTGAACATATAATTTCGAGTTATCCGTTTAAACTGAATTAAGATTCTAAACAGTTGATTTTTATTGTGTGTTTTAACTCGTTTCTAGTTCAGAAACTATTTTCTTGTTGCCTTGCAACCAAATTTGGATTCATGTAAAAGTTAATTTCTTCTAAATGTCATTTACATTTGCATAATTGTATACTGAATGAAAAGTATACTTATTATATACAGGATGTTTCTAAAAATCTTAAATCATGGAAACAGTAAAAATGGCCAAATAAATGGTGCGCAAAATGTGCTCACTGTACCCAGCGCCTTCAAATCGCCTTAGAAATAAAAATTCAGTGGCGTTGAGATCCCACCCAGCATTTCACATAACTGATTTATGGGACATCCTGTATATTCAAAACATGTTTTTACATTAGTTAGGGTTTTATATTTATCTACAAGTTTGTAACTTTGAATTTAAAATAGTCTGTCAATTTGTCAAATTCGATTCCGATATTTTGAATATTTAGCAGTTTTTTTTAAGAAAAAAGTCTGGTTTCTTGTGTTTTTTGTTGTTGTTTTCATCTTAAACTTGAATTTTAAACACAAAGAAATGGTTGTAATTTTCAATCTTATTTACATCATTGGCACTCAGTTGTATTCATTAAGTGATGACAGTAAAACTGATGGTCCCCAATTTAATAATGAGCAATAGTAGATTTAAATATGTCAAGGTGGTATTTTGGGTGTTAAGACAGGTCAAAGTGATGCCATTTTTATTTTTATGCTCATCTTTCGAGGTTGAAATCAACTTTGAAATTCTTAGAAGAAGAAAAAAGGTCTTAACATGCTTATTTTTGTATTTTAGAGCCTTTTCCTCTTAAAATGTCACGGCATTGTCTACAACAAAATTGGATTGTTTGTTTACCTTTTATATATATAGAGAGAGAAAGAGAGAGATTATAATTAAGTTTCATTGTCCCACAAAATGAAGCGAATTATCGGGTTGTATTTTTCCCCCTTTTTTTTTCTCTCTCTCTCGTCTTCTTCTAACTTGTAAGTGGTCGAATTTAGTGGTCATTTCCTGTAGAATAGCTAAATAAATATTCATTCTTCCTATTTTATTCATTGGATATATTCTGCACTGCTGTTGCTATAGATTTAAACAACGTTCATTAAGTTTAATTAAACATGAGAATAATTTTTTTTGAGGGAAGTTGGCGGTTCGATGTCTCGATCGAACGTGCTCAGCATAAACAATTTCGAACCCGATCCGTTTTTTTTTTCTTCTTCTTATTCATCCATTTTATCCAATAGAATAATAATAATAAAAAACCGGTCATAATGTTTTCAAAGGTTTTCTGTGAGTGGTTATATATATAAAAAAGTATATGTTAAAACTGAATGTGTATGACGGATGTCAATTTTAAATGACAGTTTGGCTCAATTACACGGATTGCTAGCTTAATAGGAAACAGTAATTGTTAGGTTTATGATTATTATTACGATATGCAGATAAACTGAATAATAATCATGGTTGTGATTTTGTGTGTGTGTATTGAAAATTTGAAATTGTGGGGGAGGAGATTGATGGAGAGGGAGAAGGGGAAATGAGATCATATTTTATTGGCTGTTTGTGTGGTTTAATATTTTGACGAAACAATATTTAATAATACCCATGTGGACTTAATATATGGCTAATATCAAACAGTTGAACCAATTTGACCTTTTTTAAAATTAACAGGTTTGTTAGATACCTATTATCTATTAATATCTATCTATCTATCAATAATTAGTAGAAAAATACAATTAATTTGTTTACTAATTATTATATTTAAACACAAATTAATTCTATTTTTCTACTTCTAATAATGTAGACTCATCTACATTTATGTCTGCAAAAATGTTAGGCAATGGAAACGCAAAAAATTTCACAGCCATATTCGTTAAAATTTCTCAAAAAAAAGTGAATTTGCCGCCGCCATCTTGTCATTTTCTAAAATTAGTAACAGACAGAAAAATGGAAGTGAACTATTTTCACATAATTTGCTTGTTTGTGGAATTTATATGATGTTATTAAATGTAATACGGGCGCAATTTAATTAAAGACATCAAAATTACAAACAGATAGAATAAAAGGTGACATTCAGGTTAAAACAATAGATTATGATATATTATTATAGAAAAATAACATATGTTGATATTTTCCAAAAGAAATTACGATTTTTTCCCAAAAAATGACGATTTTCCCCAAAAAATTATGGTTTTTACCAAAAAAAATTATGGTTTTTACCAAAAAAATGATTTTACCGAACCTGATTAATATTAATCTAAACTCTGAGGTAGCTGAAGATATAAAATGAAAATAATTTTCAAAAGGTACAAATTTGGCGTTGGTATTTTGTATTGTGTAAAATATACAGTAGTTTGGTATAAATTCAACTTCTGGCCCATTTTAGGATGCCTTCTAAACAGAGAACGATCCTAATTTTGATTGGCCATCATGATATATCATGTAGCCTCTCCTTTTGATCCTCCCATCCGCTTTTTTGAAAGAAACAAAAAAAACTGAACTGATTTTGGTTTTGAGTTTTGAAATTTGAACTGAATCTTGATTCTTCTTTCCCTCCATTATTATCAACATAAATGTTGCAAACGACATCACAAATTAATTGTTTTATTATGATATTGCTGTCGTTAACATAAAAAAAAATTATTACTGTTCCAAATTACATAGAGAGGAAATTAAGCTTATGTAGGCAGTTATTTGCTCAGTTAGTTTGCATCAATGATAATTATATAGTTTTACTATTACATTTTTCCTCTTTTGTTTAAAAACCGTAATCGTATAATTTGGTCCAAATAATTAAATTATTATTTACGCTTTGTACTTAATTCATTTACTGTAGTTTTGATCGTATTTATTTTTTTTTTTAAAAAAAGGTCCTAAGGGTTCACAGGCGAACGACTTTTAGTGGTCGAGATAGACTGTAAAATGTGGTCGGCGTATGGCCAAAACCGACCACTCGACGCGACTTTTTTGCAATTCCTTTTAATTACACTAGGACCACTCCACAACAGCTGACATTGGACTCGAGTGGTTTCGGTCACATGCTGACGACTCTTTTGTAGTCCATTTCGACCACTATAAGCGGCTCGTCTGTGATCGCCCTTAAGTAAGCTTTGATTATAAAAGTACTCGATGTAAATACAGTGGAAACTGTTTAATGGAACCGTTAAATGGATGGATCTTTTCGTGTTAAACAAATTTCATGTCAAAAGGAAGAACTTTATGGCTATTGTAAGAGATAGAACCAAAAATATACTTGTTTTCCGAATTTTCTATTGATAAAATTGGGAATCACTCTAAACTAACCTAAGAATCAATGTTGAGTATGCGCTTCCCTTAAAAATGGATTTAAATTCTGTGAGCGTAGCGAGTGAAAATATTTTTAAAAAACAAATACAAGCGAGCGAAGTAAACCATAAAATAATAGTAGACCTATTTTTAAAATGAAAAATATAATTATATTAAAATATAAATTTGGCTTTTGAAAGTGATGAAAAAGCGCGCCCCCTTGCTAATACCTGATGGAGCGCCCATGGGTCAAACTAACATCTATCAGACTAGAAAGCCAATCTCTAACCAAGTTCATTTATTTAACCAAAAAAACGTATTTTTGTGGTTCCCTTTTAATATAAAATTATTTATTAATCAGAAAATTTAGAAATAAAATTATAAAAGTTTAAAATTAAATCTGAAGGCGCCCTTTTTTTCGAGACGGGCGCCGAGAGCCAGTTCAAAGTAGAATAATATGAATGGTGTTTTTGGGTGGTCAAATTGATATCCAATATTGATGAAGGGTGTAGATGGATGAGGGGGGGGGCTGGTATGATAGGTTATAAGGAGATATATAGTGTGAAATATATTTAGTACCACACACACACACACACACACACACATGCTGTTATTTTTTTTTAAAAAAAAAGGTTTCAAGTGTCTCAAGTTTTGTGTTCGGAGAGAGGGTTCCTTGATGTATATTCATAAGGTGTGATAATCAGTTGTTGACACTTTGGTGTGTGTGTGTTTTTAAAAATAGAGAGTAGAAACTAAACAGAAGTCAAGTATAGATTATAAGTCTATAATCATTCAAAACAGAGCCCTAAAAAGCTTCTGTCTTCATCCATTCAGCCATTTTTGATGGCTGTTTTTTTTTTGTGAACAAATTTACGATGGTTTTTATCCACTCGAACGTTTTTACTCACTAACTTCAGAATAAACGTTCATAATCTTTTTTTTTTTTCTTCTTCTGTTGCTCTTATGCTTCATTGATAAAGTCTATGTGATACAAATATCGTGTCAAAAAAGCCTTTAAAAATAGATGATAGCATTTTTTTTTTATTCATTATCATCATCGTGTCTTTTTTTTACTCAAGTTTTTCCATATGTAAACTTGTCGAAAAAGTTGTTTTATTGAATGCTTCACTATGATATTTGTAATAAATCTAAAGTTAAAACTTCTAGTTGCCAATTTAGCAGTTGCAATTTAGTAAGCATGAGAAGCTTATTTTTTAATTAGGTTTTATTTGGCAGTTACAAGATGGCGTCTTGGTAGTTGCTGTTAAACAAAACAACAATGTTGTAGTTATCCTATCAGCAGCCTATTACTCAAAATCAGATTGTGACTGAATTAAAAAAATTAATTAAAACGGTGCAGTTTATTATTATTACTTGTTAAAAATTGACTCTGACCTACATGTTACATATATAAGGCTCGTAACCTCATTTTTCAGTGATCATTAAGCCCAGTAGTAAACTATAAGGACCGTGGTCCACTTCGTTCTATAGTCCACATACCTCAGTGGTCAACTAAGCCGAGTGGTCCTCTAAACTAAGGGGTCCTGTAAACCCAATGGTAAACTAAAGCCTTATGGTCCACTTAATTCAGTCGTCAACTTATTTTTTATAGATTATTAAATGACTATTCAGTTAGAATGACTCATCAGTTTTTATGAATATTCAGTTCAAGGGCTTTATGGGCCTCATGAGCCTGGTGGTCATCTTGAGCTTGGTGTACTGGTCTTACTATAATATTTTGTAGACTACACTGATCTGCAATTTTTTTACATAATGTAGGGTTTTGCAGTGGCGTAACAACGAGGAGGATGTGGGAAAGTAATCTCCGGGCGCCAAACGTTTAGAAATTAAAATTAAAAAATACTTATAAATTTTGAAAGTCGACTTTTTTCTGACTATTTTCCTAATTGCACATTTATTTAATTTAGTAGTTTTCATGTATTGTAGAAATTATTCACACTAGTAAACCCGTCATGCAATTTGCAAAATTTACAAAACGTTTTAGGCTGTGCTTATTGCCTATAAGCAATACATACTAAAAAGAATATAGTAGTTTTTTAATTACAGTATAAGCTAACACTTGCAAGGGTAAAAATTCACATATATTCACACTATACAGTACAAGCTACTCAAATTTGTGTGAGTAGCCTGCAGGGAGGTAAGGGGCGTTCACAGTAATGTAGTCTCCTGGCACAAAATTTCTAGTCGCGGCACTGGGTTTTTGAAATCAAATAAGTTGAAATAACTATTTGAAAATATTGTAGCTATAAAGGCCCTTGGTACACGGACCACTGACTACTTTTTGACTGAAAAGTTAAGTAGGGTAGTCGCCAAAAACGACCACCTTGAGTCTTTTCATGTAAAATACACTACAACCACAAAACAACCAATTAACCACCTTCGACTTCATTTTTCAATCAAAAAAGTGGTCTGTTATATTCCAGCCCTAAAAAAATGTAATGAATTCAGAAGTAATTAATGCTATAAACAATCTATTAAATCAATTAATCTTTATATAAGGACCAAAAATGAGGCCCAATTTCAAGAAGGCATGTGAACTCATTTTTGAACACTCTGAACGGGGGTTTAAAAAAAGCCTTGTTTACTTCTGTTACAATTAAATAGGGTTCAAGTTTGAAGTGCTGAATTTCCTATTTGAATTTGGTCCATAAAGTTTTTTTTAATGTATTTTAAAATTTGTAAAGAGGATATGTAATACCATTTCTCATGTTTCGACAAGAAAATAATACAAAAAATGAACATTTTTTTAGAAAAAAAAAATTAATTTGTCATTCTTTGGGTCGTATAGTTATGATGATTGAATGATAAATGAGTTTTAAGACTCTTGTCGTTGAACCTCATGCTTAATGAACAAATTATAACAAGTACATACAAATCGAAAGAATGGTATAGTTTTGTGTTACACATTGTCTATTTTCTGCCTTTTTTTAAAATAATATTTGTTAAAAATGTTCAAGTTATCTTTAATTTTTCAAAGTTAAAGTTAACTCAAACGCAGATTGCCACAGATTATTCAATGTTATTATTAGGGCTCGGTTTTTATGTACTATGAAGGGCGAGCAAACAATATGTCGAATTCAATTTAATCAGTTAATAATCTCAAAATGTTGTGTTAATACTTAATTATAATATATAAAATATAAACTATTGACAAAATATTGGTTTAGTATTTCAATTTTAAAATCTTAATAATAATGTCAATTTTTATTTGTGTTCATGTCCTTAACTGGATTCCGTATAATTCACATAAACACATTTAATTTGAATTCATTTAACTCATGTGTGTACAAGGTATAAGTGTGAAGTAACAATCCTGTTCAGAACAACCAACAATTACGGTTTTTTTTCAATTAAAAAGTACGGATTAGTGGCTAGAACTCTAGTTGACAACTGATAGTAACTGGACATCTAGTCTCTAATTAGACTTTTGATTAGAAATTGCTCTAATGATGATTTCTTCACAATTGGCACTTGTGCCCATATCGGCGGCCCCAGCCATGGTTGTTACCTGTTTCAGAATGTTGCAGTGACATTGTGCCACAGTCCAAAGAGTTCAGATATTATTTTCATATTTTAATTAAGTGATAATTTGGAAGTTTAGTTTTGATTGTTATACAGTATAATTACGTAAGACTAATATTAAAATCAAGCCTGTTGCAAACTGAACAATAGGCGTTGCGGTTGCAACACCCCTAAGGCCGCCTATACTTGGGCCACAAATTGAGAATCATTTTTGCTTGATATTGTATAAAAATTTGAGCCCTTAATTATTCATGTAATCTCTCTTCATGATCATTTAATGTTTGATCGAGGGTCATTTTTTTTCTGGTTAGTTATGTTCATCACTGAAAGAAGAAGTGTAGACTCCTCCTATTATCTAGCTCGTTGTTGTCTTCTTTCAGGTTGGAAAAAAATATCTTCTGGACTTTCCCCCCAACCTGAAAACTATGTCCTGTTTTAGTAACCTTCCCGTTGGCCATTTTCTCTTCTTCTTAATATGTGTGTCTTGTTTAGTCTAACTTGCATCTTGAAGTTCGTTAACTGGGGGCTTTTTTTTCTCTCTCTCTCTCTCTCTTATTTGGCGTAAACGACTTTTAAGTTGACCACAAATTTTGCAGCTCTTTAAAAGTTATAGCCTAGTTTTACGCACTGTTTAAAGTGAGTTGACTAGAAAATGGTGTAAATCTCACTATAGTCACTTTGTGGCGTTTTGCTAAATTCGCCAGGAAAACATTCTCAACTTAATTGGGCATTAGGAATCAAATATAAAGGCGCCAAAGACGCCAACACAATACGCTAACTGAGAATATAATAGTTGGGTGCAAATTTGAAATATAGCTGCCAAACAAAATATATGGCGAAATCGGAACAAATTCCATTAGTATTCCAGTCTTTTGTCTCTGTCTTTTTAATATTATAATTTTATTTTTTAATAATAATACTATGTCTCCTCCTCATAATTCTACTCACCCACACCTTAATAATATAAATATGTTCCTTTTTTGTGTTTCATTTATTTAATTTATTTATTCCTCACACCTGCTTTTCGAATTATCACAATTCATTCATCTGTTTGTTGATGTAAAAATGACTTCCCGCTGTGTGTTTTTCTCTCTAAAAAGTTGAATTAATACTTCATAAGTTGTATACAATATTACTCCCTTTCTCTTTAAAAGTTCTTTTGTGTTAATCATGTTCGTTTGTGTATTCTATTTTGAACGTTTTTCGTACATGGTACAAAACAGTTCTTAAAACCAGTGTGTTGCATTTCAAGAGATATCATCTCAAACGACGATGTGGCTTGGAAGTAGAGGCTAGAAATGCTTTAGGGTAATATGGTTTGGACTTGGTTTCTAGCCCGCAGCACCGTGCCACATGCTCTGTCCTCATTCTTTCGTGCCACACACTCGGCCCTCATCAGTTCCCTCCCAAATGTATGGTGAGGAAAAGCACATTCCATCCCATTAGTAGCCATTTGTTTAGGTAACGGGAGTTGGAGGATTTTAATTTGGTTTTGGGGCACATTTTGATACTCTTAATGGAAATCTCTTAATATCTAACCTCCACCTCCAACCCTCGTCGTCGTTCGAGATGGAAATGGATACAACAACGCCTTTAAAACTTATTGCAAAAATGATTCACGACCCCCCAAAAAACACCTTTGCATTCAAATGATTTTTTTAAAATTTATTATTTAATGCCTAGAATACATAATTAGATCAATTTCAATACCGGTACAATCAATATCAAACATATTTTGGTTAAGAATATAGAAAATTTTGATTAGTATTAATACATGCATAACAAGAATAATTGCCATTGAAAGTGAGCAAAAGTTAAAAAAAACACCATTTTGGAGCATGAGCACTTGCTTATTTTTTTATAAGAATAATAAATCTGAGCATTTGTTCATAATGAAAGAATATCTGCTCAGATCATTTCTCATCAGAGTCAGATAAATACAGGTTATTCATATTCTATGAATTAAATGCTATAAAAGTATGCTAGATTTTGCTCAGTGCTGTCAACAAATAAAACACATACCCCACACCCCAATCTAAAATGCATCTAAAATGCATTGCGATTTCTAAGCTTAGATTAAACTAAAAAAAAATGAAGTCATTTTCTGTATTTGAAACAATGTGTTTTATAAAAATTGTGTCTACTCCTGACGAAACTTTTTTTGCAAGCAATTGCTCACTATTTGGAGTATTTGCTCCACCTTTATTTATACGGTGACCATTGAGCTCAACAGTATTTTTTTTTTTTTGCTCTGTGCTCTTCTTACTCAATGTTTCGATTTTAATTATTCCCTTTTTTTGTACTGAATAAAAAAGAAGAAATTGTCAACTAAATGCCATAATATGCATGGACAACGTTTTGAAATTCTTGAAAGTTTACAAATTCCAATAGAACTTTTCAACTTTTTTTTTTGTTGAAGAAAAGTATTTTGTGGAATCTTTAGCATTTTTATTACGTTTGGTTCGGATATATTTTTTGTGTATGTGTGTGGATAATAAGATAAATAAATGTTCTTCTTGTTTTATGTTTTTGTGATGAGTAATTTTTTTGAAGGTATAAAGAGCGAGCAAGCGAGCAGCACCTGTGTTGTTTCGTCAAATGGCCGCTGGGGTCGTCGTTGTTACGTTTCACACGAAATTCAACAACCATTTCTCTTGTCAAAATTAAAAGTCAGTTGTACTTGTTCATTTTTTTTTAGTTGTCTTTTTCACATTGGAATCTTTTTCCTTTCTTCTTTCTTTTTTACTGAGGTTTGTTTTCTTAAAAAAACAGTTATAATTTTTTTGCGTGTTGCCAGCAGCTATAAACCAATAAAGCTTTGACGCTTTTACATTATTATAACCTGACATGGTATTTTAAATTGGTTGAGCCTTAAGGCCATTATCTCTTTTGTCTTGTTTTGTCAAACTATTCGTGATACAAGTTGTTGCAGTTGCACAGGTGGCGTTAGTGTGCCCTCTGGCATTGTCCAGTCCTACGGATGGAGCTGCCAATTGTTTTTCAGCCAAACTCCTATCTCTTTCGCTGTGGACTTTTTTCTGCAAAATAACAAACATCTTAAAGAAATATAAAAAAAATGACATTCTATATGATATACTGTATGAGGGGCTGTTTACACACGAGCGACTTTTTGAAGTGCAACCATTTTTGTCGCAAGACGCAGCTACTCGCGATTAAGACACTAGCAACATTTTATCGTGCAACAGTATGCTTGAGAACAACTATACTATTAGAGCCTGTGAAACAATTTGTTGTCAATCTGATGCAAAGTCCCTTTGAAACCCCATAGATCACGACTGTCGTGACGCAAAAAATTGAACCTGTTGAATGGTTTTAGTTGCCGCTACAAAAATGTCTGTCTTGTGCCATTTGAAACAATGTGTTTCATTTTTTTTTACATTTTTTTGCAGAACTTGTGACAGTACGACATAAGGTCGCTCGTATATAAAGCCGGGATTATACAAGGAAACATTGTGTAACATGTAGCATGCAACACTGCAGTGTGAGACATGATGCACAATGTTTTTTTCTATGGTATGCTACAAATGTAACCTCAGACCCGTGCGTCATGTTGCACGTTGTCGCCATTGTTTCTGATTCGAGTGGCATTTGGCTCGTTGAACATAGAGTGAGAAACAGAAAGAAACACCACAAATAAAATGACACACACGGCACATAACAGTTGTAGCTTCCGGTGTAATAGGAATGGCACATGCTGCAAGAATTTTTTGGATGACACATGCAACAATATGCTAAATAATATTTCCTCGGGCTCGGTGTAATCCCAGTTTAAGTGTTTGAAGCTACCTTTCTAGTTTCTCTTAATTTTACTCCTGAAAAAACAACAGAATAATCAAATTTCGAAAATCAACTGTTCATAAAATCATCTTAATAACGAAAGAAAAACTAACAAGATAAGAAAATTAAATTTACTTGAATCGTTCTTTGTGGTATAATATTTTTTTTTTAAAAAAGATAAGCAAATAATAGCAAATCTTTAAGGAGGCAAGAAAATAAAAATGATGTTTATTATTTTTCAACATTGATTTATAAGTGATGTTGTATGCAACAAAAAACAGCTTTTAAATGTATTATTATGAAATATAATAATAGTGTTAGTTTAAAATTGCGTCCTGCAGGTATTTTTTCTCAGTGGTCACTCAAAGGTGACACCATTTCATGTCTATCACAAAGGACCTATTGTTTTAGGTTTTCTGAGAAAGGGACCATGTGACTTATGGTCACTGACCTTTCTCTTATTGAAAAGTTGTTTTTGGTGGTGGTATAAATATAGGTGGCAGCAAAGTGCCAGGAACCTTCCTTTCTGTGCAATACTACTTTATGTTCAATGGTGATGGTAGTTGACAATCATCTTTATCAAAATGTGCTTTTAAGTTTTTACAATCTAATGTATATCAAAGTATTATTAATGCATCCATGAATTAAAACTCTAACAAATGGTAGCAGAGCGTGGTTGCTATTAGAAAAAGTGATTAGTGAAAAGAAATGGCGACTTTTTAAAAGAAAAAAAAAACATTGAATATTTGTGGACTAACAGCCTAAAATAATTCATCATCAAGAAGAGAAAAAAAAAATGGCAACAACTCACATATCACTCAACAGGATTGACCTCCTAACAGG
Source organism: Brachycybe producta (assembly GCA_036925085.1). Lineage (NCBI taxonomy): Eukaryota > Metazoa > Arthropoda > Diplopoda > Playtdesmida > Andrognathidae > Brachycybe > Brachycybe producta. Next base: position 772,423 of record JAUPFP010000038.1, on the reverse strand, counting down.
GGACAATTATCACATCTGGGAACTGAAAATCAGCACAGTTTTGAGGACAAGAAAACTCTACAAAACAATTCTAGAAGACCCAGAGCCAGCACCTGGAGGAGAACCTGGATCATCTGAAGCCAAGCAAAGAGAACTTTGGGAAGAACAAAATGATGAAGCCTTTGGAATAATTGTATGTACCTTATCACCAGAACAAGCTGGTTTATTTATTGGGGAAAGAAAAGCCAAATCTGTCTGGGAACAACTAAAACAAACTCATGCTGGGAACATTGAAGACAAAAGAATAGACACATCACTTGAATTAAAAAACATACAGATGGGGGTAAATGAATCTGTTGATTGCTATCTGACTAGAGCAAGAAGCATTGCAACAAGAAGTGCTGCCTTAGGGCAGGTAATCCCAACAAGAGAAATTGTGTATCACATTGTGAGAGGCCTACCATCCAGGATGGAAACAGTGGCAGCTGTACTCAGACCTCAAAGAGCAGCCACCATTGAATATGTTCAACAAGCTCTTCAGGAAGAAGAAATTCGATTGAACTCTAAAGGGGGCTCCTCCAATCACACAAGTAACTCAAACACAGAAAGGGCCTTTAAGGCTGGAACATTTAGAGGAAAATCAAGACCACAAAATCAACCAGCAAAATGTTTTGTGTGTGAAAAAGTCGGACATTTAGCCAAAGACTGTTGGCATAGACACAAAAATGAATCTCAAAATAGATTCAGAACTGAAAGAGGATCTGGACGAGGTAGAAATTACAGTGCTAGAGGTAATGGTCATGGGAGACAAATGGCCAGCATAGCAAAACAAGACTTCTCTGAGCATGCATGGAATGTATCTAATCTACAACCTAATGAAGCAAGCTACCCAGCTGATAATTCTACATGTGGAACAGACCTGTGGACTCTGGATTCTGGGTGTACAGTGCATATGTCTCCTAGGGTCGACTGGATGGCTGATGTTACACCAATGGACAGTGAAGTCAACTTGGCTGAGGATGGACGATCAATCAAGGCTGTGGCAAGAGGAAATGTAAAACTCACTACCACATTACAGAATGGGCAAGAAAAGAACATTTGTGTACAAGATGTATTATATGTACCAAAATTAAGGACAAACCTTTTATCAGTTAGAAGTTTGTTAAGTAGAGGAAATCAAATTGTTTTTGAAAATAATGGTGCTAAAATTACTAATCAAAATGGAGATCTTATTGGTGAAGCTTTTGAAAAAAATCGAATGTTTGTACTAAAAACAAAATTAAGATTTCAGGAACAAGAAGTAACTAGAGAATGCATGACTGCAAAACTACAGGATAGGCTGCAATGTCCAGAAAAAGAATTGTGGCACAAAAGATTAGGACATCTAGGAGAAGCCTACATGGACCAATTACAACAACATGGAATGGTAAAAGGTCTATCTTTGAAACCAGGAAAATTAGGAACCTGTGAGCCATGTGTAAGAGGTAAAATGGCCCAAAAGCCATATGAGAGTATTGTAATAAAATCCGAGACAAAACCACTAGAATTAATTCACATGGATCTATGTGGGCCCATGCCAACATTATCATTGGGTGGGGCAAAATACATTTATGTATTAATTGATTCATTCAGCAGGCGAATTTTTGTGTACTTCCTTAAAACAAAAGATGAAACATTTGATTGTTTTTTAGAGTTCAAGAAATTAAGGGAAAATGAATTGGGACTTAAAATAAAAAGCATAAGATCAGATAATGGGTTGGAATTCATTAACAATAAATTTGAAAATCTGTTTCGGGATGAAGGAATCCAACATCAGAGAACTGTCCCATACTCACCCCAAAGCAATGGAGTTGCAGAGAGAGCAAATAGAATACTATTAGACAAAGCAAGAACAATGTTACTAGATGCAGAACTCCCTCTTGAATTTTGGGCTGAAGCAGTGGCAACAGCCGCTTACCTAAAGAATTGTACGCCAATAAAGGATAGCTGCAAAACCCCATTTGAGAAGTGGACTGGAAGAGTACCAACTGTGACACACCTTCGTGTGTTTGGAAGCTTAGCTTATTACTTTGTTCCAAAAATCAAAAGAAATAAGTTAGAACCAAAAGCAAACAAAGGGATTTTCCTCGGATATTCTCAGATGAGAAAAGCATACAGGGTGTATGACCCAGAAGATAACTTAGTGCACGAATCACGATCAGTAAGGTTCGATGAACACCAAAAGGGGGTTACATTACTAAATGAACTAGTTCCGGGGGGCCCTGACTACAAGAAATTAGAATATAAAGAGCAAGATCACGCCATCATAGAGGAAGAACAGTTAGAACCTGAGGGAATATGTCATGACGAAATCTTAGAACCAGACCAGATTTGGAGGCCCGGTCGTAAACAAGGAGACACAAATGAATTAGTTCAAGCAAGGCACCAGGTGGAAATGATGGAAAGAGAAGAAAGGTTGATAGCTCAAGGAGTAAGACGATCGAACCGACAAACAGCTAGACACCAAGCCAGTATATCAATTGAGGGGGGAAAGGTTATTCCAGAAAACTACACAGAGGCCATGACTGTGCCTTATTCTGAGGACTGGAAAATAGCAATGAATGAAGAAATGCAATCTTTGACAAATCATTGTGTGTGGAAATTAACTCCACGAACAAGAGACATGAAAGTCATAAAAAGTAAGTGGGTGTTTGACTTAAAAGAAAACCCAGATGGCACTATTCACAAACGAAAGGCCAGGTTAGTTGCAGTAGGTTGTAGCCAAAGATTGGGAATCGATTACGAAGCTTCTTTTGCTCCAGTCATGAAACTGGAATCGTTACGAATTCTAGTAGCCCTGGCATCACAATTAAAGTTAAAAATAAAACAATATGATGTCAAAACAGCGTATCTTTATGGAGAATTAAAAGAAAAATTATTTATGGAACAACCAGAGGGTTTTATCCAAATGGGAGATGAAGGAAAAGTCTGTGAACTTCAAAAAAGCTTATATGGACTCCCACAATCGGGACGCTGCTGGAACGAGAAGTTAAATGAGATTCTTGTCAATTTAAAGTTGCAAAGATTAAAAAGTGACCCATGTGTTTACAAATATGAAAGACAGGGTGAAAGTTTATTCTTGGGGGTCTATGTAGATGACATTTTAGTTGCAGGGAGTAATGAAAATCTCATTCATGAGATAATGGAAAAAATAAGGAGTCATTTTGAAATTACTGAAATAAATAATGCAAGTACCTTTTTAGGATTAGAAATCAGTGAAACCAAAGAGGGGTTTGAATTATCCCAAAAGAAGTACATTGCCAAAATACTGAAAAGGTTTGGGCTGGATGAGTGTAACCCAGTAAAAACACCTGGTGACCCTAATCAAGACTTGGATCAAAGTAATGATTCTCTACCAGTTAACCAAAAAGAATATCAGGAAATGATGGGCTCACTAATGTACTTATCTGTGGGGACAAGACCAGATATTACATATCATGTTAGTCAGTTGTCTCAGTACAACCAAGACCCAAGGCAAATTCACTTAACAGCAGTTAAGCGAATTTACCGGTATTTAAAGGGAACTATTGAGTATGGACTAAAATACAGTAGACAGGAAGGTAAGTTAGAAGTTAGTACGGATGCAAGTTGGTGCTCTACTAAGGATGCAAAATCCTTTTCGGGCTATACGGTTAAACTAGGTGATAAACTAGTTAGCTGGAAAAGCCAGAAACAGAAACTAGTAGCACTTTCAACTTGTGAAGCTGAACTAATGGCTATATGTGAAGGAGTTAGAGATCTTAAATGGTCAGTCAGTTTAGTCTCAGAATTAGGCATGAATAAATATATAACAACACCACTTATTGTGAAATCAGACAGCAAATCTGCCATTGATTGGATTCGTAGCCTTAGTCAACATTCACGAACCAAGCATATTAATAGGAAATATTTCTTTGTTCGAGATGAGGTCCAGAAAGGCAACATTTGCTTGGAGTTTGTCCGGTCAGAAGAGATGGAAGCAGATTTATTAACCAAAAGCCTGACTTGTGATAAAATTCTAAATTGCAATCAAATGTTGGGACTTTTAAAATAAGACTAATGAAAAAAAACGTTTGTACGCAAAGGGGGATTGTTAGTTTAAAATTGCGTCCTGCAGGTATTTTTTCTCAGTGGTCACTCAAAGGTGACACCATTTCATGTCTATCACAAAGGACCTATTGTTTTAGGTTTTCTGAGAAAGGGACCATGTGACTTATGGTCACTGACCTTTCTCTTATTGAAAAGTTGTTTTTGGTGGTGGTATAAATATAGGTGGCAGCAAAGTGCCAGGAACCTTCCTTTCTGTGCAATACTACTTTATGTTCAATGGTGATGGTAGTTGACAATCATCTTTATCAAAATGTGCTTTTAAGTTTTTACAATCTAATGTATATCAAAGTATTATTAATGCATCCATGAATTAAAACTCTAACAAATAGTAGTACTTATACATATAATATATCCTACCTACAACCTATACCTAATATATGGTATATATCTGTCTTGAGCTTTCTACAAATCTTATATTTTATGTTTATATGTAATGTCTATAATACAAAAAAAAAATGATTTAGACAAGTACATAAAAGCTTTGAAAATGACCTGTAATTGGTTGAACTTAAAGAGGTGTGAAAACAAAGTGATAGATTTGAGTATATAGAGGGTTTATTTGCATTTTTTTTTTGGTGGTGGTGGTGGTGGGGGGAGGGGGTTTGAAATAGTTGATTTTTTGTTTTGTTTTAAAAGTTGGGTGTGTTTGTGTGTAAATTTGTAATAGGATTCGATAGATAAACATAAAAATTTTGACTGAAAAGGAACGTGGAGGTGGGGGGGGGGGGACTATGTATTTTTTTGTTGTTCTTGATTGAGATATTGAATTATTTTTTGGCCCTGGTCACGTCTTGTCTTCAAAAAATGTAAACATGCAAAGTTATGTTAGTTAAGCTTATAAATTGTGTTTCTCCTACTCTTGTTAATGCCCCCCCCTCTTTTTTCTTGCTAATAATAAAATCGAAAATATATTTTTTAAAAGGTGGTAAGGAGAAAATTATTTTGACAAGTTTTTTTAAAAAAAAAAATAGGAGTTCAAGTAACTGGGTTGGTCCTTATGTTAGTTAATTTATGTCATAATATTTATGCCTCTTAGACTATAGAGATAGAACTTGCAGTTAAAATATAAATTATAATAAGGCATATTAATGTTACCATTGCATTTATAACAATTTATTAATTACCTTTCAAGTTTTGATTATACACTAGACATAAATTAATGTGTTTTTGGGTACAATTTTCAAGAAGAATAGTTTTAAGAAAGACGAAAAAAAAATTACTAGTGATTTGTTGCATATTTGGGTGCGTTCAGTTTCTAAGCACCTCTTTTTTTGTGCGCTCATTGCTCGTTTGAAGCTGCTTTGCAAAACAGCTCGAAAATGAATGGAAAGCTTTTCACATGAAAGTTTTTTTATCTTTTTTGTTGTTTGTTGTGACTTTTCTTTTTCCGCTCGTTGGAGCGCTTTCCAATGGATGCCAGTAGTGTTTCGATGTCACAACCGCAACACCGATGATTCAGTTTGAAACAGGTGTTGGTGGCTTGATTTTTGTGTTATGCCTTACACATAGACTTTATTATTATTATTATTTATAATTACTTTTTATATTTTGTTATGAAAAAACCTTATTTAGATGAAAATAATTAAACTTTTGGACTGTGCGTGGCACGATGCCATTGCAACATTCTGCAACAGGTAACAACCGTGGCTGGGGCTGCCCAAGGCTCAAGCCTCCATGTGCTCATCAAGCAGCTCCATTCCAGCAGTTTTTGATTTGACATGCACGTGAAATTTGCTCGAGCAGTTTCAAAAGTGCTTAACAACTGAACGCATCCATTATGTGTCTGATTAGTTGGTTGCTGTCACACCAGGAGGCTCTATGGGTGGTTAGAATGCAATTTAAGGGTTATCGTTTTTTGGCTTGACCGTGACTTGTTAGGTTTTTTTTTGGTCTGTCGTTTAATATATCTTTTACCATCACCTTTTGTGATCTCTAATCCAATCAGAAAATCACACGCAGGCTCGTGTAATATGTGGTTGATGGTGAATTTCCGTTATTGTTGGGTTTCTTCTTCTTCTTCTAAATAGTTGAGACTCATTTTTAGAAGAATTTAAGAAAAGAGAGCCAAAAATAGAAGTTAATTGGGCCCCATGCGGATCATTTTGAGACTATGGGGGTCAAGAAATTGCATGGAGTACCATGTTTATTCAGCTGTTTTTTCTTTCTTTCTGGTCATCAGTGGGACGTGTGCTTCTTTATTATTATATGGACTTCAGAAAGAAAGAGAGAGAGACTTGAGTGTGTTTATATATTGTCATGGTCAGCAGGTTTCCATTCTAAAGTACTCTGTTTAAAATTGAACTGAGGAAGTTCATTTGTGGGCTAACTCTTGACAGTACTTGTTTGCAATGTTGAATAGGCCTACTTAACGACCTCAGACAACTGACTTGAGTTTTGAGTTAATTGTAATTAATGTAAGGGGGGATTTTAAATGGGTTTAACACTTTTTAGGTATAATTGGTCAGTTTTTGATTACTGGCTCACAAAGATGAAAAAATATATTGGATGAAAAAAATAGTATTTTCACTCAAATTTCTTGTAAATGTACATTGTATTTCATGTTAAACAAATTTCGTGTTAAAAGAAAAAAATTTTAAGGACACAAAAATATTTAAATTTGAAAAATTACTCTGCAGGTAGCGAAAGAAGGCCTGTGGTAGAGGGACAAATGTCCAAAATACATGTTTCTCTACAAAAGTACACATTTTTTGTGTTATGCAATTTTACGTGTTATCCATTTTCGTCTTAAACGGTTTTCGTTGTGGTGTTGAGATGAACTTCAGGAATTGTCGAATTTTTATTTTTATGTTCATCTTTAAATTTTATATAGTATTTGAGTAGGGTTATAATTTATAAATGGTTGTGTCCAGTTTTTGTTTTTGTCAGGTGGTATGTGCATACCACAATGTGTCTAGAGAGAATTTAATGTTTATAATATTGTATAATAAAAAACCATGAAAAAAGTGTAGAGAGAGAGTATTTTGTTAAACAATATTGCGTGGGTGTTCCATAGAAGAAAAGGCGTTATGTTTTTTTTGACAGTAAAATGTATTTTTTGGTTGTTTATGAAATGAGACATTTTTGTTGTTGTTGTTTGTAATATACGGCAACATGTTATCATATCACCTTGTAATGTACCTGACACGTGACGTAATGATGTATTACATGTAGAGAAACAGAGAGAGAGAGAGAGAGAGAGACATAGAGAGATGGATAGATAGACAAAAGACATAGAGAGAGGGAGGTATATGACTATAGGTGGGAGGGAATGGGTGAAGATGAGATAGGATAGGTATTTGTGTCCTAAAATGACCCTATTTACACGATTGTGAATTATGGTGAAATTCTAATAAACAACAACACTAAAAAAGGGGTGGGATTTTACTTGACACTTTTGACTTGACTTTAGACCGAATAAACCAAAAAATCGTGATTTTTGTAAAAAAAAAAATTTAATAAAATGTGGAGGTTGGAAGTGTGAGCAAACATTTATAAACATTTTTATATGGATGCTGTTTGTTTTATATGACAAAACGGTGTGATGGATTAAAATATATACTTGACCCCATGCACGATTCATTATAATGAAATCGTGCATGGGTCAAGTTGATATTTTAAGATTAAAATATAAACTTTTTTTTCAAGTCTTATTACTAGGACTGGGATTTATATGCAATATCAAGCAAATTGTTCCTCAGTCCGTGACCCAAGGGCCAAGAATTGTGAAGTAAAAATCCCGTTTAGATCAACCAACAATTAATGGTTTTTTCAGTCAAAATCACTGGTTAGAGGCTAGAACTTAAGTCGATAACTGATTGCAAACAGACATCTAGCTTCTAACCAGCCCTTTTTTATTAGAAAAAGCGCAGTTATAGTTTCTCTGATTATGATGATGAACTATTGGCACTTGGGTCACATATTGAGAAACATTTGCTTGATATTGCATATAAATCCGACCACCTATTTATTACAATTCAAAAGTTTTTTTTGTATAACCACTAATCACCGGAAGGTGATTTTTAAAAAGTTAAGCACCCCCCGTGCATTCATTAGGTCTAAATGACTGACGGTTTTTTGTGTCCTTAAATGTCACTTTTAGAGAAAAGATGTCCATTATAATGGTGAATTGTGGTTTGTTGTGTAGCTCCGGGTGGCCCTCTGTCCGAAAACCAAAAAAAAAATATAAGAATCTTAACCCATAGGTATATATATATATTATTGTGACGAAATTGTCTTCTAATGTGTCTTTTTTAGATGGAAAACAAAGAAGGAGATTTCTTATTTGTAGTCGTTTAAGGTTTAAGGGGGTACTTTATGGGTGTTGTTTTCTCTCTCTCTCTCTCTCTCTCTCTCTCTCTCTCTATGTGAGGGGGGAGGGGGGGTTTCACGCTCTCACATCTTCCTATGTGGTCTCAGTATGTCAAATCAGTGGACAACCAAGATTGTCTCTTGAGGAACTTATTTTTTTTTGTGACTATCTTATCTACCTTACCTATAGTGAGAGTAAAAGTACTTATAAGAAATTTACTTTAACTTAATCAATGTCCATGTAAATGAATATCAACGATACAAAAAAGGGGGACTTCAAAGTTGTCACTTTTTGAAATGGATTAACTTTAAGTGTGGTAAATACTCTTTTTTTTTTTTGGCCAGAAGTTCATTTATTCTTTTCTCTTTTCATGCCAACATGTAAACATTTGATTGTATCTCACTATTGACATATTATGATTTATTAAACTAGGATTTTTTTTACATATTATAACTGACCATTGGTCAACAGTATAATACGTTGTCATGCAGTTACATGTACTTGAACTTTTTTCTTAATGGTAAATTATATTAACATTATATGACATTAATGCGACAAAGTGACAAATGATAAAGTTAGACATAACTGGCGTAGATAGATAGAACCACAAGTTTGATTCTTGAGAGCCCTCTGGGGGGAATTTTGTGTGTGTATTTGTGTTTCCTTATGTTGTGTGTTTTTGCCATCATGGCGCCAAGATGGCACAACAATCCTTTTTTTTTTTAAATTTGGCAAATGGTGGTGGTGATGATGGTGGTGGACCTGCCTGAAATTGCCTAAGGCCAAATTGTCTGATTTTTCATCGATATTATTATTATTGATCATGTACATGTATATGTGTATTTTTTTAAATATGGCGTGGGGGTGAGGTGAGGAGCGAACAGCCTATTGTATTACCCCTATACACATACTGTATATACAGGATGTCCGTAAAGTCCTTGTGCAGTATCATTTTTAAATGACTTCACATATACGATTTGAATTTGAAAAAAAAAATACTCTACACGCAGCCAAGAAGGCCTCTAACAGAAGGACAAAAGTCTGTTTGCAGCATGCGAAATGCATTCTCAAAACTCAAAGATATAAACGGAATAGCAAATACAATGTGTTCTGTGGTGCAGCTAAAATAAATTAAATAATGCATTGTCAGAAACTTAAGAGCCCCCTTAATACAAGTTTACTGTCATGTATAAAATCCTTTACGAGACAGTTTCATTGTCTTACCACCCTAAAAGACCAGTAAGGGTGGGTCCAGACTAGAACAGAACACCAAACAGAATATGTTCGAATACATTTCCAAAGAACATGTTCGTTGTTGTGTAACTTCTGTTAACTGTGGCCGGAGTGTCCAAACTGGAACAGAACATGTTCCCGGTTGGTAACCTCGGCTGCTGTCAAAACCGACAATGACTGGATTTCAGAGAAATGTTCGCCGAGACGACCAAACTACTCCTGGCCCGAAGTTCCGAACACGAACATCCTTTGTTGTGGCGGTCAAAATCCTACAACTGGTGGATCGATCGTGCGCCAACAGAACAACGAACAAAATTTCTTACAAAAAATGTTCGGAAAAACCGTCCACACATTATTCACGAACAGTGTCACATGTGCACAGTTCCTATAGAAGTAAAGTTATTAAAAGTTGAAACTTCACAATGACTTTATGAACACTCTGTATATATGTATTTTCTTGTATAATCGTTAATAAGTATAGAAAGGAAGGGGAAAAAAATCCTCGGTGTTTTAAAAACTCGTTGAACTAACTTGTCATCTATTTTGAGTGAACTGTGTAATTATCTTACAACTTGGTGGAAAGATTTAGAGGCATATTACGAAGGCCAACATAAGAGGGTTTCTTTTTTGTTAATACTTCTTAAAGTTTTTCTATAGACTCTTTAAATGTCCAAATTATGTAATTACGTTTACCGATATAAAGCTAAAGAAACGTTAATTGTATGTGTCCATCACGCAAACTCCGGCCTCCCCTTATTATGTATATTAACTGAGGAGCCTATATTGGAGAGTATATATTTTTTTATATATATAAGGAGGTTTTATTTGAGAGTTTTTGTTTTGTTGTAGTGAAGGTGGTTAAGCTTATATAATGTGCGTCTAATGATAACGCCAAGGAGCTGATTATTGAAATCGGAGATCTGCTACTAATAGGCGTCTATTATACTGTATTGCGTGTAATGTATATAAAGAGAAAAAAACAAAAAGAGAAAAAAGAAGTGTATTTGGAACCCATTAACTTGATTTAAACTATTCTAAGCAAATTGTGATAATGATTAGGTTGCAATTGCAACGCTTTGATCTTAATTATGCCTTGTAGTGTTTGAACGAACAACAAATTTCTTTGTAATTGTTGACCCGGGTACAGCCCAATTTTGAGAAGTAATGTTGTTGGAAGAGAATCAAATTAAAACCAAAAAAAAAAGAGTCGAATTATATGGGGATGGGCAATATGTGTAGAAAAAAATTTTTTTTTGTGTGTGTTATTGTTGTAATTACGGTTTTTTTTTCATCTTTAAAATAAGTAAAGATCTTTGGCTGTTTTTATGCCAAAAGATTTTCACAGAAATGTGAATAGATTTTCAGAAGATTAAGATGTTATTATGAGAAAATTGTCGACAGTTTTTTTTTAATATATATTTTTATCACTTTAAAAATTATATTTTGGAATTTCAAGTGTTGAATGCCGAAAGTGCATCATGATGGTCGTATTAATTATAATCTACGTCTTATAATTTAATGAGTTAAGTTACAAATATAATCACAACATACATATGTTGTTGACACTTTTAATATATAAATATAGACTATATGAAGTGAAATGGTTATAAAACTTTTATTATAAAAAATCATCTTATGACAGTTTACTTAAAACATTACTAATTAGGTCTTTTTCAGTAAACTCAATGACAAATTTAAAACGAAAAGTTTTACCCGAAAGATAACAAAATTGTACAATGTTTACTAGAAGTTAAATTTGAATAATTGATCCACAAGCAGCCCGTGAGGGTCATTACAGAAAGGTAAAAAAACTGTTATGAGGCGTTAACCGAAAGGTTATAACTTCTAACTTTGTCCTTATGATAAAAAAAAGTTCGATTGAACTACCAAATATGTGCATGGACTTTTTGCAAAAACTTAGAACCGACCTTTTCCCAATTTACACTAAAAAGTATAATAGTATTTTGTTGTATCCCCGTTTAAGAGGGTTACAGAGCGCCACGGACGTTTTTTTGACAGACGACATTATGATTGCAGTGTCTGACGTCAGAGGCGCCACTTGTATTGAATTAGCATAGACATAATGCTAATTTAAATTTCAAACATACAGTTAGGTTTGGTAGTCATTATCTGGAGACATATAAGTTTTTAAAATGTGATTAAAACTGTAATAAATATTAGATTGTTTAATGGAACAGATTAAAAAAATTTCAGACTTTAAATCTGCCTCTAAATATTTTTAATTAAATATTTAAAAAGGTGTTTTTTTTTTCTATGCAAAATCTCATAGAAGAAAAAAAGCTACATATTTGGTATCCATTATCTTTGTTTTACAAAAGAGATAATAGTAAAATAAAAAAATGTGGTGGTAGATTTATTTGTTTTCTATAAGAACAATTAAATTTCATTACCTAATTGCATGTGTATATTTTTATATTGAAGTAAAAGTCGTAATGGGCCAATTTTTTCAGATCAATAAAAATCTGATTGAGTCAAGGCCTGGTTAGAGAGTACATGACGTCACATTACACATAATATTCTATTATGTAAACTATGTGTATGTTTTGTTTTAGATAGAAAATGTTGACCGCCATGATTGTTTTTGCTGGGTGTAAGTGATGTCTAAAAATTCATTTACTCTACTTACATGCATGCTAGAAGAAATTTGATGAATTCCTCTAAAAGATCTGGTGGAGTTTTATAAACATATAAAATTTCATGCAGAAATATGTATTTATAACCTTAGATGATTACCTTGAAGTTCATGAAAAACCCCATCGGCATCAAATAATTACAGCTATGTCCTGTACTATAGAGCATAGCAAGAGCACCCAATTTCAAATTGTACAGTTACTATAGAGTTATTATGGAGTCTATAGTATCTCAATGGCAACTGTCAAATTTGAAATGGGCGTGCTCATTCTTCTAAAAGGTGGGATGGGTAAATTTAAAAATAAGAAAACAAGAGCAAGAAAAGAAGACATGGCATAAAATTTTAGATTGTGTTCCTCTCAACCAAAGCCTCTATGGCACCTTATAGAAGGTTATGTCTAACCTAGGTTTATAGGTTGCCATGGAAACAGACAGCCTATATTTTATAAAAAAAAGGCATTACAACAAAAAAAATAATGTATTTTCTATATATATATATATATATATATATATATATATATATATATATATATATATGTACACTTTACCACCTATGTATAAAATGCCTAGGCAATATGCAAATCCACACTTTTTTTGCTAGTAAATATGCAAAATTCAGCAATTTAGGTCATGGACAAACAGAAATGTTTCAGGCAATTTTCAAAATCACTAAAATTTCAGGCAATTTGCAAAATCACTATCATTTCAGGCAATTTGCAAAATCACTAACATTTCAGGCAATTTGCAAAATCACTAACATTTCAGGCAATTTGCAAAATAATGTTCTATGCAGTGCCAATTTTTTTAACTTTAAGGCAATGTGTTAAATACTCAGGCAATAGACAAAATTTAGGGCGTTTTAGGCAATGTGCAAAATTCGTAACTTATTTCAGAGAATATCTAAAATCACAAACTTTCCAGGCAACACACAAAATGACAACTTTTCAGGCAATTTGCAAATGATTTGCGAACCTCCGCGGGACGGATTTGCGAACCTCCGCGGGACGGATTTGCGAACCTCCGCGGGACGGATTTGCGAACCTCCGCGGGACGGATTTGCGAACCTCCGCGGGACGGATTTGCGAACCTCCGCGGGACGGATTTGCGAACCTCCGCGGGACGGATTTGCGAACCTCCGCGGGACGGATTTGCGAACCTCCGCGGGACGGATTTGCGAACCTCCGCGGGACGGATTTGCGAACCTCCGCGGGACGGATTTGCGAACCTCCGCGGGACGGATTTGCGAACCTCCGCGGGACGGATTTGCGAACCTCCGCGGGACGGATTTGCGAACCTCCGCGGGACGGATTTGCGAACCTCCGCGGGACGGATTTGCGAACCTCCGCGGGACGGATTTGCGAACCTCCGCGGGACGGATTTGCGAACCTCCGCGGGACGGATTTGCGAACCTCCGCGGGACGGATTTGCGAACCTCCGCGGGACGGATTTGCGAACCTCCGCGGGACGGATCTGCGAACCTCCGCGGGACGGATCTGCGAACCTCCGCGGGACGGATCTGCGAACCTCCGCGGGACGGATCTGCGAACCTCCGCGGGACGGATCTGCGAACCTCCGCGGGACGGATCTGCGAACCTCCGCGGGACGGATCTGCGAACCTCCGCGGGACGGATCTGCGAACCTCCGCGGGACGGATCTGCGAACCTCCGCGGGACGGATCTGCGAACCTCCGCGGGACGGATCTGCGAACCTCCGCGGGACGGATCTGCGAACCTGCGCGGGACGGATCTGCGAACCTGCGCGGGACGGATCTGCGAACCTGCGCGGGACGGATCTGCGAACCTGCGCGGGACGGATCTGCGAACCTGCGCGGGACGGATCTGCGAACCTGCGCGGGACGGATCTGCGAAGCGCGCGGGACGGCTTGCAAACTACAGAAAGGCTCTATAAGGTTCGCAATCCGTCCCGCAAAGGTTCGCAATCCGTCCCGCAAAGGTTCGCAATCCGTCCCGCAAAGGTTCGCAATCCGTCCCGCAAAGGTTCGCAATCCGTCCCGCAAAGGTTCGAAATCCGTCCCGCAAAGGTTCAAAATCCGTCCCGCAAAGGTTCGCAATCCGTCCCGCAAAGGTTCGCAATCCGTCCCGCAAAGGTTCGCAATCCGTCCCGCAAAGGTTCGCAAATCCGTCCCGCAAAGGTTCGCAAATCCGTCCCGCAAAGGTTCGCAAATCCGTCCCGCAAAGGTTCGCAAATCCGTCCCGCAAAGGTTCGCAAATCCGTCCCGCAAAGGTTCGCAAATCCGTCCCGCAAAGGTTCGCATTCCGACCCGCAAAGGTTCGCAAATCCGACCCGCAAAGGTTCGCATTCCGACCCGCAAAGGTTCGCAAATCCGACCCGCAAAGGTTCGCAAATCCGTCCCGCAAAGGTTCGCATTCCGACCCGCAAAGGTTCGCATTCCGACCCGCAAAGGTTCGCATTCCGACCCGCAAAGGTTCGCATTCCGACCCGCAAAGGTTCGCATTCCGACCCGCAAAGGTTCGCATTCCGACCCGCAAAGGTTCGCAAGCCGTCCCGTAAGGTTCGCAAACAATTTGCAAATTGCCTGAAAAGTTAACAATTTTGCTCATTGCCCGAAGTAAGAATTTTGCACATTGCCTAAAACACTGAATTTTGTCTATTGTCTGAGAAATTCTGGATTTAACACATTGCCTGAAAAGTTAAAAAAAATTGGCACACTGCCTAGAAAATTAATTATTTTGCACATTGCCTGAAAAGTTAGGAATTTTAAAGATTGCCTGGAAAGTTTGTGATTTTACACATTTTATGAAAAGTCGATAATTTTGCACATTGCCTGAAGTTAGGAATTTTGCACAATGCCTAAAACTCTGAATTTTGTCTATTGCCTGAGAAATTCTGGATTTAACACATTGCCTGAAAAGTTAAAAAAAATTGGCACACTGCCTAGAAAATTAATTATTTTGCACATTGCCTGAAAAGGTAGTCATTTTAAAGATTGCCTGGAAAGTTTGTGATTTTACACATTTTATGAAAAGTCGATAATTTTGCACATTGCCTGAAGTTAGGAATTTTGCACATTGCCTAAAACTCTGAATTTTGTCTATTGCCTGGGAAATTCCGGATTTAACACATTGCCTGATGATTAGTATGCACATGACCTAAATTGCTGAATTTTGAATATTTACTAGCAAAAGAGTGATTTTGCAGATTGCCTAGGCATTTTATACATTGGCCGTAACATACATATTTATTCATATATACACACACAGATACATATAAATAATAGTGAATATGACATCATGTTCAAAAATAGCATTTGAATGTGACACTACATACATCCTTGGATAGATTAGATGGCTTGATGTTTCTCTATATAGAAAATACATTATTATTCTTTTTGTAATGTCTCCCTTGTTTATAAAATGTAGGCTGTCTGTTTCCATGGCAACCTACCAACTATGTTGAGACATAGCCTCCTATCAGGAGTTATGAGAGGCTATAGTTGAGAGGAATACAATCGAAATTTTATGCTGTCTCTTCTTTTCCTTCTTGCTGTTTTCTAATTTTTAAATTTACCCATCCCACCTTTTAGCAGAAAAATGGCTCCAATTTTAAATTTGACAGTTACTATTGCATACTATAGACTATAGTAACTCTATAGCAAATGCCTACAACTTGAAATTTGATGCCAACGGTTTTTTTCATGAACTTGAAGGTAAGTTTCTAAGGTTATATATGAATATTTCAGCATAAAATTTTAGATATTTATAAAACCCCACCAGATCTTTTAGTTGGATTGAACAGATTTTTTTTAGCATGCATGGAAATAGAGAAAATTAAGTTTTTGTCAGCACTTAAACCCACCAAAAACAAATATGGCGGGTCAACATTTTTCAGGTAAAACATAGTTTTCATAACAAAATATAATAAGAGAATATACATCCATTGTAGCCTCTAATGCATCCCCCACAAAAATTTACCATTTATACATAAGCTGCATATCATATTAGAGAATAACCATAACGTCCTATATACATAATAAACGATGCGAGCACCCTCTATGAATATTTTTCAGAAATTCACCTACTTCACAACCCTCTTAATTGTTAAATCAAAAAGAAAAGTACATTATTTATTGCATGAAAAAAATGTAAAAATGTAGCAAAAAAGATAGTGCTCTGAATACAAGTGTTTATGGTCGTTATTCTTAATGACTGCTAAGTCAAAGATAGTGCTAAACTCATTAACTTTTATAATCTTAATGGAATTAGCAGATGTTAAAAGAGGTATTAGTTTGTGCTGAACTTAATTAGGAAAACAACTCGTGTTATACCTAGAACACACTTGATAATTTAAATGCATTTAAGTAATAAATGTATTCTACAGAGCCCTGTGAAGGACAAACAAACAATATGCCGAATTCAATTTATTCAGTTAATGAATCTGAAAATATTAAGTTAATACTTAAATATAATAATATATAAACTATTGACAAAATATTGTTTTAGTATTTTCAATTTAAAATATAAATAATAAAGTCAATTTTTATGTGGTTCTTATGTCCTTAACTGGATTCCGTATAAATTCACCTAAACACATTTAATTTGAATTCATTTAACTCATGTGTGTACAAGGTCTTGGGCACGAAGAGAGACATTTAATTTGATTTTATTCAAACTATGAAATGTGAGGAGAGCCACTTCTAAGTTAAACGATTAAACCTAGCTAAACCAGTGCTCATCTCTTAATCTAAGTATCCATGAAGAATATCACACTTAAATTCCAAGTTTAAATTGGGTCCAAATCAGTTTTAATAGAGAGAATTGAGGTAATTTAGAAATACAGTGTATCATACGAAGGGGTCTATTATTATATATGCATGAAAGTGTTAAGTAACATTTTTTTTTACAATTTTCATGCAAGAAAGTGTTACCTGCTGATTTATCCAACTACAATAAACAGTAACACACTAATCTGCTATTGTTCTCCAGAAAATTTACATGATTAATATAATATGCCTTGCAACTGTTACTGTTAGCATAACCTTACCTTTAATTATCTGAAAATGATAAAAATGTTACATGACACAGAAATGCATATGGACACCTTCATATTAGGCTTTTATCATTGTAATGGTAATTTGTAATATGTGGTCAACTGACTAATTTTGTGTTAGTTTAACCAAAACAAAACCACCAGAATATATTTATTAGACTATTTATTTTAAATGGCATTATAAAAATATATTTCTAGAAGACCTACAGAATCCAAAATCTATTAAGTTTTTTTTGCCTGTCAGTCATTTAATAATAATAAACTATGTACTGTACATGTATATGGAGAAGGAGTGGCCGAGTTTTGTTTTGTTTTAATTTCTATGTAGTTTCCTTAAATGTGCAAGACTATAAATTTTTGAAGTGTGACTTTATGAAGCTAAATCATGTTTGATAAGCATGAAGTTGTAGATTTTACGCCGAAATTGAGGCGTGATATTTAAATAGATCTTTCTCTCTCTTTCTCTTTGGATCGTCGTCTCCGTGCAAATGACTGAACTGACTGCAAATTAGATGTAGGATTACAGAAAGGAGGAAGGGGGGGGGGGGGGGGGGTTTGTTTTCTTCTTCTCTATTTAAGATGAACCGAGAGACGCGTTTCTTCGTGACTTTGCATCTGTTTATGTTGTTGTTGTTGTTATTGTTGTTTGTTTGTTTGTTCAAAATAATAAACAACATTAAGTAAACTACGGTGAAAGAAGGGCGGATTAACTAAGGGTGGTAGGTTGTTAAGAAAGTTTCTCTACTTTGAAAATAACATTAAACTTTTTTTTTCTTTGGTTTTGTAACTTTTTTAGAGCTAATTTTTTTATTTTCAAAAGAATGTTAATAAGGGTTTTAACAGGGTAAATAATGAAGTTGGTTTTCTTGTAATAATTTATGCATTTTTTTGTATTCATAATATTGCCCTTCAGGCAAAGCATATAAATTTTGTGAGATGAATTTTTTAAGTTTGTTGTGAAACTTTCACTTAAATTCAAATTAACATAATCAAAATAAAAGTTTTCTTGCTTATTAATGGCTGTCATTGATTATTCATTATATTAGCTGTTTAGCAAGTATATTGACATTACATATGTTGCAAATTTACCATCTTATACCTCTGTACAATTTTGGAAATGCAATGGCTTAACCATCTAAGCAGCATCAACGATGACTTAGATCTATATACACATTAATACAGTATACCATGGATTTTGATAGTGGCAATATTTCTTTGTATTTTAATTCTTCAATATTTCTTCTCCCAAAAAAAAAAAGGTTTCCAGAATTTCATATTTGTTTTATAAAAATAAATTATACTCGTCTTTTACAGGTGGTGCAATTAGGTTGAATTTTGATTTAATTCTGAGAATCCATTTTAGGTTTGTAAGATTTGATCAAAAAAAGTTAAAAACCCTTTTGGCTATATATTTAATTTCTATTCGAAGAAGTTGATGGAGCCATATTCTTCTCCTGAATAAGAAAGTGTTCAACAGAATCAATTTATTAGAAAACCAAGAAGAAGAAGAAGAAATTCGAAACCTCCCTTAATTTAATGATTTAATGTTATGTTAAAGGAGTGAATATGTAATGTTTGAATGGAATTTTGACTGTTCGGAATTTTATAATGAGTAGCCTATTTTGGGTGTTCTTGAAAGCACTATTTGGAACAATTGTCTGGGTACGTGCCGTACCCAGACTAGTATTAGAATTTTCAACATTCACATTGACGAATTCTGTTTTCAAGCGACCTAAGAAGGCATCCTGGGAAAAGATAGCATCATTGTACGGTATACATGGTGTTCTTATGAAGTTTAACTACAGTTGCAGGGCAACTGGGCTCAGTGGTTTTTACACCTTATCTACACTTGAGCTAAATGCATTCAAGTTAAATGTGTTTAGTTGAATTATACGTAAGGACATTAAGATAAAACTGACTGTAATGTACTTAATACCTGAACAAATTGAAATACTATTTAAATCAATATTTCGTTAAACTAACCCATTATTATTTGAATACAACTTTAATATATTTAAATATTAACGCAATATATAAAGAAATTAAATGAATAAATTGAATTCGACATATTGTTTGGTTGTTTGTCCTTAACAGGTCTCTGTAGAACTCTCTGTATTTCTTAATATTAAACATTATATACATAGCTACAATTAAAATGACAAATAAACATATAATAAATTAAACATTTTCATTTTAATCTAGATCTCAATATTTTGAATTAATATTTAAATATATTGACTTTTAATCTTAATATATCGGTAGTTAATTGTAACGAAATTAAGTAATTCAATTAAGTAACGAAGTCAATTTTGTTTTTTCTTGTTCTTAACTATAGTCTCTGTATAATTACAACTAAGCACAATTAACTTGAATGCGTTTAGCTCTGAAGTTAAGAGTGACTAGATGTTAACTGGAATTCATCTAAACTTTATTTAAAGTGAGTTCAGGATGGAAAATACTAACCTTTAAACTTTATATAATGTTGAACATATTAGGCAGTTCTTGTTGATGCCCACCTATGGCACACTTAGGCCTCGTTTTTTTCCCTTCTAAATTCTTATATTATCACAATATGAAATCTAACCAATAACTTAGTTTATTCACCTTGTTCACTCCTTATTGATGTACACACACACACACACTTATTACAACAAAACCTTATTTATGTAAATAAAGTTTGAAACTTGAATACTGAAACACTGATGATAAGTGATAACACGAAATGATTTTAAAACAAATTTGGGATTTACGAGTTATTTAAAATTAAATATGCATTTCTATTCAGGCTTCACTTTAATGTTTTAGTTAAATATCTATCTGTATATTTCATAAACCCTCCTGCTGATTTTGTACAGCGGGATACTGTCTTGGAATTCACCTTTTTTTTTTACAAAAAAAAGTGTGGATCCAATTGATTGAAAAAGGAGTGTGAAGGTGGTGAGGGGTGGCTGAGCATCAAGGGGTATTTTTGTTGTTGTTGTTGAAATTGGCCCAAGTTACAGGTGTGGTTTGAAGTGTCTAATTGACTTTCTCTATTATCATATATGTACAACGTAAATTGTACAACTAAACTATAAACAATGAGAATGATTAGTTAAAACTTAAAACATTGCCTATGTTTTTTTTTCGAGTTGTGTAGCAAATCATAGGTGGCGTTGACGTTAAGGCAAACAAATCATTGCGCCCTCTGTATGTATATAAAGTCTTTCAAGTTCTTCTGACTGTATAGTATAACAAGTGTACACCCATTTTGAATTGAATTGTGATTTATGATCCAATCAGAAAGTAGTTATGTGGATATTGTTGAAAAAGTACACCTCTTTTTTGTTGTTGTTTTTGTTGTTGAGGTTGTAAAAATTATGACCATGCCTGGTCAACAAGTTTTTATATAATATACAATATATGTATGTATGTATTTACATGTAGGCCTATGTATGTATTGGACACTTTTTTCTTTTCTTGTTTGCATAAGATTGTGTATTAAATTGTTAGCCACGGATTTTCATAATTTCTCATTTAAAGTATATAGGGGCGTTGAATGCACATATACTACATGTATAATATAGATAAGATTTTTTTCTTCTTCTCTCTTTTCGTATAAAGAAAAATAATCTCTTTTCTGTTTTGGTAAAATTGGTTTTAAAGAAAAATGGTTTATGGTGTAACCACTCATTTGGAGAGTAAATTATACTTGATTACATTCGCCTCTTTAGATAATTTAGTTTTTTTTTTAACATTATAAAAGAGAGAAGGTGTATTATTGCTCGGAAAAAAATATCTATACTCTTGATAACACTTTAAATACTTTTTCGCGAGTTTTATCTTTTTTGCATTTTTGCACCTTATGTTTCCATCACTCATCATTACAATCAAATAAGAGTGGTGTTCAAACCTATTTTGTGTGTGAGCCAAAATAAATTAAAAATGTCAGTCAACTTTACAAAGTTAGATTTTCAAAGAAAATGTTTTTTTGTGAATTAAACTAAAAAAATAAAATTTACTTTTTCTTTTAAAACAAATAAAATTCCACTTCTTAAAATATTGCTTTGCAGTTATATACGATTTGCGCGTCCGAAAAGGAAAAAAAAGCTATTTTCTGTATAAAAAACAGAAAAGTAGCTATAGCAGCTGTAAATAACACACGTGGGCGTGGCGTCTGTCCGGAAACTACGATAGATCCACCTATACCCTTCTCAAGAAAACATGCGTCTATTCCACATAATTGCTTTTTCTAGAAGATTTAAATTGAATATGGTGATTTTCAGTGTGAAGAGCCAAATGTAAATGGTATCAAGACACTTAATCTAAACAATTATGTCAAAACCGTAAATGTAGACGTCATGTTTTCACTATTGGCTTCGTACATGAGGCTTTCTATGGCCTCATATTTGAGATTAAAATGATAAAATCAAGCACATTCGGAAATTCTTTTCTTTCAAAAAATTGTGTAGGAGACAAAGCAAATTATTTATTTATCATAGATTCATTACTTAACTAAATTGTTTTCGGCGTCCAATTATGGAACAATTCCTGGTTTAAACATTTTAACAGAATTATTTTAATAAGAAAATAAGCAATCGCAACAACACTATTTAGTAAAGAATTAAGGTTCATATTCTTAATGATCGCTAAGTTAAAGCAAGTGCTAAATTCCATCAGCTTTTACATGAAACTTCCTTTTTAATGTCTGTGGGGTTAGCACTATCTTTGACTTAGCAATCATTAAAAATACAACCTTAATATCTAGTACACACCTGATAATTTAAATGCATTTAAATAATAAACGTGTTCTACAGAGCCCTGTGAAGGACAAACAAACAATATATCGAATTCAATTTATTCAGTTAATGAATCTGAAAATATTGAGTTAATACTTAAACATACTTAAATATATAAACTATTGACAAAATATTGATTTAGTAAATTTCAATTTAAAATATTAATTCATTAATTAATCATTTTTATTTGGTGTTCATGTCCTTAACTGGATTCCGTATAATTCTCCTAAACACATTTAATTTGAATTCATTTAACTCATGTGTGTACAAGGTATAAGGGGATTTATGGGGATTTAATACATAGTCAAAGGTATTGCTAAACTCATAAACGTAAGTTTTATGTAAAATTAGATGAGTTTAACTATAAATTTGATTATGTAGTCATTAAATTTATTTTTAAAAAATAATTACTGCATGATGTGGCGGCACTCATCATCAATTTTCTTAAGACAGTTTTTGGTTAATATATTTTTTCTTTTTGTTAAAATTTCAAAAAAATCATCGCATAAAAAAAAAATGTAAAAATTAGGAGATATTGAACTAACATATATGATGATGGTAAAAAGTGGCTAGTAAAAGGTTGGCCACCTCTTGTAGAGAAAAATTGAACTATTTAAAGAAGATGATGGGCGATTATTTTTGAAAATTGCATTTTACCTTGTCACGTTTTTATAAATCATTGTTTTTTATGGTCGTGATTTGTCGCATTAATTTTTTGATGGTTATCTCTTAACTGTGAAGTTTTACATTTCTAACGCTGCCAATTTTCAGAGAGAGAGAAAGAGAGATTTTTTTCTTTCTCCTTATTAATAATCATTATTTAACCGTCTTCATATATAATATACGTATCGTGATGGTCATTTTTAATGTTTTACTTGTTATTTTTAAAGTTAATATTATGCGACTCCTCCCTGTTTTTTCTTTCTCTCTTTCTTTCCACTATTATAAACCTATTTGGTGTTAAGTTACTCCGCTTATTTTCAAAGGGAGTGCTGAAAAGATTAGGCTTTTATAGTTTTTGAACATTTTTCTCTATATAATATATTTTGAACTATAAAGGAGTTTAATTTGGTTCTAATGGTGTGGTAATAACAGAGCGTAGCTGTTCTGTTTCACAAATGTTCTATCATGAAAGTGAGGAAATGAACGGAGAGAAAGGAGCTTTATTATAATTCTTCAGGTAGAAACTAGCTAGATGAAGAACCTCTTTCTTTTTCAGGGCTTAATTTATAAGCAGACGGATTCACTTCACTCAGCATCCTCGAGAACCCTATAGCCCCACAAGCTAAAAATCTTGGACTTAAGATTTGTTTCCCCCGGTAAAATCACTTGACAAACGTAAAGAACTACCTATCTGGGTGGGTCCAGACTAGAACAGAACACCGAGCAGACCGAATTCAAGACTATTTTTAAAAGAACATGTTTGTTACTCTAGTTGCTGTGTTTCCGGAGTGTCTAAACTTGAACAGAACATGTTCCCAGTTGGTAACCTTGGAATGAATGTTTGGGAAAATGTTCGCTGAGAACTCCAAACGACTCCTGGCCTGAACCACGAACATCCTTTCATGTGACTAGCTAAAACCGACAATTGGTGGATCGGGGCCGAACAGAATAATAAAATTTGTTAACAGTTAAACATGTTCGGAAAACCGTTCATACTGTTTGCGAACGGTTTTCGGTTCTTTGTTTTGTTCTAGTCTGGACCTGACTTCAAGTGACATAAATTGATAAATTTGAAGCACAGTCAATTACATTAATTTATAATGTTAGTGTTATACTGGATCATCTTTTTGTGCTTCAACATTTTGTTTCAATTAGTTTTTTTTTGGATGATTTTCACGAATTTTTCAGGACTTTTCTTTCTTTTTCAGGTTGTGAACTTTCAAACCTTTAATTTAGTATTTATATTATATTAAAATTTGTTTTTGTATAGAATTCACCTCCCACATAGTCTATTAATAAAATAAGATTTCTAACAAAATGAGGGCTGAGTCTGAGAGCTCTGAATGTTTTGCTCTCAAATTGATGTTTTCGCTATGGAGAGTTGAGTTCTTACTTTTTTTAACAAGTTGACCCAAAGTCAATTAGTCATTCGATGACAGGGTTAAACGATAAAAGAATGCGTAACGTTCGAAATGTGCCTAAATGGGTGAAATACCGTGAAGTCACACATGCATGCAAAACCTAGAAAGAAAGTGGGGTGATAATGTAGATGGGGGAAGGGGAGCTGGTGCTCTCGGAATGAAGATTGAAGAAGAAGAAAAAAAATCCAGTGTTCTGGGGGAACTTCGGTCCTCGCTATATAATACAACCTTATCGTTAAATGTCAAGGTTCTTCATAAGTTTTTCTAAACTGAAAAAATTCCTTGTAGTCAATTAATATTGACGGATGGGTGAGGTCAAGGCACAGAGCAATTTCTATCTATGCTAGCTTTTTATGTCATGTTAAATGGAAATAGCAGCAATTGTTCTACACCTTGGGGAATTCATTTTTGCCATTTTTTAATTGTTTTGCAATAAAATATTGTTTTCAATAAAATTACAAAATTTATTTTTATTATAGATAGTTTTTTTGGGGTTTTTTATTATTAGAGCTGGGATTTTTATGCAATATCAAGCAACTGTTTCTCAATTTGTGGCCCAAGTGTCAATTTTGGAATAATATCATTACAGCAACTGCAGTTATGCTTTTTAGTTTTTATAATTTAACAAAAGCTGATTAGAGGCTAGATTTCTGGTTACTATCATTGGTGAACTAGAGTTCTAGCCTCTAAGCAGTGTTTTAATTGAAAAAAAAACATAATTGTTGGTCGATCTAAACGGGATTACGTCACAATTGGGCCATAGATTGAGAAACAGTTGTTTGATATTGCATAAAAATAGTTGTAGTTATACATAATTATGAGTTTGTTAGTTAAATGTTTAAAGGTGCTTTGTTTGTAATGTCAACTTTGTCGTCTCTTTAGATAATTCCAATTTGATTAGGTATTTATTCAACCCATTTCACAAATGAGTTGAATAATTTCTTTGTTGAATATTTTTCTTTTTGATTATTTGCATCATTTATTGGAGAGCAAGGAGAGAACCAATCTTAATTCTGCTTACATCTTTCTTTTCATCATCCCATTGCTTTTAAAAACATAGGATTGCTCATTTTTTTTTAAACATTCCAAAATGACACTAAATTATGAGTATGCTTGAAAAAACAACCTCCAAATTGACAACACCAAGTTTGATTTAAGAGGGTGATATAATCTTTTTAATAACATAGTTGATGGAGTAAGGCAGGCAGGCATTTTCAGTGAAATTCAAAATGGCTACCTTATTTTTCTTTTGAATACTGATTCATTGCAGATGTTACTTGTGATCACAGGTTAAAATAATTATGGTACGCGTGCAAATGCATCTTAGGGTCCAAATAATAAGACTACGTGTTAAAATAATTTGCAATGTTGTCAACTTCTTGTTCAGTTTTAAATCTCATGGAAGTGCTTAAATATAAAATGGCCCTATAGTCTTATAGTTTTGTGTAAAAGATAAATTTGACTTGTTTATAAATTCAAACAGTAGCCTTATAAGTTATAAATTACAGCCAATTAGGAGTAGGTTGTGCTAGGCTTGTGTGTGTGTGTCTACGTGGGAAATTCAGGTAAAAATCTCAGGAAAAATGGCCACCAAACAAACACCTGCGCAAAAAAATAACCCGATTCTCTCTTGTTGTAAGAATCTTTAAACAACAAGTTACAAGGACGATGTTTCTCTTATGTTCTGCTAGGTATTTTTCTTTTCTCTTTTTGCGATTATTTGTATTTTTTAGTTGGACTTTTTGTTTGAATTTCTAGTTTTTACGGGCCATTAATTTATTGGTAGAAAAAGATAGAGAGAGAGAGGAGAGACTTTAAACTATTTTTTGTGTGTGTGAGGGGGAGTGAAATTTATTTTATGGGGTTGTTTTGTCCAGCTTCTAATATATCTTTCAAGTCTCTTATTTTTTGTTGTTAATTATTTAAAAAAAATTGTTTTTATTTCTTGGGTTTGTTTTCTCTTGGTTTTTGCTTTATTGCTTTGGCTTTAGTCACTTCTTCCATAACTTAACTTTTTAACTATTTTCATTTTGTTTTTTGCATCTTGGTCATAATAACCATCAAACTATGAAATGTATGATGAAGTAAGTTTTTCTTGTGTTCATATTTCTACTTGTGTTGTATTCATCTTGTGAGGTCGATTCATGGTATTTGATAATTTTCCAAATGATAAAAAAGAGAAGGAGGAGGAGCAGGAAATCAGGGGCATTCTTTGGATATATAGACCTATACCTGAAAATCATTGCGACTTTTTCTGACTTAAGAGGCTATCGGCATGCCTGAGAAAAGTATGATGCAATGCCTGGTATTGCTGTTTAACATGGTGTGTGTTCGTTTTTTTCGCACACAAGTTATTTTTTAACCATAATTTAAATTACAATAAGCAGTCAGATATACAGTACAGTGTCAGTACTATGAATTCACTGATACTTTTGCATAAACAAACTAAGTTTCCTTCTATTTTTACAAGAATTTTGAAGATAGCCTATTCGTGGTAATTCCCGTAGACCTAAGTGGATCACTAAAAACCGTTTTCCTTTCGCCAAAAAAAAATCCAATAAGGCTACAATAAATTCAGTTTATGCCTTATGGCACTGATATTTTTAATTTCACTCCAGTGTAATGGGTGTCACCGGAGTGATCGTTTTAGTAACTTATTTTGGGCAATTAATTACCAAAATAAATAGTCGATATTTGAGGTGAAAGAAAATACAGCGCTCCAGATAGCCTCCTCCTCTTAAATCAAGAAATGGATCACATTTTTGATAAATGAAAGGTATAGGCCCCTAGTTGGTTCACAAATTTCCTGACACAATTCAGGCAAAATTTAAACGTATTTTTATGACGATATCTTTTAAAATAAACGTTTGTTCACAGTATTAAAAAGTGTATTTTTGACCTCCATTGCTCTTTAGAGCAAAAACTTGGCGAACATTCGTCAAAAATGTGGCGAACATTCGTCAAAAATGTGGCGAACATTCGTCAAAAATGTGGCGAGTTAGCATCATCATTTGTCTAGAGATGAATTCCATTAAACCGTTGTTCATTTACGAAAGCTTTAGAAAAGTGTGAAATCGTGGCAAAAGTCTAAAGTGGCGATCACACTAGCTATTTATTTTTTCTCGCAAGATTTCGTGCAAGAAATAGGTCAACTATCGCTGTGAATCTTGCACACTTTCTTGTACAGAAAAAAACGAAGATAAGCGTTTTCTTTAAGACGGTGTGCAAGAAACCACTTTTAAGTCTTGCAAGAGTACTGTACGACACTGGTAATTGCAATTCATTCAAGGACACACATTGCAGTGAATCTTGCTTTAAATATTGCCAATGTGAACGCCACTCAGAACCACTGTGAACCACTCAGGATTTCCAAGTGCAACAGTTGTGGATAATACATTTGCATCCTAATAAATATATAACATGCCTTAATATAATAAAAATCTGTTTAAAACGGATACAATTTCATTGATATGACTCCTGATACCTATAAAAAGTAATGGGGTGGATTATTTAGCAGATTGTAATAAGTATTTTGAAAATGATTGCTTATAATTCGATGAAAATAGTTGTATTTGTGCAACAATTATGTTCCTTAAACAGTATCATTAGTTCCAATGGTGTGATTGACATATTCTCTAACTTATATTTAACTCGGTTGTAATAAATGTTGTTGCAAATTTTATCAAGTTTTTATTTTTTCTCTTTTCGTTTGATTTTGTAGTTATTAAACTTAACATATGCAGAACATGTTTTAGAGAGAGAGAAAGAAGAAAAAAAAAAGTAACACAGGAAGTTTTCAAGGCTTTATTAACATGTAGATTATACACTTTGCAATGAAGAAATAATCATAGTGTTGAAAGGGATGTTTCATTATATTACTTTACTTTATATAAAGCTTGATTATTGTATTGGTTAACGGAGGAGGGGTGGGGGGGGGGGGGGGGGTAAAGTAGAAAAAAGAATTAGGGATAGTTTTAGATTGAATGAATTAAGAAGTTTTTCTTTTATTTGAAAAGTCGTCAGCCATATCGTATGAGATTTCTGACCATCTATGAATATATGTATATACCAAGGGATGAAAAATTGACAGAATGATTCTTCCTAATGGAAGGAACTTAGGGGTTTAGCAAAGGATGCATGCAATTTTGATGGAATTTAATACTTCATTAACATAAATTTTAGACCAGGTGAGAGGTTCAGATACAATGTAAAATCTGAACGTCAAACAAATCGTAATTTGACCGGAAGATTTAAAAAAAAAAACGGAAAGCGGCTGCAATCATTGAATACATATGTTCACTTTTATAATCGACATTTTTGTATTGCATGGGAAAAATTAGAACAGTTTTGACAGATTTGAAGATTTTTGACAATAGGTAGCCTAAAGCACACCAGAAATGAGACAGATGTTACCACAAATCTAAAGCATTATGATACTGGTACCATTTACTGCAATGTTTCCAGCAGTAAATTGTGATTACCACTGTAATAATTAAGGCTCGGATTTTTTTTTCCAATATTAAGCAAATATTTCTTAATCTGTGGCTCAGGATCCAATTGTGAAGTAACAATCACGTTTAGAGCAACCAATAATGTTTTTTAAAATCAAAAACACTGGTGAGATGCTGGAACTCTAGTTGACAACTGATAGTAACCATACATCGTATACAATGTATTGTCTTTTGCAATAAATTGTGTGAAGCGGCAATCACATTGGAAATATTTAAAGTAAGACTCGCTGCAATTTGCTCTGCAATAAATTGTGATTGCTAAACCTTAACAGTTTCTTGTACACCGGTTTACAGAAAACGCTGATCTTCGATTGTTTGAATGAAATTGTGCAACATTCACAGCAATATTTGACTTAATTCTTGCTTGGAATCTTATGAGAGAAATAGCCACTGTGATCGCCGCTTTAGATTGACAACAATATTTTTGTCATTTCTTGAAGTGCAATCATGTTCATTTCAATTCAACTCAGGGGGAGGGATAATTCCCAATCATAAATTATTGTCACTTACGACAAAGTTTTGAGAGCATCATCAAATTGAATTTGTCCTTAAACAGAAATACAGTCTACAGTATATGTGCTGTAAAAGAACTTCATAGTTTAAAACTTAATCTACATTAGGAAAAAAAAATGACTAAGAATATGCATCAGTTCTAGCTCTTATACTTCTTTAATAAGCTTCCGATGGCCATGTTTACTTATACGGAGATTTCTAGTAAAAATTCCATCTAACAATGCATTGTCCTCTGTATAGCTGGCAAACATTCTTGAAAAGCAAAGCTTTGCTCAACAGTATTGGTGTGTAAGCACACAATGAATAGCCTTTCAGTAAAAATAGTTCTGCAAATACTGCGTGCAAGAAATAATTTGCAAATCGTGCAGTTTATTGCAGGACACATACAGCAATGAATGGTGCAGTAAATGTAGCCAATGCACGCGATCGCCACTTTTAGTTTACTGCAATAGTAAACTAATGGCAGACTGCCTTGAAACATTTGTGACAGCACTAATAAAGTAATGGCGGCCATTTTGAAATATTTGACAGCAATAATAAACTAATGGCGGCCATTTTGAAACATTTGACATTAACAGGAGTAGCCGCCGCATGTTGTTGTGGTGTTTCTGAGGTCTATAGGGGGCGCCGCGCCATGAAATTCACATTCTTCGTTCAGGTTTTCATCTTTTTTCTATAATATTGTGTGTATGTTTTAACTTCCTTCTCAGCATGAATTTCACGGTACTCTCTCTTGCTTGCTGACAGTCTTGTGTGTATTTTAGACGCCTTTTTAGATGTGTTTTTCATGGATTTATTTTTTTATTTTTATGGTACTCTCAAAAGGAGTCGATTGTTGTTACTCCCCGTCGTCTCCAACTTATTATTACACGTTCAAAAAAAAAAAAAGTTTGGTCGTAAATAATGCCGCCTCTCACCACCAGGCGTCACTCTACCTTCCATATTTCGTCGACTTTTTCTTTCTCTCTCTTCCAATACACTTGAACTAACATTTGTTGACCTGTTTTGACCATTTTATGTGTTCAACTCCTATAACTAATATCAGTATTTTTTAAAAGGTGAAACTTATCTCTCTTTGACGTCCACATTCAATGTTTTATTTTAGAATGTGTGTATTTTTTTTTGGAGGTTGGTCCTCCTTCAATTCCCCTCCCTTTTTTATTATACTTTTTTAAGCTTTTCTAAACTTGTTTCACCAAAGTTTATTTCTTAAAAAAATTTTTTTTAAACGCATAAATATCCAAAGTTAACAACTGCTTTTTGTAACCTTTATTAATTTTTATGTATATAACTCTGCCATAGTTTTTGAAGGCCCCTTAGTAGCTCATTAGTATTTGTAAATGTAACTAATTTCTAATCCATGTTTCCCGCAGTGTTGCCACTAATAGTGACTGAAATATGACTGCATAAATCTTGTGTCTTTAGAAGTTTTCCATTACAGTATGTAAACAGAAACGGCAATAAAGTGTTTTTTCTTCTCTTAGCTGGAGATCTCCACTTTTACTAGACTGGTGTTCAACCAGAGACTGCCAAAATGTTAAGAAAGAGGGCCAAATACATTCAATGGGGGGCTGCGTTATGGGCACGCGAGCTCAAGAGTTGAACACCGAGTCACACTTGTAGATTTTTTCTGTAGTGAACAAAAAAAAACATAGTTTGCAACCCTAATCAAAGATCTTTCTTATATTTCTTTTTTTCTTGCGTTTTGCCAGCTCAAATGGAAAACGACCACATTTCTGTCATTATTGTTTATACCTCTTGAAAATGGCTGCCACAAATTATTTATATTGCTTTAAAGTTTAAAATTGCTTCTGATGGCCGCACTTTTTTCATCAAAACTGTCCCCCCCCTCCTCCTCCTCTTCCTCTCCTCCCTTTTTAAAATATAGATAGTGCTATTCTTTATATATTATAATATATTCCTCTAATTTACTTTCTGACGAAGTTAATTTAACTCTTATGTTTGAATTATTTTTTAAGTGTTAATTGTTTTCTCTTTGCCACTCTTGTGTGACCTAAGGATGTATAAAAATAATTCAATGATTTTATAGCTATTCACTATATTAAAAGGTTTAGGGTGATTTCACTTACGCTTATACAGTACAAAAACTTCCACATAATGTATATACCAAATTAAAAGTTTCCAAATGTACTACCTGAAACAATTAGACAAAAGTCCCTGAAAAAAAATCGCCTAAGTCATTAAAAACCTCCCCATACGTTTTCATTACAAAAAGATGACCTACTGTGCACATGGAAAGATGGCTTCAAACATACCTTTTTGGATGAAAAATAATGAAGTACAATCTGGAGTTCACTTTGTGGTTTACTTAGGGATTCTAAACACTATAGTATTGAGATTGACGCCAATATAAGGAGTCACATGAAGAATTTCAATCATTTTATGCGACATTACATTGTATGTGAAATTCTGAAGCAAGTTGAGTGTACACTGATTTGCTTCAACATTTCACATAATTTATGTCCCTTATATATTTTTCCGGTTGCCTTAAGTATGTCTTTTTGTTTCGTGCAAGTTGCACGACTGTTTT
The DNA here is from genome assembly GCA_036925085.1 of Brachycybe producta. Classification (NCBI taxonomy): domain Eukaryota; kingdom Metazoa; phylum Arthropoda; class Diplopoda; order Playtdesmida; family Andrognathidae; genus Brachycybe; species Brachycybe producta. Next base: position 740,657 of record JAUPFP010000038.1, on the reverse strand, counting down.
ACTATTAAATGTTACTGTCATTCTGCAAAACAACCAACCTGCTATTGAATCTGCAAAATTCAATACATTTTTAGGTATTGAATTTTGCAGATTCACTAGCAGGTTGGTTGTTTTGCAGATTCATTTAGCATTTTGACTGATTCCACAGATTGACAGTGTGACATATATTTGAAGAAGAGAAAAACCTCTCAATTGTGGTGCTACCTAGCGGTTTTGATAGATAGCAATATTTTTTTTTTGGTCAAAAGGTTACCAAGTATAAAGTTAAAACTTAAAAGTATTACCATTTATAGAAACACTTTCATAATTAATAAATTAAGAGTAAAAACAATTTTTGAAAGGGATGTTTTTTTTTTGTATTTTCACCATTTTTTTCTGCAGTAGCTGTCAAATACTTAGCTAATAAACTATATATGAAAGTATTGATTTGAAAAAAGAGATAAGATGAAATATTGGAAGTGATTTTTTGTTGCTGTTTTTATGAACTCTGGATCTTCTTCTTCTATATATGGGGAAAGTAATTTTTGTTATGAATAATGGAAGATCGGTTCTTTTGCAGTCAAGTGGGTCGATTATTTGAAGACTCCAAGTTAATGATCCCAAACTTTGATGTATAACTTAAAAAGTAAAACAAAAAACAAACTGGTTGTAGGGGGAAAAATGAATGAGTAATAATGGGTACTTTCCAATAGTAATGAGTAGGATATTTACGGAGTTTTGCGTTTATCTCTCTCTCAGTACAAAAAGGATGTACAATCTACGAATTTTATTATGCAAATTAGAATATTAGCTTCTGCAGGAGATGAAGTTGGTTTGAGGGGTGGATTTTGATTGTTTGTTTCTATTCGCCTCAGTTACTTTTCAATCTTGTGTTGTTGGTGTTGTTTGTATTTTTTTCTCTCTCTCCCCTTTTTCACTTGGGCTTTCTTTTGTTTATTGTTATTTTCATGACAATGGCAAAAAGTGAAGTTATGGAGTTAATTTTTTTTAAAGGCTGAGAGTAATTATGAGAATGAAAGCCAAGAATAGATAGATTAAATGGTGTTTCAAGGTCTTTCTCTTTTCTTGCTCAGGTGCAAATTGAATGAAATAAGGGTGGCAATCAGACCATACCTAACACATACAGCCCCACCTATTATCTAATTGACTAATTAGCCGCTCGTTTATTGCTTAATGAAAAAACGAGCGAGTGAGTGAGCAACCTTGACGTGTTTGAGAAAAAAAACTGCGTTTAAAATTCGAATCCAATGTCGTGGTTTTAACTCTTTTTTTGCGAACTTAACTTTCTTTTTTAAGTAATTTTTTTGTAATTGGTTTCGTTTGACTTAATTCATTTTATTAAAATGATCTTGTCAATAAATAAGAAATTCTAACGATTTTATAACCAACTTTAAATGTAAATTTCATGTGTAGATTATAATTTTAAAGGTTAAATTTTGCATTTTTGAATTTTCAGTTAAATAACTATTTTTTGCAGGTAGTTTAATGATAGTTGTAACTATTATTACTTTTAAAAAATCGACTTAAAAGTAGTTAAACTGTCGTTTCAAGCAGCTAGTTAGAATTTTAACTACAAATTCTGTGTACCTAGGTAACCTAGTGTTCAAAGTAGTTAAAACAATTAGTTTTAACTTACATGGTAAATGCAAAATTCATAAATGGTTAATATCGTATAGTTCTGCCAATTTTTAGTTAGTTCTTTCTTTACTTTCAATGTTGAATTTCAATTTTCATTTTAATTTCATTTGCTTTAAAAAAAATCATCTTTGTCCAAAAAACGAATAATTTTAATTTTGGAAGGGGAATTGGGTGGAGAAATTGAATAAGCGCCAAACTGAATAAAAACCGAAAATTTGGCAGTTATTCACTTTGGCGTTTGTTCAATTTAGCGCTTATTCAGTCACCTCGGTAATTAATAAAAAGAAATGTTTCAAGATTCAGGAGGATTGTTAATTGAATTTACTAATTTAGAAGCCAATTTAAAACTTTTAAATACTTTGTATAATTTGGTCAATAACAATGCTTGATCTATTAGCCCAAATCTACTTATTAGAGATATTGATGTATCTTCTTATATACAGTACAGGTCTTAAATGTTTTGACGGTATGTTACGCATTTAGGATGAAATTAATAATTATATATACGCAATTGAAATGTAAATATATAAGCGAGAAAGCTTGTTACACAACCCCTTTCACTTATTATCTTCCATTTTTTAATGTATGCTTATTATATATTAAAAAATAAGTTAAGCTTGTTGCTTACTCACCTATGCCCACATTATAAGCTATATAGAATATAATGTATATTCCTAAGAATAATATATCTCAGGAGATTGCTGCAGGATGTTATAAATTGGCGTGAAATAAGATGGAACTGTCTGATTGTTGACGAAGATTATTACTTCTAGTTTTAATCCTTGGAATGGAAGATGATGATGCTATTGTTTTGAATGCATTAATATGTCAAAAATGGTGGGTGGGGTGGAGATTGTGTGTGTGAAATACACCTAATTGTCAATTTTGGGTAGAAAATGATGGAGAGAGAGAGAAAGGGTCCTATTTAATTTTAATTGTTTGGATTTACCTAATGGGATTCTATCTGACTTCCCAATTTTCTCGTTACACTTGCTTGAATTTGAAACAAACAGGTCACACAAACAACACAAAAATAATAGAAATTATGAAATTATAATGAGTTAATTGAGTTTATATGGATGCATCTTTTTATATATAAAAATAAGCTCTTGTTTTTATATGTAAATGCTAGTTTTATCTAATTTTTTTTCTAAACTTATCATTTGAATTATGGGGGGTTAAGATCTCAATTCAAGATTTTTTCTTTATGACCTTTCATTGTTTTGGTTTGTGTGGTATTTTTGCGTGTTTAACTGACCCATCTTTTTTTTAAAAAAAATAATAACATGTAATGCTTTTTATGTTAGTTTTTCTTAATCGTTTTGTCGTCCTTGTAATTTTTTTTTCTCTTCTCAAATGGGAAATTTTCTTTTAACAAACAGTAGCCAATTTAATATAATAATTTCAATTTAACATTTTATTTTTGAATTAATGCAGCTCCTATTCAATATATGTATAATAGAAAATAATTAACTTTTATAGTTTCGTGTTTGTGGTTTTCTTATGTTTATTAATTTTATACAGAATTTTTTTAGTATTATTATTAAAATAAGAGGGTAGGCATATATTGTTAATAATTGATTTTATATATTAATTGTTTTGCGTAAATTGTTTTATTTCACCTGTGAGTATAGGTTTCATTTTGTGAATTTAATAGATTTCTGTGTAGTTTTTGCCATATATGCCATATATATATATACTGTAGAATTATATATATATACTGATAAACCAGAGTTTCCAAATTAGTACAAAATTATTATATGTCAACAAGAAATCCAGAAGATATCCAGTTGTCCACTGTCACTAAATTTGATTTTTGAGTTACTAGCCACATATAATCTACTGTACCTCGTTTATACAGAGCGCAAAAGTTTATTTTTTGGATGAACGTTTTTATCACAGTGATTTTAAAAACGTGCTAATGAAATTTTTTCGTGCAAATGCGAAAATTTCATGCAAAAAGGTCCATCAAATTTGGTGAAAATCTCCTACAATTACACTGTACTGTACAATGTAAGTTTTCAGCAAAAGTTTCATCTTGCTTTTGTGGGTGATTTAAACTCCTACGTTTGGGGTGTATTCGAATTTGAATAAATACACTGCAAGAAGCCAAAAGGGCATTACGCAGAGGGACAATTTAGTCCAAAAGCAGCATCATAAGTAATTATATAGATTGTAAGAATTGTAAATGGGAGTTACATACGTTTGAATGATGTGCCAAAATCAGTAATACATTGGTAGTACTATAAGCGTACGCAATATCCGTAAAAGCAAGCAAGAAAGTCGGATGAAACTTATTGTACTTGTTGTCTACACTAATTTGGTTTATTTTTATGCAATATTAATCGAATGTTTTTCAAGTTGTGACGCAAGTGCCCAAATTGTGAAGTAATCATCATCTTTTATTCAACTTCAATTATGCTTTTTCTAATCGAAAAGGCTGGTTAGAGGCTAGATGTTTGCTTAGTATCAAAAACCTGGTTGATCTAAACGGGATTCTTACTTCACAATTAGCCCTTGGGCCACTGATTGAGAAATATTTGTTTGATATTGCATAAAAATCCGAGCATTAATAGTTACGTTGGCTTTGATAGGGCTTTAAATGATTGCTAAGTCAAAGCTAAAACTAAATTCATGAACTTTTTTATATGAAGTTTTATGTAAAAGTTGATGAGTTTAGCAATAGCTTTGACTTAGATCAATACCAAAAAAATTCTATCATGATTTTTCAAAACAAAAGTCAATCATAATGAAACTTTCAGGTAGAATCGAACTTTTTTTTGTTAATAAAATTGTACACAGACAACAAACTACACATGAAAAGAAGATGAAATCAATAAGTGGCTCTTCCTGAGAATCACTTCTAATTTTAATTTTAATCATTGTATTGTTTAAATATGTAGATCTGTAGGTTAGGCAGGAAAAATTAGACATTTCTACACATTTGTAGTAGCATAAATGTTATATTCTTAATTGGCACACTGATTTATCATTGTGTGTCCTATTTTGTACTTTTTTTGTTCTAAATCAGTGGCTCAATACAATTAGGTAAAATGGTCATAGTATTTAAATTAATTTTAATTGCGAAATTAAAACTTGTCAGTATTATTTTAACTTGTACTTTTAGAAGAGATCTGTTTTGTGTCATTTACCATTTCAACGATAATTGGTACGAATTTCGTAAAATGTTTTTACTTTTTTTATTTTTCATAATGACCTACAATATTTTGAATTATATTATTTGCAATGATATCTCCAACGAACACCAGATGGCGTGTTTATAAGAATATTTGTTACATTAATATAAAACATTTTAAAATGAGGCCCTACCGCTCCTTTTTTTCTGAAGTTGTTTATAATTTTTGTTTAAAAAAATAATTGTACCATTTTATTTAAATTTCTTTTTGCGATGTTTTTTTTTTTCATAATATTTTCGTAAAAAAAAATTCCGAAAATTTAACAAAAAAAAATAATTGGACAAGATAATATTCTATAATTTGACGGGTTTCATTTTAATTTTTGTAAATATCTCTTCTTGATGGTGACGGTTAACAAACAATAAATGTTACCTACCGCTGTTTTTCAAAAGAGGTTTCACTCTTTCTCATATTAAAAATTTCAAGATTTGTTAACGAGATTTTATATAAGTTTCATATTCGCAATTGAGAGACAGAGAAGAACTGAATGAAAATGACCAAAGTAACTTTCTGAACCCTCCGAAGAAGAAGAAGAAGAAGAAGAAAAAAAAATTTTCTACCACTCCCTTTTCAACCTTCTTTACTAAAAACATGTAATTTTTATTTTAAAGGACACCCCGTTGTGTTCCTGTCCCCTTAAGGGGGGGTGACTCTTACATTAGCCCAGTTAAGGTTCGTTTCCACTTAAGTTACGATCACATTGGCAATATTTTCAGCAAAACTCGCTACAATATGTTCTTGAATTACACTGAACTTGCAATTATCAATGTGATAAAAGCTCTTATACGAGGCTGGTGAAAGCAGCTGCTGGTAGCAGTTCAGATTATGCTGCTAGCTGGCTACAACCAGCCAGCAGCAACCAGCAGCTTGTAAACCAGCCTAATGTGACTGCCGCATAATAGTTGACTTTTTTCTTGCACCTCAATGCCGCAGTCACACTAGGCTGGTTTCCCAGCCGCTGGTTGCTGCTGGCTGGTTGTAACGCTCTAGCAGCATAGTCTGAACTGCTACTAGCAGCTGCTTTCTCCAGTGGGCTAGTGATTTTAACAGCGGCTGGTGAAGTTGGACATGTCCAACTTTAGCAGCTACCAGCTGGTCATGTGACTCCCTTCCTGCTGCTGCCATCTATAGTGCGAACTTTTTGTTGCTAGTAGTGGCACTAGTGGTAGTTGAAACTCCACTGCTTGGGTTGGTTGTTGTTAGTTTGTGTTTTTGCAAGACGGTGATTGGATGACTTGTACTGCTAATACCAGCAGTGACTGGACAAGTGTGAACCCAAAGCAGCTGCTGCTTGCTGTTGCTGCTAATAGCCAGCAGCAACCAGCGGCTTGTAAACCAGCCTAGTGTGACTGCCGCTTAACTCTTGCAAGAAAAATAGCCAGTGTGAGAGCCCCTTAAAACTCATGAAGTATACAGAATTTACTTATATTATAAATTATATTATAATTATTTATAAAATATTTATAATTATTATTATAAATATACTTATTTACTTATCTTACAAAGTTGTTGCAAAAGTAATTAAAATGTTGCAAACGCCATTAAAATGTTGCAAATGTGAATAAAATGCTGCCGGTCTCATGATGCAAAGGCCTATTCCAAGAGAAAAGAAGACATTTATGATTCTTCCTAATCATATGTGCAGAAGGAGAAAAATGAGTCATTTATGGCTGCAACATGTTGTAGTGAAAACACAAAAAATCATTGGATACATAAAATGTATCTGGACTTATTCCTTATTTTGATGAAAATGTTTACAGATTCACTAGTATGAGTGGAAACAATTCTTTATACAGTCAAGTTCAACTATTGGCCCATGAGCCACAAGCACATCATTTGCAAATTAATTGAAATTAACATATAAATGTGAGTTTTGGGGGCGAGGGGGGGTGGTGGTAGTGAAAAGTTGAACAAAATCTTGTTCGAAATCCGGATTATTTTTTAAATAGTAATTATTTTTTGTGTAACACCACCAACAAACAATTTTTTTAATTTATTATAAAAATCATGTTCATTTTTGTATTATTTTTTTATAAAAAAAAACTATTAATTATAATTTGAGGTTTGTCTGCATTGCCAATTTTAATAATTTCATTTTCATCTTTTATAATTTATCATTAAGTTTTTTTGTGTGGCTATTTTGTCCTCATAATGCAATTACTGTAAGTAAATTTGTGTGGTAGTCAATAATTATTTTGTTGCAATTGCATTGTGAAAATCCAATTAAACGTTTACCCTAATCACTGTATAATTATGTGCAATTATAAATTTTGAGATGTGGTGAGAATTTTTCAGGCCATCACATGATCACTTAAGGCTTATTATTGAAAAAGCAACGTTTTTCTTAGTATAAATGACGTGTTTCAAAAGAAGAGTGAAAAATATTTTTGAGGTTTATGTATAGTTTTGTATTTTCCTATAGATGGCGCATCGATTAGCATATTGTGGTCAAAGGGTTATATTGTTTTTTTTTGTTGCGTGGCCCACCTACTGGTTACTTAATTTCAAAATTTGTAACATTTCTTGTAAATATTTGCTCACGTTTGATAATTTATATAAGTGAACAACACAAAAAAAATTCAGACAATGAAAAGTCTTAATTTATAAGTGTTCAATAAATTGACATGTAGAAATGTGCCAACCAGGTGGCGCTGTATTTTTTAAAAAAAATAACAAGAACAAAAAATCATTTCAATCATGATAACAGATCTGAAATTAGACAAAGTGTCTGATTTACCTGTTTTAATTGATTCGTTTATTTGCTTTTGCATGCTAATTTTTTTAAAGTAATAAAAAATGAAAACATTTGCTATATTTGTAAGCCTATATATAGAGAGAGATCTTTAAAGGAAAGTTTCGTTTTTTAAAATGTGGCAATCAATTTATATTAATTTGCACAAATCAGGTTTAACCGGTTCTCTTTAACTAACTACATTATATTAATTATAAAATTGGTTTTTATTTGAGAAAAAAAAGTCTCTTATTAGATTCTACTTATTTAATAATTGCTGTCATATTTTGTTAAAAATCAGGTAAAAAAAATAACAATTTAAAATTTTAAATTGTTACTTTAGGCTCAGTTCAAGATTTAAACTTAACAATTCAACTTTAACCTCTCTGAAACAAAGTTTCAACAACTGTACCCATCTCAAACAATGTCGATTGTTGGAGTTGGAGGCTAGATATTAGAGAATAATTAGAATTTCATTATAGTATAATTCCTCACTATAAGATGAAGCTTGTGACGTCAGAGTGGTTGACAAACAATTTAGTTTGTGTCATTTTGTCTGATTAAAAAGGAGTAAGGGTTGGGGGCCAAACGATGATCATACCCATGCCCAGGGCATGGGTATGAGACAATCCTAAATTTTGTTAACTTTTTTGACGTCACAATCGTCCACCATCGCCAGCTAGCCGTACTCCACAGGCAGTTAGAAATCGGGACATACAGAAGTTGGCTCCGCCCTTTTTATGACGACCGGCAACTTCTTATTGGTTGGTTATGTAGTCTAACGTCACATGCTCCGCCCTTTTCAATGTCGAACCACACAACAAACCAATTAGAAGTTGCCGGTCGTCATAAAAAAAAGCGGAGCCAACTTCTGTATGTCCCGATTTCTAATTTCCTGTCCGTACTCCAGCCTCATTGTCTAGAAGCATTGCTAGCCTCCACCTTCAGTCATTGTCGTCGTTTGTGATGAAACACAGTGTTCCAACATAGGAAACCCATATGTTTTAATGAATAAACTTGAAAACGGTTTTATCGAAACTTTTCAGAATGTTCTTGAATTTGGGCCTTAATATTAAAGAAAGAAAAAAGTCATTACGAATACAGGGTGTTTATAAATAAAAAGTTTTGTCATTGAAGAATGGTGACTTTTTTTTATAAGAAAAGAGGTGTGTTACTTTGGACCACCCAAAAAAATTTTTTAAGTTTTTCTAACATAAAACGTTTTGTCTGCATTTTTTTCTGAATGCTTGTTTTCTACCAAGTGACGAGTCACAAAAGAGAACTTTTTAGGCCTTTAAGCGTACTTAAGAATTTGTTCAAGAATGTTGATCGTTTTGAAGCCTCGAGCAATCGATAAAAACAACGTTGTTGTTTTTTGTTGCTTGTAAAATGTCGTCTGTGTCCATTTAGTTAGTTAGTTAGTTTTGCTACCCAAATCACGGAGAAGAAATTATCCCCACCTTTTTTACTTTTTTTTTCTTTGGTCTGTTCATTTTTCTTTAGATGAAAAGTTAGAAAAAAATGGAGTAAACTGGCAAAAATGGTCTAATTTTATCATTTAATTTTCTAGCCCACCATAGCTGAATTTTTTTTTAAAAAAATATGAAATTGAGTTCTAAAAAAAATTAGTGATTTGAAGCGTTGATTTTGTGGAAGGTGGTGGACAAAAGAGGGTTGGGATTTGAATGTTGTTGATTTTGATGATTTCTAGAGGATCCATCACCTGCAGCCTCCTCTCTTTTCTTTCCCCCCGCCCCCTGTTAATGAGAACAGTTAAAATGCAATTGACGGTCATAATTTATAGGCAATTATATGAAATGATCTGGAATTTATGTGGTTGCAGTTTACGGCAATATATTACATTTTAAGACAATTTCTTTTAAAAAAGGAAAAAGGTGTTTGTTAATGTTGGACTCAACATTTCAATGGACTTTTTTTTTCTGTTTAAAAAAAGAATTTCTTTGTTTGAAATGAAAATAAATCACAAGTTGATAAATGAGGAACTTAGACATAATTTAGCTTTCTTATTAACAGTACTATATTCTTAATTAGGAATTATTAAGATTTATGCATCAAAAAGTATTTATGAAAGCGGAATTTTCTTGATTGATTGACTGATTTACCTGCTAATGTTCTTTTCTGTTTTTGACCTATACTTAATAAGTATTAATTATAAAGACAAAAAATATGATTGTTGCAGTCAAAGAGGCTGGTTAGAGGCTAGTGTTCTTCCATAATTGAAATAACAGCTGAATCGTAGTTGTAGGTTAACTTTAGCCGCTAACCAGTTTTCTGATTGCAAAAAGGATAATTCTTGTTGCCTTACTAATTATACTTGAGGTTTTGGTTATGTTTATTAATGAAATACATAATACATATTATGCTTTACTAAAGAGATGATGACTTTTGAGTAATTCTTGTAAAAAAAATTATTGAGTTTGTATCATTTGATGTTCAATTTTGAAATACTTATTATGCCCTGTTTCTATTAGATGATAATAAGACTAAGAGAGAAAGTAAATTTTGATCGGATCAGTTTTAAAAGAATGTCATATAAATCTATGACATTCTTTTAAAAAAAATTAACCTAGTTTGACCTAATGGAATTTATATTTGAAAAATTACTCTGCAAGTAGCCGAGAAGGCTTCTGACAGAGGGACAAAAGTATAAAACTCAAAGATATAAAGCCAATAATAATTGCAATGTGTACTGGTGCAGCTGAAATAATGCATTGTCACAAAATTATCTCTCTTAATACAAGTTCATTTTCATGCATAAAATCCTCTGCAAGAAAATGACATTATTAAGTTTTGCTGCTGCAATATAAAGTGGCTATTCTGAAAGAAAGTAACTACTTAAAAGTAGCAACATTTTGCAATAATTGATGGATAATAATATTGATGGATTAACCTCAGTTTTAGAACTTTGTTAGTTGCTGTTACTAAATTGCTAATCAAATGACACTTGACACGTTTAGTAATATTTTTAATAGCCTTAATCAAACTTAACAGTAGCAATGAAGATAGCATATTTCTTCTTTTGATTATCTTTAATTGGCAAATATCTGTTATAAATATTATGCTTTGTCATTGATGTAGCTCTTCTGGTAGTTATTTTTAGTGATTTTTTTTGTGTGTGATTCCTAAACGACCTGCTGGTAACCAGCAATGACACTCCGTATCCTCTCTTTTGTATAGCTTTGCAAGGTTTGCACCTGTCTTTCATGTTGTGTTCATTGACATTCTTGAGCATCCTAAACGTAGCAGATGAAACATTTTTAATAGGGTATATAGTCTTATTAATGTTTTACAACTCACACAGATAGACAAATGATAGTCAAGTGATTTAACTACAACACAACCTGATCAACGTAAAAGTCTATAAAAAAAATCAGCTGCTTGACACAAAACAATTGAATTTTGTTTTTTAAAATATTTTTTTGATTTGTGTATAAGTTTTCATAACTGAATTTCAATAACCTCATTTGTATTTATTATGAACTTTTAACGGTGGTGTTAAACCATTTTGAATAACATAATGAGCGAAGCAAAAAGAATATTTTTTTGGAATCACAAAAAGCCTGGTTAGAGCCTTAGAGGTTAAGAGTCCTCCTAGAGCCATCCTACAACTGGCCTATCGTTGTAGGTTAACTTTGACCTCTAACCTGTCTATTTGATTGCAAAAAGCATAATTCTTTTTGTCTTCTCACTAATAATAAGATCAATAAAATGTAAATACCTAAAGTGAAAGTTATAATGAGCATGGCTCGAATTTTTAAGCAATATCGAGTAAATGTTTCTCAATTTGTGACCCAAGTGCTGCTAATTATGAAGTAATCCACTGTACGTCATCAGTAGAACAACTGGAATTATGCTTTTTCAAATCAAAAAGTCTGGTTAGAAGCTAGATGTCTGCTTACTATTATTTGTCAACAAGAATTCTCGCCTCTAACCAGTCTTTTGGATTGAAAAAACAAAAACAAATTGTTGGTTAATTTAAACAGGGATTGTTACTTCATAATTGACTTTTGGGCCACAGATTGAGAAACGTTTGCATGATATTGCGTACAAATTTGAATCATTATAATGAGCAAAAGTTATTGTTATTTTTCTAGTTTGATTAAATGTTTTCAAAGTGAAAACATTTTTTTTACCCCCTTGCAAAGCTTTCTATGCAAAAGGCAAAATCATAAAATAAAAACTAACCATGAATTCATTTTGGTAACACCTGAAATTTACAGAAAGTGAAAGCAGCTTTATGGTGAGAGATTTGAACGATATTGAAATGAAATATGTTGAAGCATCTGGTTCGTATAAATTGAACTAATGTGTATATTTTGTTGTTGCATAAATTATATATATATATATATATATTATTGAGTTGAGTTGTTAATGAAACGTTTAACTGACATTTAAAGATTGTGTTAATGTTTTTTGTTGTGTTTAAAGCTTTTTTAAGTTGGTTTTTTTATGATACTCAACGTTTTTACCCCCATGTAGGGGGTTGACATGACTTAACGATTCATGGGATGGGATGTTGGGGGTTATATATTTTTTTCTTTTCATTTTAGTAAAATAGAAATATCTTAACGTTTTTTTATATAGAATAAATGTTTTGCCACATATGTTGTGTGTATTCTTGTTAAAAGTGGCTTGTGTTTTTATATTATATGGTGTAGAGTGCTTTATGAGTTTTCAACTCAACGGGAAATTGAGAAAAAAGTATAAATAAACCAATCTTAACTAACCAACCCTCTCTCTCTCACTCACTTTCTATGTGTTTGTTAGTCGATATTTTTGTAAATATACTTGAGATACATTTTCTTCTTTAAAAACTTGAATTTCTGGAACATCTTGACGTTTCTTGTTAGCTGCTAGCTCGTTTTTATTCTTTTTTTGACATCTTAACAAGCAAATGATTGCAGTCAGATATGGCGATTTGAGTTGTTTCTTTATTTTATGTCAAGAAAACGTTTGTTAGATTTTTATCAGAAATACATTATATAAACATGGTGAATTTATTCTCTCTTTTTTTAAAAAAAAACATTGTTTTTTTTTGGAGTGAGGTCATGAACTTTTTTGAGTAATTTCTTTATTAAAATTATGTTAATATGTACTAATATAGTAGGTATACGAGACATATACGGTCTTTTAAAGTTAACGTTTTAACAATTTATTTCAATGTAAAGTTGTTAACATTGGAGTTAATACTGTAAATGATATCAGGTTTTTAATTTTAACTGCTTGGGTTAGCTACTTATGTAATGAATAATTTACTATTGCAAATGTGGGTATTTGTTTAAATTGAGTATTGTAATTTAATCTAGGTTGTTATGCTTTAATGTAGCTTTAATGCACTCAATGCCTTTTAGTGGTGATAAGTTTGATAACCTATAAGGTATGGTATGTAAGGTATGGGCAATAGTTTAGGTATCCATAACTGCCATATAGACTAACTATTAACTAATTAGTTAGTAGTAACTAATAAATTAGGTCGAAAGTTTGCATGAATTGCGATTCATTATATATTAGTGTTATAAAGTATGTGCAATATTAATCAGTTTAATCCGAAATAAAAATGCATAGAACACAAATTGCATAATTTTTAGAAATTTGCATAAATTAGCAATAATAAATAAAAACGCATTTTGCTTTTTTATTTATTATTGCTTTGATGACAGTAGTTATTATTTTTTATATAATATATTTAATTAATTATGCTTTTGTTATAATACACTTTTTGTCTTACTAATAACACATAACTAACATGTATTTTTTATTACTAGCTATAACATGCAAAAACACAATGTTGAAACCATATTAATTATAAGGAGTTTCGTGTAAATTTGACTTTGTAAGAAGGATTGATTTGATAATTCGTTGTATTATTATAAAATAATATTATGCTTGGATGAGGGGGGGGGGGGTCATTTTCTTGGACTTTTCAAGGAAATTAGGGTGGACCTTTAACAGAATATGGGCGTGTATTAAACATGACATATTCTCATTTTTAACATTATCACGAGTTTTCAAATATGAGACTTCTTCATTCAAAAAAAAAAAATGAAGTTTCATGAAATATCTTCATCATCATATTTTTTCTCCCCCCCCCCCCCAGTCAGGTAATCGCTTTATCATTTTTTTTAGCTTTATGATGGATGAAGTAAATATGAAACATGGAAAATCAGGAAGGGGAGGACAAAGGTGGTGTGCACCTACTTATATATACTCTTCCATTGTGTTTTTTGTCTACACATACAGTTAGCATACATTCAACATCATACTTTATTATTACAAAAGCCTCTTTATTCACATTAAAAATATTGTTTATTAAATTATTACACCACATGTAACTTAGGAACTACATGAAGTGACACTTGTTAAAGGATTTTTTTGGTTGCTGATAGTTTTGAATAGATGGCGTTGTTACCTTATTATTGTCGCTATTTTTCTACACAGCCATCTTTAAATTGAAATCGATTTTGTAACTAGAATGAACCTACTAGAGGAAGTGGCTGTTGTTCTATATTGTGAATATTTTAGTTCGGTCCACGTGAAGATATATTGTGCAATAGACAATGTATTTCTGCTTAAATTGCCCCTTTGCCATTGGCCTTTTAAGCTGCTTACAGAGTAATTATTCAATTTCACATTCAAATTATTAGTTTCTTTCAATAAATTCCGAGTTTTATTTGTAAATTCAACAGGCATCTGTAGACAGCTTCAGAATTTCTTTTATGAGCGTCATCAATTTCTAAATGGTTTGTTACTGAGTCTGATGTCACATGCCCCGCCTTTTTTATTTCTAATTGGTTGATATTTGGTCTGACGCTCATAAAAGGGTGGAGCCAAAGAAATTCTGAAGCTGTCTACAGATGTCTGTTAAATTCATGTTGAAAGCCTGCCATTTTTTGGTGCCACTTTCTAGCACATTCTGTTATTCATCGATTGGTACAACAGTGTGATGTTACATCCATAGAAATACAGTAGAGTTCCTATTATCCGAGCTAATGTGGACCAAGAACAGCTCGGGTACGGTCGAACTCAGTTAACACCGTAAAGTATCGTATAGTGACCTTGTGAAAATGTTCCCCTATCCGTTGGCCAGAATCAACCACATTCCTGCTATTAAAGGAAAATATTTATGAATATATGTATTCTTGCAAGTTACATGTACTACAAGAAAAAGAATGAATATCCATTACAAAATTATGCCTATTTAGTACTTATTACGTATACTCAAAATATATATATAAAAACGACTAGCTTAGATAACACGGAACCTCGGATTATTGGAACTGTACTGTAGCACACCACTGGATAAATCGATGAATAACGAAAATATGCAACTTTATGTCAGCCATTAAATTTGTTATTTCCATACATTAAATTCAATGTTTTTGTTTGTGTTATTATTCATTTTTCTTTCTTTAGATGTTTTTCTATCCCTTTTGAATTGCCATTATAATAACTCCATTACACATTTGAGAATGTACTTCATATTTTATTATATATATATATTAATGCAATGAAAATTGCATGCTAGTAGGAGTGAGTGAATGAGTTTGTGTGTGGATTTGTATTAATATGCGCTGTCACTGATCGTTAAAAATGAGCTATCAGATGGCATAGAGTAGCTCAGTGGGGATTCTCACTGTGTAGATATTTTTTCCCCCTTTTGCCTGTCCTATCTATCTCTCTTTACAATTTTCTGAAATTGCCTTACTAATCATATAAACATTGCTTATAAGCTTCATTCCGCATTCACTCACTCACTATATGCAACCAACCTTTCATTTTTTATTCAAGGGTTTGGGTTTTTTTTTTGGTCTGCCTGCCTGACTGACTGCCGTGTGTTCGTGACTTTTCAAATTGAATGATTGTACCTGGGGTCAATTCTATTATCACTCTACATACATTCAAAGTTTGAGCTTTATGTCATCATCATCAACACCCCTCTTAATATTCTTGAATATTTTTATTACGTCTTAGTTTTGGTATCTTTTATTTTAATAATAGATATATATATATAAAAAAAAACAATAGATCTAATTGAAGGTTCTTATTGTTTAAAATAAAAGTTATGATTCGAAAATGAACAGGAGGAAATCTTTTGGTTCGACATTTATGTATCAAAATAGGTACTTTTTAAATTAATAATTCTTTGTAAAAATATAGTCCAACTAGCTTATAGCGTCATTCAATGGACAGTGTGTTTTGTGACGTTATCACCAAGTGACATTGTAGCCGATATTACCTATTTGTCGTCATTTAAAAAATGCAGATTATTAGTAAAAACCGTTGAGTTCTCTAACTTTAAATTCACGACCAACTTCATATATATTTTTTTTCTTAACGTTTTCGACGAAAACAGCACAATTCATAAAAAATTGAACGTTTATAGCTAAGTAGAAAAATAAATATTAATTTATATCGGATTTTTTTTTTAAGTTGGTGTCATTTTGACGTTATAACCAATATGTTATATTCGAGGTCGTCATAATACGAGTTTAACTTACAAAAGTACATTATATAAATATAATAAATACACATTTTGGTTTTTAAGAAAAGTAACAAGTGAACGTTCATAATCCTATATGTTGTTTCAAAATATGAATTTGAACTCAAAAATGATGATAACCCCAGTGAAGAAAACAGAAAAACTTTACTTGTGCCCCTGTTTTTCTACGATGCATGACATCAGGGGATTTTCACACAAAGGGAGAAAAAAAAGTCTGAACTGTTTTGTGTTATTTTTCTTATATTTTTGTGTTACCTGTTGTGGAAATAATTTACAGCTAAAATTGTATATATTATAAGAAAAAATTGCCTTCTGTCTGTTATTGGCTGAATATTTTTTTTTGAAGGTGAGGACTAAAGAGGGGAATTTGGAATAAAAAAAAGCAGGAAAGAAAAAAAAAAGGTGTTGGTTGTTATCTCAGGTTCATCTGTCTCATGACGTCATTGGGCGCGAATTGCATATATTTATGACTATATTTAAGGAGTGACAGGAATATATAGGGATCAAGGTAAAAACCTTCAATTTTTGTTAGTTTCTCGTGACAGGCTCATGAAGCTTACGATGTGTACTGTGTGTGTGTGTGTGATATAGATAGGAGTAACTGCGGGTCATTGCATAATTTTTCATTACCCCTACTGTGTAATATATAAAGTACATTCTAAGAATCTCAGGTAATAATATGTAATATAGGTCCCCATATACAATATATTGTACTACTGAATCTATATATACTTGATGGTAAACTACAGATAACAGATTTGTTATATACAGTATTTGTTATAATAGCTCACTCAACCATTTTGTAGTGAATGGAACTTTGCTTTTCTAGTAACTTAGTAAGATGTGAGGGGTAGAAAGTTGTGATTATGTTTTGTCTGTGTGACACATTGAATGAGTTCAACTTCTCACTGTTAGCCATTTTTTTTGTTGTAACTGTTACAAATTAAACTTTTTTTAAAAAAAAAAAGAATATCCACCTGCTGATTTTGTGCAATATATACTGCCACTGAGCACCGCAAGAGGGCGAGCAGGAAATGACAACTATAAATTTATACAAAACATGACAGTTTTGAAATTGTAGTTTTGGTTTCGTTTATACTTTTAGACAGACAGAAACAAGTAACAATTATTTATTTATAATTTCGTGTTCTTTTTTTTGCAGGTAAAAAGATATTGTTGGCTCCACGGTGCACCTTAATTTGTGGTACGTTTATGTGCCATTGTAACTGAATTCTCAGTTTTGGTAATTGATGATGATGGGTTATAATTTTTGGGCATGAAAACTGTTTGCCAATAAATGCCACAACTCCTCCCTTGTTTATCCACACATAATAACACTCTGGGGGGGGGGGGGGGGGTTGAAAGATCTTATTGGAATACTGGCTCTAAAATCATTGAATTTTTTAAATCTATCCTCTTCTGACGTCACAAGCTTCAAGTTACAGTGAAGTGACTGTAAATGTAATGCAATAATTTTTTGTCAATGTAGTAAATACAAACTTGCACGACTTTCTAATGTTTTCTGCTGCTCACGGCAGACCTCCCCCAAAAGAAACTAGATGATTTATTGTTTTAATATTGCAAATAACATTTCAAGTTTTTAGCTTTGTGAGGAACAAATTCCCAATAAAATTCTTCATATTTAAGAGTAATATTACAAATTTCATCTTGTGTAGACATCATTGATAAACTACTTAGTCTTTTGAAGCATTATTGATCTCTCAGATAGCTTTTGATTAACTTCAATTGTGAAAATTGTCGTTATGATTTTGCAACAGTTATTGGAATTATGATAAATATTATTGCAAATAAATGAGTAACAATTAAGTTTCACCAAATTCTGTGATGCCCAGAGCCATACTGCCCTGGTCGCCCTGACCTAAAACCGACGCTGGTTTTCTGTACACTGACTTATAGTGGGGAAAAAGCTCTTAATTTTTTTTTTTGCAAGACATTAATATTATCAATTTATCACATTAATATTTGTCTCCTTTTTGTAGTTAAGTTAGTCTTGGTGTGAAATGCAGCCACAATGTAGTGTTGTTTCTGAAAGAATAATACTTCCATTATGTACATTTGTGCCTGAATTGTGTTAGCAAATTTTACTGGTGAGGAGCACCATAAATTATTTCACGTACTTGATGTTCAAATATAAATATGAAGATGAATGTTAATGTACTTCAGTTTATGAGTTAGTAATGTGATGTAATTAATGGAATACCATTGTGTCAATTTGAAAGAAATTTATCTTAAATCTTAGGCAAGTTAACTAGTTAGATATGCCTCATCTTTCAAAAAGTGTTAAAAGATTTTTTTCATATTACATTGAGATGGAGAAAGTTAAGAAGATGGATGATAAAAATCTTCAAAATGAACCTTATTTCAGTTTTAATTATTTTTTTTTCTTCTCACCCACTACCTTTATTTTATCTCTCTCTTTTTTAATAATGTATCTACATTAAATTCTTTCTTCTTAATTATGGTACTTCATTGAAGGAAATGACATGTTTTAATTTATGAGATTTGACAATTAAAGCGAGCAGAGATGCGAACAAATCGTCTCCACCCAATCTTTGGTGAACAATTAAGGGTGTAAAGGGTGTAGGATGTTAAAGGATTCTGGAATAGAAAATTCGTGTATACATATTAATAGACAGAGGAAAAAACCCTCTAGTTTCAGGGGAATCCTTTTAAATGGGGTTCGTATTCTCTGGCTAAGTGTCTTTTTTTTTGTTATTGTTCCAAAAGAGAAGAGGGGTCGTTGGACCACAAATTTTATTAATAAGGTTTCTAAAATTATGTTTCTTCAGCCATAGAAATTTTGGGTCGCATACTTGCTAAGTCAAAGCTATTGCTAATCTCATCAACGTTCATGACGTTCATGAGTTTAGCAGTAGCATTACCAATCGTTAAGAATGCTACCCCCTTTATTTGTTGCTTAACGTCACCATCAACATCGAGGTCATTTCAGGGACATATAGGACAATTCAATACAAAGACAAACCAAAAGCAGGACAACACAAACACATCCATGCTCTTGCCGAGATTCGAACCCAGAACCACAATCGGAGACCTCCATTGCACTACCGAGGTATTGGCATGAAAATTCGTTGATGCTTAACGTCCCCCATCAACATTAAGTTTCTCAAATCTCACCATCTCATTTCTGATAACTAGAGTCAACGGTTTCATGCCCTAAAAATCAAAGAAATATGCATGCAAATATGCTGTCATAAATCCTAAAATATGCACTATTCGATATCATTTTCACAATAATTTTTTTTTTTGGATTGAAATACACAACAAAAAACATTCTCAATTTTTCAAATTTAAAATTATGCAGATTGTTATGGAGTAGAGCTTTATACACAGGCATTTAGTTGACTCCGCCTTTTTTATGACGACCCGGAGCTTCTAATTGGTTTGTTGTGTGGTTCGATGTTGAAATGGTCGGAGCATGTGACGGCAGACTACATAACCAACCAATTAGAAGTTGCCGGTCGTCATAAAAAGGGCGGAGCCAACTTGTGTTCGTCCTGATTTCTAAATGCTTGTGCTTTATACTTCGAGAAAGTGCGTTCTACATCACAAGATGTGACTGGTGCTGCTTAAAACAAGCAATATCAGAAATAGACAAACTGATATCTTCATTAAGATTTTCACCATTCAAAACTGCACAAATCTTCTTGAGCTTATTTTTGTAATACAGTTGACCAGGCCCGACTATGCCACAGGGAAATGGCGAATTTTCCGGTGTGCTCCCCCTGTGCGCCCCCCATCAAAATACATGTACAAGCGATTGAATTTTTTTAAATTGTAATAATTTTTCTAATAAACATTCACGTTACATGAGCATGATACAATACAAGTGGTGTGTGTGTGTGTGTGCATGATTTAAGATATGGTAGATACCCTATATCACCCTACACAGCAGTGACATGTATGTTTTACAAATGTTTATGCCGGCACCCCCCCAGGTTTTTCCTGGTAGCAGTTTAGAAGCCCAGTCCGGGCCTGCAGTTGACAATTTCTTTGTTGCTTCTTTGGAAGTATTCCCAGTAGCACATTTTAAATTGTCTTGCAGTTCTTGAATGACTGAAAATTTGTTCTATTTCTTGAACTAAAATAGAAAAATCCTAATTTTTCTATAAAATAAATGTTAAATATGCCAACATGTAAAATTAACATGTAAAATTCCCAAAATATGCATGCAAAATACAAATACCCTTAAATATGCAATTATATGCAAAATAAAACTAGTGTTATTCAACTTCATATCACACGAATCGTGCTTAAATCTGACATAGCATGAAATATAAAGCAGCAAAAAGAATATGCATTTTCATAAAACCATTGACCCTACTGATAACCAACATGGTTTTCTGAGAGGGTGCTCTTGTGAGACTCAACTTATTCTGGTAGTGGATGACCTCCAGAAAAGTTTAGACAATGGTAAACTGGTTGACATGGTGTTTCTTGACTTTTGTAAGGCATTTGACACTGTTTCACATTCAAAACTTCTGGCAAAAGTTGCAGCATATGGGTTGGGGCAGGTAACCAAAAGGGGAACTTCTTTAAGTGATAGGAAATAAAGGGTAGTTGTAAATGGGTCTCACTCAGAGTGGTTGGCAGTTAAATCTAGTGTACCCCAGGGTAGTGTGCTGGGTCCTCTTTTGTTCCTGATATTTATTAATGACCTCAGCAGCACAGTTGGCAGCAACTGTAGACTATTTGCTGATGATACTCTAATTTACAAAGAGGTTGATGGTATCCAAGACAGAAAAATTAGATCTAGACTTGAAGGCAATTGAGGGATGGTGTAATACATGGCAACTTCAGTTGAATGAGGGGAAGTGTAGAGTTATGAGGCTAACTCGGGGTAGAAATCAAGTTGTGTTCAGTATAGTATGAATGACACTATACTATTCTTTGGAGTGTCAAGTGTTATAAGTACTCGGTGGGGGGGGGGTTACAATGACAGATGACCTTTCTTGGAAAAAACACATTGATGGTGTTACTGGGAAAGCTCTACAAATGCTTTGTTTTAGTCAAAGGACACTGGGCACCTGCCCAGCACAAGTTAAAACTATGGCCTATCAAGCATTGGTTCGGCCTCATCTTGAGTATTGCTGCAGTGTATGGAATCCTCACTCTGTCACACATACTCATTCAGTTGAAATGGTTCAGCATAAGGCCACTAGGTTTGTTTGTGGCAGGCACAAATTTACAGATAGTGTCACTGAGATGCTGTCAGTGCTACAATGGCATAGTTTGGCACATCACAGGGCTGAGTTAAGTTTGAAATTGTTTGGAAAAATTACACGGGGTGATTGTCCTAAACCGCAGTCCAGTGATATTCATAAAGCCACTATACATGGGCAGGGCTGACCACTCTTAAGAAAATTAGCAAGATTTTTGCTAAGACAGATTCATATTATTGATCTTTTTCCCCTAGAGTTATGAACTTATGAGGCAATGGAACTCTCTTCCTGAGGAAGAAGTGGTGAATGGGGATAATTTTGTTTTGTGAGATTGACATTTGTATATTCATTTTGTTTTTATATATGTGCGTGTATAAGTGCTTGACAATGCTTAATGCTGCAAGTGGACTTTTATGTCCCTCTGCTATAGGCCTATTTGGCTGCTTGCAGAGTACTAATTGTAATTGTAACATCGAGGTCATTTCAGGGGCATACTAGGCAATTTTCAAACACAAGTCAGATTATCAACACAAAGGCAAATTTCAAATACAAGTCAGTATCAAACACAAATCATTTTTGTTTCAAATACAAGTCAATATTCAATACAAATCAAATCAAAGTAGAAAAACACAAACATCCAATGGCCACAATCAGAGACCTTCCCCATTGCACGACCGAGGCATCAGCATGCTAGCCTTAAATCTATTAGAACTCAAAGTTATCTCTAGGATAAGGATAGCCTCTAAACAGTATCTTTTGAGTAATAAAAACGATTTGTTTCTTCTTAACTTTCTGAACAGCTGATTTTCGAACTTTAAAGCAAAACTGAGGAGGAATTGATATTGTGTTATAAACTAGAATGGTTCCTGAATCACTCAACAGTGTTTTCACGTTGACTTCACAGTATTTTCACATTCTTTCGGAAAGTTCATTAGAAACTAGAAGGATCGCTGGGTATTTTCTTGTTGATATTTTTCAAAATAAAATTTTTTTTTTTTTGAAACAACAAGAAAATGAAACAAAAAACATGGTTTTTTTTGTGATACTCGCTTTTATACAAAAAAGCATCTAAAAAGTAACAAGAAAACTAAATCTTGCTGGTGTAGTGGTTAGCGTCTCAGCCTATCGTGATGTTGGTCTAACTTAATCATTGTTCGATCCCCGTGCAGTGTGGATTATTTTCAAATATTTAAGAAGGTGCCAGTGGACAAACAAACAAATTATATGAAAGCGAGTAAAAAGTATGCTTGTTTGGTTGTTTTTCAAACTCACACAAAAGAAGCTTATAATTATCTCAACCTGGAATTACATTTAAGTGATTGAAGTAACCCTTCTAGTTTCAAAAACATTTTCAAGTTTCTCTCAATCTTTGTTGAACTGCGTCTCAATTCCATTGACATTGATACATGCAAATTTTATTTAAATATACCAGCTATTTATTCTAACTAGAATTCTATTAGTACGTTATAATATATAGTACAATATGCGGCAGTATTCAAATTAGTGTGGGTTATTTTTCTGGCAAATATATCATTTATGATAATGTTTAAATGTTTGCCTTCGCGACAGTTTTATATATATATTCATTTTAGATAATGGACTCAATATTTGTCACATCAGGCTGTTTGTACAGGTGTGAAATTCTACGCATGCGCCTTTATTTCTTGCTCAATCCTCATAAAATATAACTGCTCTTTTTCTATATTTAATGAGTGTTGAAAAACATGTTGATGATCACGTCCATTTGCTTATAAATGTGTGATTACAGATTCTATTTTGTTTTCTTAAAATATTTGTTCAGAGTTTTCTGTATCGAAGGAAATTGGTTTATGGTGTGTTTGTGATGTGTTTCCAAACTATTATATTTTTCAAACTCTTGCAACATCATTAATTCATAGTTCTCTATTAGAACGAATGGGCGTTCCTCTTATTACATATGATATCTCATCATTCCCGAGGGTTATCTTAATTGTTTCACCTTTTTTCTTTTCTTTCTTTCTTCAATTTTTTTTATAATTATTGTAATTTTATAATTATTATTAATACTTCTAATTTTCTTGCAAGGATTTCATTAATGTAACTATTATTAGTACATATAGTTTATTAATATAGCTGATTTTTGAAGTCTTTGATTATACAAAATTAAGAGAAACTAGAAAGTGTTTTAGAAACTAGAAGTATATCTCAATCAATTAATGGAATTGTATGTTATCTTTCAAAATAAACTTTTTATAAACACAAATTAAAAATATTGTCTGCGTAAAGTTGGGTCATTTTCAAACTGACATAAAAGTCTTATTTTGAAAGATATCAACAGGAAAATATTCTTAGATGGATAAGCAACCCTTCTAGTTTCTAAAACAAATTCAAATTTCTTTTCATTTTTGCACATGAAAAAAAAATAGTTTGAGAGCTTTAAACACTTTCAAACCATCTTAATGTTGCACATATATTTTTTAAATTTTTCATTTAATCTTTGTACTTATATATTTAAGTATGAGGGGGAGGCTTCTGGAGTTCGTTATGGTTCCATAAATTTCACTGCACAGGATCGTGTTAATAATGACGGTGCACTAATTATGAATAGACACTTACTTATTGTTGAGAGAAAACAAAACACTAAGAAGGGAATGATACATGGTGACCCGTCTAGTTTTTTTTTAAATGGCTGGGTTTGTCTTGTACGGTGGCGGGATGGTTAGGATATTAAAGTGATATGCGTTCATTTTCTTTAGAAATGACCATGTTGGCCCGTGATGAGCATGTGAGCCTGTTATAATTTAAAAATCTTGTCAAGTGCATGAACATTTAACTAAACTTAACACTTTATTAATAAATTTGTCTTAGTAAAATGTAGAAATATTGATATTATTTTTTTAATGGTATGACTTTTTGTATTACCCTCGTTTATCGATCAGAGGCTACATGAGTTTATAGATGATTTTTTTTTGTCTTTCTCCAAGATGTTTTATCGATTTGTAGAAACTGTTTCATAGATGTATTTATAGCTATAGTTTGAAATACATTTGTGAAAGGGGGGAGGGGAAGAGGATTTTTGATTGCATTGCATTTTTTTCCTACTTTATTATTAGCCCACAGTGTGCTATTTGTACTGCTTGTAATTGGTTTTCTTAATTTTTTTCTAATTGACTAGATATGATTTTGATTCTTTTTATATATTTTTGATGAATTTCTCTCAATTTTGTTTAGATATTTTTTTTTTGCTCCTTTTGTTTGAAATTCTGAGAGGTGTTTATGTTTATCCACCAATAATAATTATTGAAAAATTTATTTATTTATTGGCAGCCATTAATTTAATATTTTGACATACAGTAAGTGGTAGGGTAGCATGTACAAGTTAATTTTTTATAACCATAAATGAGTAGGCGAAACGTATTTTTTGTTGTCTTTTAAAAAGATATTCTGTTCTCATTATAATTTCATATTGTTTCACTGTCCTATATGGATTGGGTTTTGGTTGGGTTTGGTCCTTCCCTTCAATCTTTTGATTATTTATTAATATTTTTGCATCGTCATCTCATTTTACCCAAATAACAATTGTTCTGCGTTTTGTAGAACGTTTTTGTTTGAGCTCTCTATTGTTGGTCTTTCCATATCTGGTGGAAACGATAAAGATAGAAATCAATACGATTTACAATTTCAGAATAAGTAATCATGTGAATAGTAGGCTATCGTTGTATAACCTATTTCTGACGTTAATGGATTTATTATTCTCTGCACTCATGATAACAATTACTAGTTACAATTACTAATTGATACACTTGAGCACACATAATCTCTGTTTCATTTGTTCACTAATGTAATATTTAGATATGAAAGTAAATGCAAAGTTCTATTTCGTTCAATTTGTGTTTAGTGACATCGAGCAATTTAGTAAATGCAGTGGCACAATTTTGGAAGAATATGTGGTATAAGTACTGCACTAGTGGCTAGTACACACCAGGATTCTTTGTTGCGATTCATTGTTGCTGGGCTGCTCTGATATATAATGTGGCTGGACAGAGTTGCAACTGATGCGATTCAGACCGGCAACAATGTTTCAAAGTTTTTCATTCCGATGAGAGTCAAGAACCATGAATCTGAGCTGACGCGATTGAGCCCCGCAACGTTTCAACATTGTTGCGGGTCTGAATCGCAACTAACGCAATTCATCCCCGCAACAATGTATCTCAACAAAGAATCCTGGTGTGGACTAGCCCTTAAGCCTTCTTAAGGTGTTCTTTCTCACGATTCTATCTTATATGAATTCATATCGAGTCTATGCATCATATAATACAGTGTAGAGTGTGTTTGTCAATCTAGTAACTTAATGGTTACTATACCCATTAGAAGTTTTTTTTCTGCACTTGTGGTCGATCTGTTCACGACCACTATGGAAGGTCACTGATTGCAAAATTGCCAAATTATGTCTATCCACAATTCAGTTATGGAAATCCACGATTCAGTTATGGAAATCCACGATTCAGTTATGGAAATCCACGATTCAGTTATGGAAATCCACGATTCAGTTATGGAAATCCACGATTCAGTTATGGAAATCCACGATTCAGTTATGGAAATCCACAATTCAGTTATGGAAATCCACAATTGAATTGTAATTATCCACAATTAAATCAGGTATGCCTATATTTGAATTGCAGTTATCAATGATTCATGAGCTACAATCCATAATTGGGTTATTTTGATTTAAATGGCCATCATTACTGGTTCGAACACAAGTGCATAACTAAAACACGCCTATTGTAGTGTCTGAACTGCACTGTGTACTGGATTCTGTGAATATTTAATTTTTTTTTACATCATTCAGTAGTCTGATATTATGTATTATTTTGGCACCTTGTTTAATCCAATTTGAGGCAACTTGACAAAAACCCTTTAATAGTTGTTTGTTATGTTAAGATAGCAAAGCTATTGTACTGGTAATAATAGTTTGACAGTCTCTCTCTCAATTACTATAATATAGACCTTGTAAAATTATTCACCATTACAAATAGAAATTTATTACTTAACAACTACCAGTTAAAAGTAAGCTTGTTTTAGAAATATAAAAAATATACTTAAAAACTTCACATATCCTGTGAAAAAAAAGGTAGTTGTTTCTTTTTCTTTTCTGCGTTCCAATGCAGATAAGTTTAATGTTCTATGTTAAATATCTATAATATAAACACTAGTGAGTGAATTGGTGTATAGCCTAAATATTTTTTTAATGTGTGTGTATATGCAACGTAGTCACTTTTTTTTTGTTGGTTGGTACCATGTGAAACCTACTGTGTTTATGTCTTCATTGTTTATGTCTCTTGCTGTGAGTCATTTCAAAATTCAGGACTTAATTTTGGCATTTAATGCCAGAATTACCGCCTATAGTTTGTCGCTCAATGGGGAGTCGCCAGTTTAATGCAAATGACTTTTATTTCTTTGAAGGTTTAGTTATTTTTTTAAAAAAAATAATCTTCTTTCTTCCTGTCATTGTAGTAATGTGTGTTACACATATTGGTGAAATTGTGTGCCATATTATTACTCCCATGTGACTGAACATATTAAAGGTGGAGTGCTTTTTTTTTCTTCTTCTTCTTCTAAATCAAGAGAGATAGATATTAGCATTATTAAAGTGAACACTAAACTTTATATAAGACCTCTCCTATCTTTAAGATAGATCAACTTATTAATTTCATGTAGTTATTTTATTTTTGAAATTTAAAAGTTGGGTACATACGAGTAAGTCGGGCTTGTCAATCCTAAAGTCTGAAATTCATTACATTTCAACTCAGTACACCGGCAATCAGTTCGAAAGCCGTGTGGCAGAATTGGTCATAAATGATTTCTATAGTACACAAATCGAATTTATTCTAATGCAGCAAGCACTATTATCTACAGGAAGCGAACTCCGTAGTCCAAATACATTTGGAAAGAAAGACCAGAAATGTGCATCTGTTCTTTATTCTTTTAATTGGCTTTGATTGGCCATTTCTACTTATGTGAGGATTTCTAGTAAGAATCCCATCTAACAGTGCTCTATTCTTAGCACTGTCTGCAGCTAGCAAACGTTCAAGAAGGGCAAGGCTTTTGCTCAGCTTTACAGTTTGTCACTGAATCTCACTGAATGTACGTGTGTGTTGTATTTGGTGAATTATGTTAATTCAATGCATCTGTTATTACTCTTCATCAATGACTCCAACGATCTGTTCAGTCAACATTCATTTCTATTTTCGGGTTGAAATGAAGGAAACTGGAGAATGTGTGGTGTAGGTTGACAAAACTTGTAACATTGCTTAAAACATTAACGTTTTGTTCAAATCGCAATGCTTTGCAATGGTGGGAACATGATCAATTAGTTAAAAAGATAATGTCCACAGAAATGGTTTGAACGTGTTTACTGATTTTGAGCGACCATCAAAGAGTTGACAAGTCAGAATTGATCTTCTGTACCCAGCTTAACTACCAGCTGTGGTTTGAGGTTATTTGTGATTTTTTTCTTCCATTATTATGATGGCAAACGAAACACAACACAGTTGGTGGTGGTACTAAAGCCTCCGCCCAGTTTTGTGTCCACCCCGTTGTCTCATTGTCATTGTTGTCCAATTCAAAATGGAAACATCCTTATTCGAATTTGAATAATTTTTGTCTTGTCAACTTTTTTTTTTATCTTCTTAAAAATAAATTAGCTTAGTGACGACAAGAACATTTTTTGTTCTTACAAATCATATTATTAGATTTTGTAAATTCTTTGAAAATTATTCAGGAAATAACAAACGAGAATATATAATTAATTAATTTTTTTTCTACTTATTGTGAAATTTTATTTGTTTTTAGAATTCAATTATTAGATATCTTAATTTTAATGATGATGTTTTTGAAGCAATTAATCAATGGTGGACTTTTAAACTAATTTCGAGTTTTGTATCCGTTTTGAAAGAGAGAAGAAAAAAAAAGACTAATTAATTCTTGTCAAAATTAAACATTAGATTAGCTCATTAATTTATCTAGTCCATTATCAGTTATATTTTTTTTAAATGATTTTTTATGGAGGTGTTATTTTTCTAGTTTGTTCTTACAGTTTTTTTTTAATATGGGATGGATAAATATTATTTCCACTTTTGACCTGAGGTCAGTCAGTATGCCGTGAAGCTATAGTATACACTGTATATAATATGCACTGTAATCTGTAATTTATATGTTGTGATAACATGTTGAGTTTGCGTTGAAATGAAATTAATGAAGTACTCTTGTAATGAATTGTAATTCTACTCTTATTTTCTTAATTGTTTTTTGTTTAACCATATCAATTAGGGAAATCAGCCAACAAATGAGGATGAAGCTTGTAATTTGTTATAGATGGCGCTCATCCAGCATTCCAAATTAAAACATGTCTATGTACTTCTATATCTAATTACAAAATTAGTAAGCCCCTTAGTTGAGCCAAGGGCCAGAGCTGGTTTATTCCATTTCAAACGATTCCATCTGAAACGACGACGAGGGTTGAAGGTGGAGACTAGCAAAGCTTTTGGATAATGTGGTTTGAGTAATATGGCATTACGTGATTTTTCATTTGGTTTCTGGTGCAAAGTGCTGGCCTGCTTGGCCCACATCAGTTCTCTCCAGGCGCCGAGGCAAGAAGAAAACTGGCAGCCTCTTAGTAATATTATAATGGTAATATGAATAATTATTCTGCCAGCAGCCCAGAGGACCTGTGGCAGAGGAACAATGTTGTTCAAAAGCAACATAAGTAATGCATTGTCAAAGAAACCAATTAAATCATGAAATACCCATATCCCCATGTTTGCATATAACACAATTAAACTGCAGCCCTGTGCTTTCCTCCTGAGGCAGGTGCCTCACTCGCCTCTTCCTAGTTGGAAGGGAAACCCATAACCTCACACTTTTATGTTCTATTTGTTTAGTTAACTGAGAAGATGGAGGATGTTAAATTGGTCTTCAGAGATCAGCACCGGCACTATCGGTACACATGCTAGCCTCCACCTCCAACCCATGTACAGCCTCAGAGCTCATTGGAGAACCCAATGCCCACATTTGCACTAGGTGTGTAACGTAATCTCTCAGTAAGACTATTAAATTTAAGCTTTTTATATTTTTTTTGTTGCCAGAGCTCTTCACAAATGGTAAACTTCATAAACTATTTTTAATTGTATAAATAAACTTTATAGTAATTAATTTAAGGTAATCTAAATATGGATTTTTAAAGAAAAAATATTCATTTAATGGTGTCTTTACATGTTTACTAATTGACATTATTTATTTAAAATGTAATTCATACTCAATCTTCTCTATGAGTTAATTTTGAAACATTTTCAACTATTTTACTAACAACCCTCGTGGATCTTTTAGACACGACCTCTTGTGTGTTTGTGTGGACCATTGCAAAGTTAAACATGTATTTGGTTGCCTCTGTTGTTGTTCTGTTTTATCTAATTTGTGTAGTCTGGTTTTTCTAATTTATTGCTTAAAAACTTTAAACTTACGGACTAATTATTATCAGAAGTCGAATTTGGTTTTTGGAGGTTTTTTTGAAATTGATCTTCTCTTGTTTTGTGGGCTCAACGTTTACTAATCATAAACCATATTAAGACTATTTTGAAGTTATCAAAGGGTTGTGTGTGTTTGTGTGGGTAGTATTATAAATGATGTATGAGATCACTGTTCCATTTCTACTCATATTTATATACAATCAAAACCTGTTACCATTATATATATATATATTTAATTTCAGTTTTATCAATTTCAATTTTTTTTTTCTAAATCACGTTGTGAAATAATTTTTTAGAAAAAGTCAAATTAGATCTGTTTTATGCATACTGAATCACTCTTGGCTAATGGATTTGATAGAAATGTTATCTACAAATTCAAGTTTACTTGGAGTATATAACGCACCCTGGTGACATCATAAATCTATTTAAAAAAGACTTCCCTTTATTCTTTCTGCACTGTTTTGTTTTACTGTGTATTAAATCTACAGTGTGACCCAGGAAACACTGAGTAGTTTGAAAAATTTATAAATTTTATTTTTAGATATTTTTTAAAAAAAAAATTTTCTTCAAATTATTGAATACTTAATTTTCAATGTCAACGTATCAAAATCATCGAATTTTTTATGTAAGCGAATGGTCAGTTATCTCCAGGACATCGCTGCAATAGAATTAAAACGCAATGCTAGAATGTTTCCCCACACAACGTGAATTTGGTACAAGAATATTAATTTGACATCCTCGTTCACCAGATTTAACAATCCCCAACTTCTTCTTGTGGGGCTACTTGAAGGTGACAAGCCAAACACAAGCTAGCATCTCAAGAAAAAAAAACATTCGGGCCGAAATAAGATGTTTGGGGCTTGAAACGTTGCCAGTAGTCATGGAAAATGCTCTGGAACTGGAAGAGCATGAATTTGGCAGCGAGAAAAGAGGGGGGGTTCATTTGAATGATGTTGTGTTCCATGACTCCATGAGTAGTTGTAAAATAATTCCATGAAGCCTATTTTATAATAAAAGTTGTAGATGGTTCAGTGTTTTTGCGCCACTTTGTATAATATAAATTTCATTTTTTAATATCATCCTAAACCTCATTTAACCTCTTACCAAAGTACACAGAGTATAATGTGTACGTATGTATTTATATCTGTTTGAGTAATTGTCTCTGTATACAAGAGGACACACTATCTTATTGTCATAATTAATTTACTGTAACAGAGATGGAAAAAAATATGGCTTAAGTGCGGTGATTTGAAATTCAAACCCTGGAAAATTTTTTCAGTCATAAACTGAAACGACAGAAAAAAAAAGAGAAAAATATCAGTTGTTGGCAAAGTGAAATTGAATCTTTATTTTCACTCTTGTGTTTCTCTTTATTATATATATCACTACTTGCGTGGGTTTGTAAACATTTAAAAAGGCAGCTGTAATCTAGTTAAGATTACATTTTCGCATGTATACTAAATTAACTTTATTTTATTGCTGGTTGCTTCTGCTGGTACTCAATTTGTTTTAATGGGGGGAGGTTGAGATCACAAAACTTAATGATCTTTTTTTTTTTGGTTGAAGGTTGCAACGTTCAGTTATGTCTGCTAACTAATGAGTAATAATTGGACCATTTTTGTGGCTGCTTTTCTTTTTCTTCTTCTTTTTCTTTTCTGACAAGTATTTTATTAAAAAAAATTGAAATTAGTTTAAAGAATTTGACATTTAAGAAATGCAGTTGCGTTGCTTTTACAATTTCTGCTTTTGCAGCTATTTACAGCATGTTTGCTTCAAGTGCTCTCAGCAATTGGATTAATGTCGCTAGTGTAGTTAGCTAGAAATGTAAGAATGTTAGGTCTGCATCATCACACGGGCGTAAAAACAAGCCGAAAACAGAAATAAAAGTATGGACGCTGAAAAATGTTTACTATACATTTCTGCTTTTCTTCACGTTCAAGGTTTTAAGGCCAAAGAACCCACATGCAGAAAACACTGACTGAAAATGCAATAGAAAATATTATTTATCTAATTTAAATAGTTCTAATTCAATTAGATTTATTTTCGTTTTTACAGCCTACTTTCTGCCAAATAAATGGAATAGTTATTTATTCAAGAGAAATTTTAAGTCCTCTTTGAGCCTTAGACAAATTTAAATATTTTTCGATTTTTGGTCGTTTTGGGGAAAAAGAGGAAAGGTATGTAATGGTTATAGTTACAAAATGCTTGAACGGTTATGGGGATGAGGATGGTTACGACCTGTTCAGGAACAGCCATAACCAATCTTCAATCATAGACATACTAGTGGGGTAACCCGTCATAAATGACGGGAGCAAAATTCACAGGCAATTGTGTCCTACCTTAGAATTTTTTTTTCCTCCGCCCTTTTATGACGTCAGATCAAGTAACAAACCAATTAGAAATTGATAACGTTCATAAAACAGCTGAGCAAAAGAAATTCTAATGCTGGGCACAATTGCCTGTGATAAACTGTAGTTTAATTTTGCTACTATTATCCCCTCCCCTTTTTATATTTGAAAGAGAAAATGAGCTTTTCATTTTCTCTGGTGTGCTCATGCGCGTCGTTTGTTCCTTTTTTTTTACTCCTTTCATTTCAATTTCAGCCACCCCCTCCCACTTTTTTTCAACCCTCCACGTTTCTCTCTCCCCCTTCTACACTTTCCAACCTTTTCCCCCTCTCTAATTTAATATCATGGGGTTTTTGGATGGGAAGGGTGCAACATATAGTTGACCTTGAGAAAAAAAAGCTGTTCATTTCTTCATTTATTTAAATTTATATAAATTCCGACGTGCTTCAACAGTTTTGTACAGTGTTACTCCACACACACACACACATACATACATACACAGACCTGGGATATGTAACACGCCGAGATTCTGTTTCCGGGCGGTCCTACTTCGTGGGGAACCTGAACCTACGCTCACTCGATTTTATGTCCCTAAATAAGGTTTAGACGGAGTCGGAGAGAATGATGAAACGAACTTTTAATAAAATATATACAAGACATTACGAATGATGAAGACACTTTATAAAATAAGAACCTCGAAAGGCTTAAGACTGTTCCTTTCCCGGAACATCAAAATGACGATGCGTCCAGATTGATGATCAGCTGAGAAAGAACAGCTGATATTTGAATTTGCCTCTCAATTCGGTGGCGATCGTTTACGCCCCTTTCGTGACGTAGCGATCGCCTGATTGGCCAATTCACCTATCAGCTGTGACAGTTCAGACGTCATCGATCTGGCCTCGTGAGAGCGGCCAACAATTTGAAGAGAAAGGGAGGAAGGAAGGGAGATCGATACGATGATCGATCTCTTGATAGAGATTATGCAGCACGTTTGTGTACAACCCCTGATAAGCCAGACACCCAAAACGTGGCGTGTCACATTCCCCCCAACTAGCTGTGAAACACGTCCCTGTGTTTTCGATAGAGCAAGAAGTGAAAGAAAGCAAAGAAGAAATTTTGCAGAGCTGGAACGCTTGCTTCAACGTCCCAGCGAGAACAACCCCCTAATTAAAATTTTGTCTGGTTTCGGCCTTTTGAGGTTCTGCAAAAACTTAGATAATTTAGCTATGCCCGTGACCAGTGGATACCAACGGCCTCAGGCATATACAAGAAATACAAATGTATATTTTTAAAAGAGATATCACTGAAAATACAAGTCCAGCCGACACAATTGACTAGTTTCACATGCATGAATCTATACCCAAACAAGTTTAACAGGTATAGATAAAGAGACTGGTCAGGACTTATGACCAGTACCTTTGCAAAATTTGACTATTTGATATGAACGGATTAGATTAAACAGAATGACTAGATCCAGCGTAAACAGAACAATCGTTCACGCTCGAGTAAAAGACTAGTCCGAACAGCTGACTAGTAATTGTGCAAACGAGGTAATTAATAAAAACAAGTTATAAAAACAAACTTCAATGATAAACGCAAGCAAAGCAACAAAGCTTTGGTTAAAAAAAACTTATCGAATCTAGGAAATTCACTCTAATAGTCCGCATCGATCCACTTTAGGTCACGTCCGCTAAGATCCCTCCTGATTGATTCGGTTGAGCCGCTCCCGAAGATCCTCCTGCTCTTCCCATTCCGCAACAGTGGGACCCTTGCCCCAGTTCTTAGGCTCTGCTCCTCCTGGCATACATTGGCCTGGAGCGATGGATTCACGGAACTCTCTGGTGGCTCCTAAAGGCATAGTCTCAATATCGATCCTGGACTCGTTTTGCTCCTGTATGTGGACGGACTCCTCCAGACGCATAGGACGAATCGAAGACGTGAAAGGCTCCACACCTTCCCGTCCCAGATTAGCTGGCTGTCGTCCATGAACACGATGACGACGATCCCCAGTTCGCTGGAAATTTGTCGGTTGTTGGAAATATCGTTCTGGACGAGATTGACGATTTCCGGATCCCGGAAACCGTGTCCCACGTCCAGAGCGATCCCCAGTCGTTGGTGGCGGAGTGACAGCACGGAGATGTCCCCGCCAATTGCCTCTACCGGAAGACATCGTCAAAATGTTATTAAAGTCACTTACAATCGGGGCCCGAGATGACTCCGCTTCAGTAAATTCCTCTCTGTGGAACCACACTGCCTGGATAAATGTGCAGCAGTCTGTCCAAAGTCCTTTATCTTCCGGTGATACCTTCCGAATTCTAACACTTGCACTGTCACAAATTTCAACACTGAAGTTGTCACTGACAACTTTAAAACGAAACTTTATCGAAGATAAAAGTAAATCTAACTTCTTCAGCCTTGAAAAAGGCTTTTGTTTTCGGCCGATAAAAATAAACTTCCCGAGAACAAAGAACAGTAAAAATTCCGCGACTTTACCACCCTTCCCCTCTGGTAACCAAATCGAAAGTGAAGCGTCCTTTGGCACTTCTTTCAATAAGTTGTTACCATATCCTTGCGCGTGGATATAGCCACAGGTGGTATTGGTCAGTGGCCTTATCACAACCTTACCATTATTGGTCCATGACCTTCTTCTTCCGGAAATGGGAGGAGTCTCTGACGTCATTTGTTGACATGTGATGGTACCAAAATTTTCCAAACTTCTTTCCCACGCTTCCCCTAGTTTTCGCGCCTGGGTGTGAAGTTTCTTCTGAATTTTGATGACGTCACTTAGATCCATCGACTTCAATCTCGACAGTTCTTTATTGAAATCCAGTTCCGGAAGTACCAGGTCCTCCATTTTCGACAAGCTGTTGTCATTTCTGCCGCTAAATTCATCGTGATCATGTGTTCCTTGCATCGTTGGATAAATTTCTAATTTTATTTTGCCGATAAAAAGTTCGTCAACGGAAAAACATTTTTCCAGTCGATCTTCAAGAATATGGTCGAAAGGTAAATCAACTTTGCTCCTATTTTTATCGTCTAAAAAGTTGATTGCATGACTAGGACCTGGGGTAGGTGATACATCTCTCCCCCCAACTAGGTCTTGAACATCTTCTTTTCGCCTTTCGTTGTATGGGCGCATATGAACGATGTTCACTTTGTCTCGAACCATTTTTCCCCAAATGTTTTCATGTTCCAGTTCGTAAACAGTGTCAGTTATTTTATTTGTCACAGTGTATCCTTCCCTGTAGATGTATCGTAATTTCTTTGCTTCATTTAGCACCACTCTGGAGTCTCGGACCAGGACTTTCTGTCCGATTTGGTACTCCTCAGGCTTTTTCCTTCTTGCATCATAATATTTCTTCTGACGCAGGTGAGCTTGATGAAGATTGTTTTTGGCTGCCAGGAGCGGATCTTCTTTCTCCTGTATACCTCCAGTTTTCAGCCTTACATCTGCCGTTCTCGGAAGGTTAGGAACTCTGTTGTCTATCGGTAGCCTTGCTTCTCTTCCAAACATCAGTCGGTAAGGTGGGAACTTAGCAGAACCATGTTTAGCTGTATTGTAAGCGAATACAGCCGGTTGTAGATGAAAATACCAGTCTTTCTGCTGTTTTCCAGGTGTCAAAGCTTTTCTAACGATTTGCATCACGGTTTTATTTGTCCTCTCAGCCAAACCATCCTCTTGAGGAAAGTAGGCTGTTGTCGTCGTATGTCTCACTCCCAATTCTTCGAACAGCTCCTGAGCCTCCTGAGCTGTGAAAGGAGTCCCTCTGTCCGTTAAGATTCGAATTGGAGTCCCAATTTGATGAATAATCACATCCTCGATGAAGCTTTTAGTTGTTTTTGCACTCTGTCTTTGCACTGCTCGTGCAAAACAGTATCGGGTCGCATAATCCACTGCTAGAATGATATGTTGTACACCTCCCAAGGACTTGGGAAGAGGTCCAATGTAATCGATGCTCCAGCACTCCCCAGGTTGTCCAATTGGCATTTCATGTAGAAATCCAGGGATCTTCTGTTGTGGTTTGTTGCAAAGCTGACAGATATGACAAGTGCGCACGTAATCAATCGTATCAGCTTTCCAGGAGTCCCAGTAGAACCGTTGGGCTACTCTTTCCAAAGTTTTATCCTGTCCTAGGTGTCCAGCTTCTGGTGTATCGTGAAGCATCTCCAACACCTCGGAGATCAGATGTTTCGGTACAACATTCAATAGTGTAGCAACCTCACTTCGCCGGTATACTATCGCACAAAGTATATCATCAACCAAGACATACTTTCTTTTTAGTTCATCATCCGAATAATTTGTTAAAGATTCGATTATCTTTTCCAGTTCGGGATCACATCTTTGTTCGCTTGCCCAGTCCCAGATGCTTGCAGCAGCAAAGATCACACCATCATCAAGGTCGTCAGGTTCAGGCTGTAATCTCCAGTTTGGTGGCACATCCACAGGTTGTCGAGAAATACAGTCTGCATCGACATGAGTTACTCCAGCCTTGTAGACGATGGTATAGTTGTATTCCTGCATCAGAAGTTGCCATCTCCCAAGTCTACCCTCCAATCTTTGAGCGGTTTTCATGTAACATAGTGAGTGATGGTCCGTAACGATCACAAAAGGTTTGTTGAACAGGTACGGTCTGAACTTAGTCACCCCATAGATTATGGCGAGGCATTCCTTGTCCGTAGTGGAGTAATTTACCTCTGCAGCTTTTAACGTTCGAGAAACCGCACCGAGCATTTGTAAAGGTTGGTCTTTAGATTTTTGGTACAAGATCGCTCCAACTCCTTTTCCTGATGCATCGCTATGCATACTCAGTTCCCCTTGTGGATCGTAAACTGCTAACACAGGTGCTTCAGTCAGCTTCTTCTTGAGCAGACTGAACGCAGCTTCACACTCAATAGTCCACTCAAAGTTGGTTTCCTTCTTCGTAAGGTTAGTGAGTGGTTTGGCAAAATGAGCGAAGTTGGCGATATGTTTCCGATAGAACCCTGCCATTCCAAGAAATCGTCTTGTTTCTTTAAGATTTGTAGGTGCCGGAAGCTCAGAAATCGCTTCCACCTTCTTCGGATCTGGTTGCACTCCTCGAGCGGAAATCAGATGTCCGAGGTACAGCACCTCCTCGTACCCAAAGTAGCATTTTCCAGGGTTAAGTTTCAGATCGGCATCATCCAATAGATTTAGGATAAGGTTGAGTCGTTCGATGAATTGCTCAAATGTCTTGCCGAAGACAATGATGTCGTCAAGATAAACGAGGCAAGTTTCCCATTTATTTCCAGCAAGTAGGATGTCCAGGGCTCTCTGCATAGTTGCTGGTGCGTTGCATAACCCGAAAGGCATCCTATTGAACTCAAACAGTCCTCCAGGTGTAATAAATGCGGTCTTTTCCTTGTCCTCATCAGCCATGTTGAACTGCCAATAACCAGACTTCATATCAAGGGTGGCATAGTATCGAGCTCCATGAAGTGAATCCAAGGCATCATCGATCCTTGGCAAAGGATAGTTGTCCACTTTCGTTTGAGTGTTTAGTCGTCGATAATCCACACAAAATCGATACTGTCCGTCTTTCTTTTTAACCAGGACCACAGGAGAAGAGTAAGGTGACTTTGAAGGCCTAATGACACCAGCATCGAGCATTTCTTGCACATTTGTCTTTATTATGGCACGTTGTTCTGGACTGTGCCTCCTTAAAGGCTCCCGGACCGGTGGCAAGCCATTGGTGTCGATCCGGTGTTGAGTCAAGTTTGTACTTCCCAACTCGTCCTGAGTAAACGCAAATGATGTGCGGTGTCGTCGTAGTAAGTCTTTCAAAATGTCTCTTTGCTCCTTCTTCAGAGTCGGTCCCAGTTGCATGGCTTCGTCGAACTCCTGATCTGACATTTCCACTTTTCCGATAACGGGAATTTCTGAGGAAGCAACATCTTCCTTGAACTCGACATCTTGTTCTATGCAGTATTCGGTCTGCATATGAGCAACGATCTCTCCGGTAGCAATTCCGACAGCATTGAGAGTGGTGTTCATGACTTCGATCTTGAAAGTCACTTCATCCTGCCCTTGCATAATACCAGGAGCAACAAATACTCCTTTCCAAGAACGCAGCTTCTCATCAGGAACCACTGCGAAGATGTCTGTCTCTCTCAGTATCCGATTAGCCTTAACTTCAATCGATCTTATCTGTCCGGGATTTAAGGTGACATGGTCTATGGATCTCAGCACTTGAGCCTCATCTACAACATGGATGACGTTGATTTCACTCTCCGTCTCCCTGATTTCGTCTGACTCCTTGCTTCTTCCAGGTGGTATGACCCCTTCCTCGGATGCACTTTGCACATAACTCTGTATGCACTGCTGGTAGACTGCTCGATCGAACATGTTTTCTCCAAAGAAAACTTTGTTGGATTCCATCTCGATTACCAATCGAAAAGCTTTTCCAAGATCTCTTCCCAGTATGGCTTCTTTCTTTCCTTTTATCACTAGGAAACAAGCTCTTATGGCCTTTTCTCCAAGCTCTACAGTGGCGCATATCTGTCCGAGAATTCCGATTGTCGTTCCTCCGATTACTCCAACGGTTGGTGGTGCTACGATCGGCTCCACTTGAAGACCCAGCTCTTCCACCTTTGCTTCTGAAAGCACACTTGCGAAAGCTCCGGAGTCGACAAGCAAACGAAGAGGCTTTTGATTGATGATGACCGTGACTCGAGGCGACTCGTCTTTGCCATCATATTCCCCGATTTCTTTGGGCTGGCACTGCTCTTTGATGTGCTCCCAGATGCTCTTCATTACTTTTCTGCAGCAGGTCCTACCCTTGGTTGGAACTCGCTCCTGCTTTTTGGCAGCACAACACTCCCCGGAGTGTGCAATCTGTCCTAGATAGGCTTCACGACATCCGCTCTCTCTACAGTGCCTCCTGTATTGCTGTAGCATCTCGTACCAAGTCAGAAGATCTTCCTCAGTCCACTTTTCGATGGCCTGTATCGTTGTTTCGGTTCCGTTTCCATTTTCGTTACCGTTTTGAGTTTCCGTAGGGGTTCGTTGACTCTCAGGTGAAGGATCCCCCTCATTCTTCACCCCTCCTAGTTTAACCCATCAACTAGGGCAGTCAATGGAATGTAGCTGACTTTATCCTCCAGATAGATGACAGCCAATTCCGTTCCGTTTGATCCGATCACTACATCTGTCAGGTAGAGTTCCTCCAGTTCACGTTCCTCGTCTGTGAGTTCGTTGAGGGTATTTCGTGTCGGACAGTTCCTGGAGAAGTGTCCCATCCCTTGACATTTGTAGCACTTTGCCTTGGTTTCGTCCACTTTTTTCCTTACAGCCGATGAGCTTCGGCAGCTCCAGTCGCCGCCAATCCACTCTTTGTGCTCCTCGGATTTATCGAGGTTCGGTTCGGATTCCTGGACGAACCATTCGCACTGTTCGAGCTTGGTGCATACGCTGAACCTGAAGAATTCGCAGCATTGTTGTTTCCCTGCGCTGTAGATCTAGAATTTGATGTCCTGCTGGAAGTTCTACCAGTAGATCCTCCAGCTCGATCTTCCTCCCCATCCTCTCCTCGATTCAGCTTCCATCTCCCAGCCAAGAATAAGGTGCTCTCCATGTTGACGACATACTCCATGAAGGCTTTCAAATTGGTGCTAGGAGCGGCTAGCACTGCATCGCTCATAGTAAGGTGTAATGCTTTGCGAATCTGTCCTATTCGCAAACCATCAGTCATAACCGGGTAAAGTCTTTCGGATAACCGTAGGAATTTCCTGATGAAAGATGGAGTGGGCTCTCCTTCTTTTTGCTTCATATCTGTCAATTCCTTTTTCAGGATCAGATCCTCGTCAGGTCGTCCGAAGGCTTCCAACATCTTTTCTTTTAATCCGTACCAGTCCAAACCTGGATTACGAGCTCTAGTCTGTGACAACCAGTGGCAAGCGTCCTTCTTTACACATGTTGTAATGTAGAAGTAGCGGTGTCTGGGTGACCATTCATGTAGAGCGGCGATCGTTTCAAACTCCTCTAGAAATTCATTAACCTGACCATTCCCTGTAAAAGGTTTCAGTTGGTCAAGGGGATGACGATGACCGTATCGTCGATTCAGCTCCTCCACAGTGAGTTCACGGACTACAGGCTGTGGGCACTCATTCCTTGAATCCTCCTGTGACGATTCAACCTCCTCACTTCGATGGCTGGAAGGAAGCCTGTGGTAGACTGCTTCCTCTACTGTCCCTCTGGCCCCGGCCCGTGGCTCGGGTTCACTTTGGATTAGAAGAGGAATTCCCTCCGGTCGTCTATCGAAGTCCCTGCTCCTCATGTCTTCAGAGAGAGCAGGTTGGTGGCGCTGCACAATTGGAATCGGCCCTTCAGTTGAAGACTGGGCCGGAACTTGCGCTGATTCCGAAACGACAGGTTGAGTGAGCTGTCGTCGCTCCGCACTCGCGAATTGATCGTAGTATCCAACCGGATAGGACTCTTCAGTTCGAACTGGCTGTACAGCTCGCAAAGTTAAAGTAGGCTGGGTAGACACCTCAGTCCGACTTGATTGTCCTTGTGGTACCGGCCGTAATGGTTGAAACAACCGAGCTGATGTTCCCGGCTGAGCTGGTTGAATTGGTCGAAAATGTTGTTCAGTTCGAGCAGAAGAAAACATTTGCACAGGTGAGACAGGTTGAGTAACCTGTATAGGTTGATAAGACTGAACAGGCTGTTCATAGAAAACAGGCTGTACAGGCTGAGGTGGCTGTTGATACCCCCAAATGTTCCAAACCCCTGTGGTCTGCTCTGTGGATAGGTATAAGGCTGATAATACTGGGGCCCCATTGGTGGGAAAGGCCCTTGTGGCTCCCCAAAGTAAGGTCCCATGTTAACTGCGGCCCGCTGTTGGGTACCACTAACATCTGAGTAAACATTGCCATATGTCGGCATCATTGTTTGTGGATAATTGTGTGGTCCCATAGAGTAGTATTGGGGAAAATTCAAATTTTCCCGCCTATCCATTGCCGTAGTGTTGTGAGGGAAAGGATTTGAATTCCCTCTCAAATTTGTTGACACGGGGTTGGTGAGAAAATGTGCTGACGTCATAGGATAAAAATATCCTGATTGGCTTGAAGAAATTCCAGCTGTTGGAATTTGTTGAGCCATCATTGGTCGAGTATAAACTGATGACGTAGTAGCTCCTCCCATCCCGATGCTAATTGGTCCAGGGGTTATGTGTGTTGAAACCCCCCATTGGTTGTTCAAATTTCTCTCACTTACTTGAGAAGATGATGTCATCATGGAGTGTCTACCATAGAAAGTAGCAGCTCCATTCTGTTCACCGGAGTATAATGGACTGAGTTGTGGAGCGCTTCGCTCAAACGGAGCAGCATCCAATATGGCGTCCGGTGAAGACATGGATCTTGTATTCATTTCTTCTCCACGTGCTGTTAAAGGAGAGTCGGCCGATGGAAAATGAGGGAAATTTCCCCTTTCCATCGTTCGATTTTCAAAATTCAAATTTCCTCGATAGGAAATCAATGGATTTCTTCTCGTACGGGGGTTCTGGAGAACCCGACCGCCGATAGAGTCTTCAAATTGACCGCTGGCCTGGTCAATTCTCACCGGACTTGAAGACGGATTCATCATCCGGTGAGTTGTTTTGTTGTTTCTTTTTTTATATTTTTCGGTTTCCCCGGATATTTTGGGAAACCTGAAGTGTCTTTTAGTGTCTCTAGAATACTTTTACATCACAAAAAGTTATTTTCAAGCACTAACACAAGCACTTTCACTGTTTTTTCGGTCGAAATTCGACCACACATACACAAAATACACTTTAGTTCGTTAGAACTCCCTCCCGACCCACGAAAAACTTCTTGAAACCGTCTTTTTCAAGTTATTTCGGGACGAACGAGTGGGTTGCAGGTACCCCGCACCTCCACCAAATGTAACACGCCGAGATTCTGTTTCCGGGCGGTCCTACTTCGTGGGGAACTTGAACCTACGCTCACTCGATTTTATGTCCCTAAATAAGGTTTAGACGGAGTCGGAGAGAATGATGAAACGAACTTTTAATAAAATATATACAAGACATTACGAATGATGAAGACACTTTATAAAATAAGAACCTCGAAAGGCTTAAGACTGTTCCTTTCCCGGAACATCAAAATGACGATGCGTCCAGATTGATGATCAGCTGAGAAAGAACAGCTGATATTTGAATTTGCCTCTCAATTCGGTGGCGATCGTTTACGCCCCTTTCGTGACGTAGCGATCGC
Organism: Brachycybe producta; assembly: GCA_036925085.1. NCBI lineage: Eukaryota > Metazoa > Arthropoda > Diplopoda > Playtdesmida > Andrognathidae > Brachycybe > Brachycybe producta. Next base: position 698,284 of record JAUPFP010000038.1, on the reverse strand, counting down.
CTGATTGGCCAATTCACCTATCAGCTGTGACAGTTCAGACGTCATCGATCTGGCCTCGTGAGAGCGGCCAACAATTTGAAGAGAAAGGGAGGAAGGAAGGGAGATCGATACGATGATCGATCTCTTGATAGAGATTATGCAGCACGTTTGTGTACAACCCCTGATAAGCCAGACACCCAAAACGTGGCGTGTCACAGATATTTATATATATACTAGTGGGGTAACCCGTCATAAATGACGGGAGCAAAATTCACAGGCAATTGTGCGCATGCACGTCGTTTTCCTTTTTTTACTCCTTTCATTTCAATTTCAGTCACCCCTCCCACTTTTCTCTTTCTCCCCTTCTACACTTTCCAACATTTTCCCCTCACCCCCTCCCACTTTTCTCTCTCGCTCCCCCTTCTACACTTTCCCCTCACCCCTCCCACTTTTCTCTCTCCCCCCCCCCTTCTGCACTTTCCAAAGGAAGAGTTCAACATATAGTTGACCTTGAGAAAAAAACCTGTTCATTTATTCAAATTTATATAAATTCCGACATGCTTCAACGGTTTTGTACAGTTGTTAATCCACACATACACACACACACACACACACAGACCTGGGATATTATATATATAATAATATATACAGTGCATTTCATATATATGGACGCACCCCAGAAATTGGTTATAACTCGAGATAGTTAATGGATTCATCTGAAATTTTCAACATAAAGAGATCATCTTATATTCTAAACTTTCTGGTAGGCAGAAATTTTTTTCTTAAAAAGGTAAAAATTAAAAAAATTAAAAACTGGAAAATGGCCGTTTCATAATTATAGGCGCACTAATGAACTTTTCACTTTAATTAATTATTGTGGCAAAATAACATTTGGAACACAACACTAACATTAAAATTTATAAGGTATATGACTGTCCTGATGTTTTAGACCGTAAAACATTGTTTTCTACGTACTTTAAACCAGATTTATAAACATATTTACAGAAATTCTGTCCCGATGCAGCTAAAATGGCACTTTTCAGCTTTGATATTGTAGTATAATCATGGCAATCTGCTTAATAATCACGTGGGATGTTGTCCCAAACGTTTTCTACAAGATTTAAGTCCGGGGGACACGCCGGCCATTCAAGAGCTGTGATATTTTGGTTCCGTAACCATTCCTTCATTAGGTTATTGGAGGAAATTGGGGCATTTTCTTGCTGGGATACTAAGCTAATGCTATGGAATTGATGTTTTATGGCAGTACATACTCTCGTAACAATGTCTGATAATCGCTGATATTTCTTTTGGTTGAAATAAAGGCTGAGCCTGCTTTTCAAAAATTAAGCTGCTCGTACCAAAGGCACTAAATCTTCCACATATTATTAGGCTCCGCCACTGCCAAAATTTTGTTTAGAAAAATATTTTGGTTTTCTCATCACATCCTTCTAATATGAAGAAAATAATAAAAACCATCAGAATCATCTTGGATGATTTTTTTCCAATGGTGGTGGGAGCCTGACAATATGCGAAGTGTTTAGCACCTTTGGAATGAGTAGCTTTTTTTATTTCAACCAAAACAAATATCAGCGATTATCAGACATTGTTACGAGAGTATGTACTGCCATAAAACATTGATTCCATAACATTAGCTTAGTATTCCAGCAAGAAAATGCCCCAGTTTCCTCCAATAACATAATGAAGGAATGGTTACGGAACCAAAATATCACCACTCTCGAATGGCCGGCGTGTCTCCCGGACTTAAATCTTGTAGAAAATATTTGGGACAACATCCCACGTGATTATTAAGCATATTGCCATGATGATACTGCAATATCAAAGCTGAAAAGTGACATTTTAGCTGTCGGGACAGTCTTTCTGTAAATGTGTTTATAAATCTAGTTTAAAGTATGTAGAAAATAATGTTTTAAGTTCTAAAACATTAGGACAGTCATATACCTTATAAATTTTAATGTTACTGTTGTGTTCCGAATTGTATTTTGTCACAATAATTAAAGTGAAAAGTTCATTAGCGTGTAATTATGAAACGGCCATTTTCCAGTTTTTAATTTTTTTAATTTTTACCTTTTTAAGAAAAAAAGTTTGAAAAGAAAGTTTGTAATAAAAGATGATCTGTTTATGGTGAAAATTTCAGACGAATCCATCAAGTATAACTCGAGATATAACCCATTTTTGGGGTGCGTCTATATTTATGAAACGCACTGTATAATAACCAATTGGTAATTATAACTATTAAAACACTTTAACCATTTCGTAACCATAACCAATCAACAACTGCAACCGTTCTGGTAACAACAACTATTGTTATTAAATTGGTAGTTGGTTAACCATTCCATAAACCCTCTGCTTGTAAATTATTCATACATTGTCATGTAAAGTGACATTTTTAAGACTTTTCTAAACCTATTTTAACTGTAGAATGATTATGAACTGTGGTTATGTATAACCGTGCTGACCTTAGCCTAACTCTATAATCCTTACCTTTAGACAATTATTATCAGCACAGTTTTGAACTTGAAGCTTCTTGAAAAGTCTCGAACTTCATGTTCTAATTCAGTTTTCAATTGCAAACATCTTAAAGTGAGTTGTAAAAATAAACCAAACATCTTATTTATTTTATTTGTACTTTTTATCCCTCAAAAATTGTTAGATTGAAAGCACCTTTTCTACAGGTCAAACAATATATAAAATTTGGTATTATTATATAAAATATATATTTCATTTTCTACAAATCAAAGTTTTTACATCTCTTGATACCAAACTCTTGATTTAGTATTGGATTACCGAATTTCTCAAGTTTTCGTCCACAACAATACATTTTAATCTGTTTCTTTTGAAAAAAAGGTTTTGTGTAACTTGCAATTTTTAACCTTTCTCTGAGCTATACTGAAGAAATTATACAATTTCAATAGATGTAAATCGAACTTGTAGATAGAATATCCTAAAAAGTAATATGCTACTGGTTAGTAGTTTCTTTAAAGAATCTTATGTGATCGATGTCCATTGTTACTTATAGAAAACATGTTGTTATTCTAACACCATCATGCTGGAATGTCCAGCTTATTGAAAGACCTCACAAATAGTTTTCACATGAACACTGTTTGTGAGGTCTTTTTTGAGATGGATACCATCCGTTGAAAAGTCTTGGGTACACTTTGCAGTGCAAGGTGGAAGATGCAGGTATACCACAACTATTCAATATGTGGTAAATCAATATTACACAAAATTGAATTGATTCCCATTGTAGATAGAATATCCTAAAGTAATATGCTACTGGTTACTTTAAAAGTGCCTTCTGTGATCGATGTCCATTGTTACTTGTGGAAAACATATTGTTATTGTAGCATCATATTTCTTGCACATGTCCAGTTTATTGAAAGATCTCACAAATAGTTTTCACATGAGCACTATTTGTGAGGGGGTTTGGTACTATAGCCATTTAACAGTCTTAAGCCGCGATCACACTGGCTATTTTTTTTCTCACAAAATTCGGTGCAAGGAATATAAAATATTATTGCGAATCTTGCACAGTTTCTTGCAAGGCGATATGCAAGAAACCATTAAGTCTTGCGAGAGTATTATCAAATTGGCAATTGCAGTTAGATCTACTTCATGGACATCTTGTAATAACTCTTGCTGCAAATATTGCCAATGTGATCGCCGCTTTAAGTACAATTTGTGCACTGCAAGGTGAAGATGCAGTTATACCACAAACTAAACTATTTATTATGTGGTAAATCAATATTACACAAATTGAATTGATACCCATGGATTTTCAAATTAAACTAAAATTCAATAATATGTGTGTAGTTTTCAAAACTTAACATTGAATAAAAGAAAAGAGTTTGGGTGGTCTTTTTTTCTTCTTATTCTTTTTTCGTAGAATTAAAAGGTCTTTTGACGTGTGAGCAACATGGATTTTTATTGGTGTATATATATGTTTGAGATAGTCTATCTTTAGGAGACGTGAACATGGTTTTTGATGGTGGTGATGGGGATGATGATGATGATGATGGTGGCATGTTTAAGGCGCGACGGATTATAAGGACCTCCGAGAACATGTTCCTTTTAGATTATCAAATAGATTTTTTTTCTTCTCCTTGTAGCCCATGTGTGGTAGGTGGTGTTGGTAGTGGCTTTTGTCGACTTTTTTACACACGATTTCGTTTTTGACATATAATGCTAACTATATAAAGCTAACATTATATGTGCCTGATACCTTTGGGCTTTGGCATATCTTTTACAATGTTGTGTTTCCTGCACTTGTAAAAAAAATTTCTTTTTACCTTCTCACGGTTTTTTTTGTTGTTGCAATTTTTCTTGTTGGCCTCTCTTCTCATCCTGGAAGATCGGTGACGCGTCAAATTGTATGATTATAACTGACGTGTCTGAAGTGATTGGCGTACGACGTTATTTTCTATCAATTCTTTGATAATAATCCCTAATACTAAAAAAGATGAAGAAGAGGATGAAAAAAGGGAGAGTCTTTTAAATTGAATTACAAGTCAAGTGGAATTAATACTTTTGAAATTCTTTTTTAAAGACTTGACTTCTTGAAACAGTTTACCTTTTTGACATTTTTTGTTGTTCCCCCAAATCTTATTTTTTCTTCTTCTTCTTTGGGAATGGGGAAGTCTTTTTCTTTTTCTTGACTGGATCCTTTTTTACAAACATGTTTGTTTCTTAAAGTAGCTTATAATTGCTGTCGGTTTCTCTAAGTGACGTTTTTAAGATTAACTTATGTTATCCTTCAAAGTTCCTATTGCCACCCAATACGGAGGCCACACCAAAGAAATTATTTTTTTGCCAACAGCAAAATGGAACTAAAAATATGAAAATTAATATTAATTATTGTGTAAAAAATCTTAAAATGTTTAATTTTAATAATTTATTGTTTAACAAACAAGTATCTCAGGTTTTTGCAGGTAGTTGGCATAAATTTTCTACTTGCAAACTAACAATTAATGATTAATCTTATACTTTGTTAGTAAATTAATTAGATCTACTAGAAGCTAACTAACTAGTCTTTCCTTGAAGGGAAGGTGTTAAAACAACTTGAGTTCAAATAAATATGTTACACTAACGCCAAGTACACACGAATCTGTTTGGTCGAATTGGTTTTCAAAGTTTAATTTTTCAATGGGCCAATGTCAAACATGTTAATTAAGCTGGTTTTATAAAGTACACGCCTCTCTCGCTCTCTGGTTAGTCTGTCATTCAGGAGCAAAATTAAAGATAAATTTGGAAAGTGTTTTAAAAACTAGAAGTGTAGTTAAATCACTTAAGGGTGTTTACATGTTGATATCTTTTACAATAAACTTTTTATAAGTTTGAAAATGACTCCAACGTTATGCAGATAGTCATTGTTTTCGTCTCCAAAGGCGCGACCACGTTAGTAAAAATTACGTTGTATGTGAATATAGAATTCGACACAACTACTTTTACCACAAATTCAAATGTTCTGCCACATATAGATATTTTGCGGCATAAATAAATTTTTGCAGAATGCAACATACCAAGGTAAAATGTCAAGTAACTTTCAATTTCTTTCTAGTGTTGCTCTTCTGAAACGCAGAGTAACCACAGTTCTAAAACCAAAGTTATATTCGTAAAACATTAAGTTGAGCTTTGTTCAATTCATTTTTCAACAAATATTCCGTTTACTTTGGGCGAAACATTTTCTCAATTACATATATAAATAATGTTATGATTTTCTGAATGGAATTCCGTGTGTGTGTTTCAGGCTTTAAGAAGTTCGTACATTTCATAAAGTTTCTAGTTTACTTAGGAAAATGGAGGCTTTTAACGTTTTCTTTGAATAGCAATTTATTTTCCAAGATTGTCCATAAATTGAAGTGAAATTGTCTCTTTTGCAATCTTTTTGCTTTCTTGCATTTGGTATAAAATGAAGGTTTGATGATCTCTAGTAAGGTGTATTACGGAAACAGGTATTCATGTCATGTAAAGAATAAGATCATGAGAAGAAGAAGAAGAAAAAAAAAACTTCCATTGAAATTCATTTGCATTAGATTTGGTTTCCCGATATGCACAGGATATATATTTATATAAATAAATTTTCTATCTTCTCTATTGTTTGCTAAAGAGACATGTAAATGGTGTACTTTTGTAACGTTTTATCCCCATTGGTGACAAACGGAGCTCCATGTGGTAAAAAAAAAAGTTTTTTTTACCTGTCAAATTCCAGACCATGTTCATGTGTCCAAGGGTTTGGAAGTTAGTTACTCGTATCTTGAGATTGGTGTTTCCGTCCATCTTCAAGAGTAATTTTTGGGCGAATCTTCTTCTTCTTGTTCTTTTTTTTTCTAGACGTGTTCATGTATTTCTTTTTTGTTTGAATTGTTGTCCTAAATTGAATTCCTTTTTCCGCTCAGCAGGAGTTCGTTATGTGTGTCTATCTTGTTATATTGTTGGATCTTTTTTTTAAAAACGTAAAGTTAAGGTGGCTGAATAGATATTTATTTTGTTTTTGTCTCCTTGGATGGCGCTACTAGAATGGCTATAATGCTAAACTCAATAGATATCTTGTAAAAATTTGAAAGCAAAAAACGTCGAGCGAACTTTTTTTTTAGTAACAACATTATAAAAAAAATTCAAATTGTTTTAAAATCTAGAGTGGTACAAGATTATGCTAAAAGTTTATGGCAATTATTTTGATGACAATATCTTAAAAAATAAAACATTTTATTGTTCAGTTTGAAAAATGACCCGTTTTTAGGTTTTTTCGTTAACATTTCATGAAAAACTTACTTTCGCCTTTTTCAAACTGTCATAAAAAGTTTATTTTGAAAGATATCATCATCATGAAAAAACTTTTAACATTATCAATTTATCACGAACTATTCTAGTTTCTAAAACACTTTGAATTTTTTCGTAATGCTTCTTCTGAAAACGTTCGTTTTAAAAATATATATTTTATCAAAACCACTGGTATGGTGGTGGGGGGAAGACCTCCAATAGGACTATCCTATCTGGATAGAAGAAAAATAAATACATATCTATTCAGCCATCTTAAGGAAACGTCTGTTTGTAGAAAAAAACAACAAGAAGACAAAAGTCATTCTGATTTTTGAGAAAACATATTTGAAAAAAAAAATTATTTGTTTTAGTGTAATTTCTTCATTCACATTCATAATGTTTTTATTCTATAAAAAGTGTATTTCAAAGATAATAGGTTTGATTTCTCCTCATACGTTTATTTGTGTCTTTTTAAAAGTATTTTCTTTAAGGCCGCATTTTTAGCTGTTTATACGATGTCATTGCAAATTGGACTATTTATGTCCACCTGTGTTGTTTGTATTATGTGTATTTTTTTTTCTTGGTTGAAAAAAAAGTTGAAACAGTTTGTTGTTTAAGGAGCTTCATCAATGTCAATTTCTACTTCTATAATAGTTGCCTCTCACAATTTATGTTATGGGTTTTTTTTTTTAGAATTCCAGTTTTTATTTTTGGTCAGTTTTTTTTTTGTTTTGTTTGTAAAATGTGCGCGGCAGAATGTAGCCAATACAAACAGTTTTCCCACGCCACATTTTTAAGAGGACAAATACAAGACATAATGATATAAAAATACTATTTAAACAAATGTTCTTTACTAGAAAATAGTAAAAGTGGTTTTTTTTTGTCATTATATTTAGCTGCATCAAAATGAATTGCAACCACGTTACAGCTAAAATTTCATCAATTTATGTCGATATTTCATGGAAACCTTTAAAAAAAATATGAATTTCTTCTTAACAAATTTTATTTTAATTATTTTTTAAGAATAATCACAATTTTTTTATCAACGCGCAAAACCATTCAAACGACTTTAAACTGAAGATGACTAAATTGATAATTTTAGTCTGACAGTTTTTAAGATTTTATTGGCAACAATCTCGGAATACATTTCCAGTTGATACAAAAATTAGATTATTGCATATAAAGTCTAATTATTAATTTTAAAAAAAACTATGAATACAAAATTGACAAATGGTTTACATGGAGATGTTTTAAAATAATATGCACTTTTTGATTTAAATAAAGATGTGCATGAAATTTTAACGTAAATTAGGATAAAATTTACCAATAAAGTTCATAATTACATTTTGGTTGCCATACATAAGACTTACTGTATTAATATAGTTTAAAGTGTTTGTATTTAACTAGTTATATTAACTACACGAAAGTTTCTAATTTTTTCATATTGTTAAGTTTTATCGTGAAAAAAGTTTTGAAAAGAATTTCTGAAAGTTTCGTTCTTTCTGAGGTGTAGGACTTTATAACGATAATGATGGTTGACATTTCCTGAATACTTTTTCTACACCTGGTCACTTTTTTTTTGTCAACTTGTATCTATTAGTTTTGCCAGGAGTCAGGTGGCATTTTTCTGTATTTTTTTTAGTTGGTTTTGTTACTTTAGAAAAAAAAAATACTCATGTGTGTTGAGGTTTTTTTTTAAAAAAAATTTGTCTGAAGATATTGGGGTGGACACTTCGGAATCTTATCATTTCGATCTTCTGACCGATCACATTCTACATTAACAGTTATTTATTATGTCCGTTTATATGTGACTATCTGGATATATATTAGTTAAAAGGACTTAGCCAAAAGAAAAAAAGTTGGTTACTTGGTTTGTAACATGGGGTATAGAGACTAGAGAAAGGGAGAGAGAGAGAGAGAGAGAGAGAGTCATTCTCTGGACGAAGAAGAAAAAAAATGTAGTTGTAACTTATTCTAGTGTGTCATGAAGCCTGATTTACACTAACCTATAAATTCTCATAGACTTGTTGTAGACTGTAGCAGACATTTTGCACTTGTAGGTCAGTTTTGGTGTATTCGATAATACAGCTGAAAACTGTTGCAGCCATTTTTTTTTCTAAGATGTGCTACTTTTTTTTTTGGTATTGTTAGAAAACTTTCTTATTTTGAAGTTCTGAAAAAAATAGTTATATTTTAGCAGCTTCCTTGAAAGCTACAGTCTTCAGCTTTCCGTCAATTTGACAATCAAGCTTTGATTTTATTACGGTCGGTATACAGTATAAGTAACCTTAGTAAATCTGATATATAGAATTATAGAATATGATATCAGATTTACTAAGGTTACTTATACTGTATTTGTCAACTGGAAATTACTGATTTTTTTATTTAAATGAGGTGCATTTTACTGGTAGTCGTAGTAAAACAGTTAATGTTTGCCTTTACAGCAGCGAAAGGAAACAGAGCAGGTCTAACAGGCATCAGATGGCTCATTACACCCTAACTACCAATCATGGACCATAGTGATGTAGTTCATTTAAATTAAAACCAGTAATCTGAAGTTTACAAATGGTGACAGCATATTAGGTATTACTATTCAATAGAGATACAGTTAGATAGGTCTAATTCAGAAGTAAGCTTTATTGGTTCTTAATGTGCAAATGATTTGGTTATTATGTCTTACATAATGTCTTACTATATTAGTAAATAGTCTATTTTCTGTGTTTATACGTCTAAATGACCTTTAAGTTATAGGCAGTGCTAAACTCATCTATCTTTTACGTGAAACTGTTCTATCAAAAGTTTATGAGTTTAGCACTACCTTTGACTTAGCAATGATTAAGAATTCGACCCTAAATTTGTATATAGTCAAATAAAAAAAAATGTTGATTGTTGTAGGACGGAATGGCACAAATTGTACTAATTAGGAAGTTAATAATTTTAAATGGTGTCTAATAGATATGCAAAACATGCATATAATTTTCAGTAACAAAATACAATGTTCACACGTTTCTACTTTTTTGTCATTATAGGTGAATTGCAGTCTGGTCATAATTTCCAATTGTTACATTTGAATATTATTTCCATATTATTATGACTAAGAAGGAAATTATTCCGACCATCTGCAATTGCATTTTTTCTTTGTTAAGTCAGTCTGAAAGAATGATTTATTCTATAGGGTCTATAAAATTTCCTAATTAACTATTAGGATTAATATTTACATATATACATTTGCCAGTGCAGCAGGTGTTTATTACGGTTATTAAATTATTATAAACTAATTGCTAATTAAGAAAGTAGTTTTTTTGACTTTTATTTTATAGTTTTGTCATGACAAATATTAATAAAAATACATAATACAAATAATACCCATTGTATTAATTCATTTCAGATGACAATTATTGCAATATATATGCAATATTTTATAAGAACTTGATGTGGTAATGGAACTTTCGTTTGGAGTTTCTTTTGGTCGTGGTTAAAACTTTTATGTGTATATGTATACAAATGTATTAAAAAGGTTTTTGGACTTCATATTATTCATATACATAAAAGAGGGGGGCCCTTATTACACACTGAACCCAACAGACACATTGGGTTCAGTGAAGGGATATATGTATAATGCTTTAGAGGTGTAAGGGGGGGGAGGGGGGGTTCTCTCAATGTTCGAAAATCAAGCGAGTTTCCTTCCTTGTCAACCTCACCCATATAAGTCTCTCTTGACAGGTCTCCCGCCCAGTTTCGACTTCATTATTTCGCCATTTTCATTGGTATTACCTTCCTCAGTATGTTAACCACTGACGCGTTTACTTTTTTCTTAGCTATATACATTTTATTTTTTTTTGGTTATTGTGACTTAGGAGGGGGTGTTTTTTTTTGCATTTTAGTCATGTTAACCATGTCGAATTTCACACTGTCTAATTTCTATATTTCAAATAAAAAAAATCTAATCTGTGCGGAGAAATTGAGTTATTTTATTTTGTAATAAGCATGTTGTTATGCTTTTTAGTTTTGTTAAATATTGAGGGAGTGTGTGAATGATTAATTTTTCTCGCTTTTTTTGTATGGCATAAAGATGCAGAACATTGATGATTGGGTTTGATTCACACATTGTTAAATAAGTAAATAATTGTACAAATGGTGGTTGAACTAATCATGTAGCCTATACAAGGTGATCCAATTACATGTACATAGTTTAAAGATGCTATTTTTCAGAATCAAATTAATTATGAAGAATTCAATTTAAATTGATTACAGTTCAATTTTTGTTTAGACTATTTTATTAAATATATTCTTGTAAACATTTTTTTTTTTTGCAATGATGTTTTTGTTTGCAATTTCCAAAGTATCTTCAGTTTCTCATTTTATGAGAAACTAAAGAACATCACATTTTGCTGTTGTTCAAAGGAAAAACTAAAATTTGAATGTTTTCTTGAAAATATTTAATGTTTTCCATCCAACGTTACATTCTAAAATTGGGTTTAAAAGTGAGTTAAAAATTAACATTTTGTTAGGTGTAGAAATAAACACCAATGGTTCTTAGCAAATACTTTGCCAAGACAGTGGAGAATAACAATTTTACCATAAAAGATTATTTTGAATACAAAAAATTATAATAAAGTTTACGTTTAGAATGTTTTTTTTTTTAAATATATTCTTGTCAACTTCGTTTTGCAGCATGATGTTTTTGTTTGTAATTGTCACAGTGTCTTCAAGTTTCTCCTTTTGATATGAACACAATCCAATAAGCGAAACTAAAAAACATCAGATTTTGCAATTAATCAAAGAGATTTAGTGTTACTGTGTTAGTGTCCATTTTTTTCTTTTTCTCTTTAAACCACCATCAATTAAAGAAACAGACATGTTTTGGAGATTTTGTATGAGTTTGAGCTTCTGTGGTTAGGCAGAAACGTCAAAGTTGTTAGGGATTTAATTTGAAGAATATATTATACAGTATAATAATATACCGCATCCATTTGATGTAATTGTCAATTACACGAAATGTATGTCCATTTCGCGTTTTGCATCACGCCAACATATGTTCATTTCGTGTAATGGACAATGACACCAAATGGATGCGACATATAGGCCTACTGTATATAGGGTAGTTACATTATAATAGGGTGGTGGCTTTCCAAATGGTAACAATGTCTTTGGCTTTTTTTTTTGTGAATACATTTATGAATGTCTATCTCTGAACTAATATGTGTTCATCAACGTCATTTTATATTCGTGGCTCTTTTCAATGCATTTTATAATGCTGTAGTCGTTTTTTTTGTAACGTCCACATAACATCTCCATTCTCCATTTTTGCCCCGCAACTCATCTTCATTCATTCCACTCTTTCACTCTTGTCTTTTTATTTCTATGGCCACCTTCTCTCTCTCTTTCTCTTCTATTTCTTCCCCTTTCATTTTCCATCAATTCCTCTTTGATGTAGCTCAGCAGGGAACGCCATAGTTGGTCTTCGTCCACCATAAAAGCGCCTCAACCTAATACATCACTGTATATAGTTTGGCGGTTTCAGTATATCTTTTGTTATTAGGCAGAAAGCATTTTTCATTGGGGGGGCTCACAAGTCTTTTTTTGTAAAAACGTACATTTTGGCCACAAAATCACCCGTGTTTCATATGCTATTCACAGATATTCGTCGCGCGTTGTTCACTTGCTAATGGCGTATTGAGTAGGCAGAAAATGGCGTCGTCTGCCTTCAATAAACTGTTGTCTTTTCTTGAGGGAATGTGGAGGGAAAAAAAAGGGAGGACGGGAGGGAAGAGTATTCAAATCTATCTTATTGCTTCAGTGGATTTTAGCCTTTTCAGTTTTTTTTGTACACTTCACATCATAAACCCATTTAAAAATGCATAGATGATGTTTGTGCTTGTTTCTTATTGGTAACTTGTACAAAATACATCATATGATTTTGGTAGGGATTTTTTTCTCTCTAAGTGTTCTAGGGTCTAAATCTAGGGAAATGTGTTTTTTTTTTTTGCCATTGCTTCTGTCTGTGTGTGTGTATACAGTGTATATAACTGTATATATGGCTTGTAAACTTATGAGAATATAAGTCCAAACCGGAAGCTAAAATTACTGTATGTTACAACTGTATTATGGGTAATATTATGGCACAACCAATAAAATATGATGTACAGACTTCCCGCATATGACTTTTATTATGGAAGTTGTGCACAATGGATAGGAAACTGATTTATTATGAAAACCATTTTTATTTGTAGAATTTATTGACAATTTCAGTCATTTTAAGATTTTCCCCTGATTGTGGATTTTAAGGATGGCTGAGTAGATATTTAGTTATTGTCCCCTCGGATGGCGCAAACTACAGTGGCTAATGCTAAGCTTCATAGATGTTTACGTAAATGTGAACGCTAAAACGTCAACTGTACTTTTGCTTAGAAAGTTAAAAACAACATTATGAAAAAAATTCAAATTGTTTTCAAAACTCGAATGGTAAAAGCTTCTTCGTTGACATTTCGTGAAAAACTATTATTTGTCTTTTTTAAAAAAAAACTGTCATAAAAAGTATATTTTGAAAGAGATCATAATGAAAAAAACATTTAGCATTATTACCAACCATTCTAGTTTCGTAATATTTCTGCTGTAAAATGTTCGCTTGACAAATACACATTTTCTCAAAACAGCAGGTGGGCGAAGAAACTTCGTATAGAAGAAGATAATAGCCACTGCAGTAGCGCCATCCTAGGAGACAAAAACAAAATAAATACATATTCTGCCACCTTAATTTGACCAAGTTTCATGTCCTCCTCTTATCTAGTTATTTCTACGTTTCTACACAAGATATTTAAGTGTAATTCAGTCTCTAAAATGTTCCTGTAGAATATGTGTGCCACTGTTGCGTGGTGTTCTGTCCCATTGTTGAGTATATACAGTATTATATACCTCTTTGAAAATGTATTAGACTGGGAGAAGAAGAAGAAAAAAAAGAAGGGACTTCTTTTGAAAATTGGAATATAGGGCCTCTCAGCGTGAGCAGCATTGTCATTGTGTTGAGTGATAAATAGGCTTCTAACCTCATGGCATTTTATCCACAGTCGCCGCTTAATTGCCAAACTATGAACTTGTGTGACAACTCTATTTTGTCAGGAATGGTATATGGGCGCCAGGAGTCCCCATGTTTCAAAAACTAAATTCGTAAACTACAATGAGTTAAACAAGTTCATCGAAAACGGTTTTATTCCTCCTCTTTCCACACACACACATTTACAATTCAAGATATGGATGGGCTCCTTTTTAGAATGAGAGGTTTTTTTTTTGTTGTATAGATTTTGGGCTGGCGTCATTTTTTTTATATAGAAAAGGGCAGTACAAGTTATACATATTGACTTATATGAATGTGAATCCATTGATACCACAATGTTTGGTGTCTGTCGGGGAGAGAGAGAGAGAGAGAGTAGGGTATAGGGTTTATCTTTTCTTTCGTATTGAGGAATGTTTTGAGACCTTTTTTTTTTTTAAAGATTTCCATCAGTCATCAATGTCTTGTTTAAGAAGAACTGGCTTCTGTATGAGACATATTTGGATGATGATGGGTCTCTCTTACTACACATGCCTGGCGTCACTATTGTTCATGAGAATATTTTTTTTTCTTGTTGCTACAAGTGTCAACTTCTTACGCCACATTAACTAATATCCGTGACATACAAGTGACCTAAACCGACAAAATTACTGTTTACAACAAAAAAAAAATATATATTTTTTTCTCAGAAGAAGAAATATCCATACCATATAGACCATCATCATCATCAATAAGACATTGTGTCACATTTGGATGGAATTTCGGTACACACGTTCTCTTTGTGTTCCATGTATTTGCTTTTTCTGGTAGTTTTTTTAGTATGTTTGGAAGAAGGGAAAGAATGTCTTATGTTTTTCTAATGGTTATATGGAACGTTAAAATGTTTTTTTTTTCTCTGAGCTCCTTCTAAACTATATCAGATAATAAATGAAACAGTTTGATATGTCAAAAGTAATCATTAGACTTGTCTCTCGTGTTTCAGTAACTGTTATATGTATACTTCCTTCACAAGTCAAAAGGAATGTTTCTTTTAATCAGTCACTCAGTCTAAATCTTTTAGACCATGTCAGTCTTTCTTTCAACATCATTGCCATAAAGATACTTTCTTATATAAATGTTTTTCTCTTTTATGTTGACATATTACAAAAGATGATGTTGGATTTGCCATTGGTTTTCTTTTTTCTTTAACTTTCTATTTCAAAAAGACTTTTAAATAACATCACAGTCAGTTAGGAAAAAGATTGATTCCTTCTGTGTGTGTGTGTGTGAGTGTATGCGCTATAAGGAATTTGTGTTTTCTTAATGCAGCTCTTATATTAAGTAACATGCTGTATTATAGAGACCTATGGGTTTGAAAGTGTATTGGGGGGGGGGAGAGAGAGAAAGAGAGAGAGAGAGAGAGAGAGAGAGAGAGAGAGAGAGAGAGATTGAAATATATCTTGTTCAGAGATTTTGCTGCCATTTGTGCAATGTGTTGTATGTGATGATAGAGGTTTTTGTAGGTTGTTTTTCTTTGAACATTTATTTTTGATTCGGGTGATTTCCTTCTGAATAAATGACCTTTGTTGATATAACAATTTTTTTTTATGCCTTTAGTATATTTATTTCTAAAGTAAAGAGGGAATCTTTTAAGTTCTCTTTTTTTTTTTTGCCTTTACTATATACTATGTATAATATAACCACATCACACGCTGTTTTGATTTTCCAAGTTGTGGTGTGTCAACACCTTGTAAACTCGTCCAGCGTTTTATGTGTTATGTTTTCACTATGTCATTTCTTATGTGTGTTGTTGCTTGTATAAAAAAAAATAAAGCTTATATTATTGCAGCAACATTTTGGTTCAAATCAAATGTCGACCGACTACTACATAATAGTTAGGTTCGTTTCTTGTTTTGATTTTTTGACATGTGACTCGAATATGGTTTTACAAATAAAACCTTCCAATACAGTAACATCTTTATGCGGAAATATTCTCCACCCTGTCACCCATTGTGTAGAAGAATTCATGTACTGTTATTGTTAAGGGTTTTCAATAAAATGGCATAAATGAAAAGAAAAGAAAAATGTAACATAGACTTATTTGTAGTGATGTCTACATCCCCTATATTTCCATTGATGTCTACGTGAAGTTGCTGAAAATGTATACGGAATTAGCGTTTGTCTTCAAATATTTAGTTTTTCTTAAAAAAAAATTAATTGTTTATTGATCTGTTTTCTAAATAAAGGATCAATTTTATTTCAGTATAACATTCAAAGAACATTCACTGACAAGTTGACAAAAGAATTATGCAGCTAATAAGCATTTACAAATTATTTGCTAATCAATGTGGTTGATGCTTTTTTGCTGTTGATGTTGAAAATTGACCCACTGATGAATTCAATAGTTGCGTTTCATCTCAAACGACAACAAGAGTTGGATGTGGAAGTTAGCAATGCTTTCTAGGTTAGAGCATGATGGCAATAGAGGATTCAGTTCAATTCAATTCAGTACACAAACACACCTGCAATCAGCTCGAGAGACATGTGGCAGAAGGAGGACAATTCCCATTTCCATAAGTGGTTGTAATTTAGACAAGGTTTAGACATCATTGTCAAATCGAATTCGTCCTGAAACCGAACTACTGTACAAGCATGTGCTGCTGGAAGAGAATTTCTATATTCTAAAATACATTTGGAAAGAAAGACCAGAAATATACATCAGTTAGTTCCTCATGCTCTTATTTTTTTTTATTAAGCTTTCGATAGCCATGTCTACTTACACGAGGAGGGTTTCTACTATCTAGTAAGAATACCATTTAACAGGATGTTAATTAGGTTTCTGGGGCAGAGCACTGGTACACTCGGTGTACTCTAATGTAATTCCCTAATAGCTAACCTCCAACTCAAACCCTCGTCGTGTTTTAAGATCGAATCGCTTGAAATGTTGGGTATATAAGCCAGTCACTATCGAACTTTGATTACACCATGTAAATGGTTTTTCATGCATGATAAACCAAGCGTTATTTTTTTTTTTTCGAGTAAGAATATAGAATAAATACAGTAAATTGATTATTGCAATTTTTTTAGGAAATGGAAGATGTTTAGAATCGTCTTTTTCTTCTTGCATTGCTTTTGTTTGTTGTTCATTTTTTTTATCTCCAAGTATACATTATAACGACATTTTGGTAAATGATGAAACAACATTTAAAGTTGTTTCTATGTAGTCTTCCTTCCATGTTAAGCCTTTTTTTATTATTTTATTTGCCTAACAAAAATATAGTTTCAGTAGCAGCTAAGCTATTTCAAATGTTTATTGATGTAACCACAACAATCCATTTTACTGTCTAGTCTGATTTGCAATTTGCATGTAATTTTGCCTTGAATTGTTAGGCCTACAACTGAGCATGTCAAGAAACTAAACAATCGTTTTTTTTGTGTGTGTTAGTCTTGTCAATGATTCAATAATAGTAAGTTTTCAAAGATAAAAAAAATATTTCAACTAAAGATTGTTGTCACAGTATATAGCATGTTCGTTTCACATTTGACCTTGCACAAATGAATTGATTTACCACAAATGACTCCCACTGCTTCCTTGATTTGCTAGCATGAGTGGGCATAATATACAGTATGTACAAATTCACTTGCCACATGTGTTTTTGCCTTTTAGGCACTCTACATGCTTGCAAAACTGTTTTTAATATTCATCAACTTTAGATTACTGGTTAAGTTATTTAAATGAGGAACCGTTTTTTTTTTTCTGGGAAGTTTTATTAACGTGTGCAAGTACATTGGAAAATGGGCAGTGCAAAGGATTTTGTGACTTGCCACGCCCCCAGCAACCATTCTGAATATTACAGTGTGATGTATGGCTCATTATAATAACCAAAACAGTAATGTTGACTTAACGAAGTTGTTGCGGTTTTTTTTTTGTTTGCTAAAGTCCTGGATGGAAACTGTTCTAAAAGTAAATCCGTGTTTATTTTTGTTGCACAGTTTCATTTGATCTGTTTGTATTTTTTTTTTGTCTTCTTCAATTCTATTGTTGTATGATAATGTAAATAAATAAAAACAAATAGTCTGCATGCTTTTGTTGTAACTGTTATAAAGTGGATTTAGTGCTAATAATAGGCCCATATTAACAATAATATCTCTGTGTATGGAATTAGAACTATTACTTTTTATAGCAAAACTATTCAAATAATGTTTTTTTGTTTTGTTTTGTTTCTTCTTAAGACCTGGTTTTAGAGGCAGGTTTTTACATGACAGGTTGTTAAAAAATGAACAAGTTAATTTTGCTTATATGTTATACCTATTATAAGGATGTACATGTATTTACTACTCATGGGCAGTCCATGATTTGGCTGTTTTTTTTTATTCTCTCGTTCTCTCTCTCTCTGTGTTTCGTTTTTAACCCCATGTGCCTTCTCCACCTTCATCATATCTTTATTCTATTCATTTTCATCTCTCATTCTCAATGCTTCAATATTAAAACTTCACATCATGACCATGATACTATACTGTCTAAGCCTAATTGGCTGTCATGTAACTTTTGACATAGGGGAAGGGGGGGGGGGCTGGGTGGCACCTTTTTTTTAATTCTATACATGCATAACCAGAAGAAAAAAATTCCCCCATTATTATTATTAGTATACACAGTATTGAATCTACATTTCGGTAGACCAGAGGTTATATTTTGCTTGTACTGTATATTATAAATATGTGGATATTGAAAGTTATAGATCTAAACTTCAACCGTGGTAAAGAATATTATAGTTTTAAATTAAACAAGATTATTAAAAAAACAAACATGTAAAAAACCCATCATCTTGGAAAACTAAAGTTGTTGCAAAACGTGATCAAACATCATTAGTAAAGTTTGAAATAATTAACTTTGCTTAAATCTACACGAGTGGTTCTCAAACTTTTTTTTTGTTGCGCTTTACAGCATAGTATTTTTTGACTGGAAAAAATCATGGCTCATCTAGCAAAACTCATGGCACGCTATTGTGCCACAGTGTTGCACCTTTTGAAAACCACTAGTAATGAAGTTAAAATTTATTTGAAAATATTAAATTCTATTAAAACGTTCAATATTCATAATTTCGCTACACATCTCTTTGGGAACCACTGATCTACACGAATGTTAAGTCGAGATTTCAGGTCCACATTCAAGAAGAGAACTTGGCATTTGAACTTCATTCTCTGACCCCTTTGAACATGGATTCTTACGTAGAAACTCATCTGCCACAGGCAGAACAGGGTAGAACCCTGCTCAGAGGGTAAAAAATAAAGTTCAAATCAAGATAAATATACAGAGGTAACTCAACTAAGAGCTTTTTCTATGGAGCATTTGGTGCCAAAATCGAGTGTGGCCAATAGATGGCGCAAACCGTACTTAGTGCTTCAGTTACAGTAGGGTTCATACCTTTTAGGTTCAAAACGATAGAGTTGCTTTTACATTTATAAAATTATCTTGGTTCAAATGATAAATTTTCTTCTTGAATTAGTCTTTTAAATTTCCTCTCATATATGTTCTGAAAGCTGTCATAAATAGAAGCACATTTTTTTTCCACAGTTGTGTGTGCCTTTATTAAGTTTTTAACATTTTTTAAATAAAGTTTGAATTTACCTTTCAAAAGTATTTATTGTGATAACAATCTTTTGATATTATCCGTTTTTTTCTGCTTTTATAATTTTATTTCAAGCTACAAAAAAAAACTTGCAGAGAACATATCTTTAAGGCAATCTTGTCAGCTTATTTATTCAAACTTATGCAATTTTTTGTGTGGTTTTGTTCTTTCTCTATATGGTCATACTGATGTGTTAATTTAAAAAGAAGAAGAAAAAGGTGGTTTTTTTCCCATTTTCTTTAGAAATGGAATGTTTTGCTCGTGTAACACGCGTACAAAATGGGTGTGTGTATGTGTGAAAGTTCAGAGCCCTTTTATTTTAGGTTTTTTTTTCTCTCAATATGTTGGTCATGTGACATTGGCACGCCATTTCTTGACTTAGAAGCAAATTATTTCTCTAAAAGATAACCATCGTCATTCCTGACGAGTCGTTTCTTGTTTTTCTATGTATTTTTTTTTACTTTCTCTCTCTCTCTTTTAGCTTGTCCTTTTGATTTTTAGCAGCACACGTGTAATGCCTCAGGGATCTTTTTAAATATATTTTGTATTTACAAAATGGCAGTCAGTTTGCAACATCAAGTGTTGCAGAAACGAAACAACTCTGAAATGGTTCTGAATATTGCTTACAAGTTGTGTGATTTAATTTAGCAAAAACACTTAATTGCTAACTAGTAGATCTTAACTAACTTTTGGTAATTTTACAGCGAGGTTTGTGTGTTGATATTTAAGGATTATAGTTATTAATTGTTTCAGAGATTAAGACATTTTTAATTAGTTGTGTTTTTGTTATATATTATATATTTTTATTTGCTTTGTTTTAGATTTTGTTCTATTTGCATAAACTTTAGTTTAAAGCTTTAGTTATTAACTTATTATTAGGGCTCGGATTTTTATGCAATATCAAGCAAATGTTTCTTAATCTGTGCCCCGAAGGCAAATTGTGAAGTAGGCTTAACATTTCTGTTTAGGTCAACCAACAATTATGTTTTTTTTTCAATCAAAAACACTGGTTACATTCTAGAACTATAGTCGACAAGTGATAGTAACTCGACAGCTAACATCTAACCAGCCTTTTTGACTAAAAAAAATATATATAATTGCAGTTGTTCTAATGATGATGCTTACTTCACATTTGGCACTTGGGCCACAAATTGAGAAACATTTTCGTATTTCGTATAAAAATATATAATAAAAATATATAAAAACAATAAGTAAAAAAAAAAACTGAAAATGACATTCATTTCATTGTTTTAATGTTTTTAGTTTCTAATAATGTTTTTGAATTTCAGGTTTGAAACTTTTTTTTTGTTTCTTTTTGATAATATCTAAATAAGAAACAGCATTTTGAAATGGTGCCACTTATGTCTAATAAAGTGAAGTTAATTTATTTTAATGGAAGTGGCTAATATTTATCACAACTTGGAATCAGGTTATTTATTTATTGGTCCTGGAACATGATTTCTTCTGTTATTTTTTTGTATTAAAACTTGCATTACATTTGAGTGAAACCATACAATATAAATTTTCGAATATTGACTTCACATTTGGCTTTATAGCAACAAGAGTGATTGATTATATCGAAGGTCCTTTCTAAGTTGTAAATGGTTTTGAAGGTCTTAGGACCTTTTATTTTTCCAGTTTCAGAGAGAGAGAGAGAGATAGGGAAGAGTTTAACACATCGAGTAAGAACTTAGAAGCTTATCAAATGCGACATAATATAGCGTCTAAACGTTCTTCTGTGAATGACACTTTGAAAAATTCTCATAAGATTAGTGCTGAGAACATTTCTAATGAAAGGCTTCACAAAAAAGGGAGAGAAAAATGGAGAATAGATTTTTGCAGAAAGTTTAAATGTAACATTTTTTTTTCTTCAATCTCTGAAGCAAAACTGTAAAGCAAATTAATCGAGCGTAAGAAGTCGACAAAGTATGGGGCTGTGCATAGCAAATCACGTGAATGATAACATAAAAGACGTTATCCAATTGGATGTGGATGCGCAGTCAGACATATTGAAAGGGAGCGCCATATATACAGTATATAATATACATGTTGTACAGTTTATAAAAAAACATTGTCCTCTTCTGTATATTATATATGGAATGAAATTGTGACACTTTTGTTTTCTATAGAAATGGCTACTACTGATGCATTACATGAATATGGATCATGGGGACCTTCATATAATATCTGAATGTTTTTTTACTCTCTCTCACACTCTTTCTGAGCATGCTCAGTGATCACATGACTGGTGTTGAGCTTAACTCAAAAGTTGCTTTCTTATTGGTTAGAATTCTAAATCATGGATAAAGGGAAATGATATTGAACTGGAAAAAAAAAGATAGATTTTTCGAATAATGGCTGCCGTTTTCAGTTATGACTCTCTCTCTCTCTAGCTCTTATTCCAACCACCCTTCTAGTTTTTATCATATCACTTTATTTCAAGCCACCCCTCTTTTGCTTGCTATATGTATTTGGAGTGTTTGAGGGTGGTACTGTGTGGGGGGGGGGGGGGGGTAGATGGAGTAATATAGGTCTCTCTACTCTCCCATCAGTACTCCATTTTGTGTACTTTTCTCTATCAATCTACTGTAGTCATTCACCATCTATTTATTTAGTATCTATATAATGTATATTTGGCATTTCCCCCATCATATTACGTTTTAAAATTTGCTGCCTACCAAATCGATTGTTTTATTCTTTTCTTTACTTTATCGACCAGATTGACAAATATAGCCTATTTTGAGTTAGTTGTAGGCACCAAAATTGTAAAATGTATTACATTTATGAAAAATTTCATATGCATTATATACATATATATATATATATATATATATATATATATATATATATATATATATATATATATTATCATTATCAACTATATACTGTATACATTTAGTTTTTTAAAAGTAAATCCGCAATTTATTTTAAACTTTTTAAATTGTGAATAATAAATTATATTCTGATTTCATCTAATAAGTATTACTTCTCAGAGGAAGTGACAATTTAGACAAAATGTTGCATTCGGTTTTGTTTTTATCTAAAATGATGCTCACGCTGAGAATATTAATTTTTACAGGAAGAGTCAGTCACTGCTAGAAGACAAACTAGATGTTGCTGTAAAAGCCTAAATCTTGCAACAATGTTTACAAAAAACAACCCGAATTTTTTCACAAGTTTGTGTGCAAGAAACCATTGCAACTTGTACAAGTGTATTATGACATTTTTAATTACAATTCATTTCCGAAAATATTACAGTGAGTTTTGCTGTAAATGTAACCTGTGGTATATTGTGGCTTTAGATTTAATGCTGCAATCACATTTTGCAATATTTACAGCAAGGTTGATTGCAATGTGTTCTTGAATAAATTGGAATTACCAATGTGGTCATACAAGTGCAACTGTGGTAATCCGATCTCGATTATAAAAAAAATGGTAAAAAAAAGCGAAAAAAACTAAAATTAGTGATTTTTCAGCAAAAAGTAGCTAACAACATTAGAGATGTTATCTGTGTACATTATATGTATGATTATGTACGGTATAATTGTAATATGCAATATGAATAAAATGTACAAAATTAATATGTAAATAAAGTTTTATGTAATTTGTTTTTATTCAATCTGCTTAATCTGAATAATCCGAATATACGGTGAGCATTAATTAGTTCTGATTACCGCGATTGCAATGTCCTCTTCTTGCAATACTTTGAAGTGAATTTCTTGTACGATTGATTGCAAAAAAAAAGAAAGCTGATCTTCGTTATTTCCAAGAGATGTTTGTAAGATTCACAGCAATATTTGACCCATTTCATGTTTCAAAATAAGCCAGTTTAAAAAAAAAACTAATACATTTGTTAACTAACTGTCACTAGTTACTTTTGTATGACAAATTTTCTTTTCATAACCAGTCTGATCAGTGATCAGAAAACAGTTTAACAATCATCGATACAAATATTATTAGTAATTTATTGCATGTGTAAAGAATGTTGAAATGATACCATTGGTGAATTTCTAATTTAATTGTGTATTTTGTGTGTCTCATGTTATTTTTTCACTATGACATGGCCTACTGTGTGTAATGTGTGTGTGTAGAGTGTATAACTCCTTAATTAAGTTATTCCTATATTGCCACTGTTACACACTGTATAAATAATGAGTATAAGGCAAAAATATATTGAGTGCAAACATAAAAGTTGAGGTTGTTTCAATTAAGTATAAGCATTATTATTATAATTTCACTTTCAGTTTTTCTGGTCACCTAAATATTTATCTTGCTTTATTGTATTCCGGACTTTCTTTTCTCTCTTGTAATATGAATGATTCTTATCCGTTTTTCTTCATCCGTTTCTGATTGTTTGCACTAATTGAATTTCAGTAAAGTGTTGCCAATTATTATTTCACTCACACATTGTTATATTATGTGTGTCAGTGTTAACTAAAATTGTCTTAAGAGGGGAGGGGGGTTTCTCAACCAAATGTGTCACTTTTAAAAAAAACATTGTTATATATGGGCACCTACATTGTGAATATGTTTTTCTTAATGAGCTTCTGAAATTAATTTACTAAGATGGTAAAATAAATTGACCGTTTGTCAATTAATGAGATAACAATTTATGTTTCATTGAAAAGATGAGAAACTTGTTTTTTTTTTAATTTTAGGTCAATATATATATATACAGTGAGGCATGTTTATGTTTTGTGTAAGTAAATCTTATATTTCCTGTCATTCCTGATAAACTGACCTCCCTCCTTCTGGTCATCTTCACTTTTGTTTGGGGTCAGCTTATGATTCTTTCATTGGTTTTGAAAAGAAAAAGACTTAAATGTGACTATAAAGTGACTAAGAACTAAAACAAAATGTAGGAGATATCTATATATATATATAAACGGAAGTTGGTCGTTTCACTATATTTTTATATCATCATGTAATGTCCGTTTAATATTACTTTGGAAATGACTGACCATTATGTCAGGATACTGTATCACTTTGCAGCAAAAAAATACAATGTAGGCGGTGGGTGGGGGGGGGGGGTCAATGTGAGACTCGGTTTAATACTTAACCCTCTTAGATGTTATATTATTTATAACGATCATTGTTACAAACATTTAGAGACTTAGTTTTCTCTAGAATTAATTTCATTTTTTTTTTAAAAAAATTAATAATGGTAAGCAAAATAGTGATATTATTTTAGACTCTTGAGACCTCATTACTGAAAATTGTGATAATCATAACTTATTATGTCACTACTTGTGTGCGTTTGTTTTATGATTGTCATAATATGTTTCATAAAAGTCAATGACAGTCATACGACAGTCTTTGTTATAATAATAATTCGTAATTTCCTAAATTTGTGACTGTTGCAAGTTAGGACAATTTACCATCATTATGACAGTCTTATTGCGGCTCTTTGTGGTCATATTTTTATATTTGTTTGTTTGAAAATGTGTTTCAGTATTTTAAAATTTACATGCCTTAAATTTTAAAATTGGTTACCAACCACTTTAAATTGGTTTTGCATGGGATAGACTAAACGTCTGTAAGATGATACTGACTAGTCAGTATCATCATAGAAAGTGCGGTAATTTACGAATTTTTAGGCCGATACAGAGTGGACTCTGTATCGGTATGAATTTCTGTCTTCCCCTGAAAAAGGTCTAAACGTCTGTATGATGTTACTGACTAGTCAGTATAATCATAGAAAGTGCGGCAATTTACGAATATTCAGGTATACATTTTTTTCAGTTTCCAACATTTTTTGGCTGTATAGTATTACAGATGTTTTCACCATAAAAAGCGCGCCAATTAAACGATTTTCAGGCCGATACAGAGTCCACTCTGTATCGGTATGAATTTTTTTCATTTTCCAACATTTTTTTTGGCTATTTGTCTGTATAGTATTACAGATGTTTTCACCATAAAAAGCGCACAAATTAAACGAAATTATATAGTATATATTATATATTATTTTTTTTTTCGATTTCCAACATTTTCAAAATTCCATTAGCACACGTGCGTACATGCGCGTACACGTTATCACACGTGCACTAATGTGTACGTGCATGTACACATGTGCACTAGCGTGTAGCACATGTACGCACGTGTGCTAATGTGTACGCGCATGTACGCACATGTGCTAACATGTACGCGCATGTACACACATGTGCTAACGTGTACGTGCATGTACACACGTGTGCTAACGTGTACGCGCATGTACACACGTGTGCTAATGGAATTTTGAAAATGTTGGAAATCGAAAAAAAAATAATATATAATATATACTATATAATTTCGTTTAATTTGCGCGCTTTTTATGGTGAAAACATCTGTAATACCATACAGACAATCAGCCAAAAAATGTTGGAAAATGAAAAAAATGTATACCATACAGAGTGGACACTGTATCGGCCTGAAAATCGTTTAATTTTCGCGCTTTTTATGGTGAAAACATCTGTAATACTATACAGACAAATAGCCAAAAAATGTTGGAAAATGAAAAAAATGTATACCGATAGAGTGGACTCTGTATCGGCATGAAAATCGTTTCATTTGCGCGCTTTTTATGGTGAAAACATCTGTAATACTATACAGACAATTAGCCAAAAAATGTTGGAAAATGAAAAAAATGTATACCGATACAGAGTGGACTCTGTATCGGCCTTAAAATTGTTTAATTTGCGCGCTTTTTATGGTGACAACATCTGTAATACTATACAGACAATTAGCCAAAAAATGTTGGAAAATGAAAAAAATGTATACGGATACAGAGTGGACTCTGTATCGGCCTGAATATTCGTAAATTGCCACACTTTCTATGATTATACTGACTAGTCAGTAACATCATACAGACGTTTAGACCTTTTTCAGGGGAAGACAGAAATTCATACCGATACAGAGTCCACGCTGTATCGGCCTAAAAATTCGTAAATTACCGCACTTTCTATGATGATACTGACTAGTCAGTATCATCTTACAGACGTTTAGTCTATCCCGTTTTGGATGTGTAAATGACTCTCTTAAACCCTTGTTCTTGTGTTTTTCAATAGGACAATGAAGAAGAAAACGAAAGTGTTTTAGAAACTAGAAGAGTAGCTCAATTACTTTTAAGTTTTATTTCCATGTTGATATCTTTTAAAATTTAAGTGTTTTATGATAATTTGAAAATGACCCAACTTTAAAAATAGACGATACAATTTTTTTAATTTTCGTCTATAGAATTTGCATCTATAAAATTTTCATTTTGAAATTAATCAACATTTAAAGTGTTTCAGTTATAGTTGTTCTAGTTTCTAACACTTTCAATTTCTCCTTCCTTAGTATTATTGCTCTTATGAAACGTGTAATAACTAGAATAGAAAAATCACATCTTCATAAAAAAAACTGTTCTTTATCTTATTTTCAAAATGAGTTTAAAACTTGAAAGAACTTTAAAAAGTTAAGAATAAGATTCTTTTGGGGAGGATATTTGGTTGTTCACACAAACAGTGACCACAAATGGTCCTCCTTTTTTTAGTTTTTATATTGGATTACTTTTTTTTTTTTTGGAAACT
The DNA here is from genome assembly GCA_036925085.1 of Brachycybe producta. NCBI lineage: Eukaryota > Metazoa > Arthropoda > Diplopoda > Playtdesmida > Andrognathidae > Brachycybe > Brachycybe producta. The sequence continues at coordinate 671,321 of JAUPFP010000038.1, read as the reverse complement.
CCAATTTTAAGTTTGGATTAGAAATTAGACCCTTGTTGAAGTGAGTCTGAATCATGATGTTACTTTATATATATATATATAGGCCCTACGAATGAAAAACATAAAAGAAAATAAGTCTGTATAACTATAGCTCTAAGAATGTTTAAAAATACTCGCTGAAAATTGGTTGTTAGGGGATTCACCCTATTGTATATATGGTCTTTTTTTTCCAAACCAACTTGTTATGGATACCATCGTAAAACACAACTCTATTTTCCAAGTTTTATAAAATAGGCATTTGGGAGAGAAACAAGTTGTGAAATTGGTCACATTTTTTTTTTCATCTCTCAACTACCTTCTTTTTCATCTTATCTTAGGTATGTGTGTAATAGACACCAAAGTAATATTGGTGGTTAGAACTCAAATCTTGGGTTTTATTCTTAAAAGAAAAGACAATTTTTGTTAGGATTCTATTTTTGATTAGATTACAGAAATGTGGCCCACAAGTCGAATAGGTTGGAATTCAAACATCAAATGTTATACAACTTATACAAGAGTTTTGCAGTTTTCTCTTGTCTATACGAGTTATTGCAGTGCAAACACTTTTCTTAAACTCTTTTTTATTTCTTTGGTTTGCTATATAATGCAACGAATGGTTTTCATTTTCAAACATCCTATAAAATGTGGACATTATTATTGTCTTTTTTTTTGGAGGAGGAGGACGGTTATATATTTCTGCTACAATTCTACAACTCATGTCACAAATTCACAATTTACACATTAGTTGAAAAATGTGTTAAGTTTTTTTTTTTCCTACAATGACAATTTGTAGCATTTGTGAACATAAAATGTACCATTTTCTTCTTCTATAAAAATCAATGTGATCTATTTATTTTTTGTGTGCCCCCTCCTGCTGTTTAATTTGTCACAAGTTTTGTGACAAATTCATGGAATTGATCATCCAATAGTTTTATATTTGGAGTACATTAACCACATACATGTATTTTAGTACCCTATGCCACGTATAGCCTTATGTCTGTCACATGACCAAAAGAGGCGAGAGGCGCCAAATTGTACAAACGCCACCCTGACTAAACGCCAAAAATGTGGCGTTTGTTCAGTTTTGTGCTTATTTCAGTTGGCGTTTAATAAAGGTTTAGATCTATTCAATTTTCTTGATCGAGGAACCGAGTAAGTTTGAAAAGATCGCCTCATACGCGGTTGTGGTAAAATTATACTGTAGAACAACTCCGTATGGAGCCTAAATGATTACTAGTTGAAGTCAACAATTAATATGGAGTTTAGCGATTATTCAATTTATCGTTTGTTCAATTTGGCGCTTGTTTTTATAGTTTGGCGGTTTTCAATTGTCTTGTATTTGGCGCTAGATCAGCGCCACCGATGCAAATACTGAAAAGTGTTTACTTTCTAAGTTGTAGTTCTTATTTATTTTAATATGATCAATGCCAAAATTATATAAAGACATCCTTTTTTATCATTGATGCTTGCGGTTGATGATGATGATGATGATGAATATGATGATATGGCTGTCAAATGAAAAAAAATGGAATTGTGGGTTTTGGTAATTGTGCTTCATTGTAAATAATAGGTGATTAATTAAGCAATTGGGATTGTAACATTAGTTTAGTTGAGGGATCGAGTAATGGTTGAATTGGAGGGAGGTGTGGGTGGAGGAGTAATAATGGGTATGATGTTGCTCATAATATGAGTATGTCATCAATCGATCCCATGTGAATTATCCCGCCCCCATGCTGCTGATTTTTATGGTTTGGGCTTATATATATAACGCCTGTATACACTTTATTACAATAATACTATTCCAATAGAGAGCAATATGAGCTGACAACAGATTTGTATTATAATTATTGTACAATCATATAGTGATTGTGTTAAATTGCATTTTACATTAATTTATTGTTTATATTACATGGGCATTAAATTTAGGTTTGCGTTGCAATTTTATTTTCAATTCCCTTGATGCAGAGATGACGTTAAAACGCGATAAAATAAATCCGTAGATCACATTGGATTTTTTTTTTCTAACGCTATCTGCAATATATACCAATCTGAATAAAAATAATTTGAGTTTTTTTTTAAAAAAATATTTAAAACAAACCGGTATTTTTTATTTAAATTAATTTTTTTTATATAAATTTGCTTTTATCGACTGAAAGCCAATCATGAAAAAATAACGAATATCATTAATAGACTCTTATTTACCAAAACGGCGTTCCATAGTATGAGTTCTTTTTTCTAAAACAAAAATTCACTTCTTTGAAGAAAAATAATATTTCCCAAAAAAAATTTCAAAATGTGATTTAATCTAAATCAATTTTTATGGTGTTGAATTTTTTTTTTTATTAAATTGTAATTTAAATGAAGTTGATTCTATTGAGGAAAAGTCCATTGATTTATAATGCTATTTAATATACGAAGAAATAGCGATCATCACATCTTACGATGATACCTCATTATAGGCATGTTTTTTTTCAGCACTTACGGTCGAACGACAATGAAGGGCCATTCATGTCAAAATGTGCCATTTATGGATAATTCCATACTTCCAATATTTATATTGTGCAATTCAAATATAAATATGCAGCATTTAATTGTGGATATTCGCAATTAAATTGTAGACATACATAAGTGAGTTGTGATTATTGTTAATTGAATTATGGATAGGCAAAATTTGGCAATTTTCGTAATTTTCGTTAGTGGTCACGAATGGTTCCATCACTAGTGCAGAAAAAAACACCTTATTACATTTATATAATTGTTTTTAAGCGGTACGTTGACCCGTGAATACTTTTTTTATATTTTTAAATTAAAAAATATAGGTCCAAATTAATGTTTCACAGGTTCATTTGATAAGATTCTCTTCTGAAGTTTCTAAGTTAAAATTTGTCATCATGTGTATTAAATTTCTATTTGAAATAAATATAGAATTTCATTTTTACTAATTTTCATGATTATGATTTTTTGTTTGTTTGTATCTTTGAGAAATGAATTTACATGTTAACATTTAATATATACATGATGAATTATTATTATTTGTTTATTATATGATAACATGTGTAGATGCTGTACAATTAAAGCAGCAATTAAAATTATTCAAGTAATTGCAAAAATATTTAATAAGACTAATTTATTTGCACATCTGCAACGGGGGGAACCCATCTAGTTATAACCACAAATTATTTAACTATGTAAAAATATATATATATTTAAATATACATCGCAACAAGCCTTTAGTTCCTGAAATTTATATAAAAATTGGTCTCTTTTAATTAAATTAAATTTAATTTGATTCATGATGATTGACCTATTTGGCATTTGTGAACCTCTTTTTTTTAATTTTCTTTTTGAGGGAATGCTTAATTATGCATTCACATATTTTAATAAGATATGAAAACTGCCATTTACAGTGAATTATAATTAATGAGACAAAAAAAAATAATATTTAGAATTAATCCAGTTTTAATTGGAAATATGAAATGTTTTGTTGTTTATTTATGTACTTTTTATGTGTAGTAGGCAAGATAAAATCCTATATTTTTTCTTTTTGTAAATTTTATTTTAATTTTCTATATGTTGTTTTTTTAGTTTATATATTTATGGGTGTATTATAGGGGCCCTCTCTATGTTAACATAACATAAACACAAAAAAAATGACTCCCTTGAGCTAGTAACTGTCGAGAAGATTAATCTTAAATGAGCAAAGTTAAGAGTCATTTTCGTTTTTTGTTTTCAAAGACCCGAGTAATTTATTGGAGTAGCAAAAGGGTTTGTGACTGAAAACAAAGACAAATTCTACTACATCTTATGTCTTTTCTTATACCTATAAAAAGTATAAATAGTTTTGAAAGCCGAAATTTGTGAGATGGAACAACTGCATAAATTTTCTTCATTACAATTGGTTTTCTTCTGCTTTTTTCATCATCGTTGTCTGGTTTATTTTTTATTTGGTATTTTTTTTTTCTTGATACGAATCTACCGCGTTTTTAGAAAATAAAATGAAAAAAACAAACAAACTATAATATAACATATTTTTAGACATATCTCATTAGACCTGAACCTATTGTTAATTTAGTTAGTTGATTCTCAATTTGTTTTATATCTTTTACTTGCATATTTAATTTCACATTTATATTCGTTATCATTACCATTACGTTGGTTATTTGAGTAATAATGACGAAATTTGGATTTGTTTTTTATTATTATTCATAATTCTCTCATTTCTTTTCTTGTTGTTATTCTCGTAATAATTGATCAGTGATTCATCTTTTCTAACAAATTAACAATGATATCAAGTAATATTCTTATTTCGCCTTAAAGATCTATAGGTAGTTTTAAAGTATAAATTCCTCTCAAATTCAGGATTTTTTCTATCTTTAAGATGCAAAATGAAGAGAAACTTGAATTTGTTTTAGAAACTATAAGGGTAGCTCAATCACTTAAAATAAATTTCATGTTGATGTTGATCTCGGTAAGCTTTTTATGGCAGTTTGAAAATGATCCAACTTTAAAGCATACGGTATTTTTTAATTTTTCTAAAGTTTATTTTGAAAGATATCAACATGTAATTACGCTCTTAAGTGGTTGAGCTACCATTCTAGCTACCAAAACATTTTCTAGTTTCTTTTAATTTTGTTTCTGAAAGACAAGAATAATCCGAATTCGAAAATCACCTGTCCATAAACAGTCTTAACATTGATTCCACTAACAAATTTTCAAGATATTTTTTACAATTGAAAATGCACGTTCACGTGTGGTACACGTGCATATCCATTGGTAAAATATATTGCATCACATGTTGTAAATGAAGTAAAATGGTTTTGCTGATGTCACTTGATGCGCATATGGGCCAGTATTAAGCTACATCACATGTCTTGAATGGGACCTTTTATTGCATTTGAGACTAACTTTCAGGTCTCATATATTATTCATAAAATCCATTGTTAGAAATATCCCTTTGGATATCAGCAACCAAATGTATATAATGAAGCAAATTCACACCGAAATCCTGTATATTATTAACAGATTTAGTGATCAATGATCATGTGTGTGTGTATGTTCAATGGTGGTTTTTCATTTGATGGATCGCTTTTACTCGATAGGTCTTTTATTCATTCAAACCACAGAACATTCATGTTTTAGCTATTGTCATATCTACTATTTTATATGTAGCATGTACGCCTACTATAGGGATAAAGTTCGGGGACCTCCTGTTGTGAAAATTGATCATGTACTCTGGTTTTTATACTAATGTTAAAATACATGTATATAAGCTACACATATGACTTTCATTGCATATTCATTCAGATTGTATACGATGGTGATTTCGCTTTTAAAGTTATTGACTTAAATGAATAAGAATTTGCATGGAATTGACCCTTTACAAACTGTTTGCCACAAAGAAAAGTACTTTAGTTAATACCATTATGTATTTGGTTAGTTATGTGTTTTTTTTTTAATTTCACCCATTGAATTTGTATTCTTAATAATTGCTAAGTGAAAGGTAGTGCTAAACTTATGAACTTTTTATAGGAAGTTTCATGCAAAATTCCGAGCAAAAGGCCATCATGCAGTTTTGACTTAGCCATAAATTCTTCAAATAAATCCAATTTTGTGAGATTCTTGCCTATTTGGTTTTCACTTCGTGTGTGTGTGTGTGTGTGTGACCAGTTAAAGCCCATTTTCTTACAGTTAGGAACCAATTTCAAAATTTGTATGCAAGCATGCATTTTTTAACCAATATGCGTTTTACGGGGCTGGCAATATTTATTGGGTTCTCGGTTGTTGTTACACTAGATTGACACTCTCCTACCTCTCGAGTCTCTTATCATGTCACACCAACTATTCACTGTGTAACAATTGAACTCATTTCTATTCCATACTTCAAATGTTTCTCTTCTATCACGCGTGAAATGTTGCGTTTATTTCACATGATGAAGGTGGTCTCTCTTTCTCCCCTCCCCCTTTTTTCTAAACTCCATCTCAATACATTGATCGCCAATGTAACGTATTCAATTCAAGATATATCTCCTTTACATATCGTGTTCAAAAGTTATTCTTGGGGTGGTGACAACGAGGTTTTTTTTCTTCTTCTTCAGTCTTTTGATTTGTTCTCTCCCTACCTTGGTTCTATATCATAATGCATCAAGTGTTTATGTCTGTTTCGAATGCAATGGATTACCAGCACCACAATCTGTGTTAGGCATAGAGCTCTGAATTTCTCTTATGTTGTCACGATGTCCTTTAGGGCTAGGCTACTACTGTTAGGTACCAAAAGGTCCTAATAATATAAAGAATAGAAGCTGGCGTGATCGATATAGTATACTCTCATTGTGTAGCTAATGCCAAAGAATAACATTCATGTTATGGATATTATTGATTCATTCTCCCTTTTGCAAATGTATCACTAACTGTGTGAAAATGGGTACCAAAATGGGCCTCATGATGGGTGGTACCTTTGGTTGGTGGTGCCTTTTGTTATTTTTATAAGCTTTATGTATTTATTTATTTTGTGACAAGCTGCAGAAGACCAATTTTGATATCAAAGCTGAACAATTAAAGGAGTATTAGGCAATGTGAACGAAGCCTATAACAACTAGACATTGGGCTATATGGTTACAACAAAAGTAAATGCTTTTACTACTAATTCTGTAGGAAATACTGCAGTCCATATGATTAAAAAGGTTGACCAAAAGCAAAAACTAAAAAGTAAAAGTAAAAGCTTTGAATCTTACTTTTAAGTACAGAAGTAATTACGTTAGTAATTAATAAATGTGTTTGTAACATGAATAATACAAAGTAAATGTTACCAATGTATAGTAAATGCTAGTAAATATTCAAAATAGCTATTTGGATCAACCTGATTATTGTTTGTTTCTATGTTCTATGTATCTTTGTTAATTATACCAAATTGCAATGCTCTCAGTCTAATATGAACTTCAATAAGCCTATAGCACTCACTGTGATAATCCTAACATATACTACATAATAAGAGCAAACGGTTATTCATACCATTTGAAGCATTTGCTTTTACTGTTACTTTTTTACTTTCAAGAGCTTGGATTCTCTTATTTTAGGTTTTATGTATATTGCCTAGAACTGTAGTAGATCTAAATGTACAGATTTAATTTGGTATTTTTGTTTTGTATATTGTCTAGTACTTGTGGAAAATAACAAATTTTTCACTTTGGTTGTAACTTAGTAAAAAAAAAATGTTTGTTTTGAGTTGATGGTTAAGAGAAGTAATGCATCTGTTTCTATAAATGTTTTAGATTATAAGGCTGAAATCTTCTTAGATTTATTTATATATGTTAACGAAAAAGGAAGCTAGCTGCTAAAGAAAAGTCTGTGGTTAACATATTAAAGTCTATATAGAGATGTAGATCATCATCATCATCTCTTTCTCTTTTTGTGTCGTTTTGTTTGTTGGGTCTCCAAACAGATTTTCAATTCCAAGTGAAAGTGTTTTCAGTATTTATCATGTCTACAGGGCATTATGGGTTTTTTTTATATACACGATACATTTATTTATCTAGTTATTTTCTCTTTCTCTCTCTCTCTTACTACCTTTCTCTATATCTCTCTTCCTCTCTATCTATCTATCTCTCTCTTTTCATTTTTAAGTTTGATATTCAGTAAAGTTTTTTATTCATGAAATAGATGGCTATTAAAACACATGGTTGCAAGCACTTAGTCTAAAAGGGGAATCATGTATTTTTCTTGCATTTTCTTTTGTGTAAAAGAAATATTAGATAACATGTGTCTTGGGTATGTAGGCCTATGTCGCATACATACTGTATATATTATACATAGTATTGCTTTTTTCTTTCTTATTCAGACATCCATTTTCTCCTTTTTTTATGAAAATGAATTCATTTTTTATCTTCATCGTTTAATGAATTGTTGATTCTTAACATTAGGGTTATATCTTATCATTAGAGCTTATTATGTATTGCTACTATGACATTTCTTATTAAAATATTAATGATGCAATCGTATGAGTTAATTAAGATATGATTTTTTCTGTCTTTTTTTACTTTAAAAAATAATAGATTAATATTCTTTACTTTTATGTTGATTTTTTTTAAACACATTCCAAATGTATGTGTTCCTTTTTTTTTAATTGTTTCTCCTAATTTGCATACGATAAGCTTCATTTTAATGGTGTGAATTCTTTAATTAAGTTTCTAAAACATTTTTATCTTATGAATGTATGTGCCCTTGTTATTGAAATTATATTTTAATTTGCATCGATATCACTGAAGAAAATCGAGAAAATAGATTCAAGGTAATAGGTTAATAACAATGGTTTTCAGTTTTGTTTTGCTCACGGCACTGTAATTTTTACCTGAAGAAATCGCGGCACACCTAGCAAACCTATTGGCCCACTAGCGTGTCCACATTACATCATTTGTAAACCACTGGTTTTGTGCGTCCGTGTAATAGAAAACTAAGAAGAGTATTAAAGTTAAAATTTACTTGACAATATTAGATTATATTAACACATTAAATGTAAAATCCAAAATTGTGTGGCACATTTAGAAAAACTCACGGCACACTATAGTGTGTCCATGGCTCACCCTTTGAGAATCACTAATCTATGGGATTCGGAACATTAGCCAAAATGGTTCTCTGCAGCTACTGTACATTGACAATAATGAATCGTTAAATTCGTTATTGACTTCGGGGAGAGCTCATTTCTGAGATTTAGAAATTTCTTCAGTTGTATTTAACTATTTTTTCTTGTTGTTATTATTGCTAGGTATTTTGATATTTATTTTAATTAGCTATTAGTATTCAAACTCTTGAGATGAAGTTTTAGTTATTCATTTTTATTTATTTCTTTCTATAATCTAAAACTTGTTTTTTAATCAAAATATATTAAATGATCCCATTAATTTGATAAAACGTTTATTATTATTCTAATTGAGGCCACGTATTTTTTAAAAAAAAAATGATAATTAATTAAAAACACAGTGTGAGAGGAGGACAATTTTAATTGAAAGAAGTTGATATCATCTGTGTGTGTGTGTGTGTGTGTGTGTGTGTGTGTGTGTATATGGTTGAATAAGTGAAGTTTTATATTGAAGTTGGACACACTCAAAATGTGAAATTAACAATATTCAAACATTTAATTGAATTTGGGCTATGACCTTAAAAGAAAACAGTTGAGAATCGAAATTCAGGTGCTGCTAACTGCCAAACCATGCATGATATAAGTGTAGAACTAACTACCTTTAAATTGAGTGGAGGTTGTCATTCTTAATTAGATCTGTTTTTCTTTTGTTCACTGTATTTCTGAAGGTCTACATTAGATCTAGGGAATGATTGTTGTTGTTGTTGTTAGTTTGTATAATAGATTTCAGATGAGAACAAAAAATAAATATACTTCAATTGTGTTTATTTTCAAAAGGGTTGAATATAGAAATGAATTAGCGACCTACAGAGCCAAATTAATGTAAAAACGATGTATTTAAAAACACACTACCTTTTTAGAATTAATGTAGTTGTTATTGCTCAGCATTATCACCTGTTTTGCAAAGAAAACAATCAATACTCGATCAAACGCTTTCATTTTTTTTATTCTTCTATATAAAACTAAAATTCCTTTACACCTGCCCTTTAGCTGTCACTTTTTTTTTCTCGCAACTTTTAGCTCTTGATTACATTTGAGAGGGAGATCTGATAGAATAAATGAATGATGATGATAATGATGATGATGATGTTGCACAAGATCGATGGATGCCATGCCATCATGCTTGTTATTGAGTGCCTTATAATAAATTGTGGTGCCAATTTCTGTCAAATGCCTCAATTATTATAGAATTTCTGCTTCATTTTGTAGTTTAAAATACACTCGTGTGGAATTTGATTTTTTTTTTACTATATTTTTTATAAGATTATTGTACCATTTTTTTTTTAGAATTTCTTGTTATGATGATGGCTGAAACTGCATTGTATTATGGTGTTAAGGGCTACCAATGAGGTGTTAGCACCGCCCAAAATCTAGAGTTATTTCAATGGTGCTCACGTATACACCATACATATATTGTTATAAAAAATGTTGTATAGGTCTATAAAAGAGATAATCAGACGTTATATATAAGCTAATACTGCCATATGTGTATATATAGACCTATATATATATATATATATATATATATATATATATATATATATATATATGTGTGTGTGTGTGTGGGTTGGTCTTTTTTTTTCTCTAAAGCAAATGGCCCTTTAGACGACAATTGGTAACGGAATCGTTTTTTTTTTCTTTTCAAAAGGTGTAAAATGAGGGTTTTCAACATGATTTGTTACGGCCAGATGTGGGCCTTTATAGGCCCCTAAGTAGGTCTTATATGTAAAATAGACCTGCATGGGTATATTCATATATTGTCACATTCATAAACATGGACCCTTTTTTTCTTCTGTATAATGGCCCCCTTTCAGTTTAAATGTATAGTCATTTTCTTATGATTTATTTCATATTGCCTTGTAACATTTTTTTTTACTTTCTCAGTATTATTTGCAAATAAGGACTCATAAATGTTGATCAGTAACATTTTATGCATTCAACATTTGAAAATGGTATTTCATTATATTGGCCACACCGGTTCTGGTGAGGCGCATTTCTTTGCAAGTTATATCTCTCAGCTGCCTAAAAAAAAGTTACACATTTGGCCACCCTTGTGGCTGTCTTATACACATATAGCTTTCTACAGACTCCATAAGAAATGGTATAATTTTTTTATTGTTATTGTTGTGTTTTTTCTGTATGAAGTTTCCTTCAAACTTAAAAAGACATAAAAATATGAAATATATATTATATATATTTATACAACAATGGAGGAAAAAAAGAACAGAATACTTTGCATATAGATGCTGCTGTTATCTATATATTAAGTCGGTGTATAAAATTTAAATGGAATGTTATATTTTCTTGTAAATGCACATATATACATAATAGATCTTATAATATATAAGATATGAATGCCTGATATTTTTGGTAGATTATCATTTATGCAGATTTAGCCATCCAGAAACAAGTTGAATGCACATTCATTGCATTTCTTTTCATTGTGCACAGTCTCTTTTACTAGAATTCTAAAAGAGTAGTAGTAGTAGTAGTAGCCAGTACACTAGCTGTCGCATATGAAGAGGAGATTGTGTGTATTGGAGTAGGCTATAGAAGAGTTTTATTCTTCTTTTCAACAAGTCACAAACAATTTGTATCCAATAGGTTTTTTGGAATATGGTCTTATGCATATTTGAAAAAAGGTTCCTAACCATCTACCATGTCCAAACCGAGTTTTTAGCAAGATCAACTGCAATATTAAAGAAACTGTGTACTGCTCAGGCAATTCAAATTTATTTTATTTTCTGGGATACAAAATAATCTCTTGTAGTAACGGTTGCGACAGTGGTACTAGTGGTAATTGTAATCATAGTGGTAATAGTAGTCATAGTGGTAATACTGTAGTAGTCATAATGGTAATAGTAGTAATAGTGGCAATGCTAGTAATAGTGGTAATACTAGTAATAGTGGTAATACTAGTAATAGTGGCAATAGTGATTGCAGTAGCAATAGTAGTAACAGTATCAATAGTAGTAATTGTATAGCAATACAGTAGTAGCAATAGTGGTAATAGTAACAATTGCAGTAATAGTAGTAGGCTTAGAAGTTAGAAGTGGTAGAGGTTGTAGTAGTAAAAAATTGTATTAGCAATGTGTGCACTAAATTGGGCTAACCTTAGCTAAGTTCTCAAGTGCTTTGGTTAGAGCTTGGAGCAAGGGATTCAAAAGTGTTTGATCGATTTTGAGACACAGTGTAAATCTTTTTCAGTCAAATTCAGTTTTTCTAAAACAAGAAACTAACACAAGCATGTTTGACATAAGATACTATACCATATCACTGAATGACCGATTGGTGTTTTTCTTTAAATGTCCGTTTTGCAGGTGGCCCACTAAGAATGCCTTTGATTTGTTCCGTTTCATCATTTCGAACCATCTTGAAAATAATTTAACTCTTGTGGTCATTACTCTTTTTTTTTTCTTCTCTTTGTATGTACAGTGTATATATATATATATATATATATATATGTATATATATATATATATATATATATATATATATATATATATATATATATATATATATATATATGGGAAAGTGAATTTTCTCTATTTATTTGACCATAATTAACTTCTTAATGGTGCGTTTTAAGGAGGGTTGTCAAACAGAAATCTCTGTTCAAGTGTGTTGTTGTTAGCATTATGTAGGTGGTTGGTTGGTTGGGGGTGTAAAAACTGTAGGGACCTATACTGTATATAGAGTTACAAAGGAGGTAATGCCCAATTAAGTGTGTCTTTGGGGACAGTGTCTTTTTAGTTGTGGTCAAACTGGACCAAGATTTACGATGTGAGTCCATAATCATTTGGTGGGTCTTATTCACATACATGTATGTACCGTTATATCCCTTGTGTTTGTTTGGATATAGTTGCATGCAAAATACTATTGGTGAAGTTAGTTTTCTGCCTCAAACAGATCACATTTCTTGGTATTTAAGTTTTATTTCTAAGTCGTTTTGTGGTCATCATGGTCACATCATGTGAAAGTTGCAAACATTAAAAGTGCGGCAAATTGTGTTTGGTATATGTTTATGCTCATATGCCTGAAGATTTGCAGGGCCATTTTTTATAAGAAGATCAAGGGGCTTCATTACAGAAAGGCAATAAGACTGTCATATGATGGTAAATTGTCATATATAGCTCATACCATTGTAACAGTCACTAAAGTAAATTACAAAATATTATTATGACAAATATTGTCATATGAATGGCATTGACTGGTGTACATAATATAATGATAGTCATAAAATAATTGATCACAAGCAGTGACATCATAAGGAATGTTTGTTACAATTTTATGACCTTTTCTGTAATGAGAGGTCTCAGCTCTAGAAGAACAAGAGTCAAACAAATCTGATAATTAATTTAATATTTTCTTTTCTAACTTTGTAATATAAATAATAAATAAATATTACTAGTGCATCTTAATTTACAAGACATTTGTTTCATATGGATGTAAAATTTAAGAAATGTCGAAAAGTTTTATTAAAATCTATTTTTACGATGTTTTTCTTCTTCAACTATAAAATAAACTAATAATATGGTTAAACAGTCATAAATTATTCTAATAATACATTATAATTATGATCAATCATTTTAATAAAAATGATTTATGTATAAATTATAGGTTACATACATAACTTTCAAGCAAAATTTTACTTCCATTTGATTATGAATAATGTTTTAGTAATTATATAATTATTATTATTTATAATGCTTTTTTTACTTCTATTGTATAAGATATATACCATGCACGCTAAAGGACAAATAAAAATGAAAACAGTGCCCTCTACCGAGAAAAGGTTTGAATTTTTTTTAAATTCATTTATTTAAAATTATTTCAGTTATTATTAATTAATTTTAAATTGATTGATTTATAGTTTTACTTCGTTTTATGTGTAATTTTTTTTACATATATTTAAATTTATGCTACCAAAAACCCAAATTTGTATTTTTCATAACTCCTCTTTCTTGCATAAATTATGCATAATAATAACAAATGTTAATAGAACAACAATGACCACATTTGATATTTCGAAGTAAACAAGAAAAAAAAATCAGAGAGATAGATGATTATATTTTATTTCAGCTATTTTAACGCATTTTTTCTTTATAATTTTGTGTCTGATATGAAGTTTTTATCATATGACACAAAACCTCCCATTTTTCATATAATGTATACAATTTTTCTTGATCTCGTCATAATAATGAGAGTGTGGTATATCAAACAACCAATAAACGTGCGCGCCGCCTGGAGGGCTGCAGCATTATTATTATTATTATTATATTATATATATACTCAATAGGAAAAATGATCATATATATGTAATATATAGAGAGAGTGACTCCTGTGACAGGCAACCAAAAAAAAAAAAAAAGAGAGAGAACCGGGTGAAGAAACCTCGGCTCTAACACATTGCATTTCAAATGGACCAATAGCGTTCGAGCATTAAGCCTCAATAAACATTTTGCGTGTGCTAATTAGCCTATCAGGATGCCGGGCCAACTCCCTAATTGCCGACCTCGTCTGCACCTCCGATCTCGGCTGCTTGCATCATCATCATCATCATGATGGCCATGGCTGTCTATGTAATGGACGCAGTACAATAATAGAACGCGCCAAAAAATTATGCTGCTGTTCGTTGAAACCGTGCTTGCTGTTTTTGGCTTCGTTTCGTTTGGCTTGCTTGCTTTTTGCTTGTATACTTTCGACCTGCATTCTACACCCATTATGTATAAGGAACGTGCATAGAATGCAAGGGTATTACAACTACTACTACTACTACCACCACTACTACTACTACTACTACTACTGAGCTTCGAACTTGTTGTATATATTACAAACGCGGACACTCACTATATTGATACATTGCTCTTGATTTTTTTTCTTTTTTGAGGAGTAACTTTTGTGTATTTTTATTTTGGCTTAGTGTGCTTTATGGTTTTTAACTTTTATACATGGACACATATGATGATGATGATCAGTATTCTACTACAACTAGGTCCATAAGGTGGTTTGGAAGTTGTGTATTGTCCAGCGGTGAACAACATTCACTTTTATCGACGTCCAGCCACGGAACTGTTTTGTTGTTTTGTTTTGTTTTGTTTTTTGTTGGAGACAAAATAATAACGGCTGCTGCTTCATCTCATGACCTTCTAAAATAGACGTTTTGTTGTTTTTACGAGGAATGTGTCGTCGTCGTTTTGTTAATTTTTGCTGATTTTTTTAATGGTGGTGCTAAACTGTTATTTTAATATTGTGTGGACTTCAGAAAAGTTTTTTTTGTTTTCAATGGAAAGAAAAAGATTTTGAGTTAAAAATTTACCTTCAAATTTGAATCTTTTTTTGTTGTCTTCTAAGCTGCTGCAAATATACGAATTTTCATGTGGACACTTTTATTTTGTAGCATAATTTTGAATATAATTGTGGTTCAATAACAGTTACAGAAATTGTAATGAGGTTTAGTATAATATTTTTTTCAATTTATTATATAGTAATTGTTTAAAATCATGGTTTGAAGTGAGTTCCAAAGTGCGAGCGAGCGCAAAACAGCTTTGCCTGGTTTCCAAACCTCGCATTGCCGCGTCAAATAAGTTAAGATCGACGTTGATTATTTTGATTCTAGTTAATTAATGAACTGCATTGAAATACCAAAAACCTACAGAGAAACAATGATGCCACTTGCACCAACACCAATTATTCCGGTGCCCACAAAACCAAAGATCGGATTTACGATCGAATCATTAGTAGGAAACGGTAATTTATCCAATTTATCCATTGATAATTCACCGCCTTCAAGTCATGATAGTCGTCCGAGTAGCAGCAGTAGTAGTTGCGGCGATGACGGAGGCGGCAGCGGTGGTGGTGTTGACGTTGGTGGCGGTGATAGTAACCATCGAATGTCAAGTCCGTTTTCTCTAATGCGGAATTGTAGAGATGAGAAGCGGCCGAGGTCAGAATCGCCACCGTCCGTTTCTTCCCTCAACCACCATCACGGCCACCACAACCATCATCATCATCATCACCATCACCATCATAACCATCACCGTCACGGGTCGTCTTCAACTGCCGCTGCGGCCACGGCATCTTCTTCTTCGGCAACTTCACATGGACGATCGAACAATGTTCGCAGTGAATCTCCGCCTCCTCCTCCGTCTTCTGTGTCACCTGTTTCCAGTCCATCGGTACAATTTTCTTGTCCTCAACAACAGCAGCAACAAAGTACAATACATGTTCCCACAGCCTCAATGCCCCAAAATCCTTTTCTGGACACACTTACCTCACTAAAGGGCATCTATGCTCCAGAACCCACCTACACGAACGGTATGTTACCGAATCTTATGGGACCTCATCATCAATCGATGTCCTGTTCTCCTATGGGTCATGTTCCACAACATTCCATGTTTCCAGGGCTGTCCCCGCTCTTTTTAGGAAATATTGGCACGGTTGGACCACATCAATTGCACAGAGAAGCCTATCCGCTTTATCCGTGGCTCTTATCAAGGCAGGGAAGGTTTCTTGGACATCGTTTTCAAGGTAAGATGATACTAAAAGTCTTATTTCTAAATTCCTGAAGGTAATTTGTAAAAAAAAAATAACGTGTTCGACTCTGAAATATTTAGAAATTCCTGGCACTTTTATTTGGAAATTGTTGAATTGTGAGTAATAACACATGGTCAATGGTCATATTTTGTTGGTCTTTTTTCATAAAGGGAATGAATAGACACATCTTAAAACAAATAAAATTACTCAAGTTTGAGTCATTTTAAGTGAGAAAATGGATGTGATTTTTGTTATATATATATACTTAAATCTCCATGCTGTCTTAAATGGGCCCCCTCATTATGGATACAAAACCTACAATTTAAAGTTTTGTAAAACTTCAATTTTGTCTTTTAGCGAAATAATAGATAAGGTGGTGTTTTTGTAGCTTAAACAATAGAATTATTCTTTATCGAAGATATCTACTCCAATTTTTGAGGGTTTTTAGCTCAAATAATTGTCTCAATTTGGGTAATGAGAGGGTTTTGAAGGAGAGGGGGGAGGTCTAAACTTGATATTTTCTGTTTTTGTAAAGTGTTGTGGTCATATGATGATGATGATGGTGATGCTGATGGTGGTCATAACAGCATGGATTGCTAATAATTTAATGTTTGGCAGTTTGTTGGAAATTTTAACTGATTTGATGCCCAAGGGTTTTTCGGTTTTTCTCACCATCATGATGATGATCATTTCGAGAAAGAGACTTCCTGTCCCTGTATATGAGGAGAGAGAGAGAGAGAGTCCTTCTTGAAGGATAGATACTTTAGTTTATGTAATGAATCTAATGATGGACAAAGGGTCGTGGGCCGGCTTGCGTGGCCGTTAAATACGCTTCTTATACATATACACTATATCATCAGAATGTCTGTATGTTTTTTTACGAAAAAAAAAAAGAGACCAAAGTGGTCGTTTAAAGAGATAACGAGCCTTTAAATGTGTGAGTTTGAGGGATAAATGTGATTACTGTATACTTATTAGTAGACCCTCATACTTTTGAAACCAAATAATTCCCTTCCAGGCTCCATATAAGAGTCTATATAGGTTGGACCCTGTCATTATAGCACACTTCGGATATAAAGTATATACAAGGACCCAGATTTTTTTTTAAGTGGTATAGCCCTAGAAAAGATACTATTATGCATCAAAAATGGTATAACAAATCAAATGTGTTATGAATTTAGAAATCAGTATTGACTAAAAACCTATATAAACTCTTAGGTGTGTCGGACAGTTTTCGAGTTGGTCACTTTTTATGTTCGGTTAAGTGACACATTGGTGGGGGTCTCAGTGAAATCGTTTGAAAAAGTTCAGAGTTAAAATCAGATTTGTCTTTATGATATATATGTATGCATCTGCAACAACATATTTTTTTTAAAAAAAAAAAGATAAGCAGAAATTGCCAAATGCGCAAATGAATTAGAAACAATGGAACAAAACATTGGTTAGTTTGCGTAATTAATTCTAAGCTGCAAGAAGAAGAAGAAGAAATTCAAAGTTGATTTTTTGAAACTTGAAGGAGTAAAAAGGATTCACGGTTTCAACATTTCATGGAAATTCGAAGTTATTAATTTTCCTATTTCACTTGAAGTTGGACTAAAAAAATCGACCAAGTCTTCTGATAACTAGGGCTCGGATTTTGATGCAATATCAACCGGAATGTTTCTCAATTTGTGGCCCAAGTGCCAATTGTGAAGTGACAATTTCGTTTAGATAATAACAAAACAATTGTTCTTTCTAATTAAAAACAATGGTTAGAGGCTAGAACTCTTAGTTGACAACTGACAGTAACCACAGACGTCTAGCCTCTCTACCCAGCTTTTTTGATTAGAAATAACATAATTGCAGTTACTCTAATGATGATGATGATTACTTCACAGTTGGCTCTTGGGCCACAAATTGAGAAACATTCCGGTTGATATTGCATCAAAATTCGAGCCCTACTGATAACGTTAAGAAATTTAAAATTTAGCCATATTTGAAACTGCCCGCATGTTAAGTTTATAAATATTGAAATATACGCGTTTCAGTTCAGCTCTTCTAGTTTCTAAACGACTTTCAAGTTGTTTACAAAACACAGAGTGAATAATATCTGTTTTATTGACGTTTTGACATAAAATACTTAACTGTGATTAACTGATTGATTGGTTAATATACTATAGCAAATATACTACTATATGGGTTTTATCAAAGACTAAGCAAATGTTCACAACACATATTTTGAAATACTAATTATCATTATTAACTAATGAGTCACAAACAATTCACTATACTTTTTGAAATATCTCATTTATTCTGATGATGTGTTTCCCTACTACTAATAAGAATCACAATACTTAATACATTGACTTAGTGAGATTCAGTCACCCAGTGCAAATTATTTACTGCTGCTTTTAATATTCGTTATGTTTAATTCAATTTTGGTTGCAAATCAATTTATTAGGATGTTTTTTTTTCTTTCTTTCGTATCTTGCATTCGTAATATCATCATCATCATCTAAGATTTTTAAAACAAAACAAAACAACGACAACAATGGGTTTAATTTAAATTCTTGGCCTTAAATGGACGGAAGTTTGTGTCAGTGAAAGTTTTGTGGGTCTTGGCGTCAATTAGTCATTGGTCAAGCATGACTTTTGAATATATGGGCGCTTCTTTCTCTTCATTCTGGCTTACATATACTGTATATATTAAAATTTAGAACTTCATGGATGTGGGTTTCTCTCATTAAGCATGTTTTGTTTCATTGTTTTCAAGTGGTTTATATGCGTGAAAAATGGCAATTAAAAATTTTTCATGGCGTTTATATAACTATCTATATGTATGGTATTAATATACTTATGTGGAGAGATGGACACTGCTCTTGAATATTTGCTTCAGGGTCTATGTAAATTAAACCACATGTATTTTGAAAGATTTTCTTTTTTAAAACAATGCTGCCATTTTTTTTTTTTTAGTACAAGGTCCAAAAACTTATCAAGGCGCATGTAAAATTATAATTGCGGTATTTCGTATGTATTAGTGGATTATGTAGCGCCTTCTGTTGTCCATTATTGAAAACTACATGTTTAAAATATTTTTTTTTTTTGCTTTTAAACAAATGTGCTTGATAATAATAATAATAATAATAATAATAATAATTAGGGCTAGGATTTGTATGCAATATCAAGCAAATGTTTCTCAATCTGTGGCCCAAGGGCCAATTGTGAACTTTGTGAAGTAATAATTCAGTTGAAATCAAAAAAGAATTTTTTTTTTCAATCAGAAAACACTTATTAGAGGTTAGAATTCTAGTTGACACATGCTAGTAAGTAACCAGACATTTAGCCTCTAACCAGCCTTTTTGATTTAGAAAAAAAAGCATTGACTCTACAGTTTAATTGCAGTTGCTCTAATGTTGATGTAATTTCACAATTGGCACTTGGGCCACAAATTGCTTGAAATTACATAAAAATCCGAGCCCTAATAATAATAATGGCTATACCACTCACAGATTTCCTATTATTATTATTATTATCATTATTATTATTATTATTATTATTATTATTATTATTATTATTATTATTATTATTATTATTATTATTATTATTATTATTGTGAGATTTACCTCCACCCCTTTCTCTCTTTTTTTCTGCGTCTAAAAACAGAAAACAATTCAAGACAATGGCATAATATGGGTTTTTGTACGCCATAATTGAGAATGGGTTGATTAAGTGGTGCCATACGCCGACAATTTACATAAATTGTCGGTTTTTATTAACTTCCGCAATTTAACGTTATTTTTTATACTGTATATTGTCATTTGTAACGTGATCTTCATTGTAGTTGGTTGTATTTTTTTTTTCGGTAGTAAGGGTATAGGAGGTGGGTTGGGCGGAAATGTTTTTAATTTTGTCCATCATTTGTGACAAAAATGGGATGTCATTTTTTTGTTTCGAGTTTTGTCGTTTCTGAATTTGGCAAAAGATCTATAAGTTTTTTTTTTTCTTTCTCTAGGTCTTTTTTTGGCTAATGTATAATTTGTGCCCTATGTTCACGTCATACAAAATTTAAATGTACTGTGTATAGCGTGAATTCATACCATAAAAAAGTTTTTAGATGTACGATTTTTGTAAAGATGGGCGGGGGGGAGGAGGGGTATACGATGTTTAAATGTGAGCTATAATATAGAGGGCTATATTATTTTTTTTTTCGTAAATTATAGGGTGTCATAATCACTCCAGGGAAGTCTTACAATTTAAATAAATAGTTGATAGTTAAAAGGGAAAAATTATTCATATGATTATTTTTAATACCTCGGAGAACTGAGGAGTTTTATCACATATATTTCATATCTCAGAAGGCCGATTATGCATTATGCAATGGGACAATATGCAAAATGAAATGAAATAGACAATGAAATTTTATTTCATGTGAAATCTGAGCATGTTATATCAAAAAATTCTCAAGTTTGTTGACATTTGGACACATTTCTTACTTATGTGTAAACGTATTGGTTAAGTTTTCAGCTGAACTTAAGACTTGAGAAAATAATTATTTAAGTTCTTTAAAATACAGCTTCAACCCAAGTAACATAACATGTTGGTCCAATGTGTGAATTTATGTTGACAGTAATGGCAACCAACATTTTGTCCAGCACTTGACAAATTTAATGTTGGCTCAACGTTGCAAAAAATACTTATGGCCCACTTAATGTTGGCCCAGAAATCATAATGTCAGTCGTTGATAACAGATTCAACTATATCTTTGAGCCAACAAGTAGACTATAGCCAATAGTGGGACCAGCGGCCAAACACAACGTTGGTCGTATAATTGTGCCAGTATGTTTACGTAAACCCCGAATAATTTTAAGCCCGAAAATGTCAAGAAAAATCTTGTAACTTGAACTTCAACTTGAATTATATCAGCAAATTTCCAAAATAGAAAAATCCTGTTTTAGAGAAGGTTCAAGTTGAAGTTCAACTTGAATTTTTGGCCCTTAAACGTTTCGGCATGTATAGTCTATATAGTTTGTGGGTTGAGTACGTTGACCACCACCACCACCACCACCAACCACCTTTTTATATATAGCTAGGTCTACACTGATGACTCTTGATGAGTGACTTGTTATCAAAGTTAAAGGCTGTTCATTTAATTTAATCTATTTAAACATATAAGCGTTTTCACATTTAATTTAAGAGTCACGCAACTGATGTTCTAGTTGCATGTGATACACAGAGATTGTCAGATTCATTACTCGCACTTAAAATTTAATTGGAAAGCTAGTTTTGGCAACACTTTATGAGTTGAATTACATATATCTGACAGCTATATATACGTGATGAGGGAAATTAAAGGAGATTTTGTTTGTTGGGTTGGGGTTGGTGGTGAGAGGGTATAAGGGAGAAATGAAACCAAAGATCTTTTACTTTTATATCTATACTGTTCTTCACAATATACATCTATATGTGTATTAAATGCTTTTACATGATTTGTCATTGTGTGAATTAGAAAATTGCTTCATAAACATGAAATCCATACATGATGGATTTGATGTTTTATGTTTTGAGAATGTTTTTCATTCTATCTTGATGAAGTATTGAACTTTTTATTTCTTTCTAGTTTTTAATGGTAGGTGGTTACATATGTTATTGGTGTAAAATTCAAATCCAATTTATTGTTAAATAGTTCCCCAAGGATCAGTTGGGATCAATTGGTGTATCGGATTAGGGGAGGAAGAGTAAAATTGTCATTCGAATTTCATATTGAATTGTCAATGACGGAAAATAGGATGAAATTGTGTATCGACCTGTGGATACAAAGATGGCCATTTCGTTACCTTTTGTTTGATCTTTTTTTTTTTATTCAGTCGGTTTACATAATTGCTTGAACATGAACTAAGGGAAGAATCACACATGCTGAAAAAAAAAAAATCCCACTTTGTAAGGCGTTTAGCAAGAGCGTCATATATCTGAGTGCAAAGGAACACAAATTATATTCCTAATTATATTTTTTTTTGGTTGTTTTTCAGCATGCGTGATTCTTTCCTTAATACTTTGCTCATTTTATACACATGCTTACTAAGATTGTAGGATTGCATGCAATAATACTCTTATGGAATATTTTTTATGGAATTATGTATTCATTATACTGTATTATGTTGCGATATGGACCTATATACATACATTGTAGTAGTGTTTTAAAGGTAAACAGTCGTAGGCCTATAGGTCCTACATTTATGTTATCAGCGTTTAGACAGGCTGTCAATATACTGTATTATTATCATTATTATATTTGGTTATCATTGCATAATTCATGATTTCCTGAATCCATAAAGATGTGTTTGCGATTCGTACAGTATATACAGTGTACATGTATAATGCACCCATTTGGTATCTGAGCATAAGGTTTACTTATTATTATTAATAATATATTTTAAATTTCGATATCTAACTGTTTATTAACTTTATAGAAAAGCTTGTACAGAGTGTGACAAATGTCGTTAAAAAACATCTTGGGCCATTGTAAATAAATAGGTTACATTAGATTTCATGGGAGAATAAGATTATTTGATTTTGAAAAACACGAATTTGACTTTTCCAAATTAATATTTATCAAAGTTATAATCTAATTGAAAGTAAGATGCATGGTTTACGAATATAGCTTATTTTCGAACTGTGTTTATTCTGCTTTTCGGGAGCAAAATTTAAGAGAAACTAGAAAGTGTTTTTGAATCTAGAAGAAAAGGGTAGCTTAATCACTTATCTTCTATTGGCATTTTCATATTGATACTGTAATGATACATTTCAAAATAACCTTTTTATGAGACATGAGACAGAATAATCAAAGAGTTTGAGATGCGTTTACACTGTAAAACCAACCTGAACTCATTTATATTTTGTTTCAGTTTGTTCTGTTGCAAACTGTACAACTATTCTGTTAATAATTTTTGGTAGCAATTTTTACTGAGTATATAATAAACTAAAATTGTTGGTTTTAACTTGACTTGCTACCGGTTTTAAAATTTCCGTTCGCATTCATATCATGAACAACAACAAAAATTACTAAAAAGGTTGTTTCTATTTGTATAATTTTTATATAAAGAGCTAATAAATATATCTATAGCAATGGCGTGACTATACATGATGGGAACAACTCAGGTTGAACTTTTCTTATATAATAATAAAAGATGGATAATGCAATAAATAGAAACAGAAAAAAAGAAGCCTTTTATTAAGTTGAATGGGCGGGATTTATGTTGGCAGGTTATTTAATATATTAGATTGTATTATGGTGGGTCCCTTCTTTTTTTATTTCTCAAATTGTCTTCTGTTGTGTGATAATAATAGTGTTTATGATGATAAAAAATGGCAGAAAAGATATCAGTGAAATGCTAGGTTTTGTATTTATTTGTCTAGGCATTTTTTTTTCTCCATATATATATATATATATATATATATATATATATATATATATATATATATATATATATATATATATATATATATATATATATATATATATATAACCATCTGTAGGTTTGTAGGCCTACAGAGTAGACTGACTGTACATTTTCTCATTGTCTATAGGCCTACTACATTGTTTTAACCACAATGCATATAACTGTGTAATACTCCCATCATATATGTATACAATTTCAAATTTATGTTTGAAGTTAAGAAATAATAGTTTTCAAATTTCTCAATTAGGTTTGGCGTTTTCTTAAACATGACGTGTTCATCATCATACACACACCTCAGCTATTATTACAAAAAAGAATTATGGTTTGTCGGCCATCTTCTTTTACAGCTGCTGTTTTCATTTTATTTTTTTTTGCTTTTATTGGTGTTATTGAATAGGACCTATTGTTGTTATTATTAATTTAATATTAATTACTTAAATGTGATGGATTGACATATAGTAGGTAGTAGGAGTTTTTTTTATAAACGTTTATTGAGACGTTTAAACCTATTGTTTTACAATAATAATAATAAGCGAGACGATTATTATTTCATAGACGGGTTTTTATGTTTCCTGAATTTAAAATGAGACTTTATTGCAATTTAACACCCATATGTTGTAATTAGTATTTAACAACCTTAAATATAGAGGGCGGATTTCCAGGTACAAAATCAAGTAAGCGTTTCTCAACATGAGGCTCAAGTGCCAATACAACATCATTCCTCACTAAACTTTTTCAAAGCCTTATTGATTTGTTTATAGAATAGAATTTGGGTCTTAGGCCGGGCGCAAATTAGGGAACCCGAATTATGATCACATGACAAGAAAGTAGTTGCTGGCACACAATGGTTGCTTGTTCCCTCTGCTCACTATGCTGAGCAGAGGCAACATCCACCTGCTACTGTTGCAAGCTACCATTTTGGTGCCTGCAACTGCAGTGGTGGCGCTAGTGTAGCATCACCAGCAACAGTCTCTGGGGACTGTTGCTGGTTACAAGCTCATTTTGTTGCCTAATTTGCTACGGGTCTTATGTTGAGAAACACTTGCTTGATTTGTATCTAGAAATCCGCCATCTAAACAAAATGATTGCAGGATGGATAAAACGTATGTTTAAAATATTTTAAAAGATAATTATTTTTTTCCTCCCAATTTATTTAAAATTAGGTAAAATTTTAGATTTAGCGAGTGAAATTTCGTGCAGAACAATTACTAATTTCGAATTTGGATTTGAAAAATAATTCTGCAAGTAGCCGAGAAGGCTTCGGACAGAGGGACAAAAGTCTAATTGCAGCATGCGAAATGCATTGTCAAAACTCAAAGAGATAAGTAAGTCTATGCTGGTACAACCACAATAACAATTGCAATGTGTATTAATTGGCGCAGCTGAAATAATGCATTATGAGAAAATTAAAGAGTCCCATGAGCTTTATGTAGGTCTCTTAATTTAAAACACTTTGATTTTTTTAAACCCACCCTGGATTATTATTGGTTTGGTTAATTAAATCAGGCTAGATCTTATATCATTTATTAGGCCTACTGTATTTTAAATTGAGTTTAATGGTCAAAACTTGACTAATTATTTTTTTATCCATTTTTGTCCTGGCCTCTTTCTGGCCTTTCATATCAAGATACTTATGATTTAGTAGCTTATTCAATCAATGATAAAACCATAATTAGTAAATGATTCCAGACTATTTTTACATGTGTAATAAATTAATGTGAAAACAATACTGATCTTTTAACCAAAAGTTCAACTTTGGTAGTATTATTGCATAGTGTATAGTCATGTCATCTGTGTTGACTTTAATCTATGTCACGCTTTGAGGATGTGACATTTTTTTCTCACATGGTCCTTGCTATAGTGTCTAATGTCATTGGTCCTATATACTGTGTTCTTTCTTGGACCTTTGATTTCTTCTCAAGTATAATGGGCCAATAAAAAAAGCTCAATACGGTTTGCATTAGAAAAAAAAAATAGGAACCAGACCTCGTTTTCCAAATGATGAATGTGGTGATAAATGTTGTCTCATTTTTGTGATTCATTTGATTATGAGTTAGGTGATTCTTCTTTAATTATACTGTAGGCCTATATAGTATACACTTTTAACTAAACGAGAGTTAGCTGTAATGTTTATCTCTGAAGTCTCTGCATTATGTCATTTATTTAATGGCGAGAGGGAGAGGGGGATTTTGAAAAAAAGGGTTTGTGGGTTAGGTTGCGTTTGGCCCATGTTTTAACTCAGCATTTTTTTTTTCAAAAAAAAAGTCTAGTTATGTAACTTGACATTGCTCGGTCTTAAGTTTTGCCTGTTGGAAAATACAACAACCGCAAAACACGATCTTTCCACGTCTTCTTGGGAATAGATCGTTAGGGGTACTTAATTTTTTCTCGAAGGGAGTGGGGGAGTGGGGGGGGGGGGGGTAGAGTTTGTTAAAAAAAAAAAAAGTAACGTCTTGAGTTATATATTGTATATTATGGTATAGTATATATTAGCTTCCGATGTATTTTAGAATGGTGTCCACTTTGGGATGGTGTTTTAGCACGCACTCAAGAGCTTGCCTGCCATGGTGTAGAATTCGTTAGCATTTTAATGGAAGGAATTTAACCAAAAGCCAACATATCATGTCAATTTTTTGTTGAGGATGTTTGTTTCTTTTAGTTGTGGAACCCCAATATACAGTATGTTTGTGAGAGGGATTCACACTGTAGGCAATATCTTAAGAGTGTAAAGTAACCTCATAAGATCACTGAGGGACAAAGATTTACACAACATTTTAAAAAAGACATGATGGAAATTATAAATATTTTACATGGCACCATCATGGTCATCATTACACATTTTGTGTTATGGTCGCATGTTTTTGAATTGAGGGGGGCCTTTCACCTTTGTATAGGGCAGACCCACTCTCCTCTCCCCCCCCCCCCTCCCCTCCCTTTACAGCTTAAAACTTCAACCCACGCAATCATAAAGAACCACATTCTTAGTAACAACAATGTGAATATTGTGTGTGGATTCTTACATATGATGATGATAGTGTTTGAATGTTGAATATTACAAGGAGATAAGTAGGATGCTGCTCTTCTTCTTATGGTATAATGGGAAAAAATGATAACCAGAAAATTATTAGTAGCTTATAACTTGTTATAAAAGGTGGCTTTGAGGTGTAAGAGGGTTTGGCATCATTTAAGAGATAATAGAGAAATTAATCATAAAAATAATTGCTATCAAAATTAATTCGCAGGTGTGTTTTCTTCTTCCAAAAGAAAAACTTCCTGTAAGTAGTACCAGTTGGTACCAAAGATATTCAACCTTCGGCTCATTTACTTAGGATTTCTGGCACGGATAAAAAAAAACTGTGTATAATCAGAAATGTAAATTTTTGTCTTAATTGGTTTTTAACCAAATTTTAAACCAATTAAAAGTCTTCCAATCAACTTTGTCATGTAATTGTTAACATATATGCTGATGTCCTTCAAGGTTTTTATTACTGTTTTTTTATTTCATTGTTGCCTCATATTTTTTTGGCCCTTTTAGATGAAAAGGTTGGAGGTTTTTATTCCATGAATGACTTGCATTGGAAATGTGCCCTGAATTAATTTACGAAGTCAGTATCAAATTTCTTTCCGCATCCAATCAGCAGTCACGTAAATCACGTTAATTGTGAGATAATTTGACGAAATTTGCAACGTTTAAGCAATTATTTTTCGAAATAATTTTTTTCACTGTTTGAATTTTTAACATATCCTTTTTGAAATTTTTTTAAAAATATATTTCAAAGTTGCTGTCACACTTTTAAAATGTTTCACAATATGTTTGTAAGAGGTCACACCAACCAACCAAAAAAAAAAACTATATACTGTAGACACACACGCATTTGCTAATTTTTGTGTGTGTATTTTTGGTGACCGGGGCTAGCAAGACTTACTTCTTGCCTGGGTCATTAGTGAAAAATATGTCACTTGTAAAGAGAAGATATGTCAGACTTTTAGTACATTCGTTACCGTGAATTACGACTAGTAAAAACACTGAGGCAAAAAAAACGAGGGTTGGGCAGAGTAGAGAGTTAGTTAGAGAAGAGGGGGGGGGGGGAAATTTTAGGCAAAATGCCACCTGTTGAACCCAATAATGGCTGACCAGAGGAAAAGAAGAAGAAGAAGAAGAAAAACTCCCACGTTTTGTCGAAGAAGAAGAAAAAGGGTCCTTGATACACAACAGTGTCAATGTTAGACAATACAGACATACATAATGTCTAAACACCATCGTGGTTCATGTGTGTGTATTTGTAGGCCGTGTTAACATGATGTAGCCTATATAGAACAGGGGTCATTCAATACCACCCAATAAGGGCTACATTCATTTGGTGACATTGAAATCGGTAATGTAACTAATGTTTTAAAGGAAAGAAAAAAAAAAGCTGTCTTGTCTTCTACAAGACTTTAAAGTCACATGTAACTTAAGTCCACTCATGAAATAATTCATTGCGTAGTTATGGACAATTTAGAATGGATTTTCTCACTTTTTAGAAAAAAGTTTAGAAAGGGAGAAAAAATGGTAAAAATAGGTTTCGATTTCAAACGAGGTTCTAAGTATTAAGGGTAAATGTAATATTTGGTCTTGTATGTGGATAGGGGTCACTATGCATTCAAGGTATTTTTAGTTATCCATCAAGTGACAAATGATATGATTATGACACAAGAACTTCAGAAAAGCACATAGGGACATAGTTGCAATTCGTAGCAGAGGTGGTCACTTGTCATTAGCCGCCTGCATGAGTGTAAGGGAAATTTGTATTTGGCTCAGATATAAGAGGTGTTTTATTTCTGCACTTGAGGTCGAGGGCCACATATAACAAAATTGCCGAAATTTGTTTATCCATAGTCTAGTTCTCAATATCTATAATTCAATTCTGGACATCCACAATTGAATTATGGACATCTACGATTCAGTTATAGATATCCACAATCCAGTTATCGATATCTACATTTGAATTGCAGATATCAATTATGGATAATAAGCTTTTCCATAATTGGAGAATTTTGACATGAACGGCCTTCCGTAATGGTTCGACCACAAGTGCTGAAAAAAAACGCCTCTATAGTCACAGTGTGTGTACTGTGTGACAATATTTCTTAAAAATAATTTGCCTATTTATGATGGTCGCGACACCTACATTTGCATTTTTGATGTGTTTTTTTAGCAGTTTAGTGTCTTATCACAAAAATTCTAAAGCCCTCACATGTTTATTACCGAGTAGTTTGATTGTGGTGGCCGTTTTTTTTATAATATGGAGGATGTCGTTAGACACCTAATTGTAATGAATACAATTAGTAATTTATTGTTTGTGGCAATTAAAGCTTTTAATGCGAACATATCCTGTTGTATAGAGGCCTCAAAGTATTTTCAAGATTGTTTTTCTTATATTGATAACTCAAACTGGACAATTTTGGTCGGAAATCTTCAGAGTGAGGTTTTTTTTAGTAATGTTTACCGTACGAGGGCGCACGATACTAATTAATTATTATTTTGAATATGGATGGCGTCAGTCTGTCACACTTATGGTTTGAGTGCTAGGAAAGAATTAAATTGTTTGTAGCCTTTTTCGGGGGCTCAAACTGTCTTGTCTTTATCACTCTTAAAGACCTAATTCACACAAATAAGAAAAATGAATAAAAAATTGTTGCCATTGAAAATTATTAATTTTAAGAAGCTGATAATTAGCATATTAATTTTTTCTACCCTCCTCACATACACCCCTTTTTCCCTTTGTTTGTTTTTTTCTTCATTCCCTATTTGGAAATTCTAGTTTTCTTCGAATTTAAAATTTTGGTATGACTATGTGTGTGTCTTTTGGGTGGGCCCTTCCCAATTTTATTATCGACTTTAGATTTTTAATGACATTTTTTTTTTGGTTCTCTTCCTTTTTTTTTTGTCTTCATTATTCGACTAATTACATTATTAAAAATATCGACTACATTAAGTCTTTTAATTATTAATTTAATATGAATGCACATTCATTCATTCATTCATTATATTGATTAAGAATAAAAAGAAAATGATTCTTCATTCCACATTAATCTATTTAACTTTTTTAGTTACTTTATCTAAATGATTATTTGTATTACATGCTTAGCCTATAAGACGGTTTTTATTTTCTTAGAATATTTTATTTTTTTTTAAATAAAACACATATATAAAAATGAAAGAAAGAAACCGTTCCGACAATTTTTTGGTGCTTTCTATCATCATATATACAGTACATATATATATATTGAGTTCGTTAATTATTTTTTTTGGTAGGCTTATTATAATAGGGTTTCAAAGTTTTAACAGTGGACGTAAATCTTGGTAATAGTGACAGTTAGAGAACATTAAATTAGTTTTTGTCCAATGGTTGATTTGGTCATTCATGACACTGGAATTTCAATGGACTGTGATGGTCAACATTTTTTTTTTTCTCCAAATGATGATGATGATGATGGCGGGCAATAATAAAAAAGACCCCACCTCCTTTCCCTCATTTGAACCTCCTCCTCCTCCTCCTCCTCCTCCTTCTATTTCCTTGTGTATTTGGCTCTCTTGGAAATCTATAACTTTTTTTTTTGTCTTGATAGTAAATGGTTTCATTAAAAAAGATAATAAAAGTATTTAGTTTTGCCTTCGATTTTTTAATTGACTCTATCTTATTTTTGTGTGTCGATAACAACTATTCAGTTTGCTCATTAAGACTGTTCTCAATATAAACGCAAAATGAAAACACTTTTGAAAATCTGTCTTATAATATAAATTAATGTTTCAAATCATTCACATATTTCTTGTTGATATCAATTTTTTGATATTCAAGAGGAGGAGTTTTTTTTATTATTATTATACTTGAATATCCATTTGAAAAAAGACCAATGATTAGTCCAACCTCCTCCTATACATATTATTAGCCCGCCCTATTATTATTATTAAGCAGATGTTTAACAACTTTAATGACCGACGACGACGACGACCATCTTTAATAGAATAAGGCTGATATTTCTATCACGCCTTTCAAATTTGCAAATTTTAAATTCTTGATTATTGGCAACTATTATAATATTCTCTCAAAAGGATTTATAATGGGTTTTTTATTTTCTAGAAGTCATTTTACAAGAAACCTTGGCAAGTCTTGCAAAGCATATTATATTTGCAATTGTTTCAAGCAGTGAGCATTTTATAGCATAAAATAATAATCATGCTGGCTACTGTTTTTTTTTCGCAAGACTTCGTGCAAGAAATAAATATAGCTATTAATCTTGCACACTTTCTTGCAAGAAAACGAAAATCAGTATTTTCTTGTAAGACGGTGTGGTGTGCAAGGAACCACTTTAAAGTCTTGCAAGAGTATTTATTATCACATTGGTAATTGCAATTAATTCAAGGACACATTGCAGTGAATCTTGCTTTAAATATATTTAAAGTAAGATTCATATTGAGAATGTGATCGCCGCTTAATATACAAGCTAGGAGTAAATAAGTCATAATTTTGTCGGGGGGGGGGGGTTTACTCCCCCGGGGCGTAACTTTTTTTTACCGTTCTCAACGTATGGCTACCGTAGTCACTTTTGACAACGGTCAGCCCAGTTTCGCCCACGGCTGGTCAGAAGTGGGCCCGGGGTTGCCGACCACTCTGCCGGGTCCTAACCGACCAGGATCGGTCGACGCTTTTTCGACAGTAAAAATACCCATGTTGAGCTGCAAAAAAAGTGCAGCAATTACTGCAACAATACTTGCCAAACTTAAACCTGTGATACATTATAGTAGATCAATATTGTGAGTCTATGATGTATATTAGTATAGGACCCAAAAGTCTTATTTCTTGACCTCCTTCAAAATGCCCACTTAATGTGTTTCTCTTCTTCATCATTATTGTTGTATCGGATAGTTATTTATTATACTCACATGTAACAATTTATTACAAGCAGTTCTCTCAGTCAGTTTTTAAAAAGATTGCCACCCCCTGTGTATAGATGTTTATTACATCCTTACTTCCACGCCCTTTTTTAAGGGACTGGATGGATGGATGGACTGTGGACAGTGGTCGAACACGTTTTTTTTTTGTTTTTATTAAAATAAAAAGCCTTCTCATAATTTGTAGTCTGCATAAATCTGCATTTGATGTCTTAATTTTTTTGGTGTGTGTTTTGTTTGAACTTAGGTCCTGATGCCCCTGCCTTTTTACTCCAACCTTTTCGTAAACCAAAAAGGATTCGAACGGCTTTTTCACCTTCACAGCTGCTCAAATTAGAACACGCGTTCGAGAAAAATCATTATGTGGTTGGTGCTGAACGAAAACATTTGGCTCAGGCGTTAAGTTTAACGGAAACTCAGGTGAGTTTTGTTAACGCTCTTTAATTTCTAATTCTATCATTTGATATATTATGTTACGTTTTTTAATGTTTGTTTTGATGTTGAAGTGTGTTTGATTATTCTCAGTGATTCCGTGTTGTTTTTGAGCATCAATTCAATTGTGAATCCTATTTTTTTTCCTTTTGTGTGAATCTCATTTTTCACTCTCCGTTCTTTCTGAATCGATAATAAGAAGAGATTCGTTGTTCTTTTCATGGGTTAATCTTCCATTTCATTGGAGGTTAATTGTTATGGGATTATCTTTTTTTTTTGTGTATGTGATTGATGGAAGAGAGTGGTGAGATGTCGAGGGGAGAAAGAGCAGATTGTTAGGTTAGAAAATAAAGGGTGGATGGTTGGAGGGAGAGAGGGAAGGAGGGAGGTTAACATTTGGTTTATTGATCGAAAGATGAAATCCAATGAAGTCTAAACTTAGTTGTGTGTGTGTGCAACTTGCCACTGCCTTTTTATTCATGAGAAAAATATATATAATAACTAAGGGCCTTCATTCTTTTTATTCAGTATGTCCCTATTCAACTGAAGGTCTTTTATATTATTTTTTTGGTGATTTAACAATAGGATCAATGACGTTGTGCCCTTATAACACAATAATTGCAAATGAAAATCGTATTTGAAGTTGTCGATTATTTTACTAAGTAGAGATTTAAATTTAAAATCTTAACTTTAGTTAAAATAAGGTAGAGATTGTTGAAATAGTTTTTTTATAAAAGGTATTATATTTTAATTAAATAACTTCATAGGAATTATTAAATTCAAAAAGGGGGAAAACCGAAATTTGCTATTTACTAATTATTAACTTAAGCCACCCTCGAACGTCTAATTTATTTTGTCTTTCAGGAGCAAATTTAAGAGAAATTTGAAAGTGTTTTAGAAACTAGGAGGGTAGCTTAATCACTGAAGAGTAATGTCATGATTTTATGTCAGTTTGCAAATTATTCAACTTTAAAGTAATGTTATTGATTTTTGTCTTTACAAAGTTTGTTTTGAAAGACATCAACATGAAAATACCACGAAGTGATTCAGTTGCTCCTGAGTTCGAAAATCAGCTCTTCATAGAAGAACATCTTAAAATAGTGAAATTTCTTACAGAAAATTCTAACCAAAAATCAATATTTTGATTAATTTTAAAATTTCACTCATCCTCTAAAGTGTTATTTCATATAATCGGATAAGAAAACTTAAAATTTGTAATGTTTTTAATAACAAATATCCTAAATAGAAGTCTAAAAATAATAATTTCGATTAATATTCCAATTCCAATCAACTTTTAAAGTTTATAATTTGGTTTTCACTCTTGACTTGTTGAATTATAACTAGAAATTTTAATATGGTGTCTAAATCGTAGCAAAACTATAGCAAACATTTAAGAAGAACCCCCCCCCCCTTTAAATATATACGAGTATATATGGCTGGTATATGTTTGTGTTTCTTGATTGGAACAATTGATTGAGTCTTTATCTAAGCCACTTAACTGTGATAAGGTCCATGTGTCTTAATACATAGAATGGGTTACCATAATGTTATTGTTGCACTCACTGTATAATGTATATACATACACACACAAAAAAAGTATCATTGGCAGGCAATACAATAATAATAACAATAAGTAAGTAAGTGGAACCTTGATCTCCTGCGGTCTTTTAATAAAAGCCTAAATTGATAATCCCCCTTTCGACCTTTTTTTCTCTTGCTCATTCTCTTCCTATATTTTCTTGTGTGTGTGTGTGTTTAAGCTTGACGAAAATGCGATTTGGAGCTTTTGGGCTGGCTGATGGTGCTGTTCAGATGGATGGAAAACACAAACCATATTGACACAGTAATGCATCTGTAATTGTTCACTTGTTCCGTACAGGAAATGGGAATCGATCTTGTCTTTTTTTTCTTGGAAATTATATCTATTATTGAGTTTCTCAACCTATGAGCCACACAGTACTTAATATACATTATATGTCACATCCATTTGGCGTAATTGTAAAATACACAAAATATAGGTCCATTTCGCGTATTGCATCAGCCCAATTTATGTTAATTTCGTGAAAATGGACATACATTTCGTGTAATGAACAATTACACCAAATGGATGGCGACATATACTGTACTAGACGATGATCTAGATCCTATTGTATTTAATAATCAGTATTAGGTTTATTTTTATTGATGTTTATTTACACAGTGGCCATAACAATTTGTATTCTAATGTGCTCTTGAGAGTATCATTTAGGTTTTTATTACAGATTATTTAATCAGGCTTTTGATTGATTGATAGCAAGGGCCTAAATAAGGGTGCCCTTATTATGACCTAACAGATATCCAATCTAAACTAAAAGACACATTGAAGTTTTTTTATGTTTCGATTGTGTTGCTTTTGGTGGTTTGGGTGATTTGGATGATTTTTATATGAAGTCTGCAGATTGTGCAAAACAAATAGCACTCTATAAATCAGGGGTAACTCAACTTAAATTGGACAAACCAAAAAAAAAAAAAAAACATAAAAAGTTATACACCGGAAGTACCCATGTTATAACTAATACAAAATAAAACGGATAAATTAACCAATTAATAAAACTAACTAATCACAATTGAAACGATTAACTATATAATTAACTTGTGAGTCTTAACATTCTGTTATAGACTATTTGCAGTTAGAAGACTATATAGCCTTGCCTAGTGGTAACATCTCTGCCATTCTATCAAAATCAAAACATTGAAAAAAATGTTTTAAATTATGGTCATGCATGGTAGTTTGTAATCTGCAAAACCAAAATTTAGATTCAAAAACAGATAATAAAGGCGAAAAATCAAAAAAAAAATTTGAAAATTGTTTTATATAGACTAACTATATAACAAAAGCGCAATTAAGAACATGTTGGAATTAATTAATGACTCCTACAGTTGTCAGAAGCAACAATAGAAAATGCATAATCAAAGCAATTTTATTGTAGAAACTCTTCGTATAGAGTTGCTTTTCTGACAATAAAACAACAGAGCTTTAGAAAGAAATAAAGGAAATAATGTGAATTTATGCATATTTCAAGAAATTTTGCAATTTGTGCAGATTTATCCATTTGTATTTATGGATTATAGGTTTAGCTTGTAAAAGAGTCGCATTCTGACCTTATGTCATTTTTTTTTCTTCTTCTAATAAAGTTTAAATATTGGCAGTACAACTTTGTATTATAACAAGTTAGTTATCTTTATTAAATTTAATATCTATACTAACAAAACTGAAGGCGATAGTGATTGGCAATTTCAATTTTATTTAATTTAGCTTCTAGTATATAGAAAGTCATCCATGTTCCTATAATATAATAATAATAATAATAATAATATTATTAGTATGTGGACTTTTCGTATTTCCATCAGAAATGTTACAAGAAAGGAGGGGATTGGGGGGGGGGGGCTCGCTCTCTACATAATTCATATAAATTCACTGACAAATTGGGTATGCCAAGATTATTGATTATAGTGTAGGTGGCACAGTATGGGGCGGGGGTTATTGGGCCCCACAAAAAGATGACAATACAAGTTTAATTCTCAAAAGTTTTATTTTTTTTTTCGGATGAAAACAGGGTTGATTAATTTAAATCCGATTTAAATTGCGATTTAGACCAATGGATTTTTTTTTATTAAAATTAACATCATTTAAATCACTGATTTAACATTACGATTTAATCGGAAAAAAATTAGCAACGCTATTAAAATTAAATGATTTTTAATCAAATTTTGAAATTTCTTACAAGGTTTTTTAATTGACAAACATGTAATTTTAATGAAATTTTTTAAAAGAATGTGACTTAACGATTTTCTTTGATGATTTTAGTTTTAAAATCATGATTTTGTTTTTTTATCCATTTTGAATTGGAAACTTATTTGATGTCCAAATTATATTTTTTCAAATCATAATTCAGTCTTTATGTGTTGTTGTTGTTGTTGTTGAAAATGTTGCTAGAAACATGAAACGTTTTAAAGAATGTTTTTGAAAAAATAAAACAACAACACACATTCTTGATTGCCCCGCCTCCTTCTCCTCCTTGTGGTTTTGTAAATTTGTTTGGCAATTTTCTCAGCTTGCTATTTGTTTCTTTTATTATTTCTATACAAAATGAGAGAGACATGAGATGAGACCCAGTGTGGATCTGTAAATGTATTAAAGGCTTATTTATAATATATATTATGTGACTGAAGAAGAAGAAGGAAGAAAATGTAAATTTTGTCAGTTGGTGGTGAAAATCGGTTTAAAAAATGTTTTTAAACTGAACATGATGGAACCCAACTAATCATAAATCGTGGCCAACTTAAGTAGACGTTGAAATGTGTACTTTATGTGCCATGTTTTTCTCTCCACTAAAAGTTGTTCGCGAAGAACATTTTAAAACGTGTTTTGTTTGGTTACCTCAAATTATTTATATGACAAGTTTTATATATATTATATACAGTATATATAATACAGTATATATTATGTATACATACACAATTCTTTTTTTTTGTTGCAATCGTAGTTTTGCTTAAGACTTTTTTTAAGCTTTAATTTTAATTTTTATGAAATTACAAACAAAAAAAATATCAAATTCTTTGTCTTATCGTGAAAGGTTCATAGAAAAAATGGAATTTTCTTGTGGAACTGTGGAACATAAGTTTTGATAACAGACAGGGACGTACTGGAATATAAGGAGTAAAAAATGCCTAGAATGACACATGGGTTCTATGGGTTCTACGGTTTTCTTTTGCTATTTTGCAGAAACGTTTAGCAAGCAAATTTTTTTTAAAAAAAAAATGTCTGAAACCAGCAGAATTACTTTTTCTTTCTAAAATATTTTTCTAGTGTCCATTCTTTTTTCCCCAAAATCTTTTTTTTTGTGCGATTTTTAAACTTTTATCGAGTTTCATCAGAAAACCGGCCCTCGTTGATATCAGATGATAATTAAGCGAATTTAAACAAAAATTGAACTATAAAAAAGTTCACAAAATATTTAAACTGGTAACTTATTATTACAAGGACCACAAACAGCCTTGCTAAGCTAGAAATGAAAAGATATACCTTATATTGCTTATTTATATATTTGCTTTTATATAATCTACAGTATGGTTAAGGGTTGGAACAACACATACAGACGACTTTGGAACCCTTTTTGACTGAAGTCAAAAGGTGTTTGGGCCATATTTGTAGTGTGGTTGCAATGCATTTTTTTTATGGAAAGACTCAAGATGTTCAGTTTTGGCCACAATCCGACTTAATTTTGCAGTCGAGAAGTGGTCAAAAAGTCGTCTGTGTACTAAGGACCTAACGATTTGGGTTGTATGGTGTAATTGAATGCAATTTAATGATAATAACAAATTTATTTTATATCTATATATGCATTGAAGGTAGTGGTCTGTCTGCTTATTTTCAAAAGTATTTCCTATAACCCTACGGGTAATATTGGGTTCCTGGGATTCCGAGAACAGCGACAACCACATTGCATAGACAAGACAAGACAGCCTGCAGTCAGATATACAGTGGGTGGGTCCACATACCATTTATATCTATGTTTATAGAAATGATACGCATAATTTATTTTCAAACTTGTCGCATGAATACCTTTATATTTTGGCCCGGGCTAAGACCGGACATATTTTTTATTGTTGCTACAGAAACACAATTTTTAAAGGTTTGCAATTCGAAGCAACATAACCAAAATTAATTTTCATTAAAATTTAGAAGGTTTATTTTTTTGTAAACCCGTCCCCCCCCCCCATTTTTAAAACATTTAAAATAATTACATGCTTGCTGCATCTAAAAAAAGAGAAATGTTATTCTTTTAATATCAGCTGTTTTCTTTTAAATATAATATTTTATTTTTCATTAATTTTTGTATTAATTTTTTTTTATTACAGGTGAAAGTTTGGTTTCAAAACAGAAGAACAAAACACAAACGACTTAAACAGGAAGAAGAACAGACTCAAAGTTCACCACCTTCTCCAAAGAAGAAAGGAACACATCATTTGAACAAATGGAAAATGGAAACCAATCAATCTGGAGATGAAAATTCTTCAGAAGCGTCATAACCATATTTAAAATGGCGTTCATTCATTATTGGAGACATTTTTTTCTTCTTCTTCTTCAACTTCTTTTCATTATCCGTCATGTTATTTAAAAATTACCATAAAAATATCTTCTCTATCGCTCTCTCTATCCACACTTTATCTAAAAATACGTCTTCTAAGAAAAATGGAGTCAGGAAAAGAAATGAAAAAAAAAGGACACGGTTTTTCAAGTTGATGAAAAAATAATAATAATTCTGGTCTTGAAGAATAATTGTCATGTTTGTTCTCTGTACAGTTGTTAAATAATGATTATTCATTTTTTTTTTTAAAAAAAGGAAATTTGATCGAAATGTACTTGTTAGGGCTCGGATTTTAATGCAATATCATGCAAATGTTGCTCAATCTGTGGCCCAAGAGCCAATTGTGAAGTAATAATCCCGTATAGATCAACCAACAATTATGGCTTTTTTCAATTTAAAACACTGGTTAGAGGCTAGAACACTAGTTGACACAACTGATAGTTATAACTTATTAGACATCTAGCCTCAAACTAGCATTTTTTGTGTAGAAAAAGCGTAGATCTAATTGCAGTTGCTCTTCACTTCACAATTGGCACTTGGGCCACAATTTGAAAAACATTTGCTTGATATGGCATAAAAATCCGTGTCCTAATAATCTTTGGATAATTAAATTCTAACTTACCTGAGTTGAGTTTTATTTCAGTTTTCGAATTTCAAAATGACTTTTTGCTGGATTTTGTTTTTATTTATGACTAAATTTTATAACACGTGAAATTATAGTAATTAATAAAAAAAAATTGATTGAATTCGTTAATCGAATAATTTAGTGTGGGTTCACTGTGGTGTAACAATGGTTCTTTACATTAATTTGCATAAAGCTGATTATCTGAGTACTTTATTTTGCATAAAGTTTGCAAAAGCTATTTATTTGTTTGTTCAAGTTATTTTATGATGAAATTAAAACGTTTGCTGTCGAGAAACCTAAAATGCATATTTATGCAATTTTTAAAATAAATTTGTTGGCAGCTTTTTAAAAATATGCAAATTTAATTTTTTTTTGCATTTTAATTTTCAGTCTGTCATTAAAATGTTAAAAAGGCACAAATAAACACAATCAGTGTTAACTTTTCTAGTCTAGATGCTAACAACAATTTGAATTTCAGATGTTTTATATGAATTCTGATTATTCTGTGTTTCAGGAGCCACACAACGATAGAGAGAAATTGAAAGTGTATTAGAAACTAGAACGGTCATAGCAGATTCACTTAAGTTATTTTCATGTTTATATCTTTTAAAAGAAACATTTTCTAGACAGATTAAGCTTATTTTAAAACATATCAACATAAAATTAATCTGAAGTGATTGAGTTACCCTTCTAGTTTCTCAAACACTCAAGTTTTTTTTTTATTTTGCTCTTGAAACGTAGAATAATCAGAGTTTAAGGGGCGTTTACACTTAAAAATCACACTAAGAGCAAAAGTAGAATGTATACACGTTTAATTAAACCGCTTTTTCAGATGACACAGTGAACCTCATTAGGCCTATAAGAACAAATTTGAGTTCTAATTTTGAAAAATAAAACAAACTTATCTATAAGAAATTTTCATCTTGCAAGTTAATTTTATCTTTAAATGAGTAAACCTAATTAACTATTTCACGAAATAGTTAATCACGTTCACATAAAAGTGACTTTCATTTATAACTTGCAACATGTAAAGGGTCCTTCTGTGCATCCAATCTTCATTTAAAATCTATTAATTAATTGCATTTTTTTTTGTTATAAAAAAACCTCCTCAGCATATATAAAATGAAATGAAATTTAATTCAATCGATTAGTTTTTAAAATTGTATAACTGTATATATTTAATTTCATAATGTATCATCGCGTTGCAGACTACAAAGAAGAAGGAATTACAGAGAAATGTTGAAAATCAATTGTACGCTTTTTCGATTAAAAAAACTTCTTTATTGTGTTTGCTTCTGCTTCTTGTGTATAAAATAATTGTGTCATTAATTATAAAAAAAATGTGTTGTTGTAATGTGTTTTATGTGTTATTTTTATTTGCTTTTATTAGTTTTCTCAATCTCATCTCTCTTTCTCTCTGTTTCTGTGTATATTGAATGATAAAAAAAAGTGTTAAGGACAGAGAGATAATAAAGGGAGCAGCAACTTTATTGTGAATCCAAGTGTTTGTTTTAAAATGTATTTTCAGCTCTATTGATAAAGATATTACTTTTTTTTAAATTATGTTTCTTAAAAACCTTTTTTTTTTTCTCTTTATAATAAATCTGAACGTTCAAAATATTATGATGACGCTCACGGTTTTTTTATTGTTGAATTTATTAAAGAAGGTTTTTAAACCTTTCTTTTTTTTTGGTAGGGGTGACCAAGTCTTGAGCCACTTTAAAATCTGAATTCTGATTCTCTCAAACACATCAATTCTCCTGAAATAACAATAATCTGCTATACAGTCAGTGTCTTAATAGGCATAGGAGGATTTCAATTGCGCCTATATGCAAAAACAAACTTCGATACAACATATCATACATACCAAATTAAAGGTTTACAACTTATCTACATGAAAACACTAAAGAAAAATTCCAGAAAAATCGCAAAAGTCGTACAAAAAATCCCAGCCTCCATATGTTTTCATTAAAAAATGAAACATACCTCATTAAAGAAAAAATGACTGGCACGGACTGGGGGTACATACTTTGCATTATACCGGTGAACTATTATGGCGTCTAAATGATGTGCATAATATAGTGTGAGACGCCATTTATGTGCACTTCATTGCTTCAAAATGTCACCTTCTATATGTTGATCTATAACTATAACTATAGCCCCCCCCCCCCCCCCCTCCACACATATTCAATTTTCTTTTCGTGCAAGTTGCATAACGGATTTACTAGTTCTGTCTACAGTAGCTGTAATGGTAATGGCTTAGATTTTTATACAATATCAATAAACAAACATTTAGAAAAAGCAATAGATCTAATTACTGTTGCTCTAATGATGATTATTACTTCACAATTGACACTCGGGCCACAATTGAGAAACATTTGCTTAAAATTGCATAAAAATCTAAGCCATAGTAATTATGGGCGTGTTAGGCCCAATATTAAGAATGAAAACATGTCACTTGAAGTTTGGAGTTCAAACAGGGTTCCAAGATCGAACCAAAAAACCTGTTCATTCAATAAAAGAGGTGTTTTCGATCTTAGAACCCTATTCTGAGTATTTAAGTTAAAAGTTCAAGTGTCAAGTTTCCTTCTTGAATTTGGATTTCAGAGTGTTTTATACATTTCCACCCTAGTTGAAATAGTTAAAAAGATACGGAGCCACAGTTTGGCCACCACTATATTTCTCAAATATATTTTCCCAATGAAATTATGAAACCCTTTAGGGCAATATTTTTAAAACACCCAAAAACACCGATTTTGTTTTTTTAATATTTTTTTATTGTTCAGTACAGTGTGTTTTTGATATAATTTGGGCTCCCTAACCTATGATTTTATAGTCGATTGAACATAGAACGAAATGTGCACTGAGCAATTGGAAATGGTTCCTAAGTGTTCTAATTGCACCCTCAAAATTGGCACTTATAGATATAAAAAAAGTCTCGTAAATTGGAGCTCTATAGTAAGTAGGAGCTCCCTTGAACTTATAGAAAAAAGGGGTGACACTAATTGTTGTTTAGTGCCGTTTTCTTTCTTATTATGTCTCACCATTATGTGTTTGTGTTCACCCCTAATTACTGGTCAATTATACCCGTGTATAAAAGTTACACCTTAAAAGTAAAGGTATTATAGTATAATTCATGCACACTATATAGGGATTCACTATACATTTTTTCATATTAACTTAATTTTGCTTTCACACTTTTTTTTTATTAGGAACAAAATGGGTTGGTAAATTATTTATCGTTTCTCTAATTAATGAAGTTATTTTCGCTAAAATACCTAAACATGTTGATATTATGTCAACAACCCACAAATATATCTGACAAGTTAAAAGAATACATGTACCCAATTATTAGGGTTTGGATTTTTATGCAATATTAAGCAAATGTTTCTCAATTTGTGGCCCAAAGGTTAATTGTGCAGTAACAATCCCGTTTTATATCAACAATTTTTTTTTTAATCAAAAACACCTGGTTAGAGGCTAAAACTCTAGTTGACAATTGATAGTAACTAGACATCTACCCTCTAAAATGGCTTTTTGATTAACAAAGCATGTTAAAGTTATTCTACTCAGGATGATGATTACTTCACAATTTGCATTTGGGCCATGAATTGAGAAACATCTGCATATTGCATAAAAATCTGAGACCAATTTTTATTTAGACTTCAGTTTTAATAGGTTTTCAACAAATTACGAATTTTTTTGTATTCCATCCTAAGGTCCAGATTCAAGAAGAAAAATTGTGATATACTCTTTTTAACTTAAACCCTCCAATTAGGGTTCCATGCAATATAGGAAAAGCTGTTTTATTGAGTAGCCTACATTAGAAAGATACCATTAGAGCCCTGCTTAGAGGGTTTAAGTTAAATTTCTAGTTATATTTATCGTCTTGAATTTGGGCAATTACATATTTTAAGGTAAGTTGTTAGTTTAGTGGAGAGGAAATATTAATTCTGACTACTTGCAGGGGGGGGGGGGGGTTCTAAAACAATTCCTTACATTTTTAGAAAGTGTTTTTGCATGCACTTAACAATTTTTTTTGTGACGTCATAATGAATATTTATCTAACATTTATTACTAAAATAACATCACGTGTTTTTTTTACTCAAACTCATTAAATAATCTAAGGTATAATTATAAACTAAAATATATATAAATTGGGAACTTTAACATTAGAGGTCATCTCAAAAGGTTATTTCTACATAAAGCATTTAATATTATTATGCTTGTTGTAGTAGACATTGGATTTGATGGAAGGCCAGTGGCCACTGGAACCAAAAGGTCAGCTATTTTACAATAATGGCAGCACAAAAAAAAGACACATGATTTTTTTTATATAATAAGGAAAGATATATTTAGTCATTAATCAAACTGCCATTATTAAAACTGCCTACTTTGTAAAAAAAAAAAAAAATTCAACAATGAAGATGTTCTGAAATGAGTGAGGGTCGAATTTGAGGCAAAAGGGAGTTTCAGGTGACCTTTTACCTCTTACCTTCACTCCCTCTCTCTTATGCAAATGAGTTCCTTCATTTACACAGACACACACACACACCCCCTACCTACCTTAACTAATTTCTTGTGTTAAGAAAAAAAAATGGTTGGCATGTTGACTCCTTGTATAATATATGTAAGGATTTTGAAAAGAGGGGGGGAGAGGAGGGGTAGGAATTAAAATTGCGAAAAAAAATTCCTTCTTTTGGGTGTCCTGCTGTGACCCCTTCATAGCCCACCTTCATTCAATTTCATTCCACAAGTGATTACTATCGTGTATAGGTAGTAGGTAGATATGTGGGTACCTTTTTTAACGTTGTTG
The DNA here is from genome assembly GCA_036925085.1 of Brachycybe producta. Taxonomy (NCBI): domain Eukaryota; kingdom Metazoa; phylum Arthropoda; class Diplopoda; order Playtdesmida; family Andrognathidae; genus Brachycybe; species Brachycybe producta. Next base: position 627,759 of record JAUPFP010000038.1, on the reverse strand, counting down.
TTCTACTTTTTTAAAATTATCAATCATCAAGTTTGTTTTCTTATTTTCTTTCAACGTTTGACATGTTGTTGAAAAGTTTTTTTTATGACTGACAAATAACCACATTTCTGAAATATAAATGGAAGTTTTCATTTTTTGATGACATTATTATATTATGGGTAATTAAGATGTTAATTACTCATTTATTTTCTTAATAACTGCTCCTGTGTTTTAACAAAATATTAATCATAAAGTCAAATTTTATAAAAAAAAAAAAATCAACCACTTGTAACATTTATTATGGCAAAAATTCCAATAATATTTTCATGATTTATAAAAGTAATATGTAAAATTTGCAAATGTGACACGTTAAAGATCCTCTGGACTTTTTTTTAAAGTGTAATTTTAAAGCCCTTTCTAATTCCAATCGGTTTAGTCTTATTCTGAGGAGAGATGAGATTAGCATATGCTTCGAACCAGGCCCGGACTGGCCCGGCCGGCTGACCGGCGATCGCCGGTCAATTGGGGGCCAAAAGAAAATGGGGGCCAAAAATAAATAAATTAAAAAAATGGGGCCAACACAATTTCATAGCCGGTGGGGCCAACCACTAGCCAGTCCGGCCCTGCTTCGAACCTTTAATGATTGCTTAATCAAAGGTAAAGCTAAACTCATCGACTTTTACATGAAACTATATGTAGTCACTATAAGAAGTCATAAAGAATACTTCTAATATCGCATTTCCACTACAGAAATTATCTGCAGTTCAAATGTTGACGACAGTTAATTTTCTAGTGGAAAGAAATGTGGTTACATTAACCATGGTCAATAGTGGCGTATAGGGAGAGCACTCAATTTTTGACTGAATGAGGAATGAAAATTTCACAAAATGCACAACTTTTTAACAGGAAGTGACACAAAATCATTTAACCACAAGGATAAGTGTCTTAAAAATGGAAACACCACTTCTAGTTTGTCTGCAGGATAACATTGGTTACACTCGTATACGTAGACAATTAATTTTTGTGGTGGAAACGAGGTACTAGGCCTCAATTCAAGAAGAAAACTTGGTATTATTACTTGAACTTTCACTTTGAATATTCACTCTGAACATTGGTTTTGTATGTTGAAACTTCGTTGAGATAATTCAAGTTCAAGTTCAAAGTGCCAAGTTTCCTTCTTTTGAATATTATTTAGGTCTTAGATTTCTTAACCTCTATATGTTTGGTATCAGTGTTGTTATCGTTGTGTGCGTTATGTAAAAATATGCATTATATCTCAATCAATTGCTAATTTACAAAGAACAACAAAACAACCTGCAAATTTTCTAAAACAGCCTAACATTTGAGAGAGACACAAAAAATACACCAGCGGAAGTTGTGAAGACATTATGTCAGATGCATGTTGCTAACATAATTTAAATGATTTTTTCATGTTGCTATTAATTAAAAGATGTGTATCTTTTTAATTTTTTTACAGTTATATTTCTATCTGGAGAGTTTTTCAATGTGACTTATCAAAGTGAAATCATTCTTCATCGTTTTTCCTTACATTAAAAGGTAAGACAACACAAATTCTAAATTCTTTAATTTAATTTTCTTTAAATTTGTGTTTTTTTATATTTCTTTATATTATTATGACTGTAAGAAGATACGAAAAAAAAAATGAACTTTTCACTTCTCTTAGGAAGTTTTTTTAAAGAACATTTATTTTATTTGTAAGTTAACCTTATATTTTACAGTATATTCTCGGTAGGAGGCGGCTCTTTTTTTGGGGGGGCTTGTTTAGGTCCCTTTATTTAATAGAATTTTCAAAATTCTGACTTGAGTGTTGATAGCGATAAATCAAGAAAATAAAAACCCTATGTGTGTGTGTTGCTTACAAAAAAATTAATCATTCAAGCTGAGTGTGTATGTGTGTAAATGTATGGTGTATTATTATTATTATTATTAGGCCTATACAATATGTGTATTTCCCCCCCCCCCTCTATTCTTCCATCTTTTTATGTATAAAGTAGAAAAGGTGCTACGTCTTAATAACATTATCTCATATTTTGACGCTTCCATAAAGAAGTCATGCTGATTTTCAGAGGATCATTTGTGTGAAGAAAAAAAAAGCTCTCATTTTTCTGTGTTATAATATTTTTGTTATCATTGTAGAGAGTAATATTCTTATATACACTCTCCATGTTTTAATTTATTTAATGTACTTGAGATAAGACTTAAAGTAGATTTTCTAGTAATTAATCATAATATAATGTGTTTGACCTGGTTTCAGTTAAGAAAAAAAGAAGGTTAAATTTCTTGCATGTTATTTCTATATGGAGGGTTCTGGGCTTAAATTTGGGTGTGTGGGACCTTCTGAAATTTAGAATGGGGTTTCTGAACTTGAGTGTGGATGGAGGAGGCTATATGTAAATCTAAATTCAAAAAAATGTAGAAGCTTCAAACAAAAGTTTATGGCAGTAACGTAGAAGGGCGCCCTTCAAAAGGGCACCTTCTATGTCACTGCCGTAAACTTTTGTTTGGGGCTTATACATTTTTTGGCTAGTAAATATGACATTTCAGTTTTAGATTTACATATAGCCTCTCCTCCATGCATCCACACTCAAGTTCAGATTTAATTTTCATTTTTAAGATTTTATTTCTTAGTTTCCGGGTTAATAATTAGAATTTGAATTATTAGCCAGGAAAATCATGATTTTTTTTTTCCATCCTGCTTTTGAGAAAAATAGTTATTCTGTATATGTTGTGCTACGTCTATAAAGAATTGTACAGTATGTGGCCCTTTTTTGAAGTGGTCAAGTATAGAGGTATAGGTGTTATTGTGTGGCTTTTTCAATGAATATGTGAAAGGTGCTGCAAAGTGCCAACCTCAGTTGTATATAGACCTACTACTGTTCTTAAAACATATTTGTGGACCTTTCTCTGTGTGTATGTATATGGTGTGTTGGTTTAAAAATCTCAAGTTGTGTTGTTTTTGAGGCGCCAAGTGAGCTGCAGGAGTTTGCTTGTGAATGAGCCCTTCACCGCCTATACTCGGTCGAATGCTTTTCAAAGATTCTCTCTCTTGGTGAAAACTCAACGTGAAAAAAAAAACGGAATTGAAAATATGCCTGTTGTTGGTCAGTCTTCTATCCGTGACACCCATATAGGTCTATTGACTTGTGTGCAACAATTGTTATTTTGAAAGAATTAAGATTCTTTAAACGATTTTAAGCGAAAGTTTGTATATAAAAGAAGAATGTAGTCTATAATAACTATACAGACAACAATACCACAAAGAAACTGTATAGATATACTGTATATAGGGTCTTTTTATACGGTTGATTCTTTTTGGAAGTTTCACAGGAAATTAATTGGATTCGACTTTTTAAGTAGTTTTTTTTTTTTCAAAAAAAAAAAGGGGGGGACCCATGTTATTGAAAATTGTGTTCAACTTGCACGATCAATTGAATTGAGGTACAACAAAAGAAGGGAGTGATGAGAAGGACATTAAGGGGACTTAAGTCCAAGATATTGACGACTCATATTGTTATGGGACACTATAATGATTGCAATTTTCACGTGTAAGTTCCGGTGCTATTTGCATGAGGATTTGAGGAGGGAAGGAGTCAGTTTTATACCACTTCGAATTTATATGATGATGATGATGATGATGAAAATTAAGCTCAAAAGAGGCTATAATTTAATTGTCTTAGGTTTAACTTACATTTATTATGATACTCTATGAACAGCTGATTTTCGAACTTTTGATTATTCTGATTTTCATGACCAATATTTAAATGAAACTAGAAAGTGTTTCAGAATCTAAGAAATATAGGAACTTGAGGGTATTTTTCGTGTTGATATTTTTCAAAATGAAATTTTTATTGACAATAATTTTAAAAAATGTCTTCATAAAGTTGGGTCCTTTTCAAACTCTCATAAAAAGTTTAATTTAAAAGATATGAAACACGAAAATACCCTTAAGTGATTGGAGGAGGATAATTCTAGTTTCTAAAACATATTCAAGGCTCTCTTCATTTTACACTTGAAATACTGAATAATCAAAGTTTGGGAGGCGTTTACATTTTAAAGCCACCTAGGGTTCTCTTTAAATTATAGCCTCTAAACAGTCTGAATAATTGATAAACGCCCACTTTTTTTTGCTCTTAATGATTATGATGCCCTTAATTAATATCTGGGATCATTTATTTTATGTATTTTCAAAAATAAATCTATTCTTGTCAGACCAATTCTTATTTTTATTATAAGTTCTCCATATTATCTTGTTATTTTTTTTATATATGGAAGATTTATTATATTCAGCTTGGTTTTTAATTGAGTCATAGGCATTGAGGTATTAGAATTTTTTTTTTCAGTTTCTCTCATTCGAATTTTTATCTGTATTAGGTAAAAGCTATAAATACATACAAAAGCACACACACATGTACAGAAAATGCACACACATATATAGGAAACAACATACACACAAAATATATACAGTAGGTTCTATCCTATACATGTGGGATCGAGTTCGATAATATTCTAGATTAATGAACATTTATTTAGGATCAGCTGTGTAAGCAAAACATTTCTACAAACTTAGGGATGAATTTAGGACTGTTTTTTTTCTTCTTCTTCTCCCTGTGTGCTCAAGAGTGCTGAGCCGTGCTGTGTTGTGCCTGATAGGCTATTTACATACGAATAGGATAGAGATTTTTGGTTTGTGTTTGCTGTGCATTTCAATGGATTTTTATTCTATTATATATTTTTCTAGCTCTACACATATAGGATCTTATAGTAGGATGGATACATATAGTAGGAGATCTATGTGTGTAATGTGGTGGTGGTTGGCAAATCTGAAGAGGTGTCTAAGGATAATAAGGGTATTTAGATTGTGAGAAATTCCATTAACTGACGTGTATGGCGACACAATGTTGGCAGATTGCTTTCGATTTTTAAAAAAAGGGATCACTGAATTGAAAATGTATTTAATATATTTATGCATGTAGACGTGTAGGATATTGGGGGGGGGGGGGGTTTGAGGAAAGGGGGATTGGATATTCTTTTATGGCAGACTTTATACTATAGTCTTTCATCATATTTTTTCTTCTTCCTTTTTAATGCATATTTGAGGTGGAGGATGAAAAAGAAGGATGGTGGGTGGACATAATATATATATATATATATATATATATATATATATATATATATATATATATATATATATATATATATATTATACTATAAATTATTTATATACATCTATATATCTCAATAATGCATTATGTTTCCAGCTTGAAAATAAAAACTGTTTGTGTATTATCTGTCCATTAAATTTCATCATGCTTGTTGATGGTTATGCATTAGGAAGAAAAGGGGAGGGAGAGAGGGTCAAACACACGCCTATATCTACATACATGCTTTTCTCTATATATAGTTTATCCAAACTGCATCTGATGAAATTACTCAAAGATGATATACTGTACATCACAACACCATATTTCTGCCAGATAGGTTGACATCATGATTAAAATATTTAATTTTGATTTTATAAATCGAATGTGGAATATTGTCGTGGTGCTAATTTGTAGAGTTCGGATTTTTATGCAATTTCAAGCAAATGTTTCTCATTTTGTGGCCCAAGTGCCAATTTTGAAGTAATCATCATCTTCATTAGATCTACAGCAACTGGACTTATGCTTTTTTATTTAAAAAGGCTGGTTAGAGGCTAGATGTCTGCTGACTAACGTTTGTCAACTATAATATTAGCCTCTAATGCCTAGTTCTCACAACCTTCATGTAGCTATAAGGGTTGTGAGAACACTCACTAGATGGTGGTCATTGTTAAATGTTAGCTTTGGTTAGGTAGTTTTGGTTAGGTAGCCTTGGTTACCCATATGTAGCCTACACATTATTTAGTGTGAATGCAAAACAAAGTTAACTTGATCGTACGCCACCTGGTGGTCATAAATCTGAATAGAAAATGGCGTCATTCATTTTCTATTTCCATTGTTAGATGTTTCAGTCTATTTGTTAATTTATTAAAATAATTTAAAATTATCAATTGATCTTTATTTAATAATTACTTATTTCCATAAACTCTAAATCATCAACCTACCTACAATTAAAATATGTTGCATTTAGTGTGTTGAATAAAGACTCATGCAATTCAGTTTCGCTAGTATGGACAATATCAGCCATTTTCCCTCCAATTATGTATACATTATGCAGGCTATAAACACAGCACAATATCCACACATAATGGCCAGTGCCAAATTTGTAAAAATGAAATAAATATGCTGTAGTGAGCGACACCTTTAGGCAGGTCATGAAGCCCACATGTAGCTGCTCACATGTGAACACAGTCGTTTAGCCAAGGCTATTTTAGCCCGAGCTACAAGAAGGTTGTGAGAACTAGGCATAACCAGTGTTTTTGATGGGATTATTACTTTACAATTGGCCATTGATTCATATATTGAAAACCATTTGCATTATGGTGCATACAAGTCCGAGCCCTAATAATAATAATAATAATAATAATAATAATAATAATAATAATAATAATAATAATAATAATAATAATAATAATAATAATAATAATAATAATAATAATAATAATAATAATAATAATAATAATAATAATAATAATAATAATAATAATATTATGAGTCACACTCTGCCCCATTACATTAAAAATGATGGTGTTTCTCGAGTATTTCTGAAGGCACACATGAAAGCAATTTAAATGCTTGCTAGCAAGTTTTTTGAAATAACACTTATTATTGTAATTCGGTTTGTGATTAATTTTTTCACACGTAACCAACATTACATGCAAAATTAAACTGAATGGCAGGGCAACTAAATTAAATTATAGAATCTTCTGATAGATATCTAAAATCATTTTAATTTGAACCAATTTTGAAATTAATTTTTAAATTAAAAAAAAACATTTTCATGACCAATTCATAATTACTTCAACTCATGTGAAAATAATTTAAAACATTTATTTTGCGTCATAACGAGAGCAAAGTAATGAAAATGTACAAAGTTTCATTTTAATTATCAAGTTTCTCTCTCTCTCTCTCTTGTCTTTTCTCTATTAGTGAATTTGTTAATAGGCCCTCAGTATATTGTTGATAGACAGACAGACACCCATTGTATTTCAATGCATGATGATTATAATGGGTGTAATTGTACATTAAAGGAAGCTGCATGGTGCAGTAATTAGATTAAAATGAAGCACATAATGTCGTCTGATAATGTCATTGTTAGCAGGCAATAAGCCTAATGTATCATCGACAACAGTCTTTGTCTCTATTTTATTATACAAGTCTTTTCTTTTTTCTATATAGATCTATATACATGTATATACAATGGATATAATGTAATGTTGATGGTGTCTGTGGTCATAATCTAAGAGAGGAGGTGGTTGGTTGGAGTTCAATTTTCTTTTGTTTTTCTCATTTTGATGCTCTATTATAATATGGGGAGCCATAGACTCCAAACTTAACTACATCAATGGTTATTATACAGCTTCAAAAAAAGAAAGTCTTATATGTTTTTTTTTATTCTAGAAAAAGGGGTGGAAGTTGGGAGATGAGCTATAATAATAATAAGATCATAGAACAATGTTGTGTGTGTATTTTCTTTCTCTCTCTGTTTCTCTCTCTCTCTCTCTCTCTCTCTCCATTTCCAACAATGGACGTTTCATTACGCCCCATTTAAGCGGGATAATAATGACTTGGCAGCGAATTAGTCGACGCTAAAACGGAATCATCCTCCAGAGAGCAATTGCGACCAAAAAGCTTCAAGAAACACATATCCACAGTATCATACAATAGATAGATAGAATTCTTTCTCTCTTGATTTTTCAGTATGTCTACTATCTAAGGTCCTCTATATATATATATATATATATATATATATATATATATATATATATATATATATATATATATATATATATATATATATATATATATATATATATATATATATATATATATATATATATATATATATATATATATATATATATATATATATATATATATATATATATATATATATATATATTATGGATGAAGTAAACGAACCCGAGGTTCATCTATTTCTCTGGCACAAATGGTTTTATTGGCTTATAGGCGAGGAAAAATAGTACCTTTTTTTTCTTCATCTAAGGATAGGTCTATATATAGAGAAAAATCTAGTCATGTTCTAAACTTATAATATGCATGTATAGGAATCATTGGGTATACGTTTGAGAATCTAAAAGCTGAGGTCACACTCCTCAACAAGTTTTTTCTAAAGTGTATAGTGTAGTGATTTCCATAAGATGTTTTGCAGTTCACTACTGTGCCGTGAATTATGCTATAGGTCTTGAGTTGTCTTATGTTGAATGTGTTATAATAAAATTTAATAACTTCAAATAAATTTTAACTTTATTCGAAAAGCAAAATAAATAACACTGACTATAGACTAGTGGTTTCCAAAAAGTCTATTGTGGCACATTACTGACTTAATGTGCCATGAGTTTTGCTGGTGTGCCACGATTTCTCTATCAGACAAAAATGTTGCATGGCATTAGCAAAAAAAAAAGTTTGAAAGCCACTGGTGTAGTACAATACAAAACAACATCACTTGCAACATAAATTATATGTTATATCAGTATTGTGGAGAATTGTGCAGTTAACGTTTTGTTGTAGAAATATGAATGCAACTTGCAACCATTGCAAAACAAACTTTAATATTAGGTTCTGTATACAATGAATACTGTGAAGATAATTACTGATCAGGGTTAATATATTAGAATAAAGATTAATTCAAATTGTTGTTATTCAAACTTGGTGTGCAACCACATGTAGTGACAGTATTGTTACTACCATTTGAGTAGTGTGATCCGTGCTAGATATAGTTTGTAGAATGTGTTGCAAACTGTGAGCTATGCAATCCAAAGGTTTCAAATTTTTTTGCCTAGTTTTGAATAATTTTAGGTGGTTTAATTGATTAAATGCAAATTTGCAAAAATTTTAGACACATGTTTATGCTTGCATCTTCAATGTCATCACAGCAATAGATCTGCTGTATTTATCTATTAGGTCATATAGATTAATGTATACCGTATATTCAACTAAAATTTCTAATGGTAAGCTTGAAGATCGTGCGCCTGCCTTTTTTTATGTTGTAGCTTGTAGGTAGCAAAAGTCAGAATGGTGTCTGGCCAGACTATAGAGCGCGGAACACTTGTGCTACAATTTGGTAAGACATATGACTCCACTGAGCGCAATTAGCTTGCAACAAGCATTCTACAATGATAGCTTTACCATTGGCTAAATGGCAAATGAACAACTATAACTATACAATAGTGAGTTCTATTAATTGTATGTAGTAGCTAAGTAATGGTTATATATACCAACAGATAATTGGTCTGTATAAATGTTGCATTCATTTGGTGCATTTGGTCCATTTCAAGAAATGTATGTCCATTTCGTGAAATGAACTTAAATTGGCCTGATGCAAAACGCGAAATGGACATCCATTTCGTGTAATGGACAATTGCACCAAATGGATGCGACATATATAAGTAGGTATATACTGATGTCCACTTCCAAAAGAAATGATCTTCTTTCTCTCTCTCTTTCTCTCGGAAACATATGGAGTCTAAATGGTAGAAATGCCATTTCTTACATTTGTTATAGGACTATAGAGTATAAACTCGATTGCATGCTTGAGTTTTAATACAAACTTTACACAATACGCCTGTATATGCGTATATAAAGGTGCATTGTGTAAAGTTTAGATTAAAACAAGTATACTGTATGTGTATGGTCTTGTATAATAACAACAGTGTTTTCTATAGGTATGTCTCGGATAGTGAATTTTGTTATCCGTGGATAACGAATATATACGATTTTATTTTTCTGTCGGATAACGGATATCCGTTCGGATAATAAACCTATAATGGCGTTTTGCCATGGATTTTTTTTTTGTATATAGATATTTATTTTTTTAATTTTTACATATGAGTATTTAACAAAATACATGTTTTGGATGTCTTTTGTACAAATTAATTTTTAATTACATTCCTTAATTTAGTAATTTGTGGTATTTATTACGATTTAACCTAACAAGTATTAACATTTTCCAGTAAAGTTTTCATTCAGTGTTGAGAAGTAAATTTCCAAAAGTAATGGATTACTGAAATTAAATAACTTTTTCAAGTAATTAGCAACACCCCACTTTCTAAAATAATGTTCAGTGTATTTGTTACCCGAGTTTCTCATTCTTTTGTCCAATAAATAAAGCAAACAGAATAGGAAGAAATTTTTTTTATAAAAACACAGTGCCTCGTATCAGATCAGATCGGATACCCTAACAAAACTGTGAGATGACCAAAATTACTTAAATCCGTTGGTTATCCGGGGGATCTCTATTTTCTAACTTGTGTGCTTTCGTATATATTCAAATATTGGGGCCCGTGGGCAAATATTGAAAATGGGAGCTCGGACTTCATAAAATATGCTTCTAGATCTACGCCTACAACAGCAAAATAATGGCAAAAGAAAAGGAAAACACCTGACATTTTTTTTTTTTAGAATATTTCAATTTTTTATGAGTAGACGAATTTACAGTAGCTTTTACTTAACCTTATTTTCATTATTCATTTTAGTATAGACAAAAGAACTACTTAGTAGTCTATGCATATTATTAATTTATTATATGTGTGTATTTCTGAAGTTCTTTTTTTTTCTGTCTTTCTACTGTAATATAATATTACTTGATTTTAATCAAGTTGATAAACATTTATAGACGGAGGATTGCAATCGTTGGTTTTCTTTTCTTTAAGCTGGTGTTCAGATGTTTGCCGCACCTTGATTTTTTTAGGGTTTTTTTTTGTGGATATCACACACCAAACGAAAATAAATCAAAGTGTGTGTTTGTTGTCAGATAGACTTTCATTGAATGACATCTATATATTATAATACAGGAACCTCCACAAAAAAAAGTGAAACGAATTTTAATTAAGCTGTTTGCTAAAAGAACATTTGAACAGAAAGAAAAAAATAAGAGAGAGGCTAGATAGCTTTTAGAATAACTTGAATATAATATTGTTTTTTTTTTCTCTCTTTCTCTTTGTTCTATGCATTATTAATTATTTGATAAGAGAAATATTGTAGTAAAAAAAGGACATTTGATCATAACTTATAAGGTCCTGGTTGTGGTCAGGTCTCTCTATTAACAGATGTCATTTTGTTCTACAAAAACATAAAATATATACAACTTGTATATGTCATAATCCATATGATGGTGTTTTGTTATTATCATATGTATATATGTTGTGCAATATAATAAGACTGATGATTTTCGGTGCAAATATTGTCATTGGTATAGTAACAATTGTTTCATTTGTCATTGATGAATGCCGAATTATAAAAACACTCCAAGGTCCCTATAGTTATATTATTAATTGTCACACACTAGTCATATACTAGACCTATGTAATTATAGGGCGCTTGTTGTAGACTATTACAGAAGAACATAAAAAATAATTTTAATAATAAACTTGTCGTAAGATAGAATTATTATTAGTTTCATAAATAAGCATAGTAAGTAAAGAAATAATGTTCAGTTTGTATTTAGGTGTCTATAAATGTTTTGCCCCTGGTTAATAACTTAAGAGACCACACTATAACCATATGTGCATTTTACTACTGTATTATGTTATAATAGGATATTTGTGTCAAATATGATTGTTAGGGCTCTTATTTTTTTTAGCAATATCAAGCAAATGTTTCTCAATCTGTGGCCCCAAGGGCCAATTGTGAAGTATTCATCATCACTATAAGGGCAAACACAATTATGCTTTTTTTTCTATTCAAAAAGGCTGGTTAGAGGCTAGATGTCTGGTTACATTTAGTTTTCAACTAGAGTTATAGCCTCTAACCAGTGTTTTTGATTTAAATAAACTATAAGTGTTGGTTGATCTAAACGGGATTATTACTTCACAATTGGTTTTTTGGGCCACAAATTCAGAAACATTAGCCCTAATGCATATGTGTTAGAATATATATAATTAGAAAGATTTTAACTGTAAATTACACTAAAAATGTTTTTAATTAGGTTTAGGTCTATAATATTTTTTTCATTTTTATTCCACTGACAGTAGTGACCATATTAAATTGCAGTTTGTGGCTCATTTTTCATAAGTAATCTTTTTTTGTACCTTTCCATAATGTGTTTCTGCCAATTAGCAGTTAAGACTAGATGATTTGAAGAAAAAAATGTTTGATTGCTTTCAGAAAGAGACAACTTATGTCTATTAAGACATTATTTTACCTTATAGATTTGTTTGACAGGTTGACAAGAGATGAAATTGAATGAATGCATGTTCTCATAAGGAAGCTAAGAAGTAATTTGTTTTTAAAGGAAGGTAAAAAAAGGATGTATGAAGAATGAAGATAAATGAATTATGTTACTTGTGTATCTATCTATCTATTGGACTCTCGAACCTTGAGTTAGTTTGGGCTCTCATTTTACAAAGTGTCTTACAACAATTAGCAGCATAATTCTATAATTACTAAATTATTCATTTTTCTTACAAATATATTATTAAAAATGACGTTTAGAGATTTAATAATTAACTTTCAAGTTCATAACTGTGAGAAAAAGTTGAAGAATTGATCCTAATTATGCAAATTCCTTCAGCAAACTAGGATTTTCTTTTTTTTTTTCTTCAAACCAGAGCCGTAACTAGCAAATCTGGCACCCAAGGTAAGAATAAAATTTGCGCCCCACAGTATTATCATTGTGGTTACTTTGCACCCTATTTCTGCGCCCTGAAGCTTTGCGCCCGAGGCAGGTAGGTGCCTCACTCGCCTCGCCCTTGTTACGACTCTGGTTCGAACCAAAAGTTTGAAAATTGTAGAGAGAGAGAGAGAGAGAGACTTTAAAAACAATAACAAAATCACAAATAAACATGTGGATTCATATAGCTATAAGATTTTGCATAGCAGCTAATTTGAAAGTTTAATTTGAATGAATATATTTTGCCAAAATGTTGACTTCAAAGAATCGGAAATTCCTATCAAAGTCACATCCATTCAGGAGCAATTTTTAACAGGGTTATATTTTAACATTTATGTTCTAAGTTTGCATAATGCATATATTATTTTCATATATACTGTATATTGATTTTTTTTTTATTGTTATTCTTACAATACAAAAAAAAATGTTGTTTAATGCAACATGTCCAAACCTTAAATATACACAGACCTTGTTAAAACAGTTTTTTTTTCTTCTGTTATCTCATTCTGTTCAACTTTGAAATGAGACAGCAAAGTTAATTAACACATAATGAATTGCCATTGTGACTGAAAAGATATAGAACAAAAAGATGATGATGATGATGATGATGATGATGTTCCATTTCTATTATAACAAATGTCTATATTGATAGACCTGAAACGATGGACCAGATGGAGTTAAAAAAAAAAAAGAGGAAAAAGATAAATCTTTAGTTGTTATTCATAATGTTTGCTATTATTTTCTAAGTGTCTTTTAGTTCTATAAAACCAAAAAAAAAAAACAGGTTTTCATTTGCATAAATTACATTTATATATTTGTAAATATTATTATGGCCACACACCATAGTGCAATTTAAATTTTCAATGGACCTTTTGTTGCATTTTGGGGACCCACGAATTATATTTGTATTTCTGAATTTTAAAAAAAAATCCATTTTTGTTTATGATTGCTAAAGCAACCAATAAAAAATGCAAACCTGGTTAAAGGCTAGTTTGAGTCTGATCATGAATACTTTGGATGATAGTTTTTTGTCCTCTAGCCTCTGAAATCTAGCCTTTAGCCAGGATTTTTTGACCAATAAACACATTTATTTAGGTGCCTTAATGATTGCTATTGGTTTTATTAATAGTTTTTGAACATTTTGCCTTAAATTTAAAACATCTAAAACGGCTAAATTTTGAAATGTGTATCATTTTTTTCTTCCGTTTTTCGGAGGTTAGAACTTTGTAAAATAAAAAATAAAAAGTAAGGTGTAATGGTGAGGGGTTGGTCACACTTTCTTGTTTAAATCTCTCTCTATAAAAAAAATCCATAGTTTTTTTTATAGTTGGAGAGTTTATTCTTCTGTTGTGTGTGAAACGACTCTCAAGAGATCAATGATGACAAAAACGAAATTTCGATGAAATCTGGTGGAACTGTAAACCTATGTCACACATATTCATAATAAGTGGTTATAAAAATGTCATGGGGTGTGTGTTTTGGCCACCAGATAATCCAGAATATATATATATATATGTACAGAAAAGTGTTTGGGGCCAAGTGAGAGTTAAAAAAGTTTTTATGTCCCTTACATCATCAGTAAAACCGAACGTGTCCAACACCAGTTGTCCACTCTGCTTACAAACTGCCTGATTTGGGGATTTTGAAACTTTTTTTTACTTAATATTTTGTGTTTTGAAATAAAACTGAAGATATATTTTAGAGTGATGTGAGTTGAGATGGAGAGCAGGAGGAGGTCATCGTGTTGTTATTCTGTAGGGACCACAAAATTCACTTTATTTTCATTCATATACACACATATATATATATAAGAAACTTGGATTCTTATTACAAGTTGAAGATATAATATATTCAACTTGTAATAAGAAGCCAAGTTGGTTTGTTTTTACAGTGTCATTGGTCATAAATTTTTCAATTGTGTAAACACAATTTTTTATCATATTCATTTTGCTCAGATTTGGTTTTGTCCAATAAACATAACACATTTTAGAATTTTGCTGGTCTTGTTCCACGTAGACTCATAAAAATTTTCACACTGACAAAATAACGTTTTTTTTTTCTTTATATGGCTTTTTGTGTAAAATTGTGGAATCATCAGCAATGATACACGTCATAGGGGTGGGGGATGTATGAGATAGGAAGTTTTGTGTGTGTGTTTGTTGTTATAAGATGATTATGAGGATTGTTAGTTATTTAATATTTTGATTGTTTAAGCAAATTTAGGCGTTTTATTTTAATGTAAAATTGCAGGTATTTTGATGGTGGCGTTGAATAAGCACCAATTTGAATCAAGCTAGAAATTGAATAAATTCCAAACGGAAAAGGCGCCAAATTGAACAAAGAGGTCAAACTCAATAAAAGCGAAAAGTTTGTCAGTTATTTAGTTTGGGCGTTTGTTTAATTTGGCGCTTATTCAGTGCCTGTATGGTTCGAAGACAATTTTATGGCCGCTATGAAAATTTAAAGCGCTTTTTAATTTGATTTCAATTGGGATTTTTTGTTAATAAAACGAAATATAGGATTTAATAATCGAATACTTATAAATGAGGCTCACAAGCCCTTACTATGACCAATGACTAATGTTTAATGTTTTTCTCTTTTAATTCAAATAAAGAAAAAGTTAAAGAATGATTTATATTATTTATTATGAATGAAATGTTGGTGTAATGCCGAAGATTGCATAAAACATGGAAATATATTATCCATGTCATTTGATTTTTTATTAATTATATTTTTTTAATTTTTCAAATACGTCAAATTCAGTAGTGATGACACAGCAAGATGGGTTGTATATTGGGTTGGTTTAGTGGTCAATAGTACAAGCGCTGAGATATTTAAACTTCATATAAAATCTAGGTGTTCAATCACCAGGTTGCGCTCCATCTTTGGCTTTGTTGTTTAACATGTTACCCTGCTTGTTACTGATAGAAATATTGGATGACGAATGTGCCACACGATGGCGCTACCATGCCTACATTGTCTAATTTTTATTTCATGGGCTGAGACACTAACCACTACACCAGCAAGACAAGAGGGAATTAATTATGTTTAGTTTTGTTTTTACTTTTTAGACGCCTTTTTTTGTATAAAAGCGAGTGTCACAAAAAAAATTATTCGTTTAATTTTCTTGTTTATTTAATTTTAATTTATTTAATTTTTAATAATTTAGTTTTTATTAATTAAATTTTTATTTTAGTTTTATTGATTACATTTTTATTGATTTTATTTTTATTTATTTTTATTTTTATTTATTTTATTTTTATTAATACAGTTTTTATTGAATTAATTGTTATTTAGTTTTTATTGATTTAATTATTTTTTTTCTGTCGTGTTCTACCTGGTTTTGCAAATGATGTGGGTATAGAACAAAGGATGTGTGTGAAGAACTGAAACAAAGAAAGTTATAATGAACAAAAGGAAAAGCGAATTGTGACGTCAGTGTTTAACCATGGCCTAATAAAACATGGCTGGGCTTTTTAATAGAAGTTAAGATGTTGATGCAATTTTGGCAGTAGGTTCACATTTAATAGAAATGACTCATGTCCTGATTAGTATTCAAATTGTACATTAAAAACTGACCAAACGACACGTGTTGAAATGCCAGAATTGACATAAATGTCGTAGTCTATATATTTCAGTAGACTATATTTTGACAATGCATTTCTAATGTTGCTTTTGGACTAAATTGACACTCTGTCATAGGCCATCTGAGCTAGCTGCTTGCAGAGGAATTATTCAAACTCAGATATAGTTCTTTATTGGTATTTTATTTAAATATATGGCATACAAAATCGGCACTGATGATACATAAAACAATTTGTTGGGTATATTTTATGTTATTTGCATTGACGTCTGAAGATGTTGCCTAAAATTCCACCTTGAGAACAAGGAATTCCAAAGTAGATAAGTCCACCTGTAGTGGCAGAAGAAGGACCCGATGTGAGACAAGTATCGGTACCAATCTTCAGAAGTTGATTCACTGTGTTGGCAGAGAAAGAGACACCATCAAATTAGTATGTTGGTCCTCGTGGCCACAAACGTACTCTTCGAGAGTATAACTTACGACCATCAGTGCCGACTTGAAATGCCGTGTTTCCCAGAGACGTAACACTATTTGACAGTAACAAGTCTGCAGGGAACAGAGTTCGGTCGAAAATATTATTCAACAAAAGTCCTTTTGTTCAAATAAAATGAGATAAAAAATCAAATGAAATAGATTCATTTGGACGCTAATTACAAATTTAGGTATTACTTGGGTTTAGAAGAATCCGTACGAAGTCTCGTATCCTCGGAATGATGAAAGTAAGACCCGAATTATCTGCCATAAAAAAAGAAACAATTGAATGAGTTTGCCATTGAATTACACGAATACATCACTCTTCATTACCAGAACCGAAAAGATCTCGTAGAATGGGCAGTGATCGGATGATACGAAGAAGTTGTTCCAATATACCGA
This sequence comes from Brachycybe producta, assembly GCA_036925085.1. Taxonomy (NCBI): domain Eukaryota; kingdom Metazoa; phylum Arthropoda; class Diplopoda; order Playtdesmida; family Andrognathidae; genus Brachycybe; species Brachycybe producta. The sequence goes on along the minus strand of JAUPFP010000038.1, from coordinate 610,535 downwards.
AACCTATTCCACATCCCAGAGTTTGTAAGTTAGACAGAATGTTCCCCTGTCGAATGATGAATATATCACTTAGTACTATGACAATGCCATTGCCACAGATCTGTTCCAATAGAACAACGCCACCGTTGATGGTAACACTTGTGCCGTAGTTTTGAGCAACCACTATAGTGTTGGCCAGGGTTAGTGTTGTCACATTGTTTTGAGTGGCCTGTACTAGAGCTTGAACTGTCAAATACTGAGAAATGATGAGAGAATTGACGAATTCTTGAATGGCAGTGTTGTTATTGTTGAGTTGATTTATTTTGGCTTGAAGGACTGCATTCGATAGAGCCAAAACAGTGGACCTGCCTGAAAAGAATTTGCTTTTATATTAATAGCGTACACCAGTGTAAGCGGAAATTTGAGGTGTAGTCGCTGTCCTGTATGTAACTTGAAGTTTGTGACATCAGAAGGTTCGATCAGAATCTTAGGTTTGTGCCATTTTGTTTTGTCACATAGGAAAGGGATGATAGAAAAAGTTCTCAATCTACGATGACCCAATTCTGTCTTTTTGATTAACTTTCTGACATAACAAGTTTCAAATTACAGTGAGGCGACTATAAGTGGAATCTTCTGTAGTTTTTCTGGTAATGATTAGTTTTTCACTGGCAATTGGTATTTGATTAATTAAGGAAATTATTTATTAAATCTGTAAAAATTGCACAGTTCTTATACTTAATAAAATTTATTATTTGCCACAAAGCAATCTGCATTCTATCCCATTTGCCCCATTGATATTTTTTTTTACTTCGTGTTGAAAAAATTAGCCCTGGGTGAAAGTGTCGTTTTTAGGCATTTTGGCGCCCAGTGCAAAGCATTTAGGGACATTCCTCTTAATTTTGGTAGAGATGCCTCCCAAAATTTTCGTTGCATTTTTTAAGTAAAAATAATTAAACAAGTGGTAAAATTTCTTGATCCTTCTATCTTCGGCTCCCCGTGCAGTTGCACGTCCCACACGCGCCTAATAACGCTCCTGAGACTTGGTAACACTTGTCCGAAATATGGGTAAGTTTAATATAAGAGATGATAAAAAATAGTTGAAACTTTTATATTTAAATTACAAGGCTTCAAAAGGCCTATTCAGTGAGACAGTGACCAACGCCACATTTCACTTACCCAGGGGCCAGGTGTACCTAAATAAAAACATGTGTGTTTTTATGTTTCAGAGATTTGATTTCTTACTTGTTGTCGAGTCTAGAATGTATTCATAGTTAAAGCGGGTCATCAGTTCCATTAAGAAGGTTAAACTCTGTTGTCGAAGACATTCTCGAATTGTGGCCGGTTGAGTTCCAAAACCAGTTCCCGGTGGTTGGAATTGATTTTCCACCACGTTAGAACAGAAAAATAAAACGAATACGACGAATGAAGAAACAGTGGACACTGTTAGTGTCATTCTATTGGTTTTCAATATGTTCTAATCAGTTTAATTAAAATTGTTTGCTGCTTCATTCTATTTTTATAAGAAATTCTATCCGGAAATCGGTCAATGGACATTTAAACCTCGTAGTTTTTTATTTTTTTTTTAAATCATTATTTGGATTTTAAGATTTCTTTCTGTAAGCTTTATTCCTGGGCCAATGCCCCCAGCATTTTTTGGATTATATGAAAAATGAATTCCCAATCCTATTTTTTTGGCTTTTTGGCATTTGTTTTTTCTTAGCGGTTTCGGTATGTTACGGTTTCTAGTTGTTAGTTACAAAGAAATTTCAGTTAATTTTAGTGTTTTGACGTCAGTTTAGAATATCACATGGGTCGCAATTGACGTCATTCATTGAATTTATTTTTTTTAGTTCCGGATTTATTAAATATCAATTTTGATTTGCAATTGTCATTTTTTTATCATATGATTTGAATAAATGTACATTAATTTTACAGTGTTATTTTTAATTATTTATGTTGCATTTAGAACGATGCAGAATGTTGCAATTAGGCCTACTCAGGAATATACTAGCTCCGTTGGCAAGTCGGCAAAGCCCGCCGGCACCGGTCCTTCTAGGCATCGGGGCGCCAAAGAATAATTTTTTATTGACTTATATTTAGGGGGCAACATGTATAAGCGTTTTACATGGGCGCCGACTTTTCAAAAACTTAAGGAGTGCAACTCGATCAGCAGCTCAAGTGTAATTTTCGGTGGGTCCTCCCATCAAATTTACCAATATTTGTTTGTTAGAGGCTATATCGTGCTCACTAGTCACAACTTATATTATATATCTATTCTGTGCTAGGGTATTTTATGCGACATTATTCAATTGAATGCTTAACCAGTTGATAGCGCAAACTGAGTGCACAGTGTAAAAAAAACATAGTTTATTTTATTTGACAGATGCTTATAGAATCCATAAAAATGGGAGAAAAGAGTAAAATTGAAGAATTCCAAGCGGTGCTAAGGGTGCTTGAGCACCTGAGCACCCACACAGTCGGTGCCTATGGCCAGAGATTACCGACCTAGGATTTTGTAGCCAGTATATGTGCCTGCAATTACTTTTTTTTATATTACTTTATTTCAATCAATATTGAGCCCATTTCATTTGTTGCTCGTGCTGTTGCTATTCCTCTTCGCGATAGATCTACATAGGTAATGGTTCTGTAATTCTGTGTGCGATGACGTAGTCTCCTAAGACAATGTCTTTCTCGGTGATCAAGTGCCCGTTGGCGGTCACTCGATCTCCATTGCGTTCGAAAACAACTTTGTTCCCATTCACGTTAGTCACTGTTCCCTTTTCGAGTAATTCTTCCATTTTCATGGCTGGAGTGAAGGTGTGCTCTTGAATGAGTGTTGCACTTTCGGCTGGACTCCTGGTTAGAGATCTTATCAATGTTTCTGGTTCCGGTGTTGTTGTTGATGGTACCGGTGTTGTTGATGGTACCGGTGTTGTTGTTGGTACCGGTGTCGTCGTTGTTGTTGGTGCCGGTGTCGTTGTTGTTGGTGCCGGTGTCGTTGTTGTTGGTGCCGGTGTCGTTGTTGTTGGTACCGGTGTCGTTGTTGTTGGTTCTCTAGTTGTTGGTGTCGGTTTTGGCCTAACTGGTTTCCTATCTGGGAACAATAGGACTGTGAAGTTGAGCCCTACATTGAATATCAGAATAAAAAAGAAAAACAAACATCATTATTAATTAGTTTAATTTTATAAATGAACTTAACAATGAGTTATACCAATCTAAGTTAATATTAGTTAGTGTTGTAAACATGAGGTCTTAATTTATTAAGAAAAATAATGTATACATGTAGTTCAGCCCTGAAACGTTGGCTTCTTATAAATGTTGTTTCTAATTATAATGTTTCTGGTCTTGTTATCCAGTCATTAAATTTGTAAACATATTAAAGATATTTTTATTTTCTTAATAGAATTGTAGTCAAGATAAAGTTCTATTTTGGGGGTTGTTTATTAATTTTAATCCACAAATTTCAATTAATACATGAATTATTTTTTATTATATCAAAATCCAGCTGCATTTCTATCATGACAAGTATTTTTTTGATCAACATTGCCTAAAATTTGGATTTACCTATAGGTCTTGTGGCAAGTATAGGAGCTGATTCTTGAAAGAGTTGCCCGAAGGTGAGTAGATTGCGTAGACCTGACACTAACCGGCCCAAGTTGAGAAATACGTTGACATCCAACAGTTGTTGACTCTTGTCATTCAGAACACTGACACTAACACTGACCAACATGACCAACATTGAGCAGCACTTAATAAACCCTTTCATTTTCAATTGGTTCTAATTTATTCGTGTGGAAATCAGTGAATATGAGTTGTCGATATTCGAATGGGGAAATATTGATTCTAATTCTATATTTATATAGACTTGTGTTTTTTCATTCATTCAGATTCAGTGTTGTGCTTAAAATTTTAATTTGAATGATTTATAGTTATTTTGACTGATTTAAAAAAAACATAATGAAAAACGTGATGGTTTCTGTGTTTATTTTATGTTTCTATTGTTAATAACTCAAAGTAGTATTTTATAATTATTTGAATTATGTTTTAATATCAAACAATCTGCAGTTGTTTGACTTTTAAATTCTATTCTGACCAGTGACGAAACTTGCGAGGCGTTTTAAAACAGTTGGCGAACCGGTACAAGGTTCGCTCTCAGTGGCGTTGAGCTCTAGGTTTGGTTGCGCCCCCCCCCCCCCCCCTCCTCCCCGCTCGCTGCTGCTTAAAACATTGCACTCTCTTTGCACCGACAAAATGTGCCCTCCAAACCTTCTGTGCCCTCCCCCCTCCCGCAGTTGCGGGGGTTGCACGGGTTCCCAGCTACGCCCCTGGTGGTTTCGTTTATTTTACATTTTTTGTTGTCTGAAAGGTCTATTTACTATTATTTTTCCTGCGATGTAGATCTATACAGGTTAACATATTAGTGTTCAAAATTTAACAAATTAATTCAAACCATTGAAACATGTTATTGGTTTTTTGTTTCGCCACTTTCAATTTTTATCATAGCACATAAAGCCAGGGACATAGGACTTTCATAGGGGCGATCATGTTACTTGGGGTTTACAATGGCAGATGACCTTTCTTGGAAAAACACATTGATGGTGTTACAGGGAAAGCTCTACAAATGCTTCATTTTAGTCAAAGGACTTTGGGCACCTGCTCAGCACAAGTTAAAACTATTGCCTATCAAGCATTGGTTTGGCCTCATCTTGAGTATTGCTGCAGTGTATAGAGCAATGTAAGGCAGCTAGGTTGTTTGTGGCAGGGCCAAATTTACAGATAGTGTCACTGAAATGCTGTCAGTGCTACAATGGCATAGTTTGGCACATCGCAGGGCTGGGTTAAGTTTGAAATTGTTTGGAAAAATTACACATGGTGATTGTCCTAAACTGCAGTCCAGTGATATTCTTAAAGCACTATATATGGGCAGGGTTGACCACTCTAAGAAAATTAGGGAGATTTTTGCTAGGACGGATTCATATTGGTCTTTTTTCCCTAGAGTTATAAGACAATGGAACTCTCTTCCTGAGGCAGTGGTGAATGGGGATAATTTTGTTTTGTGGGATTGACATTTGTATATTCATTTTGTTTTTATATATGTGCATGTATATGTGTGTCAAGCACATATACATGCACATATATAAAAACAAAATGCTTAATGCTGCATGTGGACTTTTATGTCCCTCTGCCATAGGCCTATTTGGCTGCTAGCAGAGTACTAATTGTAATAATATAAACCCGGGATAAATACCGGTTTAAGCCTTTTGCCTTGAGTAATGGTTCGATTAGCAGACGCTGGCTTTAAAGATAGGGCTGCGGATTTCTCGTATAGCTTTGCACTGAAAGCGCAAAGCTGTAAGAGGCTAAGCGGCTGCTAATGTTAAAAAAATTGCTAATTGCCCTTTGAAGTTTATTCTTTTGTTTTTTGAAAAGGGGCAAAAAAGGATGTCTGTTTGTATGTATGTATGTGTGTCTGTGTGTCCGGAACTCCGATTTTCTGGGTCGAATAACTCAAGAACGGAATGAGATAGACATGCAGTATTTTTTATTTGATTCAGTGGTTCAATTTGATGCTCCTGACAAACAATCAGAAAATTTTACCCAGGGGTTATTTTTTATGAATTTTTTAGAAACAAATTTTGAGTTTTTAGTCATAATTTTTTGTGGGTCGAACAACTCAAAAACTGGGCCACCTACAATAAAATATCATCAGACCTAAAATGATGTACATATTCTGACGATGAAATTGGAAAAAAAAAACAGGAAAAACCAAGTTAAAACCGTACAAAACCCAGTTAAATCCGGACAAAACCCCGTTAAATCCGGACAAAAACCGGTTAAAATCGGACCAAAACCGGTTAAAATCGGACCAAACCCTGTTAAAACCGGACCAGACCCGGTTAAAACCGGACCGGCAATTGTTGCAATTTCGGTAGTACCCGGATCACCAATATCACCTTGTGGCGACCGGGGGTGCCACACTGTTTTTATTATTAACTATCTTGAGTTACCGGGCGTTGCCCAGGGCAAAATATGAAGGTACTCCTGCCACACCGTTATTCTTGCTTTAATGTGAATTATGCATACAACTTTTATTTTTATTAATACATACATACAAAAATAAGTCACATCTGATATATAAACATTTGTCCTAAAAACATTTGCCCTAAAGGTGGTTGCAAGGGCGCCCAGGTACCCTAATTCCCTTGTTTGAGTCATAGGAAGTATTCCTGTCAAATTTGATTCCTATAGGTCAAAGGGTTTGGGAATGAATAGTGCCATCCTGTAGCACATTAACACACTTTTGTGCAAACAATGAAACAATGAAACGGACAGAATTTCGGTTTTATATATGTATATAGATATAGATAATTTAAAATGTAATATTATATCATTTATTTGTATCTTAATGAATAATTTAGAATTCTTATATGAAGGATTCGAGAGATTCGAGATTAGTGTCGATATGTCCTCCTACGCAGGAAATACCGGTATGAATATATTTCTTGTTAATTTGTTTTTATTTTCGTTTCAGAGCACAACTGAAAGAGAATACAGATGAAAGCAACGATGTCCATTTGAAACTGTAATTATTCTATTTTATTATTGTCACTAAAATTTCAGTTACTTTATATATTTTTCATTTAAAGATCAGGAAGAATGTTTACATTTTGGAATTTCCAATTTGCCTGTATAAGAATGCATTAATTTCCCGCGATTGTTATATTATCTAAGGTAAGTGAATTCTAATTGTTTTGTTCTTTGTCATTCGTTATTTTCTGGGTGGATGTAGAATGTCACAACACCTTACAGAATACAGTTGCTATAGTAACGTAGAAATCTCAATTGAATTTAGTTTTTGATGTCGATTTAGAAAGGTCACATGGGTGGCATTTGACGTCAGTTTTTGATTTTGTGATTTCCGGATTTAATAGATCTCAATTTTGATTTGCAGTTGTAATTGTTTTTTATTAACATTTATCATTTGAATATTATACATGTACATTGAAAGTATTCATTGTTTTATGCCGCAGTTAGAACCAAGCAGAATATTAGTTACTGTTTACTTGTTATATAAATTGTATATTTGTTATTGTTTTGTTTTTTTTCAAAAAAAGGCAAGAAAAAAAGTTAAGTTTGCTGATCGTGGAACATTTGATTATTCTCTGGTAATTGCTTTTAATAATTGTAGAAATAGCCATCTTTTGCTTCAGTTGCTTTGTCCATATACACTTTACAATCTCCAATCTTGAGATTTCCATCTGTAAAACAAAATCAGTTTTGAGAGTTTGTACAGTTTAAATGAGATATTTTTCTAATATTCTGCATATTTAAATACCATCCAACTTTGTAATTTGCATTTTTTCTCCCGATACGTTGGTGATTTCATTCATTTGCATCAATTCGTGTGGCGAATACGATCCAGGGAATGTGTACTTTTGAACGTAATCTTTAAAAAAGAAGAGATAGCATAACATTAATTTTGTTTTATTTTAAGACAAATAATATTTTAATATACTTTCTAGTAAAGGTGTAAATAATTGCATTCCTGGAGGTGAATATGACTTGGTTAAGACTTCGCTTTGAGTTTGGTCTGGAGCCACAAATGTGATTAAACTTCCTGTAGATAATATCGAGATTTAATTTTTTGGCTGTTTTATTTTTTACTTGTGAAGTCTTAAGCATTAATTACAACCTGGAAGCAAGGCTTGTATGACTTGTATTATAGGTTTAAATAATAAACGTGCTACTAATGGTAAATTTGAAATCAATTCAATGATTGATGGAAACGTTTCATTTGTTGCTCTTGCTGTTAGTATTTCTCTTTCCGGTAGATCTAGCATAGGTAATGGTTCTGCAATTCTATGTGCGATAGCATAGTCTCCCAAGGGAATGTCTTTCTCGGTGACCAAGTGTCCGTTGGCGGTCACTTGATCTCCATTGCGTTCGAAAACAACTTTGTTCCCATTCACGTTAGTCACTGTTCCCTTTTCGAGTAATTCTTCCATTTTCATGGCTGGAGTGAAGGTGTGCTCTTGAATGAGTTTTGCACTTTCGGCTGGACTTCCAGTTAAGGATCTAGTCCATGTTCCCAGTGTTGTTGTGGGTTCTGGTGTTGGTTCTGATGTAACTGGTGTCTTATCTGGGAACAATAGGATTGTCAAGTTGAGCCCTAGATTGGATATCAGAATAAATAAGAAAAGCGAACATCATAATTAATTAGTTTAATTTTCTATTAACTTAACAGTAATTTACTTCATTAACTTAACACAGTAGGTAGTCTATCAGATCTTAATCTATAAATATCAATTAATAACATTAACTATTTCTTTCAGAATACTCTCATGTGCCTGCATTTCTATCATGAAAAGCATTTCTTTCAATAATAAAAATAAATGTTTTTGTTTTCATTTTTCAGATGCACTTTTTGGTTTGCCTGAAATTTGAATTTATGTTGTTTTATTTACCTATTATAGGTCTTGTGGCAAGTATAGGAGCTGATTCTTGAAAGAGTTGCCCGAAGGTGAGTAGATTGCCGAGACCTGACACTAACCGTGCCAAATCGAGAAATACGTTGACATCCAACAGTTGTTGACTCTTGACATTCAGAACACCGACGCTGAACAACATAATCAGCATTGAACACTTAATGAACCCTTTCATTTTAATTTATTCGCGTGTATAATCAGTGAATACGAAATGTCGATATTCGAATGGTGCATTTTTTATTTCTAATTCTATATTTATATAGACTTGTGTTCTTTCAGTCGTTCAGATTCAATGTTACGCGTAAAATTTCAATTTGATTGATTTGTAGATATTGATTTAGAAACATAATGGAAAACGTGATGTTTCCATGTTTGATTTTATGTTTCTATTGTTAATAACTCAATGTAGTTTTTCTTTAATTATTTCAATTATGTTTTAATATCAAACAATCTTGTTGCACCCGGTCTAGACGTGAGTGAGCTCGTCTCGCCAGTTTATAATTATTACAAACAATTTGTGCAAAATCATTACAAAGTAATTTAATAACGCGAACTCTTGACGAACTAACAAACAAAATCTCAAGACCTGGCCCCACGGAACCCACTACAACACTGGAGACGGGGCCCCCACGCAACTTCGGAGACGGGACCCCGCGAACTTCAGAACTTCAGAACTTCAGAACATCTTCGATGTGCATCTGCCCATTTTACGATTAGGCCTACGTATACACTAGATGTTACATGGGTATTTTTTCAGGGTTACGTTTTTAGATTTATTTTCTAGTTTCTTATAAAATTTCATTTACTGTATTTCTACATGTAGCTGTTTACATTGTGTAAAATTGAGTATATGTGTTATATGTGGTTTCGTTTATTTTACATTTTTGGTAGGTCGTCGTATTTACTATTTTGTTTTCTGATAAGTTAACATAGTTAGAAATTTAACAACATAATCCAAACAATTGAAACTTGTTATTGGTTTTGTTTTACCACTTTCAATTTTTACCATAGCACGTATAGCCACTGGACTTTCATAGGGGTGAGCATTTAAGGCTAAATTTGAAAATGACTACATATGGCAGAAAAAAACCCTCCTGGAAATTTTATATCAGGATTCTGTAGAATTTTATCTACATGTTTCTGCAGAGGCCTTCTGACTAAAATTGGAACACTGTTTCTTCAGAAATTTTTATGTTGATTATTATAATATGCAGAATCTTTCTGCAGAGTAGTTCATGTTGAATTTTTCAGCAGAGTTTTGCAGAATATTTTTGCAGTTATGTTTCTGTATATACCCTCATCCTTTTCACAAAACCCTACCCCTTTCCATTTTTCTCTGCCTTACTACTTTCCTCCAGTCAGATTCCATATTAAGCAACATATTGTAAACTAGAACAAAAGCCCGTCTTCGATGGGTGTGATATTGATAGCCTTATACTGCACAATATCGATAAGAAGAATTAGCATCACCAGTACCATCTATGTCAGGTTGCTGAAACAACGTTTATTTAATTGTTCTTTAGGCCTTGTTTCCACTGTGGCGAAAATTTGCACATTGTAAAAATTTTCACTGGTGACAAATTAACAGTTTACTATGAAGAAATGTGCTAATACATTTCTATTAATAGGATAATATACATGTAACATCAATTACATCACTATTAGGAGAAAAGGAATTCGATATAATGCCCTCAAATCTAAAAAAAAGCATAAATATTTCACAAAGTCATGGTCAAGGCATGATCAAGGCATGGTCAAGGCTTGCCTTGCCCTTGCCTTGCTCTTGGCTTGACCTTGCCTTTGCCCTTGCCTTGCTCTTGGCTTGACCTTGCCTTTGCCCTTGCCTTGCTCTTGGCTTGACCTTGCCTTTGCCCTTGCCTTGCTCTTGGCTTGACCTTGCCTTTGCCCTTGCCTTGCTCTTGGCTTGACCTTGCCTTTGCCCTTGCCTTGCTCTTGGCTTGACCTTGCCTTTGCCCTTGCCTTGCTCTTGGCTTGACCTTGCCTTTGCCCTTGCCTTGCTCTTGGCTTGACCTTGCCTTTGCCTTTGCCCTTGCCTTGCTCTTGGCTTGACCTTGCCTTTGCCCTTGCCTTGCTCTTGGCTTGACCTTGCCTTTGCCCTTGCCTTGCTCTTGGCTTGACCTTGCCTTTGCCCTTGCCTTGCTCTTGGCTTGACCTTGCCTTTGCCCTTGCCTTGCTCTTGGCTTGACCTTGCCTTTTCCCTTGCCTTGCTCTTGGCTTGACCTTGCCTTTGCCCTTGCCTTGCTCTTGGCTTGACCTTGCCTTTGCCCTTGCCTTGCTCTTGGCTTGACCTTGCCTTTGCCCTTGCCTTGCTCTTGGCTTGACCTTGCCTTTGCCTTTGCCCTTGCCTTGCTCTTGGCTTGACCTTGCCTTTGCCTTTGCCCTTGCCTTGCTCTTGGCTTGACCTTGCCTTTGCCCTTGCCTTGCTCTTGGCTTGACCTTGCCTTTGCCCTTGCCTTGCTCTTGGCTTGACCTTGCCTTTGCCCTTGCCTTGCTCTTGGCTTGACCTTGCCTTTGCCCTTGCCTTGCTCTTGGCTTGACCTTGCCTTTGCCCTTGCCTTGCTCTTGGCTTGACCTTGCCTTTGCCCTTGCCCTGCTCTTGGCTTGACCTTGCCTTTGCCCTTGCCCTGCTCTTGGCTTGACCTTGCCTTTGCCCTTGCCCTGCTCTTGGCTTGACCTTGCCTTTGCCCTTGCCCTGCTCTTGGCTTGACCTTGCCTTTGCCCTTGCCCTGCTCTTGGCTTGACCTTGCCTTTGACCTTGCCTTTGCCCTTGCCCTGCTCTTGGCTTGACCTTGCCTTTGCCCTTGCCCTGCCCTTGGCTTGACCTTGCCCTGCCCTTGCCCTGCCCTTGCCCTGCCCTTGGCTTGACCTTGCCCTGCCCTTGCCCTGCCCTGCCCTGCCCTTGCCCTGCCCTTGCCCTTGCCCTTGCCCTGCCCTTGCCCTGCCCTTGCCCTGCCCTTGCCCTTGCCCTTGCCCTGCCCTTGCCCTGCCCTTGCCCTGCCCTTGCCCTGCCCTTGCCCTGCCCTTGCCCTGCCCTTGCCCTGCCCTTGCCCTGCCCTTGCTTTGCCCTTGCCCTTGCCCTTGCCCTGCCCTTGCCCTGCCCTTGCCCTGCCCTTGCCCTGCCTTTGCCCTGCCCTTGCCCTGCCCTTGCCCTGCCCTTGCCCTGCCCTTGCCCTGCCCTTGCCCTGCCCTTGCCCTGCCCTTGCCCTGCCCTTGCCCTGCCCTTGCCCTGCCCTTGCCCTGCCCTTGCCCTGCCCTTGCCCTGCCCTTGCCCTGCCCTTGCCCTGCCCTTGCCCTGCCCTTGCCCTGCCCTTGCCCTGCCCTTGCCCGGCCCTTGCCCTGCCCTTGCCCTGCCCTTGCCCTTGCTCTGCCCTTGCTCTGCCCTTGCCCTGCCCTTGCCCTGCCCTTGCCCTGCCCTTGCCCTGCCCTTGCCCTGCCCTTGCCCTGCCCTGCCCTTGCCCTGCCCTTGCCCTGCCCTTGCCCTTGCCCTTGCCCTTGCCCTTGCCCTTGCCCTTGCCCTTGCCCTTGCCCTGCCCTTGCCTTGCCCTTGCCCTGTCAAAAGTGGCCACGATAGCAATACATTGAGAATGGGTAAAAAGTTTATGCCCCCAGGGAGTAAACCCTGGGAGCATCTAATGACTGGTTACACCTCGTAGGTGCACACAGGTATAAAAGGACCATGTTCCTCTTTGTTCTTCGTTCACTCTTTCATTCAACTTTTGTACTATGCCGATTATCATATCCGTATCACATCATGGGCCCGTGGACGCACCTTTGATTAATACCCATTCATTCTTGTAATGTTCTTGTTTCTCGACAAGAATGAATAAAAGTGTTTACAATAAGAAACTACGTTGTCTTCTGTATCGAAACTAATCCTTCTCTAGACAAGCCATAGGGCAAGAAGACATATTGATCTCTACGGAGCAGCAGATCTTCCTAACAAAGGAAGAAGAAGAACAATGGCGACCAGAAGTGGATGGTCACCACCCTTCTGATAGATTACACCCCTACGCAGAAGGATGATTACAATCCATAACCATCTGACTACCTCTGTAGCTCGAATCTTCTCCGTGCGGCCACGGCGCGATCGAGAATGGAGACGAGTTACAGAAAAGAGAGCACAATGAATTGCTCGAAAAAGTCAAGTGGCCGCCTCACGCTCACAGAATGTTATGCTTTGTAATTCATAACTCTATGAGGCATAAACATTAAACACCCACCATTTCCACATTTGCTGAGACTAGCATTATAAAACTATACTGATGGAGTCTCTGTCCAATGATACATGTATATTCAATTGTTCCACCCTTCTGGAACATAAAATATCTATACAGTATGTTTCTTTTTAATTTGTTTTTATTTTCGTTTCAGAGCACAACTGAAAGAATACAGATAAAAACGACATTTGAAAACTGTAATCATTTTATTTTAATGTCAGTACAATTTCAGTTGCTATATTTATTTTACATTGAAAGTTCAGGAAGAATGTTTATATTTTGGAATTTCCAATTTGCCTGGTGACTAATGCAATAATATCCCGCAATTGTTATATTATCTAAGGTAAGTGAATTCGAACTGTTTTGTTCTTTGTCATTTGTTTGTTTTTCTTAATGGATTTAGAATGTGACAACACTTACAGTAATACAGTTGTTGTAGTAAGGTAGAAATCTCAGTTGAATTTAGTTTTTCATTGGGATTTAGAATGTGACATGGGTGGCATTTCTGGATTTAATAGATCTTAGTTTTGATTTGCAATTGTAGTTATTTTATTAACATAGCATTTGAAAATAATATATGTACATTATATTGAAAATATCCATTGTTTATGCTGTTGCTTTGCTGCACTTAGAAGAACCAAGCAGAACATTACAATTAAATGTTTACTTGCTATATAATTGTATATTTATTATTGTTTTAAAAATAAGGCAAGAAAAAAAAGTTAAGTGTGCTGATAGTGGAACATTATTTTGTTATTCTCTGCCAATTGCTTTTAATAATTGTAGACATATCCATCGGTTGCTGTAGTTACTTTGTTGAGATAAACTATACAATCTCCAATCTTGAGATTTCCATCTGTAAAAAAATCAGTTGTTAATAATAATGTTTTTTCTTTACAATAATTTAAATGAGCTTTTTTTCTTTCTAATAATTTGCATAATTTAATACCATCCAATTTTGTAATTGACATTTTTTCTCCCAAGATGTTGGTGATTTCATTCATTTGCATCAATTCGTCTGGCGAATACGATCCAGGAAATGTGTACTTTTGTATGTAATCTTTTTTTTTTTTAAAAAAACATAGTTTAACATTTATTTTATTTATTTTAAGGCAATAAAGCATATTCTTTTTTTAGAGCACTCAGCAATGCGTGTAATGCTTATTCACGTTGGCATGTGGTGTCACAAGCAACATTGTTTATTACTGTTTTGTAGAAAACCAAAGTACAATAATTTGCACAATTTAAACATAGTGGAATCCATAGGTGCCGACTCCATTTGTGTTGAGTCGCTCAAACACCCAGTAAAACTTTCGAAGGGGTGCTGAGCACTCCGTAATTGGAAATTTCTCAATTTCACCATTTCATATAGTTTTTAATTTTTTTTTATTTAACCTCGTAATATACTGTGGTTAGCGCGATATAGCCTCTAACAAGCAATTTCTCATCAAATTATCAAAGCATATACCGTGCCTTGGCTTAAAGGATAATACATTTAACTGAAATGCATTGGCCACACACGACATGCGCATGACAAGCGCTCTAAAAACGCATTCAAAGGCAAGCGTATTGCAAAGTACTATAAAAAAGAAGACGCCCATAAAATCGTTACATTTACTTTTCAGTAACGGTGCAAGAAATATCGTTCCTGTAGTCGAATAGAGCCTGGTTAAGACCTCGCCTTGAGCTTGGTCTGGAGCCACAAATGTCAGTAGAGTTCCTCTAGATACTGTATATCAAGATTTTAAAGTAAACTTAATTGTTTTGGCTGTGTCGTTTTTTTTTTTCTTCTTATGAGTTTTAATGAAACCTGTAAGAAGTCCGGATAGTCTCAGTAGTATGGTTTCTGCCAAACCTTTTCCGAGGGCGCCAGCAATCAAATTGGGGATTTGGGATCGTGTTGTGCTCACTTCATTTGATCTAGTTGCAGTTCGTCCCTCCAGTAAGTCTAGTAAAGCATTTTTTATAGCTTGAACAATTCCTGGATTGTTATTGAGCCATTCCTCTTTTAATGGTTTTTCAATTTTGTGCGCGATAACGTAGTTTCCCAAGACAATGTCTTTCTCTGTGATCAAGTGTCCGTTGGCGGTCACTTGATCTCCATTGCGCTCGAAAACAACTTTGTTCCCATTCATGTTAGTCACTGTTCTCTTTTCGAGTAATTCTTCCATTTTCATGGCTGGTGTGAAGGTATGCTCTTGAATGAGTTTTGCACTTTCAGCTGGACTTCCAGTTAAGGATCTTGTCCATGTTCCCAGTGTTGTTGTGGGTTCTGGTGTTGGTTCTGATGTAACTGGTGTCTTATCTGGGAACAATAGGATTGTCAAGTTGAGCCCTAGATTGGACATCAGAATAAAAAAGAAAAGCAAACATCATAATTAATTAGTTTAATTTTTTATTAACTTAACATTAATTTATTTCAATAACTTAACACAGTAGGTAGTATGTGAGTTTTTGATCTATAAATATCAACTATAATATATATTATTTCTTTCAATTTATCCATTTACCTGCATTTTAACACGAAAAGCATTTTTATTCATTAATAAAAAAAAATGTTTTTGTTTTGATTTTTCATATGCACTTTTTGGTTTGCCTAAAATTTGATCTTGTTGTTTTATTTACCTATAAGTCTTGTGGCAAGTATAGGAGATGATTCTTGAAAGAGTTGCCCGAAGGTGAGTAGATTGCCGAGACCTGACACTAACCGTGCCAAATCGAGAAATACGTTGACATCCAGCAGTTGTTGACTCTTGACATTCAGAACACTGACACTGACCAACATAATCAGCATTGAACACTTAATGAACCCTTTCATTTTCAATTAGTTATAATTTATTCGTGTGGAAATCAGTGAATATGAGTTGTCGATATTCGAATGGTGCATTATTGATTCTAATTCTATATTTATATAGACTTGTGTTTTTTCAGTCGTTCAGATTCAATGTTATACGTAAAACTTCCATTTGATTGATTTGTAGATATTGATTTAGAAACATAATGGTAAACGTGATGTTTCTATTGTTAATAACTCTTAATTCTTTTAATTCGCTGAATTGTGTTTTAATATCAATCAATGTGCAGTGTTGTTTTAACATTTCAATTCTATTTTTACTTATTAAATGTTTGAAATATATACAGTAGTTGCGTCACTTTAAGATTAAGTTTGTGACGTCAGAGGGGCTGACAAAAAGGGATTGTGTCACTTTGTCTGATTCTAAAAATGGGTTAATAGCAAAAGAAACCCAGAACCCTTTTTTAAACTGTTTGGAACGTTTGCTTTCATTTCTTTTCTATCAGAATAATTGACACAATCTTAACTTTTTTGTCAACCACTCTGACGTCAGAGGCTTCATGTTACGGTGAGGCAACTATAGATCTACTGACCATAAAATGGGGCCTATTGCTGGAACAGTCCTGAATTCGATCCTAGATCCGTGTTATGAATTCTCGCTGTTTATCTCCATGTGTTATGAATACATGTCAATTATGTATAAAGAGTTGAGGTGTTCGGTTTTTAATTATTTACCGGTACTTAAAAACTAGAATTTATACAGGAATTTTTTCAGGATTAGGTTTTTGATATATATATTTGAATAATATTTTGGGTATGTAGTTAGTTGCCTTTCAATGTTGAGACAAATCACTTTCAAAGGTAATTATAATTACTTTAGAAAGTAATTTTTCCCAACACTGGTTGTATTTTGTTGTTTTAATAATCGCGATCTATTTACTATTTTGTTTTCTGTTTTGTATACAACCTGACATTGAAACCATTGAAATATGTGATTGATTTTGTTTCAACAAAATCAACACTTTAATAAATCGCATATAGTAATTAAGCATTGATAATGCACCAAAAGCCATAATCGAGAAAAAAAAAAATCATCAACATTTTATTTCATCAAGTTTTATTTAAAAAAAAAAGTTCATATTTCTTTAACAAAATTAATTGTAAAATATAGTTTTCATGTGATATGATATTAATTTCATTTATAGTACAAGATATGATGGAACAAGTTAAGCTTACATTATTTTGTAATTCACTTAAAATCAAGTAAGACACATAATTACTAACAGAGAATCAACTACATGTAGTAGAAAATCTGCGCCATCGTCCATTGAACGCCATACTAATTATTTGATCATTTTTTATTATTCAGTATGGAGAAAATAACCGTTGGCCAAATGAACTTCGTGAGCTGTACGACTGTTTATTGTGATCTGGTCGCATACGTGGATCACTTCATCTGCAATATGGAAAAGATTACGAGGCATAAGGTAAGGTAATCAATTAGGTCAATACGTTTATGCAAATCACAAATATTAAAATAGAAAACGTGCAATTAATTATATATAATAATTAATAGAAATAATTTTAATTATGCAAATTTATGCGGATTTGCAAAGATTATTGCAATACGTGGATTTTATGCGTTTTTTATTACACATAAGAGCCTTTATTGTGGTTCTAAAGTGTAAAATCCTCGCGATCACTTTGATTATTCTGTTTTTCAGGTACAAAATAAAGGAAAGCCTGAATGCGTTTTATAAACTAGAAGGGTGTCCCATTCACGTAAGAGTAATTTAATGTTAGTATCTTTAAAAATAAGTTTTTTTCTGTCAGTTTGAAAACGACCCAACTTTAAACAGACGATATTTTTTTTTAATTTTTGTTTCTAACAAGTTTATTTTGAAAGATATCATCATTAAAATAATCTTAAGTAATTTAGCAACAATTCTAGTTTCTAAAACACTTTCTAGTTTTTCTTAAATTTTCTCCTGAAAGACAACATAATCAGAGTTTGAAAATCAGCTTTTTATAAACCATCATGATATCATAGTATCGTAGTGCAACCAAATAATCGGCTTTGAAGACGTGTATTAATCGTGTAAAAACCAGACACATGTAAAATCGTAGATTCTACAATAGGATATGATTTATTCTTAGATTGGCATGCTGAGATGACATACTATTTTTTTACTTCAGAAAGTTTTTTTCATTCAGTTTTCAAGTAGTTAGTTACTTACCACCATTAGGAGATTGTGTCACGGTAACTGTCAAGGTATCTCCACCTAAATTCTGTACTGAAGTTAATTGTTTCAACTCATTAAAGCTGTGACTTCCTCTCAGTGTATGATTTTTGAATAGCGCTGTAAAAATATATATTTAATTTCATTGTCCTTTTTTTAAATTATTAATACGGTATTGTATTACTAACTTCTAACGCCTTCGATATCGTTTTGTTGGTACAGGCGAAGAGCTTCTTGTACAACAGTTTGATTGGGGACTAGAACAGTTAAGTCTTCTTCGGCTAAACGTAAAAAAGAAAATATAAGCAATTATTACAAACTTATCATTAAGAATTCAATTGAATGATTGATTATGAGCAGTTGTAATATTTGGTTACCATTCAAATAACGTTGGAATAATTGTGGGAAGTGCGTTTTCAAGTGGCTAAGGAGCGTTTGTCTCGTACTATGAAGATTGTAGTTTTGGCTGAGGGCTTCTCCCAATGTGTTTGTTTCATTCAGATTGGAATAGTCGGCATGGTACGAATGATCGTGTTCATCGGTGGTCGTACTAGTAACCGTACTAGTAACCGTGGTGGTGTCATCATTTTCTGTCGCTTGTGGGCGACAGATTGCGGCTCCACACAACAAAGTTACGAGAAGAATTAAGCGGAACAGCATTTTCAAATTTGGTTTGATAATAGAATTATTTTCAGTTTCGTGTTTTTTTTTAATACTTTTTATAAGAAGTAATTTAGATATCTGATATTATTTGGATTTTGGATAACCTCGAATTATTATTTTAAGAAAAAAATTAATATGCATGCCCTTTAGTACATGACACGACAATTTTTAAAATTATTTTTAGACTTACAGAGACTGGAAGTCTGAAAAATATTAATGGAGTTTTTTTTTTCTAGTGTAGATTTTACTCTTCTGAAACATAAAATTTCATTATGTTTCTTAGTTGTTTTATTTTCATTTCGCGAATATAATTTCAAGAATACAAATAAAACAATGGAATTTAGAAATTCTAATTATTACATTTTATTGCCATTGCAATTTCAACAATTTCAAGTTTTTTTTTTTTGGAATTTACAATGGCCTTTTTGACAAATTAAAACATTTGTCATTAGGCAACTTTATTATTGGCAAATTTGTGTGACTATGGACTACTACTAAGGCCTACTTTCACTACTTTTGAACTCTTTTTCCAGAGAAGTTTCAACATTTAATTTTATGATATTGATACCAATTTTTTTTTCAATAGGTTTCAATTTTTTTTAGGGAAAATATAGATGAGTCTATGTGTTATCGGACATGCAATAAGCATCATATGTTTTGTACTTTTTGTGCTGTTTTCGATATCATGTGGGCACCTAGAGCTCGTATATTGATATAGACTAATCAATGATATCGGTTGTAACATGGTATATTTTATATCTGTAATAGAGTGGTTCAAAGACTTTTTTTGCCCATATGGCACAGTATTTTTTGCCTGGAAAAATCACGGCACACTACTGTGCCACAGTCATACCCTTTGGAAGCCACTGGTTTAGTAGATGGCATGTTGTAATTAGAAACATTTTGTTTATTTTGCTTTTTTCAACAGTTATAATTTATTTGAAAATATTAATTTATGTTAACACATTCAATATGAGATTCAAAATTTTTGCGGCACACCTTGCAAAACTCAACGGCACACTCTTTGGGAAACACTGCTGTAATATTTTAATACTAGTGGGGTAACTCGTCATAAATGACGGGAGCAAAATTCACAGGCAATTGTGCCCAGCATAAGAATTTCTTTTCCTCTGCCCTTTTATGACGTCAGATCAAAGTAACAAACCAATTATCCCCTCCCCTTTTTTATATTTGAAAGAGAAAATGAGATTTCATTTTTTTTTCTGTTGTGCGCATGCGCGTCGTTTGTTCCTTTTTCTACTTTTTCAATTTCAGTTTCCCCTCCTCTTTTTTCCTCTCCACGTTTCTCTCTCTCCCTCTACACTTTCCAACCTTTTCCCCCCTCTCCAATTTAATATCTTATGGTTCTTGGATGGGGAGAGTGCAACATATAGTTGACCTTGAGGAAAAAAGCGGTTCATTTATTCATTTAAATTTATATAAATTCCGACGTGGTTCAAGGTTTTTTGTCCTTGTTTGTACAGCGTTACTCAAAGAAGGAAGAAGGAAACATCGAAGGAATCGGAAGGATAGACAGGGCTTAATATAAATATATAATTGTAAGTTTGTATCTTGTTTCAAAGTAACTTTTTTAAACTATTAGAACTCTATTTAAATTATGGCCAAATCCAAGATGGAGATTTAACAATTTAACTTTAACTTGATATCTCTGAATGTGGTTTCAAAATTATCTTAGTCCTGTTTTATTGAGTATTCACGAATGTGAAACGTTTTCTGCTTCAGTTTGGGTCTTATTTTTATGTATGTTAATTTTTTTTATAAAGTGTGCATATTATCTAAAGATAATTTTCCTGATATTAAATGTTTATTACTATTATTTTGAAAAAAACTACTTGTTTACAGTGAAATAGAACATTTAAGTGTTAGACACAAAATCTCCAATTAGTACAATTGCTGTAATTCTAGTAAAAGAAAAATAATTCAGTTGAAGGAAATTCTATATGGTAGTTTTTCTTACTACTAGGGCCTATATATTACTAATAATAACATTTGCAGAGCAGATTGGTTGTACGTGACCGATTTTGCCCATCATCCTGCCCTACAATGAAAAAGACACAAATTGAAATTAATATTTATAAATGCGACTTATTTCCTATAGGATGACAGCTGAATCACTTAATAGACAAATGGTATTTTTATGTTATGGGGGGGGGAGAGAGAGAGAGAGAGAAAAGTGGGAGGGGGTGACTGAAATTGAAATGAAAGGAGGAAAAAAAGGAAAAAACGACGCGCATGCGCACAATTGCCTGTGAATTTTGCTCCCGTCATTTATGACGGGTTACCCCACTAGTATATAATATTAAGCCAAGTCTGTCTGTGTATGTGTAACGCTGTAAGAACAGGGACAATGTTCGCCACATTTTTGACGATTGTTCGCCACATTTTGACGAATGTTCGCCACATTTTTGACGAATGTTCGCCACATTTTTGACGATTGTTCGCCACATTTTGACGAATGTTCGCCACATTTTTGACGAATGTTCGAAACATTTTTGGCGAATGTTCGCCACATTTTTGACGATTGTTCGCCACATTTTTGACGATTGTTCGCCACATTTTTGACAATTGTTCGCCACATTTTTGACGAATGTTCGCCACATTATTGACGAATGTTCGCCACATTATTGACGATTGTTCGCCACATTATTGACGAATGTTCGCCACATTTTTGGCGAATGTTCGCCATATTATTGACGAATGTTCGCCATATTATTGACGAATGTTCGCCACATTATTGACGAATGTTCGCCACATTATTGACGAATGTTCGCCACATTATTGACGAATGCTCGCCACATTATTGACGAATGCTCGCCACATTTTTGCGAAATTGTCGCCACATTTTTGGCGAATGTTCGCCACATTTTCGGCGAATGTTCGCCAAATTTGTGACGAATGTTCGCCAAATTTTTGAAGAATGTTTGCCACATTTTTGGCGAATGTTCGCCACATTATTGACGAATGTTCGCCACATTATTGACGAATGTTCGCCAAATTTGTGACGAATGTTCGCCAAATTTTTTAAGAATGTTCGCCACATTTTTGGCGAATGTTCGCCACATTTATGGCGAATGTTCGCCACATTTTTCGCGAATGTTCGCGAATGTACAGAAACGCGACAAAACACAGGAAATCATTGGGTAAATCTTGACGATGTTTTGACAAAAATTTGACCGTCCTAGAACGGGCTACCCTACTAGTTTCCAAATAAACTTTCTAATAGACAAAAATTAAAAAAAATATTACGTGCTTAAAATTGAGTCATTTTAAAATTCCCATAAATGTTTTAAAAAGATATCAACATGAAAATATCTTAAGTGATTCAGCTACCCGTCTAGTTTTTAAAACACTTTCAAATTTCTCTTAGTTTTGCTTTTGCTTTGTGGAGGAAGTTTACACTTTAAAATTATTTTAATATTAAAAAGGATGTCACGTGTAAAATAATAACTAAAAACTAATGTGTTTTTTTTTTCTGGTCACAACGTTTTTAGAAGTAATTTATTCTTAACTGAGTATTTGGAAAATTATTTTGGTTATCAAAATAATGTTTATATTGTTTTTGGTTTTTTCATATTTGGGTAAATGACATTTGTAAGTGATTTGAAATGCTTACAAGAAACCCGTTAAAGTAGACACAATTGACATTGGATCACCAATCATGCTGGTCATTATGAATTGAACTATTGCTGCAAGTAATTTCCTTCCACCTGTGATACCTAAATGAATCATTGTTCTGGCAATCTTTCCAAAACCCAAAAAATCTAAAATGTTGACGAATTTACTGAAGGCCCAAGGAATACATTTATAGAGAATTTTCTCAATAAATGTATATTTTGCTTCTATTTCTTCTTGTGTTTCTTGTTTTCCAAATATGCTTTCTTTAATTGAGGAGGTTGCATTCTTAACTTTGTTCCAAATTCCTCCAGAAGGCTTCTTAGTAGTTTGTTTAGTATTTGATCTTCCCTGAAACCATTGATCGCGTTGACGTCCTTCTTGAAATCGTTGTCTGTTTTGTAAACTTTGAATTTCTGGCAACGATTTTAGAGAGAACAGTAGTTCACGCAAACTGATGTCTCGAAATTCATTTTCAAACTCATTAAATTTCTGAAGTTGTTGATTAAGTCCTAATGTGGCTCCTGTGATATACAACAATAACTTTCAATGAAAATTACAGAATTGAATTATTTAGAAAATCAGATATAAATTTACGAATGTGGTTGATGTCGTCGATGACTTCACCGTTTTCTTTTGTGTTTGTTTTAGCTGAATTTATACTTCTCGAAATCCATCCGAAAACGACAGTTATTAGAATCAGACATAATATACCGGACTTCATGATGCTTTTTTAATGTTATGTTTTATTTAATTTGTTTTCTATGCTCTAAATCAAATTCATAAAAATATCTTAACACTTACCAAACACCTACAGTTATTTAAATTCAATAAAGCATAGTTATATCATTGAGTTTTTGTTCAATTGCACTTTAAACATTCTTGTGGGTATTGTTTTACGTTGTGTAATTTTAATCCCAATTATAAATTCATTCAAATTCATAAACCATTTTAATTACATTACTACGTGCATAATTCGGATTCAGGTGTCTGTAGTCATCATAGGAATATCATTACTATTTCCAATACGAATAATTTATAGACCATATTTTTAGACACTGTATATTTTATGAAACTTTTCAAAATTGATTTAATGAAATGTTTCAAATTACACACCACAAAACAATACAATAATGGCGAAATATGATAATGAACAAAACTATTGGAGAAGAGCATTTTGATTTAAAAAAAAAAACTTATTTGGTCGCTTCCCAATTTATGCCAAAACAACAATAAAAACAATATTAAGACAGCCAGCCAAGAATATTTTTCATATTTTATTTTTAAAAAAATGGTTCTTGTACAAGTGTTAATCATAAGAAAAAGGATAAGAATTCATTAAAAATTGGGTTTAATTGAATTTTCCTTCCAAAATATGAATGACACCATTGGAGGCCGGTTGATCAGAATGAAGTATTCGGACATTATTAACAACATAATTTCCAACTGAAAATAAACATTAAGTTAATTAGTTTCCGAATGCACGATAAAATTATCTAATTGAAATCATTTGTATTTTTTACGGTGGTTTCGTTCCACTTTTAGAGGGATTCCAGCTTTGCTGTGGAGTTGTTGCAAAGGTAACAAACCAATTGTGTAGTGTGTTCCTGGAACAATGTACTGCAAAAGCTCTTCTGTGAAGCAAAAATCACAATTGGGGAAGATTTAAGGCAATTATTTATTTATTTTTTTTTGCTCATTTAGATTTGTTCAAATTCTTACGGTCATCGTTGTGGTTTGCTGGGGGTGATGACGAGGAAGATGAGGAGGATGAAGAAGATGGATATGATGTCGATGAAGAAGAAGCCTCGGAATGTTGTTCTAAGTTGCTTGGAATAAAAACGGTGATCGGATTGTCTGAAAGGTGATAAATTGATAATTATTAATAAATATTATAAATTTAAAAAAAAAAATTATTTATTGTAGAATTGGACATCGCATATCTCACCTTGGTTGAGTTCGTGTTCGAGTCCTGCTGCTACTATGCGGCTGTGAAAGTTTGCAGCTGCTTGACCGAGGTTAGAATTGAGACTATCTAGAATGTTTCCAGATGGAAGCGGGTACAAGAGGCAATCTATGAGATGGATGACTCCGTTGGAGGCTTTGATGTCAAACTGTGTGATGTTGACACCATTGATAGCCCAGAATTTGCCCTGGTCGTGTTCGCTATTTACGTATTGATTGAGGCGGACCGGCTGCCTCGAGTGTATGGTGGTCAAGACCTCATCGTCTAAGAAATTGTACTTCATTACTTTTCCTTGGACAATGTGGTAGTCTAGAATTTCTTTTAGAAGGTTGGGCTCTTCTTGAAGTCGTTTTTGAAGATCTGGTTGCAGCACTTCAAAGGCTTGGTCAACAGGTGCAAAAATGGTATGGTCATCTGAAATTTCAAATTACATTGTAGTTTCTTTTAATATTTAAAATTATTATTTTATATTGCAGCTAAGTTGCAGTGTTTCCTTTGATTAAGTTTTAATTGTTAATGTGATAATAATCTTGCAAGAATGGCAGTGAATATCTTTGCATACTGGCTTGTTGATAAACGCTGATCTAAGTTTTTTGCAAGGCACTGTGCCAGGATAAATGCAATATTTGACTCATTTCTCGCAGTAAATTCTGCATTAAAAATAGATTTAGAAAGATCGCCGCTTTACTTGGACATACCTTATGCGGCTATCATAATTCTTGTAAGATTTTAGTGCAAGAAATAAGTGAAATATTGCTGTGAATCTCGCATAATTCATTGCAAAAAAGGAAGATCAGCATTTTCTGATAGCAACTGCAAGTGTTGCAAGAGTATCAGATTGACCATTGCAATTAATTTAAGGATACATTGCAGTGAATCTTGCATTAAATCTTGCGAGATGAATAGCCAGGATGTGCTTTTTAGAAGCATCTTTTAATTTAAAAGTATATTTGATACTAAAAAAGTAAGTAAATCTCAAATAAAGGTATTTTCTTTACTCTTCTAGTTATTTATTTAGTTATTTTATGTTACAAAGTTTTCTTTTAAAAAGTATAATCTAGATGTTCTGCTAAAATTATATTCTAAATTTTTTTTTGTTTGCAATTCATCAGAATTTTAAACCTCACTTGATTCACTAAGAAGATTTTGTAAATTCTGTTGAATAGCCAGTTCGATGAATTTGTTGAGTCCGTTCTGTTTGGCCGTGTCCCAAAGGTTTTCGCTGGCTTCGTCTGCGCATACTGCTGCTCCTACAAAGATGAGGACGATGCTTAAAGTGGTGGACATCATGTTGGATGATTATGGTTGATACTGGTGATAGGTGAGTGAAAATTCCTCGAACAATGAATGTCTGTACCTTTTTATATACTTTCAGAAAGAGGGAACAAAAGAAAACTTCTACGAAACAATTTATTGTTTCTAACAGTATTTTTCTTTGCAGATGTTGTCTGTTTTATTAATTTATTCTGGTTTGTCTCACCTACTTGTCATGTATAAATATAGATACACAAAAGAGATAAACATGTTTTTTTTCTATAGGACGATGAGCTTAGAATTTTTTTGTGCTTTTTTTGTGTTTTCAATTTCCATCCAGGGACAGATTGGTATTTTTTGTGGGGGAGGGGGAGGGACTTAATTGGTTGTTTGTCTGAATTCAGACAGGAATTGTCTTATTTGACATAACCTTGAAAGACATTGTTCAATTTTTTTGGTTTTTCATACCTGTGCTATTGGTCAGTTTTACATTTATGTTTGTTGCTACGCAGAAAATATTGTTTATCATTTGAACAAAATTATCATAAACGCCTTTAAAAAATTATTCAATGTTGCAAAATATTTGAACTTTGATATGTTTTAATGTTTAGCTTTCATGAATATGTGTATGATTATTATTTTTATGGCCGTTATCAAAGTTTTGGCATTGATAAAACTTTGGCTGTTTTAATGTGTCCACTTTCGTCCAGTATTTGTGTGTTCGTTTCTCAGAAATCTAAACTACTATTAGGTCACTTTTTTCAAAGTCGTTTGCTGAGTTTTTTGTTGTTGTTGTTATTATTATGTGAGAATTTTTTTCACGTATTTTTTGTCAGCCTTTTTTTTTTCGAAATTTATTATCCAAACTTCACTTTCATGGTCAGGGTTAGCAAAACAACATTGCTGAGTTTGCTTTAAATTAAATGTAAGAAATCTCTACTTGACTCTCTCATGAGCACAATTCTTTAGTAAATTTTTATTTTCATGCTGTATTTAGGGTGTTTTTTTTTCTGCATTTGTGGTCGAACCAATATAAAGGGCCATTCATGTCAAAATGTTTTAATTGTGGATATCCATAACTCCACATATCCAGAATTCAAATATTGATATTTGAATTTGAAAAATTACTCTGCACACAGCCAAGAAGGCCTGTGGCAGAGGGACAAAAGTCCAATTGCAGCATACGAAATGCATTTGGACAAAAAAAAATCAATAACAATATGCATTATTAATTATGATTTATGGATATTAGCTGTTAAATTGTACCTATTCATAACTGCATTGTGGATATATGTAATTGAATCATGGATAGACGAAATTCGGCAATTTCGTCATGAACAGCCCTCCATACTGGCCAAGAAAGGTTCGACCACAAGGGCAGAAAAAAAACACGCCTTTTGTTTTTATCCAGATTTATATAATTAGTGAAATCTTGTGCTTTGTCTTCTAGCTTTATTATGAGTTATTTATAAACAAAAGTTTATAACAGATTATTTTGTCGAAAATTGCGAGTCCAGGCGCAATTGACAAATTTACTAAACGTTTTATTGAAACTATGATTGAATTACAATATCTAAAGAAGCTTTTACGATATACTCACCCACATTTTAATTAATATTTACAGGTATTATATTTTTATATATTAATTTAGATTTGTCACGTGTGATAACACACCTAGAAAAATTAGAAATAAATTTCAAGAATTTGCTCTGAAGAAATAATAACAATTCATCATACATTAGTAGGGTAACAATGGAGCATTTGGTTGCACATTGTGCAATAATTTTGTTTTGTACAGCTAGAATTAATCACACTTATATAGGCCTATAAAAGTATTAAAGGTTTTTTTTCATTGATAATACATTTTGTATTCTACAAGGAAATTATTTGTGCGAATTTTTTTTTTTTTTTTAATTTGCTTCCTTTATCACCTTTATCACATTGCTGACGTTGCAAACTTTTACAATCTACTTGGATCAGTCTAAAAGTATTATTACCTTTTTTATTATATATTTGTATTCGTGATAAGGATATAATGAGCTTAGGTTTTAGATTTTTTTTTTTTTTTCATAGTTTAACATTAGTAAGATTTCTTTCATAAGTTAAATACAAGAGCGAATATGATGATCACGATGGTGTCAATGATACGAATTTTATTTGTCCAACTTTAGCCACATATTTTAATCATTTTATTAAGTTAAGAGATAGTTTTTCTGCCACATTTTATTGCACATTTGGTATGTTTTATTTGTATTATTTTTTTGTCTTTGTTGGTACAATGATAATCCATAATTTGTGTCACTAACAATATAGGACGTTTAGGGCGCTCACAGGCGAGCGACGTTTAGTAGTTGAGAAGGGACTGTAAAATGTGGTCGGCGTGCGGAGGATCGCTACCACTCGAGTCGACTCTATACGGCCACTTTTTGCAGTTCATTCAACTACAAACTCAACCGTTAGCAGTCGACTCGAGTGGTAGTTTTGAACCACACGCCACCACTACTTCATGTTGATTACTAAAAGTCGCCCGTTTGTGAGCGTCCTTAAAGTGGACACGCTCATCGAATTTTTTCATGTGTTTGAAGGTCACCCTAAATTACTAGGTAATGTAGTGCAAGTAAAACAGTAGTTTAATTTTATGTCGTTAAAAGTTTAGTTGTTAATTTCTCTGTCATGTAAACGTATATAGTATGTATATGTCGGCTGTTGCAACTAATGCAGTTTTATTTGGTCATATACGATCCGATTTGTTGGTTTCAGCACTGTTGATTTCAATTAATTGGACCGTGTATGTCGACCTTTAGTCGCTGAAATAGGTAACCTTTGCCATTTTTATTTTTTTTTTTTGGAGTAACTTTTTAGATAACAATATTTTTCAGTTACTGCTATACAAATACATTTTGTTATCAGGTTCATAAAATTTATTCAGATTACAAAACACGAATTTATTTTTATTAGTTGATATGTTTAAAGTAAATATTATAGGAAATTCTTTTAAATTTGATTATTAATTTTTAAATGGGACCAGTGTAATTAGTGATATTAGTCATTTTTTTCTTAATATTTATCACATCTTTCATTACTGTTTTTTAGAAGCGGATTTATGTGACAGTGTTTTTGAGAGTTCCTGATATCAAGTGTCTGATAAAGTTTTTGACATATTTTAATGCTGATTAATGTTTAGAAGATAATACTTGATTCAGTTTTATAAATGTTTTTTTTTTTTTCATTTTAATATTTAGTTTCTGTTTGCAACAAACAGCAACTGCAGCAGCCTAAAATGCTGCCATGCAAAAAAATATATGGTGTTATGTTTTTGATGCTTTTCATTGGAATTTCATCTGTTACTGGAGATGCTGACAATGGCACTTCATATCCAGAGTACCGTACAACATTCAAGGAAATTCCATCTCCAGATTGGTTTTTTCCAGTTCGAGTATTCTTGTCGTTGTTCTATAGTACAACAACTGCTTGTATGTATCATAATATTTTTAACTATTAATAGCTATGATTAATGTGTTTTTATATAATATTGCAGATGAAATATGGAATTCGGTTCACGTTGACAACGTTACAAACATAACAAAAGTTGATTATGAAACGGTAACGTTGTTTCTATATTATGTTTTTATTATGTTATAATAATTTTTTATTAATATTTTCTATAATCAGATTGTGACACCTATGATTGGAATGATTACATTAGCCGCGATTGGCATTTTATTTGCTTTGATCACAATTGTGGGTGGAATTATTCTCTGCTGTTGCCGCCTTTGTGATAATTGTGGTGGAAATTACAAACAAAGTTTAAAGAGTTCGGAGAATAGTTACTGTCGTTACGTTCTCACCAGTATTTTAGTTTTTGCTCTTCTAGTTTCATTGTAAAGTCGAAATGTTGAATTAATTATTGTAATGAGTTGTAATTTGCAATGTTTTTTCTTTTATTGTTTTAGAGTTGCTTTAATTTTCATGTACTTTTCATTACCTGTAAAGAAGAACATTATTTCTGAGTACACAGGCTCTTTGGACGATAATATTTTGGATCTTCAAGTGTATATTAATTTTTCTAGACAGGTAAGAATTAATAATTTTGCAATATCTGGTGCTGATAATGTATTATTTGTTTTTAGGAAATTGATGTATTAATTAAGAAAGATATTATCGATACTCTCGAGGAACTATCACTTAAATTAGAACGTATGTGTAATTAGATGCCGAAAAGGAAATGTTAATATACTAATTTTTTAAAAAAAATGATTCGCCTAAGATTTTGGCAGTGACATTGGAGATAGGATTTTTGATGGCTCAAACCAGATGATGGTAGATGTTTTAAAACAGCTTTCTACTACAGCTGATGGTGAGACATTAATTTTAGTATTATATGAATAAGATATTGTACATCTCCAATGAAAAACAAAGTCCATTTAACTTTCTATTAATTAATATTAAACTATTACTAAAGCAAGCTATTTTCATGTATTTTACATGAAAATCGCTTAAAGCGACAATCACACTGGCTATTTTTCTTGCAAGATTCCGTGCAAAAACAAAAACGAAGATGAGCGTTTCTGTAAGACGATGTGTAAGAAACCACTTTGTGTCTTGCAAGAGCATTTATAACATTGGCAAAATTGTAATTAATTCAAGGACACATTGCAGCGAATGTTGCTTTAAATATTGCCAATGTGATCGCCGCTTAAAAGTCAACGTTTGACAAGAGCTCATGTGCATTGTAAAATATTACTTGTTAAGGTGGTTTAACAGGTTTAAACTCTAGTTACTGTTTTAGAAACTAGAAGAGTCGCTCATTCACTTAAAGGTGATTTTTAGTGTTGTAAATTTAAAAAACGTGTTCGTTTTTTTTTAAGAAAAAATTAAAAAAACGGCGGGAAAAGAAAAACGCAAGAAAGAAAGAAAATTGATCAGTTTTAACTACGTGTCCTCAAGATTACTGAATTATTCAGTTAGAAATGTAAATTAAAGTGTTTTTTTTTTAAAAAATCATGTTTTATTTTTTTTAAAAAAAGCTGGGGTGGGGGGAGGAAATGCAAAAAAAAAGGTTTTCTTTAGGTATGTTGGTGTTGAATCCTGATTCCTGATTGTTTCGCTTGTACGATAGGGAAAAATACAAAGTTTACATTAGCAGTGAAATGCTAATTAATGAATTAAGAATATAAATTATATCAGATTCGGAATTAAGTCATTTTAATTACCTTCACTATATGATAGGAAATCTGAAAAACATTTTTTAAATTTTATTTTAAGAAATGTTTGACCCTTAATAAACTTTGATTACTTAAAAAAAACATGATAGTAAAAAACACGTTCATTTTCAACACTAGGAAATTTAAAATAAGAAAAATTAAAAAAAAAACAAAGAAAAAAAAAACGCTTTATTAAAAAATAAAAAGTTTGTTTTTTTTTTGAGAAAAAAAAAACATCAAGAAAAAAACACGTTTTTTTTACAACACTAGTATTTTCTTGTTGATACCTTTTAAAATAAACGTTGTATGTCAGTTTAAAAATGACCCAAATATAAGGCGACAATACTTTTTAATATTTGTCTATAAAAAGTTCATTTTGAAAGACACCAACATGAAAATACGTAGTGAAACAAGAAAGTGAGAACAAGAATTAGATAATCACCTGTTCATAAAAATGATAAGAATGCTAATTAAAATACAATACACAAACAATTACAAACTGATAAAAAAATATATATACATATTAGAAATAATTAGTATGTTTTATGTCTGAGAGACTTGAATTGATGTTTTATATATCGTTTATATGTATTTCAAGGTGTTAATCAACTACATGGGTTATTGACTGATATTAACAATGAAACTACTAATGTGGATAATCAAGTGACTAATTTGAACGAACAAATAAATGCGATCGGTGTTTCTTTGGATGATTTCGTCTCCTCATGCAGTAACGAAACAATGTGTCCTGGCACCTGCCATTTGGCTTGTGAAAACATTACAGCTATGCATTCTAGCTCAAACTTCAACATAACCACACTTAATGTAAGTGGCAAGTGAACCTTCATTCATGCTTCACTTAAATTAACATATTTTTGTTGTTTATTGTCATTGAAGCTTGATCTTGAAGAAGAAATCAACAAACTAAATGATGTCATTGGAAGAAATCTAACCAATTCAATTGAAACGTATAACTCAACTTTTTACAACATTTCATCACTTGTTGATAAAGCAGCCAAACCATCAATGAGCAGTTAGTTAAATAATATATTAATTAGTTATTCAAAATGAAATAACGAAAATATGAATGATCTACCACGTTGTGCATAAAATAATTCATTGATTATAAAGTAGTTAATATTGTTTGTATTTAGAAATTAGTGCAAAGTTGAATGACACAAACGATTTTGTCAGTAATTCAATGGCTAACATGGACACGTTTTTTAACCAGGTTTTTGAAGGAACTTAGCACTTAAAAAAAGAAGAAGAAAAGCTAAACTTTTTATTATAATTTTCTGTTTTTTATTAGTTATCTGATTCAATTTCAAAAGTCCATGACAAATTTCACATTGTTGAAGACAACGTTGGCATTGCTGATAATATTTTGTAAGAACATACAGTTTTAAAAAAAAATAAATAGCAACCACGTTCAACCTAAATTTCATCAATTACTGTCAATATCTCATTAAAATCTTTATTGAAATAAAAAGTGCATATATTTTAGAACATCTTTACGTAAAAAAAAACTACACGGATATTTAGTTTGAAAATTTTTAGGATTTCATTGCTATATGGCAACAATCTCGGCTTCGAGTTAATAATAAATTTTAATATGAAGATATTCCAAAATATGTTACTGTCAAAAAGTCTATAATTACATTTTGGTCGCTATTTATTTTTCCATAGCTGTAAATGGAAAGAAAATATATTTTTTATTATCTAAGAAAATATTTTATTTAAATATATTTGTTATATTTTCAGATTTGGTGTTTCATTGGGAATTTCTATTTTTCTATCTCTAATTTGGATTCTATTCACTTGTGGTTTATTCGGAGGAACAATTGTGTTTGATCACAATGTTTCTCCGACGAAAAGAAGTGGAGTATCCGATTTTTTCGGATCGTTGCTCTTAATGTTAGTATTTTTCTTGTACTTTTGATAGTATTTTTCATGTTTTTCATACTATTCGTACATTTTCAGAGCAGTCGGGTTGACTTTCTGTGTTTCGGGTATCTTATGGCTTCTTACTGTTGTTCTTTCCATTCCTGGAAGTGGATTGTATTTTGTTGTATGCCAGACTCTTTTCGATGACAAATTTGCAATTCTTGATTCAGTAAAACCATATTTTATTATTTTAGTTTAACATTATGCTAATGATATTCAAATTTATTCTGTATAGTTGACGAGAAGAAATATTCTTCCTATTCCAAGTGAATACAGTTTTAATATATCCACCATGTTAAAGTGAGTTAAATTGGGTTTAATTAATAAGAATAACAAGTTATAACATCTGCAATAATAATTGTAACAACAACAAAAAAACAGCATTAATTATGATTATGGTGAACTAATTTGCATGTTTTGTTTTTGGCATTTTTTTTCCTTTGTATTTTAATGCACGTCATTTATAATTTTCTTTAGTTCTTGTCAAAGTAACTATTCTGCTTTCTATTCATTTGGTTTGATCGAATCCGTTGCCATAAACGACACGTTATACGTCGATGTAGGCACAATACACATACACCTCGAACCGAAACAGAATTTCTTTTTTCAAATATTCACCTGCCTTATGTTTTTTCTTAATTATTTTTATATCTAAAGATGAATAATGTGACCAATGTTTGGAACGCATCCGATACGAGCAATTGGAACTTGGGATTGGATAATAGTGACATCAATGGCACTCTTTCTAATTTTAGTAGTGCGATGGATTTTAGTTTTGATTCATATTTAAATAATGTAAAATGAATAACAACACTATTGAAAAGATAATTGTTACATTTTTTGTTTTGTTTTTTATCTCTTCAGGTATCCGATGTCTTGTCCGTACAGTTGCAAAACATTACAAACTGCTTTTCAGAAATACAGTTACAATTGGACGTGATTAACGTTACAGATTTGGAAAAACAAGCCAGTCAGTTGAAATTATATATAAACAACTTCAAAAAGTCGGCATCGTTTTTTACAACAAGTATAGTAAGTAAATAAATTAAAAATTTATTGAAAAATACATTGAGCTGTGACTCTAAAAAAAGGGTGACACAATTCATTTGTATTTTGAGGGGTTACAGAAAGTCCTTAAGAGCCTAGATATAGCGTTTATTTCAAAATTTCTCCGAATGTAAGCGCTTCAATTGTTGTTGATTGAAAAACGGTTTTTTAACGTTTTCTCCAGGTTCGAAGTCACATAATAATTAATAGAAAAATTATTTCGCGTGCTAATCTTATAAAAAGAAAACATGGTGAAGCCAATAGATTAATGCACGTGTTAATTTTTGTGTGATTCTTCTAAGTCGATTTTAATGGCAGTTCTTCAAATGTTTGGGAGTCGGTTTTTTGGCCCTATGGGAATTAACATGGTGTTAAAAAAAACGTACGATTTTAAACGGTATTAAAAATAGGACCTTTTCAAAATTCATAAACGTCACAAATGTGGCGAACATTCGCCCAAAATGTGGCGAACATTCGTCAAAAAGTTTGGCGAACATTCGTCAAAAAGTTTGGGGAACATTCGTCACAAATGTGGCGAACATTTGCCAAAAATGTGGCGAACATTTGCCAAAAATGTGGCGAACATGCGCCAAAAATGTGGCGAACATGCGCCAAAAATGTGGCGAACATGCGCCAAAAATGTGGCGAACATTCGCCAAAAATGTGGCGAACATTCGCCCAAAATGTGGCGAACATTCGTCAAAAACGTGGCGAACATTCGTCAAAAAGTTTGGGGAACATTCGTCACAAATGTGGCGAACATTCGCCAAAAAATGTGGCGAACATTCGTCACAAATGTGGCGAACATTCGCCAAAAATGTGGCGAACATTCGCCAAAAATGTGGCGAACATTCGCCAAAAATGTGGCGAACATTCGCCCAAAATGTGGCGAACATTCGTCAAAACGTGGCGAACATTCGTCAAAAAGTTTGGGGAACATTCGTCACAAATGTGGCGAACATTTGCCAAAAATGTGGCGAACATGCGCCAAAAATGTGGCGAACATGCGCCAAAAATGTGGCGAACATTCGTCACAAATGTGGCGAACATTCGCCAAAAATGTGGCGAACATTCGCCAAAAATGTGGCGAACATTCGCCAAAAAATTTGGCGAACATTCGTCAAAAAATGTGGCGAACATTCGTCAAAAAATGTGGCGAACATTCGTAAAAAATTTGGCGAACATTCGTCAAACAAATTGGCGAACATTCGCCAAAAATGTGGCGAACATTCGCCAAAAATGTGGCGAACATTCGTCAAAAATGTGGCGAACATTCGTCAAAAAATTTGGCGAACATTCGCCAAAAAATTTGGCGAACATTCGCCAAAAAATGTGGCGAACATTCGCCAAAAATGTGGCGAACATTCGTCAAAAATGTGGCGAACATTCGTCAAAAATGTGGCGAACATTCGTCAAAAAATTTGGCGAACATTCGTCAAAAAATTTAATGTTGTAATTTAATGTTTTTTTTTGTCTTCTAAGGATAAACTAAATTCCACCATTCAGACGTGGACAACAATGACTGACGATATGAAAGTAAGTTAGGAATTTCTTGTCTGTTTTTTATATATAAATTCAAATTTCGTTTAAAAATATATATATATAACGTTAGTAATTTCTTTAGGAAGGAGTATCCAATTGTTCAACATTATTGCCTGAAATGTCGACTGTGATTACAAGCAGTGCAGTCAATGTATACAATTTTATTTTAGTTTTAATTTATTTGGTGGCAGTTATTTCTCCGAGCTCCATTCATTTTTGTGGAGTTTAACAGATTTAAAAAAAAAAGATCCTAACAAACCTAAAAGCTCCAATTATATTTTGTTTAGGCTGTTACTGATTACAGTCTTGATTTTGTGGATAATTTATACAATGTAATCAATGACTTAGTATTCAAGGTATGATTTTTATTTTTATTTGAATTTCATATTATATATTTCATTTTGTGCTGTTTTTCTTCTGTTTATTTGAAGTTGTACAACGATGTCGGCAATTGTTGGCCAATTTGGTTAATTTTTCAATCTTTACGAGTGACGAGCTGTAGGAACGTTCTCGATTCTCTGGTTCTTATTTCGATTAAAACGCTTATTATTTTTTTATCTGTAAATAGTGCCTCATTTAAGTTTTATATATATGTATCTTTTTATTTTTAACGTAGAATTCGTTTTGGTTCAATATGGGAGTCGTTCTTTTCTTTTTTCTGGTGGCTGTCATTCCTGCTTTGAAACTGATGAAGTATTTTCGAATCATGAATAATCTTAGTAGTAGTACATTACAAAGATCGCCACCCATTCCCAGAAGGTTATACATCTAGTGTGTCTTAGCTTTGTAATTAGTAATTTCTGAAGATTTGCATTTTTAATTTGCAAAGTGGGTTTGTTTATTTTAAAATTTCTCAATTATTTTTTTCTCCTCTTCTTAGACCTGAAAAAATCAACCAAACGACAAACAGATATTTCGATGACATGGATACAATATCGACAGTTGATCAAAATGTAACACAAGAGAAAAATAACCGGATTCAGTGTATCATCAATGGTTTCGACCAGAAACAATTCTTGAATGTAATGCCACAACCTCCCGATCTAATCAAAGGCAATGCATTCAGAGGAGCGCCTGAACCGAATATTATGGAACCTGCCATTCGTATAAGTCCTGAAGAACTGGAAATATATAAAAGAATACCAAGGTTTCATTTGCATTGTCCGTATCAGCGTGGTTTTGAGTGTCTAATTGTGTTTGATTGATGATGCATAGGATTTCAAATCGAACTCCTCCTTCGTCGGTCTGCTACGATTACTTAATTCCATACGAAAATAAAGAGGTAAAACCTCGTTTCTATTCGAAAGTATCTCCGATTCCACCTCCAAGAGCGAAACCTTTCAGTATTCCTTCCATTCCTTATGAGAAAGATCGAAGGTATCAAGATTAGAACCGGAGAGATTTTTTTGCTGCCAATAAACAAGGATCGATGTCTGTTATACCTTAGAAATAAAACAAAAAAGAATTATTCTTTTTTTGCAATTAAAAAAACTCGTTAGAGGCTAGAAGTTTCCTAGAGTTACCCTACAACAGGCCTAAGGTTGTAACTCTGGCCTTTTAACCTGATTTTTTCGATTGTAAAAAAGCAAAATTCTTCTTGTACATGTATATGTGGTAGATATCTGAGAAACCTAGTGAAGTCTGCAGCCGCGGCAGCATTCTCTAGAGGATGCTGCTACTGCAATCTCCTCCGAGTATAATGCAGCCAGTCCCTCTCCTGTTTTAAACAATGGCGTTACGTAAACGTCTTTATGAAGGAAGTGTTAGAAAGAAACGAAAGAAAGTTGGGAGGAGGAGGAAAAACACTTTTTTCTCTTTGAAAGTAAATTAGGGTAGGTTAGGGGCGACTGAATAAGCGCCAAATGGAACAAACGCCAAACTGAATAAGCGCCAAATTGAACAAACGCCAAACTGAATAACCGCCAAATTTTTGGCTTTTATTCAGTTTGGCGTTTTTTCCATTTGGCGCTTATTCAGTTTGGCGTTTGTTCCATTTGGCGCTTGTTTAATTTGGCGCTTGATCAGCGCCACCGTAGGTTACCAAAAAAAGTATTTTTTCTATCCCTCCCAACTTAATTTCTAACACTTGTTGTTAAAATAGGGGAGAGATTTGCTGCAGGATACTCGGATGAGATTGCAGTACTTAGCAGCATGCTCTAGAGGATACTGCCGCGGCTGCATATTACTCTGGGCTTCTCATATTTCTACCACATAATATTACGTTATACACTATAATTTATACAGTATAATGTTTTAATATTTTGTCATTGTTTTTGAATTGGTTTATAATTTATTTTAATGAAGAAAAATCAGAAAGTAAATTATAAAGAATTTAATTTGTTGTTAACGAGTTTAATTTGTTTATTATTAATAAATTATATTTATACAATTACATTTATTTTTAAATTTAAAAAAAAAACTTTTAATAAACTTCTATTTTATTGATTATTTAGTTTTTAATAAATAACGAGAGCGGCTTATTGGTGACATGGCCCGGCGTGTGGCTGGTGGCTGGCCGGCTGACAGCAGTTGGGAAGTGGCCCTAGTGTAAATGAATGAACTGCAAAAAGTGGTTGTATAGAAACGACTCAAGAGGCCGGTTATCAGCTACGCACCGGCCACTTTTTTGCAGTCCATCTCAACAACTAATGTCCACTTCACACGGACTACGCTAAAAAAAAAGTGTTCGTGTGAAGCGTAACAGGGTTCTAGCTAATTTGCATGGGAAAATTGTTTCCTGCCGCTGGAATAGCAGACGCTCTCTCTGCATGACATTTTTACAGGTTGGCTAATATTGTCACAAATGCTTTGAAATCTTTAATTTCTTTTAGTTTTTTTTCACATACATTGTTTTAATTTACCCTTCTGGTTTCTAATAGTTAAATTTATTTTCTTTTATATGACTTTTATGGTACTTTTTTCTCTGATAATTTTAGTGAATCTCGTACATGATTTTCTTCTATGTCGTTCCTCTTGAATATCTAAATAATATGACGTATTTCCGGTAGGTTTCACGTTTTAGCTTCAACCGAAACCCTTTTCTCCCCATTAATAATTCGCATGGTTTCGAGACGGTGTCAGTGTCTTTGAAGAAAGGTAAGAAAATTGAGTACAAAACTGATATTCTGTTTGAATTTTTTACTTGATGTTCGTTACTTGAGATTACATTTTAACGTTTTCAATGATAATACATTAGAATTTACGTTGAAATTGATTAGAAAACACGATTTGAAAATAAGCCTAACTGAAGGCGGCGTCATCGTCATCGACACTCAACGCAGAAAAACTGACTTAAAAAGGTCGCTTTTTTACTTTTCAAGGGGTTGGAAAACAGTTTTTAGTATGCTACAACCCTGGCGCTGCCCTTCTGCGCAAGAAAAAATTGCAAAGGACAAGAAAAGGGCGAAAAAGTATCTGAATCGGTTAGAGAGAATCGCAAAACCCAATGCAAAGTAAGCATTTCACATGAAAAAGACGTTCAGATGCTAAACTCGCGTGTTCCTTTCGCTCTCTCTTTGTAGTATGGATAGGAGGATCAAATTGAAGAGCCTCAACAGTCACATCACTTGCAAACTTTGCGGTGGTTACTTGGTGGACGCGACGACTGTCACCGAATGCCTCCATACATGTCAGGATCAAAGCCCGATTTTATTTTACTTTTTGATTTGCATATTCACACATTTGATTTCTTCTTGTTATATTAATCAGTTTGCAAGAGTTGCTTAGTCAGACATCTCGAAGACAACAACACATGTCCAAAATGTGACATCGTCATCCATCAGAGTCATCCTTTGCAGTATATTAGGTTCGTTCTTAAGAGTTTTTTGAAAATTCTTTCGATTAGGAACCGCTAAGCCTTCATGTACGAGCTTGTACAGCTGTTTCGTCTTATTGCGCGTTTTATCTTGGAAGCTAGTCACTCCTAATCAAAAGAATACCCAGATTTGTTTCTCGTGTTTGATCTCCCGTATTTCTTCTCTTGTAGCTTTGACAGAACGATGCAAGACATCGTATTTAAGATTGTTCCAAATCTACAAGAAAGTACGTTTGTCTTTAACAAGTCATTTTTGCAGCATTTCAAACTGTTGTTAGTTTTTTTCCTCATTTCCGATTGTCGTTCGTTTGCTTTCGTAGATGAATACAGACGAGAAAGAGATTTCTATCGGACGAGAGGACTACCGTATCCAAAGATAATGCCCAGTTAGTATTTTCATTATTGTTTTTAACTTCAAATATATTAGTTGGAAGTGACTTTTTTGTTGCGTTGTTGTTAAGTTACGAATGACGACAAGGAGAGCGAAAAGAGTGCGGCGTCGTCTTCCAAAGATGAGGATGCTGACTACCACCGTGCGGATGAACAGGTCAACATATGCCTAGAATGTTGTAGCTTAACACTGAAACACTTGAAGCGAAAGTTCATCAGGTGTTCTGCTCAAGCGACCATAACTCATCTCAAGAAGTACATTGCAAAGAAAGTATTCAATAATCTCGACCGATACAAAGATGTGAGATCAGACTTCCATTTTTTATGGTCTATGTAAATTTTCAATAACTTGCACGTACACTTTTGTCATTTTTGGCGTTTCTCGTTTGAAGGTTGACATATTGTGCAACGAAGAGATTCTCGGCAAAGACCATACCTTAAAATTCGTTTGTGTTACTCGATGGAGGTTTAAGGTGAGTTGAAAGTCGTTTGAAATGCCTTGTATTTGTTTATGCGAATGTTCGATGGCGAATTTTATTCAATTTGTTGTATTGTAAAGAAAAGAGAAGTGATTTTATTAAGTTCGCTGGTTCTTTTGGATAAGTTTGATTTTTTTATTCTAGGCTGCTTTTTTTTATGTATTTCCGATCCTTTGATGACTATTTATGGTGAAATAATAACATTTTTCTCATTTACTGTTTTATTTATTTCAGGATCCACCTCTACTACTACAATATAGACCGAGAGTAGAGTTGTAAATTGTAATTAGTATCTTAAAAATTATTGCCAAAAAACGAAACTTTTTTGGCCCATTTGTACGAATTTGTGTACATTTCAGATATAAATCTTCTTTGCAGTCCCACTTCCTGTTTATTTCAAAGTTTATCTCTTGTAAATGAAAAATAATGACGACGAAGGAGAAATGATACTTTTTTGTTTTACTTTTTGTCTCCCCAGAAGTTTTATTCTGACAAACACTAAAGTATAAACGACATCAGCCCTGAAGATTTTTTTAAGTTATTGATGTTTCAAACAATATTGAAATTGAGGCTATTATTTTGTTTATTAATGTTTCCAATCAAAAAAACGGGTGTTACCCTTGTCCTAAAACTTTAATAGTCCATCATAATAATAACATAACATTTCACTTTTTTCTTTTGTAATTTATGTTTATCTTACTGTGTTGAATTTCTCCGCAAAAATATGTTAAGTTGTTGTATTTTTTTTATTTCCACCCTCTATGCCACTCCACTTTTAATATTTTTTTACATAGGATAAAATGGAGTTATTATTTATTAATTATTAGAGAATTATTTCAAATTCTCTCTTCTGTATGCTGAATAATTTTATTTCTCTCTGAAATTTAGTTCTTGTCAATTTGTAAATACAATTTTCTTTGTTACTTGTCCTCAAATGAAATATGAATTGAGTCAAATTATGTTTTTTTGTTTTTATCTGAATTATGTTTTGACTGCATTTGTTGTGAAATAATGAAACAATTTTTCTGAATATTTTAAGAGCCATTTTATTATGATTTCAATATTTATTTATACAGTTATAATGCGTGGAGAAAAATTAGCAAATTTTTTAAGAAAAATTGTGTAAAATAACAAAATTTAAAAAAACGAAAGCATACAGCCATCGTTAAACAATAACTACAATATATTTATAATTAATAAGAATATGCAAGGAAGGATTCTAGCCTCTCTACACATGCATAATAAATGTGCAAAAGTAAGCGAGGTTGTATTTGAGGCTATTTTTTTTATCAACTTCCCCGAAAGAAACCCATTGATAAGCAGAATGGTACTTAATAGCGAGAATGTGCGTCACAGTTTTGAATACGGGTGAATAATATGGATTCAAAATCATATATGGAACCGTATATCATAACATGTAACTAGGAGCCATATTTGTTCACCTTTTATCAAAGAACAGTATTAGCTTGTCAGAAACGCTATATTCTTCAATATTTTTATTATAAGACGTAAGCTGATGTCTTTTTGTTTATCTCTACTGAGAGTCCATAGTACATCTGCATTGTTATTAATATAACCTTTGACCACATGGAGGAGGAGTCAAGGATCGTAATGGACGTCGTGGTCGATTTCTTTCGGTCATCCTAAATAGCATGCAATGTTTTCTGGTATTTGATCATCTTAACGATGTTGTTTACGTGAAAAATGACCCTACGTTTGAAGTGTACATAAAAGGCAAGTGGAGAGCGGACGGTCTTCTTCACGAGGAGGTAAATTGGGTCACTAGAAGGGGCGTAATTGAATTGGGGGCCCGTTCGAGGCGAAATTTTTGAGTTTATAGAAATTACCACCAGATGGCGCTTTGTATTTATGTGTAGTTAGATTCTACTTTGAGGTATTCTACTCGTTGGAGGCAACTTTAAAAAAGAAATTCAAAGTTTATTGGAAGCTAAAAGAGTAAGAGAATCACGTAAAGGTGTTTCTGTGCCGATATCGTTTAAAATGAACTTTTTATTGCATTTACAAAATGGCCTACGTATATTCTACTATTTATACATCAACATGAATAACCCTCACGTGATTGAGCTACCCTTCTAGTTTCAAAATTTCTTCATTCTTTTTGCTTCTGAAAATGCATATTTCGTAATTCCTGCTTATGAACAAATTCTTAAAATGTTGTATTTCTATTGTATTTTAAGAATGTCGATGCACAGCCTGGAAGTCTGGACTATAACAATGCTTTGGTCCAACTTTTCTCCCCATTGGTGACGTCACAGAGGATTATGACTAGTCAGTTCAACAGCCCTTACACTGCGATGCAATGCGAGGACGGAACAACTCTAGTCTTTGCAGAAGTACATATAATATTCACCTTCTGCTTAACTAACGTTACTTAACATACGCATTGTTCGCTTTATGGTTTTTTTTTCCCCCTTTCTTTTTTCAGTACCTTGGTTTCATCTCTGTTCTCATCGGACGAGGAGAGGAATTGACCGAAATGTTCCTTCGAAAAAAGCTAAACATCTTTTTACGTCTCGCTACTTTCTTATGTGGACCGACACTTGAAATGTATGTGATTATTTGTTCGATGTTTCGTTTTTTTGGCATTTTCTAATAGTCTGGAGATTAATGTTGATACATTTTCATTTTCATTTTTTCTCGTCATTTTGTAAAGAAAAAAATATATAAACAAATTTTTTTGAAGCTGGCCGTAAAATAATTTCAAAGCTTGTTTACAACTAGATGAGTAAACGAAGATGCAGAAAAACATTTTACAATGATATTTTTTTAAATTAAACTATTTTTAAAGGTGTAACAAGAGTGTGTTTTGAAATGGAAAACGAAAAATACTTTTAATATCCAAAAATATCATTAAAATCTTATTTTTAAGGATGTTGTCATGGTTTTTTTTTTTCTATTTATTCTTCTAGTTTGAAATAATTCTTGAAATTTTTTCACAGCTTGTTAAGATGTTTTATGAAAAGCTTCTTAGTTTGGTTATTCTGCATCTCGGATAAGAAGACTTAAGAGAAGTTGAAAGCGTGTTAAAGACTAGAACAGTAGTATTTTCATGTTGATATCTGTAAAAATACATTTTTGATACGTAAAAATTTAAAAAGAATATCGGCCTTTTAATAATGGCTCATTTTAAAACGCACGATATTAACACGAAAATAACCTTAAGTGATTGAGCTACCTTCTAGTTTCTAAATTAATTTTGTGGTTGAAAGGCAACAATAACCAGAGTTCGTGGGGCCTCACCTTAAGAATTTCGTCGTTTTTCTCCACCTTGTTCAAGAATGAAACCATTTTTTATCTTTAAATCTCGTTTATTCAGTTTGAAATCTGCTTCTAAGGACAGCAGCAACAATCGAAGAGGGTTTCTCGGTGAATTGATTGATACTTGGACGATACTTTACAGTCGAGAGTTTGCGTTTCTACTCGAGGTTAGACTTCGAAAGGGAATACGATTTTTTATAAATCAGATCTTGAGCTTTTCGATCGTTCTAGGCCGAAGAGCAGTTGATAACCAATTCCGAACTGAGTGTCGTTTGGGTCAAGTTACTTCAGAACGTTTTAGAAAAGGTGCGCAACTACGACTCTCGAGAATCGACGGCATGCCATGCTTTTATTCTGGTCAACGCTAAGATTTTGGCTCTCTATTCAAGGTAATCGGATCGATCTGAAACCTCTTCTTTAATTGTTTTTAGATGTTCGCGTTCAGATTTGTTGAGTTTTTGTTTCTTTTAGCAGGAACGCGTGTGTTTTATCTGAGGCGGACACGTTGCTTTTGATCGTTCTGGCTTGTTCTCGACATCCAGATCTGATTCAGTCTCACAAAGAGGACGACAAAGTTGATGAAGTTCGACAACAACAACAGCAGCAGCAGCAGAAGGAACAGAGTCAACTACGTTCGCAAGAGAGTGCTCCGAGTAGTGACTCCGAACTTTATTACAGTCCTTGCGCTAGTCCTTTTCAAGCTTCAAATGACAAGGACAAATTTGCTTTTCGTTCTGAAGGTTGAGAACTTTTGTTTACTTGTGTTTTTTAAAAAAAGTTTTCGGGAATGTTGAGTTTCTTGTAGTTCGTCCACAGAGGTTTGTTCCGGAGATTCTCGTTCCAATGTAGAAACCAGAGGCGAATTGGAGGATGAGAAGTTACAAGTAATTGAAAGTATTTTATGTGTTTTTTTTTGTAAAATTTGAACCATAGGAAACTTTATTTATTTGAATTTGAATAATTACTCTGCAAGTAGGCAAAACGGCCTATGACAGAGGGACAGTTGTGTGAAAACTCCATAAGAAATGTGTTGTCAAAATTATCTATTAACACATACTATAAAAATTTCTCCCATGCAAATGTAAAACTGAATTGGAAAGCAACATGAATATAAACAAGTTTTTTTAAAAATTAGACCTCTATGAATCCTCTGAATTATAATTTCCTTCATTCACGTCATT
This sequence comes from Brachycybe producta, assembly GCA_036925085.1. Lineage (NCBI taxonomy): Eukaryota > Metazoa > Arthropoda > Diplopoda > Playtdesmida > Andrognathidae > Brachycybe > Brachycybe producta. The sequence goes on along the minus strand of JAUPFP010000038.1, from coordinate 566,402 downwards.
CTCAGGAAGTAAATTCTATTGTGGAATGACCTTGATACAAAGGGCCAAAATAAGAGGCTGTTCTCGCAAAAAAAGTCTCTTTAATTTTTTAGAGTGGTCACCTGTATTTATCTTATTGCTTCTAGAGCGAAGAAGATGAAACAAAATCTGAGATGGCCGAGGGTTTTGTTGACATTGCTGCAGAGTTTTCGTGCGACTTGGTTTTCCTTCAGTCGTCGATCAGTAGTTTGGCTCCACATGTCGTTCACACCACCCACATCACACAAGGGATCGTTCTAGTCGTTGTCAGCACGGTCCGTTTTGATGAGTTTTGTGAACTGTTAAATTGTTTACAAAGTGTGCCTCACTTTCATGTGTCTTTTAGGTAAATAGACATTTATTGTCCGGAAGTTTAGTTCGTGGGATCGATGCGTTTCATCAGATTCAAACTTCGACGTCGTCTTCGAGTGCAAAGTCGACGATGGATGGATTGGAATCCATCATGCGCAGCATAACGGAGAGTCTAAAGAAACAGAAGGTGGTGATGATGATTGTTTTAATTGCTCAGAGGCTCATTTGACATTCATTTTCATACGACAGCAATTGCCTTCGACGGAAGTTGATGCTTGTTTGAAGCGACTAAGCACAAATTGGAATTCTGCTAAGAAAAGTGGATTGTTAAATTTTCTAAAGTTGAGAGATTTGAAGTGTCTTTCGCCGCGGTACTATTACAAACACTTCCAATTACAAATTTTAATTGTAACAGTTTTTTTTTGTCATAAAAGGCTCGAAAGTGACATATCTAAAGTTAATGGACTGTTGAAGAAGTGCTTTATTAAATATTGCATCAGTTGGTTCAGACGGGATCTGTTCATGGCATGGACGAACGGATCTGTGATTGATGCACAGGCTTTAGTTAGGTACATGATAATTTCACCGTTAAGAGACTAGACAGTCCAGAATTGCACTTGCTGTGTGACGCTATAGACAGAATGTTAAGTGAAATTTGATGTTTCTGAAAACATGGTCTCGATTCTAACAGAAAAATTGTTTACGAACTGAGTTTTAAACATTTATTGAAGTTGCAATCGCTTCTTGAATGTTGTGGCCATGTTTTAAGGTCATTTTATTGCAATATTTGAGCATCTTTGAAACCGCCAAATTGACCACGTGTCATGGCTCAGTGCAACTCTGGAGCCTGTATGCGCGTAAAACGTCGGCATTAACATCTGAAAGACAATTTCACGTTGTGATAAATCGTTTTAGGTACAATCTTGCAGATTATGTCGATTACCTTCAAGTTAAAGCAAAGCATAACTTTAGCATGGCACCGTATCCTTTGTTCAATTTTACCTTTCGTTATTGTTTGCAGCAAGAGTTTTTTTGTTGGTTTTCTTAACTTTTGTTTCAGTTACTATTCGGAGTTTCCCGGTTTAGTTCATTTTATGTATGTCGATCGTGTAAAGAATCAGGTCACTGTTCCTACCGTCGATGTCGTAGAGGAACTAAATAGCTCCGAAAGCCAGCAGGCTGGAGTTGTCGTTGGTAACATCGTTTGGAAACAGGTTTGACATTCGATCGAATTGTTCGCAAGCGTAGAACGCTTTCAGAGTGTGGAATCATAAATATTGTTTGATGTTTATCAGTTGTACAAAATGGTTAACAAAGTGTGGAAATATCTTCAAATGGGACACACGTCATTAGTTTGGCGGGATGACTGCTTCCATTATTCTTATTTTATTTGGTTTGAAGATGCAGTGGTAAGCAATATTTCAGAAGAATCGAGCGTATGTGTCATAAAAATCTTCGAAAGCCAACGAGAGTCAGACATTTCTTAGTAATTACTCATAAGTTTGTGGGGTTTTGTCTTAGTCACTTATGCAACGGTAAAAACCACAAGAACGACACTAAGTACAAGTGATTGGTTTGATAGTAAGCATCTTTAGGGATTGCTCTTATTATGCTGCATTCACTACTTCCGGTTTTATATTCAAATTATACATAACTCAAGAAGGACCAGCTATAAACCTGAAATTGAAGTTCGAAGAAGTTTATTATTGTCGATTTTTTTATTGTTCGAGTCACTGAAAAATGTACAACTGTTAATTTACGCTCGTAAGGAAACAACTTTTTGGCTTTCGAAGTCACAATTATCTTATTATACTGAAGTGTTGATATAAATTCAGGGAAATCCATTGAAATTTGAAGTTTCTGACTTTTCAATGGATGGTTTTCCTCCTCCGGGTATCATCGCAAAAAACTTTTATCGGTGAATATTCTGAAAATAATCATTCTTATCTTATAGAATGACCGTTATTTTTGTTTTAATAAGGTTACTCGCAAAGGCTTGTTTTCCCAAGAATGCTGATTACATTCGATGTTACGAACTATTCTGTGTCCATCTTTCGACAGTCCCGCCTTCGATGGTTCATCAGCATGCTCGTCGTCTTGCTGCTAAGGTTTGGGAGATTTCGGGAGCTGCGGAAAGTCCCATAGACCTTATTTGACGTTTTCATGTAGTCCTCTTATCGGTGAGTGCAGACGTTTTTTTTTAAATCCTATGCCGTGTAATTTAAAAAGGACCTAAGTGCAATTAGCAGTGTACTTTTTGCTGTCAAATCTTTAGTATTTTCATTTCTTTCATTCAGTTTATTACTTCTTAAATTACATTAGAAGTTACATTTATGCAAAGATAAACTTCTCATAACATTTAATCACATTTGTTTCGCTGGAAGTTTTCTGGAGTTTATCTTCCTCTATTGATATAAATATAATGCCAAAGAACAAATTTATATTACTAATGTTTCAGGAAAACAAGATATATTTGGATATAAACTGACTGGTGGTATTCACTAAGATAATTGAATTATTTCATTTTGACAGTCATAATAAAGTACAATGCGTACTTTTATTGGTTGTAACTATAGTACGACTGTTAAAATTAAATAATTTAATTAACCGACGATATTGCAATGAAAACAGTTTAACACGACAACGGATAACACGAAATTTATTTTCAGTCCGGCCCTTTAGAATAGCGTAATTTTTTTTTCTTTTAACATATTCCGGTATAAATAAAAATAAAATATTCCGGTTCCTTTCTATTTCGTGTTTAGAACCTAGACACTTCCGAGTTTCCATGGCTTTGAAATGGCTTTAGCAGCCAAACGACAATTCGAAACGTCATGAATTTAACTTAATACTAAAAGAGCTTATTAAGGAATGCCGTATACGCAGTTTTTCTTAAAGCTGAAAGCTGTTTTTTTCTTCTAAAGAATTGAAAAGTGGCTCGCAAAATGGACCTTTTTGAGGTCAATGATCTTTCAACATGGGTCATGCAAATTAGCATAATTCAAAATTGTATAAAATATAAACCCATTTAAATATTGCAACGACTTTAAATGTTAATACCTGGCCACAACATTCAAGAAGAGATTTACAACTTCATTTATCATTAAAAATTCAGTTTTAAAGGCCCAAAAGATGGCTAGAATCAAGACCGTGATTTACAGCGTATAGCGTCTTATGGCGTCATGGTAGTACGTGCACGCTGAAATGTCTCTCGGTTCTTTACAGTTTTCACTGTACAGCAAGTTCCTGACTTGAGCATTTTCATAGATATGCGGTTGTGGTACTTCCCCATACGTTAGGAGCTACATGTATCGATTGGCTCTATAAACGCAATTAAAATACTTATGGAGTTGAAGAGATTCAACTTACGCTGTTTTTCGACTTATGCTCTCGTTACTTTCATGTACCATGTTGTACCACGTTACAATGCGGTACACAAGGCGTCGGCTGTGACGTCATTTTTCTGTAATGCTGTATGCGGTGCATTTGCTGCGTGAACGTAACTGAGAGCATAAGACAGAATCCTCCAAAACGAATTAACCACGCAATTTGAGCACTTACTGTAACTGAAAACATTTCCAGTCTAAGATTTTTTCCAATATGTTTGAAGAAAAAATTAGAAATGCACGTTTTTATTCAAGAAGAAAAAGGGATCAGAAAAGTTATACAAAAAAGACGATTGTGTATATCAGACACCCTCAGGATCAGTAACCTTTATGATACTTGGTTAAGCAAATCAAACTTCTCAAGACTTTTGAATAATCTGGCATATGAGCCACAAATATTATTTCTTTGATCCTAATGTATCACCCGTTGAGAAAACCACACTGGTATATAGATTTATATGGCACATAAAAATGACAAGAACACTTTTTAAAAACAAGTTCAACAAGAGCCAAAAACAACTCGTTTCATAAAACAATTTTTTTTATCTATCTACTTAATAATTTAAGAAATAATTTTGTGAGCATTATTTTTGTGTTCAAATTTTTGTTTTTGTTTTTTCTGATTCCTTAGTTTTAAGAAACGCTAACATAATATCACAATTTCATTCACAATCGACCAAAACATACATACAATTATGAGAAAAAAAATGTCGGAATTGCTCATATTCTTTCCTTTTCTACGATTTTTCTAATTTTTATATATTCGAAATAAATTGTCTAGAAAAATTATATAAAACACAAATGACTCTTATTAAAATGCCAAAACAATGATATAATTAGTATTAATTGTTAAACAGAAGTATATTATATATAAAAAAAGAACCGCATCCATTTCTGAAAAACAATCATATGAAAAAAAATGGCCCCAACAATGTAATATAATCAAAAGTACCCATTTTTAAACAGAAGTTAAATTTTTGCAATAATAAGCGTTTCGCATAAATGAGCCTGCATTCATTTACTTATCAATACACATTAAAACTGAATTTACCATAATTTTATTCCAAGAGATTTATTGAACGTCTTACGTGACAACAGCTTTATTACTGAAAGGGATTTTAATTCAGCTACTTCAGTGGTTCCCAAACTTTATTTTAGCAGTTTAGCTCACGACAAGAGTATTTGTGCCTGAAGAAATTGCGGCACACCTGGCAAAACTCATGCGGCACACTAGTTACTAGTGTACCACAGTACACCTTTTGCAAAGCATGCGTTTAGTACACGCATATGTAATAGGAAAGTTTTCTTTATTTTGCTTTTTCCAGTTTTTCAACTATTAATTTTAACTATTAAATTATATTAACACAATAAATAAATACAGCATGAAATATTTCGTGGCACACCCTTTGGGAATCACTGAGCTACTTCATTTAGTCAGAAAACGTGCATTATGCACGACATTTACGAGGCTCCGTGTTATTTTTATAAACTGGTAGTTTTAAATGTTTGATAAGTAAATTAGTGCACGAAAACAAACAATTGTTACAAACGTTTTTTTGTAATTTCTTTCTGTAAAGAAGCAGATAAATAAAACCTGGGATATAAACGATAAAACCAAATGATCAATTTGAAATTAAGAATTAATTTTAATTAAGTTTTACTTTAAAAAGTGACATTAAAACACATTTTTAGTAAGTTTAAAACATAATTTAATATGTTGAGACATTTGTTTAGTTTTTAAAGATTGACACGAAGAACTCTTCACTCGCAAAGTTCTACGTAATTGGCCGGAAAAAGGCCGTAAGTTCCATCGGGGGCCAACCCTTGCCACCATCCTTCATCCACTTGATCGATGTTAGTGATAACGTCGTCTGGGTTAAAAGAAATCTCCGTATCGTCGGCTATAAAAATAAAACAACAACAACAAAGATTTAACTAATTAATTCCAAAAAAAATCTGGAAGTTGAGGCTTGACCAACTGACCAGCTTGATAATCGTATAGTGCTCTCGCAGACATTCCTTGATCTTGAAGATATGCGTCATCCTGTTGTGTTTCTAGCGAGTTACCATCGGCAAACGCCAACTGTGCATGCGCCTGCCCTTCCGTTAGAGAATTATCATGAGCGTCACTTGCCAGTTTACTCTCGGTATATTCCTTTCGTCCCGAAGCAGCCACGTCATTTGTTGTTGGCGCTAACGAAAACAGATTACGGCGAAAATCGTTATTTTTTTTTAAGAAATAATGCAGAATAACGATGAGAACAGTTTGTTTCTTTTAAGCAATCTTAAAGATCTGCATCTCAGAGGAGCAAACTAGAAGGATAGTTCAATCATGTCAGGCACAAACATTAATTCAAACTGACATAAAAAGCTTATTTTAAAAGATATTAACATGAAAATACACTGCAGTGATTGTGCTATCCTTCTAGTTTCTAAAAACTTAAAAAGTTTCTCTTAATTAAATTTATGAAAAGCCACATTAACCAGAGTTCATTGGGCGAATACCCTTTAAACGTGGCTTTTTATTATAGTGTTCTCATCGTATTTGTGTACGATATTGTGACACAACAAATAACCGGTTCTCGTACTTTCCCAATCTTGTTCTTCCTGCTCACTATCAGATTCTTGTCGTTTAGGCAAGTTTTCTTTCAGAAGGTTTTTCGTGTACGAATTTGGAAGTGGTACGTTTGACGAGACCTCGCCATTTCCATTGCTTACACAAGGAGCTCTGTAAGAATTAAGTGAAGACTCTGGAGCAGGAGATGGAGGAGGCTACAAGAGAGATTTTTTTTTGTAAAAACAAAGAACTCCCCTAAAGAATAAGTACAGTTAATATTACAGATCTATCTTCAGGAGACAATGGACTTTGATAAGGTGGACTACTCGTTGTGGATTGTGGCGAGTTAATGGATGGTGAGCTGTTTCCATTTGTTCCGTTTGTCTCCTCTGTTTTGATCAGAGGCGATTCTTTCGAAGCATGCTGTGAACCGTTGTACTTGATTGTACTCATCTGTCCCGCAGACGTGTTCTGTTCGAAAATAGCTCTTGCGTTGATGGTCCTCTTCGATATGAGTGCCTGCGCTTCCTGATAACAAGTATTTTTAATCAGATTACATCAAAATCGATTGACTAAACTGTCGTTAACATGTTTTGTGAACAGCTAGCTGATTTTTGAACTCTTATTAATCTAGAAAGTGTTTTAGAAACTAACGAATAACTTCATCACTTAAAGATATTTTCATGTGACGTCTTTCTAGTTTTTAAACATATTCAATTTTTTCTTCATTTTGCATCTGGAAGACGGACTTTAATCGCAAATACTCACTTCCGTTCTTTCTTTTCTCGAACTATCTCCACGTTTCTTCCTTTCTGCTTCGTCTCTTGCGTCTTCTTCCACTTGTTTCTTCCATTTCTTTTTCTCGTCTTCCGCACCCACCGGTGTGTTTTCAGCTGCTCTTAGTTCACTGATCGACTTCGTCCTTTTCTTTACCTCCTCATCTCTTCGTTGCGTGTCTTTTAACTGTTGTTCAGAACAAAATCATGCGTTCTTATTAAGAGAAACCTTCATTCTACATGATAAGGAATACTTCTCTTTGCCGCCTTTCTTCCTCGATTCGTTTCTTCGCCTCTTCCGCTTTCTTGTGCTCTTCTTCGATTCGTCGTCTTTCTTCAGCCTAATTAAAATCAAGCGCCAAAACAACTGTTAAATCAAATGACAGCTCATCAATTAGTGGTGCCGTACCTCTTCCTTTTCCCAGAACTTGTCACGTTCCGCAGGATTTATTTCAACAGCTGGAATCGTTCTCTTGTAGACGGAACCCTGTTTTTGTTTTTCAAAAAGTAAATATATTTTTTAATGAATTTCAGTGTGGTGATTCCCTTTTTGTTCTTACAACTGGTTTATGATCCTGCATTGGACCAGATCGTTCCTTGAAGCTGTAAGACGAACCTGTCGCCTTTACAACTTGTTCCATGACGATTTCTGGGTCGACGTCATCATCGGTCCGTGCATTAATTGTTACATGCGCACCCTTTTTAAAAAAAAGACAAGCAAAGGCAATGAAAGACTATTTATCACGGTTAAAACACTAGTAAGAACCTTTAAAAAGTTTTTCACATCTTGTACGTGATTGGCACACTTTCCCTTTTTGTCACTCGGAGCTCCTTCTCCTTGCTATTGTGTTTGATCACAAAAATAACAGATTATTTTTATTAATATTTTGTGTAATTCTCTTCATATTTCAAAAGAACGCAAAGGCAGTGCTGCACAAAGACAACTTCTCGAAATCTTGTTTATTATGCGCTTCAAAAGTGCAACACTGGGGAGAAAGTGAAACTAAAACAGTAACCGAATCACTTCATAGAGCCGTAGTATTTTTTTCATGTTGATATAAAATATCGTTTTCTTGAAGTTTTGTCATTTTCAAACTGACATTAAAAGCATATTTTAAAGTATATCGACATGAAAATACATGTATGTAATTCCACTATCCTTCTAAAATAGTTCTAAAACACTTTCCAAGTTTCTCTTAATTTTGCTCTTCAAAGACAAAATAAGCAGAATTTCCAGTTAAGGGGAATGTGCATAGATAATTTTTGTGATAATATGTTTAAAATTAAACGTTTTATAGAGGTTTGGATCATTTTTATTAAGTAAAAAGAAACATTCAGACGTTACCAATGCCATATAAAGTTTATCGTCAAAGATATCATGAAAATTATCTGTGCATATTCGTTTAGCATTTTAGTTTGATTTATTAGAAAATAGACAAGTGTGATAGTCATAAGATAGGCATAGAACAGACCCCACACACATCGTGCAAAAAATGGAACACCAGAAACAGATGCGACAACTCAGCTCAGTGACGCATCAAATATAAGAGAAAAGACTCAAAAGAGTGTAACAAAATGACACATACCAGAAACACATATTTAAAAAGGATGACAAAATTGCTTGTACAGAGATTAATGCCGAGTAATTTGACGCTTATATGCCATCTTTAATAGCGTTCATTACTTAACAATACAACAACAACAATATGTCCTCCTTCATTGTAACTTTTCTTACGTAATTTCAGAATATTACTTATTTTTCTGTCTAAAATAAATATAAAGGCCTAAATTGAAGAAATACTTAAAACAGGGTTCTAAGCAAACTTCTTATATGAAGTGGACTGAATCAAATCCAAATCATCATTGAATACATATCAAATCCAAAGCCCCAATATAGTAACAAAATATTTACCAAATCTATCAAAAATGTATCAAAATCAAATATTTTTCTTTTTTAATTTTATAATCATCCTTCATCATTTCCTGCACCTTACCCCCCACAATATGCAGGGTCGGCCTTATGAGGTTCTATCTCTCCACACCTTTCGATTTTGTGCCAAACTTACCAGAGACCCCACAATATCCCGTTTTACCACCATGTTCCAGGCTTCCCTCTCTACAACCTTTTAACCATAATCTATATCATAATTTACACTTTATTTTCAATATATAATTTCTTTTAATGTAGTTAATTTTAATCAATTTACTATTCTTCCAACAACAACAAAACGTCTATGAAATCAAAATTAGAAGTTAAATCACTAGAAACTTAGATAATTAAATTTGCAATATATGCGTAAAATCCAAATCAGTTTAATTCCCACACACAAAAACAAAAACCCTAGAACCCTGCAGAGACTTTGTGAGGATACTTGTTACAAGAGGCACAGTGAAAATGGCTACACTCATCCTGAACAACAACGAGAGTTGGAGGTAGAGGCTAGCTATCAGGAAAATTACATTCGAGTATCGAGTGTGCCGGCGTTTCATACCGAACACCAAATTAACTTATTATCTTCCACAGCCAACTTATTCCAACCCTGTTGACTAGAAGCATCGCTAGCCTCTACCCACTCCAAACCCTTGTCGTTGCATAAACACACAAGTCACAATTAATGCATGCTCAGCACTGCCATCACAATGCGTTCACCAATGTGTAATAATAATTATGAATTTCTGAATGTACCCAATTAATAAGCACGAATTTATGTAAGCTCGTCTTCGGATCGATCACTCGACAGAATGCGTACATTATCTTTCCACTGTTGAGATCCTCGACCATTTCTTCCAGTCCACCATCTAGTTTGTTGTTGGAATTTTAAAATACAATGATACAATGAATTTTTGCTTAATGATTAATTATTCGTTTTTAAGGTTAAAAACAAAAAAAAATGGGAGGGGGTTTTCAGGTTCAATGTTTGTCAATCCGTGAACATTTAATTTGGTCGATTTGCTGCACTTTTAAGCAACTTACCACCTTTTCCGATTAATTTCAGATCGAACGTCTGACCCTCGTAACCAAACAAAGCCCTAAAAAGAAAGAATATATATATACATTATGTGCATCATTAATTATTCAATGATGATTAATTCAATTCAAGGGCGATTGAGTTCTGTCTCTCTCTCTCTCTTAATTTAGAACTAGATATGAGAGAGAGCGTTAACCTTAAACGCATGAGAATCAGAATTAATTTAGTTTATGAACCATTTTCATCGTTTTTAATTCAATTATAAAAATATTAATTAAAACTAAGGAAACGAACAACAAAACATTTGGGGGGGGGGGGGTAGAAGAAAATTTAAACGTAATTAATTGAGGAAGAAAATCTTAATTCCAAGCTGGCAAAAAAAGGAAGAACAAAAAACTACTGATTTTCTGATTAGATTAGACATTATTTTTTTTTATTAAATTGTAAACAGATTTCTTAAAATAAGCAATAATCAAGTTTATTTTATATTTATTCGTCGATTGTTTTTTTCTCTCTCGGTACTTAGTTGGTTTTGAAGTGTAAACGCCCCTTGAACTCTAGTTATTCTGTCTTTTAAGAGCAAAAATTAAGAGAAACTTCAAAATGTATTAGAAACTAGAAAGAGTAGCTCAATCACTTAGATAATTTTCATGTTATATTTTTTAAAATAAACTTTTTTTTTATTTCAGTTTGAATATATATTCCAACTTTTAAGTAGACTTGATATTTTTAAAATTTTTGTCCATAAAAAGTTTATTTTGAAAAAAATATCAATATGAAAATACACATTCAGCTATCGGTTCTAGTTTCTAAAACACCTTCAAGCTTATCATGTAATTTCACTTATCAAAAGTAGAATAACCAAGATTTCGAAAATCAACTGTTTATAAAACATCTTTTTTCAACACCAACTATAAACGCGACATAACTGGCCAATGTCCAACTGGATTCTAATGAGTTATAAAAAGTATGCTTAAAATATACACAAAAAGACTATGAATAAATAAACGAAAATGACGCAAGTTTGCTTCTTTCTAAGAAAACTAGATTCCAAATTCAAGAAGAAAAAAAAAAACACTTCAACTTGTACCCTCAGAATCGGGTTCCAACATAATAAGAAAACCTTTAGTTAAGTTTCCTTCAACAGTATTTTCCCTACTGTATATTGAAACCCATCCAATTGCCCTCCAGAGGATTCAAGTTACAAGGGTTTTACTTATTGAATTTGGACCCCAGACGTGGTTTGTAACTTATTTAAATTTAGATTCAGGGTTTAAACATCACGTGATGTTCATCTGTTTTTCTTTAGTTGACGATTTCTTATTTATTTTTGCTACTTTAGCCCCCCCCCCCCCTTCGTTCTTTAATCTCTGAACTTCTCCTCCAATTAGATGACAAAATGACGTAACCTACGAAGAAAAAGGTCACCAATTTTAAAATTTTATGCAAATTAAATTTTTGTTTCGCTTTCAATTGAGACTATTCATCGTTTAAACTTGTTAACAGAAGGTGAACGACTGGCTGATGTAGAATATGATTCATTCGGAGTGAATTTTTCAGTGGAATATAACACATTTTTCTTGAATTTTCAATCCGATTTCTTTTGTTACGCTGCTAAACAAAGAAACATCCATGTGTTTAATTATTAAGTAGATAAAGAGCCGGTAAATACGTAAGAAAAAAAGGTGAGAATCTACTTCTAAAAGACACCGGCGGCGACGACAACGAGAAGAAGACGATGACGGCTAGAAAACGACTTAAAACGGGTAGACTTTACTCACCAATTGACGTCGTTTTTATCGTCCACAACTTCTTTCCAAGCATGTTGCAATGAATCCTTGTTTTTTATTAGATTTAAAGCCATTTCTAACGTTTGTTTCACTTAAAAAACGTTTCTTAATCTTCTCAGGTGTTGCTTTCGTCGTCGTCAGTTAAAAAATCTACGTTATTACGGTTATTTTTCTCGTAGAACGAGACGTAAACACAAGAAACTTCCGGTTAAAACCGGAAGTTAAGTATATTTATTTTTATGATCAATCATTTGGCGCCACCATCCGATGAGTCAACCAATGAGCATTTAGAGAGAGAGCGACTGTGATTTCTTCTCATGTTGTCGGTGTGTGTGTAATGCTTTTGTTGTTATGATGGAGATGATAAACATAAAAAACAACAACAACAACGAGTCGACGATGCCAATGACGTTATGTAGCAATGAAGAGGATGTGTGAGAAGCTGAATTAGCATCTGTTCTCTCTCTTTTTCTATTCATTTGAGAGCCAAGTCACGTATTTGTTATTATAAATGAGGAGGAGGGACGGCGAGTGTGATTCCTTTTCATTTGACAGTAGTAGTCGTCGTCGCTTCAATGATGCGCAAAGATTCACACTTATCGGTTCATCTTGCGATTTGATTGTCAAAGAAACCTTTTTAGACGAAAAAAAATTCTAAAAGAAGAGGCTGAAGAATCCAGCTTGAAGGTAACTTTATTACAATTTAAGAAAAAAATATAATTCATTTTTATGTACATTTTCTATTGCGATGTTTCATTATTTTTGATTATTTTTTAATCACTTCATTAACATACTGACATCATAATACTACTTTTGAAGTATTTATTCTGTGTGGAAGAATGCACTAATATGGCGCCATTATCGTTGACTTCCATTTAGTTACGGTGGCCATATAGGTTTTTTTGCTCGTTCGTCAATGGCATTTGTATTGCGTTTAGAAGTATAATCAATTTGAATGTACGAAGAGATTCTTGGTCTTGTCGGCAATAAGGTGTACAAATATGGCGTGATTAGTTTTGAAATTTATTTATCTGACGCCATGTTTTTTTCCCCTTTCTTATTCAAAGATGGTAAATTTCTTGTTTACCTGCATGCCCTACCCTGCTTCAAAATATTGCTGTGAGGTTCATTTGTTTGTTTATTGTTGCTTAACATCCCCTCAACATCGAGGTCCTTTCAGGGACATACAAGACAATTCAATACAAAGGCAATCTTTCAAACACAAGTCATTTTTCAATTCCAAGTCAATATTAAATACAAAATTACAAATCAAAGCAGAACAACACAACATCCGTGTCCTCGCCAGGATTCGAACTCGGGACCCAAGCACCACAATCGGAGACCTTCTCCATTGCGCTACCGAGGCGTTATAGGCTGTAAAGTTCTTTAGTCTTGCCGCTGCCGCCTGCTTTTTATTTGTGCGAACATTGTGCTTACACAATCGGCGATGGCGCGCTGCTAGAAATAATTACACAGAATTCGTCTTAATGAATTATAAATAACATATAAAAAGAAATGTAGGTAATATTCGAAACCACTGTAAAAATGGTTTTATTTGTAATAATATAATTCATTATAATAAAATACGACGGCCGGCTGGCTTTCGGCCGCCTTGTATTATATTTAGCGACGACGACTGGCATCTTGTGACGTAATTAAATCAAATCGATAGTTATCGATGCAAGTAATATTAATAAATGTAATTGTTTTTTTTTTTATTCTAACCATGGTTTCATTTTAATTTTCTCGTTGAAAAAATAGAATGTGTGCATTTCGAGTATACATTAGGTGTGTTAATTTGAATATTTCTTGTACGATCACTAAAAAAGATGAGAGAGTAATCAACCAGACACTACTTTGCCGCTCACTGATTTTGGTGTTTGTGTTGGCTCCTTGTTGTTTTTGCTTTTTGCCTTCGAATAAAATGGTTGGCTGATTTCAAGACAATTATTGTTTTTTCACCATTTCGACCAAATTGTTTTAAAGAAGAGAGAAAAAAGGATAAAGTGAGTCGATCTTTTTTTTTTTCATTTCAATTTTTTTTTTTCTTGCTCGCATCTTCGTCATTGTTTTGGCGCCATTTCAGCTGATCACGTGGTATCCGGTCGCGTGGCCAAGTTGTATTTACGTTTCTTATTGTGTTGACTCCACCCATTTTTTCTTCACCGCTTTGCGATTGGCTGAAATTGTCTTATGCAAGAGTGATCCAGAACGCTTTTAAAAAGTTTGAAGTAGTGTGACGTCACTTGCGGAATATTTTCTTACCGATTACTGTAAAACCGACAGAGAAATAGCTGACAATTCATTTTTTAACATTTTAGTTCCTTGCAAATTAGTTTCAGTTTTTTTTTTAAATTTGGAAGTTGTTATTCACAGAGTTGCAACTTCATTCTTCGATTAAATCTGCTTAGAAAGTAAAAATTGAGCAGGTGTAAATGCTATCTCTCGAACTCTTTTGATTATTTTGTCTTTCAGGTAGAAAATGAGGAGAAACTCTTTTAGAAACTAGAAGGGTAGCTCAATCACTTAAGTATATTTTCATATTGATATTTTTCAAAATAAGCTTTTTATGTCAGTTTTAAAATAACCCAACTTTAAGCTGACGATTATTTTAAAAATATTATTGTCAATAAAAAGCTTTTTTTGAAAGATAACAACATGAAAAAAATTAAGTAATTGAGCCAACTCTTCTAGTTTTCAAAACACTTTCTAGTTTCTCTTAAATTTTGGCTCCTGAAATGCAGAATAAGCAGAGTTTTAAAATCAGCTGTTCTTAAAGATTGCTTTTGCTCAACATAAGTCTACATAAATTTTATTTTATTCAGTTATGTCAGTTAATAGTTGGTGTCCACTGATTGGTGTAATAAGTTTTATTAATGGGTTCATTATTCACCACGGGTGAAACTTATAATTGTGTGAACTCAACTAACCATTAGTGGTTAATTTTTAACTACCCTCCCCCCAATGCTTTTTCGTTCTCATGTTTGGGGGGGGGGAGAAGTGGATAAAGGACATTAGCCTTTAAATATTCTTTAATACATATATTATGTGTGTTTACAGTGTTGCCAATTTTCTCAAATATTGCACGAATTTGATATCAATGATGATGATGACGACGGTGGCTGTTTTCAAATATTCTGAACTCGTCTCTTTCTTTCTCTCTTCATTCCCCTATTATAGTAAAGGGGTGGAGAAAGGGTGTAAAATCGTGCGATGTTTTTAATCCATTCTCATGTGCAATAATATGGTGTTTCCTGCGGCTTTTGCTCCCTTAATATTAATGCTCGGTGAACAAACCTCACAAATGGGGGGGAAAGGGTTTGTGCTTTTTCAAGGCTACTTACTTACTGCCTGCTGATTCTAGTAATAATAATAATCATCTTAAAACAAAAGAATATCTTTCTCATTTCTACGTTTATACGTTTTTAATGTTCAACTTTATATTAGAGAATTTTATCCTCTTAGGCTATAAGTATGCCTCCATAACCTCACCATCTTTTTTTTAAAAGGATTTTTCGGGTTTGTTGGTAACTTGTCAATTTTAATCTAAAGGAGGATTATTTATTTGTGAGCTGAAGATAAAATGTTTGAAGTTTTGAATATGAGGAGAGTGTACAGTATTTTTTTTGTCACTGTCTACTGCCATCTTCATGCTTCAGCTGAAGAATTCTATCTTCAGCTTATTATCTGCAAGAGGAAAAGCATAAGCTGATATTGACAGTAGTAGTCTAGATTTCGAAGGCGTTTGGATTCAGCACAAAAAATTTGTTTGCCCCGCCCTTTTATGAACGTCAGACTAAATATCAACCAATTAGAAATTGCCGTTCCTCATAAAAGGGCGGGGCAAACGAATCTGTTGTGCGGGATCCAAACGCCTGTTTAGATTTCTGCTTCAGTTGTTTGAGCAATGCTTATCTTCAGATCCCGAGAAAATCTGCCTTAAGTAAACAAACATGTGATCAATAGAGGGCACGGATTTTTATGCAATGTTAAGCAAGTGTTTCTCAATCAGGGACCCAGGAGACATGTGTGAAGTAACACCCCCCCTCCCCCCCTCTTTTTAGATTAACCAACAATTTACGATTTTTTTCAATCAGAAACACTGGTTAGAGGCTAGAATTCTAGTTGATATCTTATAGTAACCAGAGATCGAATCTAACCAGCCTTTTTGATTAGAAAAAGGCGTAATTGCAGTTTCTCTAATGATGGTTTCTTCACAGTTGGCAGTTGGGCCACAAAAATTGAGAAACAGTTGCTTGCTACATGCATTTAGCATACAAATCCTATCTCTATAGTGATTATTTTTGGAGAGAAAAAAAAAAATCATATTGAAAATTTTTTGTCTTTAAAAATTTGAAGTTGAATTGATTGTAGCACAAATTATTTTTAAATATACATAATCAACGCTTATTAAGGAAACTAGTGGGGTAACGCGTCATAAATGACGGGAGCAAAATTTTCAGTCACTCCCTCCCACTTTCCTCTCTCTCCCTCTTCTACACTTTCCAACCTTTTCCCCTCACCCCCTCCTACTTTTCTCTCTCCCACTTCTACACTTTCCAAAGGAAGAGTTCAACATATAGTTGACCTTGAGAAAAAAAACGGTTCATTTATCAAATTTATATAAATTCCGACGTCCTTCAATGGTTTTGTACAGTTGTTACTCCACACACACACACACACACACAGAAACCTGGGATATTATATATATAATATATAATAATATATATATATGTATATATATAATTGTTTGTTTATATTTTTAATAAATTGAATTCATATTTCAAAATAATAATTTATTAAAAATATAAACAATTAAACAATAATACAGTAGATCGTCGATTATCAGAACATCGGTTATCGGAACCGTTTTTTGTTTTACTTATTCTTATGGAAATACTATTTATGAAAAATAAACATTCTTTACAATCGGTTGTTTCTTACTTTTCGACACTTTTTTAATGGTAGTTGGATTATATGAACTTCTGATTATCCGGAACTATGCAATGTCCGACATTAGTTCGGATAATCGACGTTCTACTGTAATTGGATTTTTTTTTTAAATTTCTGATTAATAACAAAAATCATGTGATTCAAATCACGCAACCGAGATATCGACAACACTGTCTGAACAATAGGGTATGTTAGGGTTACACGTAGAAATCCCTTTGCAGTAGCAGTAACCCTCGATGGTGGTAGTGACATTCCTCTTGATTGCAATGTGAAATACCGTAAAACAGATTGATGAACAGCAAACACCATAGGGAAAAATGGGACTGGGGGGGGGGGGGGGGTGCGGTCCTCCGTTCTTCTATTATAATGGAATTGTTTTTAGCAAGTAATACGTGCAATTTTTATAAATAATTAATGTGAAACTGTTATTTTTGATAAGAGAAGGAGCGAATGTAAACGGGACGTTGAGCACTTAATTAGTTTACATTTGAAACTGGGGGGATCTCTAGTTTTTGCCTGATTATTATTAAATAATGAGCTAAACAGCTAGAAGGGAACGAGGGAGAGTTTGTTTATGCATTTTGGGACTTTTTTTAAGGTAAATTCTCAGTGGTGGTGGTTTTGTTTTGACTCACACGTTGGTCAGATTAAATTGCACTCTTTTAGTTTCCATATTTATGAGTTTCCGTTCTTTCATATGTGAGTTGATCTTTTTTTTTTAATAAATAAAATAGGGGGGAGAGAGAGAGAGAGAGAGAGAGAGAGAGAGAGAGAGAGAGAGAGAGAGAGAGAGAGAGAGAGAGAGAGAGAGAGAGAGAGAGAGAGAGATCATTGGTCTCTCTGTCTCTTAATGGATTCAGTGAGTGAGATTTTTTTTTTTTCATTTGGTCTCAAGTTGGTCATTGCCACCACCACCAACCCAACCACCGCCATCAAAATGCACACAGTCATTTCAGACTAATTTTATGCTTATTTTTAGGCTGTGTGCTTTTTTTTGTTTGATTTTGTTGTATTCAAATATACTAGTAAACCCGTCGTGCAACTTGCACGGAAAGAACGGGAGTATAACTCAAAGGAAGAGGTTGTATACTGGGCTATATGTGCAACGACCACTCTAGACTATACAGTGTATAGTTTTGCTTGCTATAGAGTATAGACTATATAGTGAAGAGGTAAAGTTTTTGAAGCAATGATGTGGCCTTACAGTGTGTCTAACACTAATATGCATAATAGTTCACCTGTGCCTGGGCCCTGTTTCTCAAAAATACAAGTCTTGTAATATAAGTGAACTAGTAGGGTAACCCGTCATAAATGACGGGAGCACAATTCACAGGCAGTTGTGCGCATGCGCGTCGTTTTTTCCTTTTTTTACTCCTTTCATTTCAATTTCAGTCACCTCCTCCCACTTTTTTCCCCTCCACGTTTCTCTCTCCCCTCTACACTTTCCAACCTTTTCCCCTATATATATATATATATATATATATATATATATATATATATATATATATATATATATATAATTCTACAGAGCCTTGATCAGGACGTACATCGAAAATTCACAATTTGTTATCACAAATTAACAATTTGTGATGACAAATTGTGCATTTGCGAGTATATTGTAACGACCCGGCTTGGCCGTTACAATGACCCGCTGTAAATTTCGCTTTACTTACCACCGCTCGACCTCTTTGGGACGGGTCGAAGCGCTGACCAGCCCTCCTCTTGCACCCGTCCGTGCCCACGGGTAGCGCCGGGTAGAGGTCGACTCCCACGCCGCAAGTCGATGGACGAAAGACCGCCGAACAAGACGAGGAGTCCACGGTAGATTCCCGATGAATCCTACCGTGGAACCGCGTGCGAAGAACCGGCCGACATGCCGGAAAACATGACGGACAGGACGGTGTTGGTGACGGTGAAACTCCCCACCGGAACCCCCACCCTCCCCGTGGTAACTTCCCCAGTATTATTGTAGAATAATAAAGGACACGGACACCAGTGTAGAGTGAAAACAAAGAATATAATTTATTCTATATAAACTAGATAAAACTTTCACTTAATAAGATGATGAATCTCCTGGCTAATTCAGCCAGGAGAGGAGGTCATTGACCTCTATCCACAACAAAGGAAAAGATGAATGGTGGCCATCTTGGCCACCTGATGAAATTGAAGAGCAATCAAAATCACATGCACACAACATCAAGGGTTTCACCACACTGCCCAGATAATAATGGCCGCCGCCATTATATATCACCTCCAGGCTGCTCCACCTGGGGGAGGACAGTGACCCTTGCTGGCCATTTTGTCGTCTGCCTGGCAACCAATTTACAGGTGCCTAGCAGACGACAATGGGAATTTAGTTTTACTCACAAAGGAGCAAAACTGGGTCGTCACAATGTCCTTTACAGGGCTCTGTAGAACTCATTTGTATTTTTGAGAAATAGGCCCCTGTGCTTATTTGTTTTCTTTAATAAGGTATGTTCATATTTTTTTTAATGAAAACGTATGGATGCGAGGTTTTTTACGTTTTTTTTTATGAGTTTTGCAATTTTTCTGGGACTTTTTCTCTAGTGTTTTCATATAGACCAATTGGAAACCTTTAATTTAATATGTATGCTGTGTGTCGAAGCTTGTTTTTTTTTTAAATCCCCTTACGCCTGTTAATATAATGGATTAATATTCAATATTTCAAAAATTACAAAGAAATTTAGATAGAAATAGATTTTAATAAATATGTAGTTTTCTTTTCAGTTTAGGTTTTTTTTTCCAATAATGAAATGTTTTTTTTAAAAAAAAATTCATTATAAAATTACTAGGTTTGAAATGTTTTCAAATTTCACGATTGATTTTGTTATTTTGCTCTCTATATGTGTTTTTTTGTTGTTGTTGAGGTAATCTTTTTAAAATTGGCGATCGATAATTGATTTTATAATATGTTTAACAATTGGACTGTTAAGATTATTAGAATCTTATTTTTGGTTATTTATCTCAGTGGATAGAGAGCTAGAGAGAGAGAGAGAGAGAGAGAGAGAGACGCATAAAACTAACACTATAATTATTAATTACACAAGTAATTATCATTGTTGGATGAGGGAAGTGTCAATTATTAATTACTTAAGTCACGTAATCAATATGAAAAACTGAAAATCTAATTTGGTAACGTATAAAAAGCTCTGGTCAAGTCTACCTGACTTATAACTTGATTTGTGACGTCAATTGGTCTTCTATTCGTCATTATTTACCAAATCATGCACTTTCTCTCATTAGTTTAAACTTAGACTATTACTTTACCGTCTTTACGTAAAGTAATAGTCTAAGGTTTAACACTCTTTAGGCCGGTAGCAAATGAGACAGCAATTGAGGGCAACGGTTGAATACGAAACGCCATTTTTGATGTCACAGCCAGCTAACCAGCGAACAATGTTTATTCAGCATGCTGCTTATTGAACTTTTGAGCAAATAAAGCAGCTTACTTTTCAAGAAACAGTTTGCTAGTTTTTACCCGCTTATTTTTGAAATATAGAGAACAAAGATTTTTAATTATATGCATACACATGATGGTCATCTTTTTTATTTGTGAATTTGCTTCAACTTGCTCCCGGGATCTATCTCTAGTCGATCCAGGCAGTTGAAATTGGTGCTTTCAACTGCTGCTCATTGTGCTGCAAGCAACAGTGAACGTCACATTCAGCTATTTCAAGAAACAGCTGCCTCATTTGTAACTGACCTTATTATGTGATTCCCCCCTAACGTATGTAGGCCCTGTAGGGTGTAGTTGACCAGAGCATTAAGTTGCTTTTATTTTCGTGAAGGTTATTTACGTAAATACATTTTGTTAATAAAATCAATGGTGGTGTTACATATGAGAGAGCAAATGTTGCTATCAGTTGTGCAAGTTTTCAATTATTGTTTTCTCTCTCTCTCTCTCTCTCTCTCTCTATATATATATATATATATATATATATATATATATATATATATATATATATATATATATATATATATATATATATCTATACATGGTATAATTTTATGTTAAATTCAAATATTGAGAGTGGTAATAATTTAAACTGTTGGGCGCCGCCATCATGTTTTAAATACTTTGAATTTTAAATGTGGACATTGTTTATTGTTGATGTGTCCACTCCTACATTATTATTGTCCCCATTCTACTTCCTGACCACCGCCTCTCATTTCTTCAATAACAAGCTTGTTATTCTATTTATAAACGTCCTATTTCGAGAGAAAGTTTATTTTAAATAGAAAAGATGACAATTCTGATTAAAAAAAAGCGTTTAATTAATTCATTGTGTCAATGCTCCTTGCCTCCTCCTCCTCCTCCTCTCATTTTTTAAAATGTCAACACAAAATCAAAACTATAAATAGGTAAAAAAAAAAGTAGAAAGGCAGGCACCATTTTAGTTAGAACTTAAGAAATAACTTAAAATGTTTTTCAAGTTGCAATTGTACAAAAATGCAAATGAAAGAGAACAATGGAATATAAATCATGTTGTCCTGTATTACAGAAATTACAGACGCAACATTAGGAGAGAAAAAAATTATAAATTGTTTTAGAAACTAGAAGAATTAAAGAATCACATGTGGAGAGACCTACATTTTGTTTAGAAAAAAAAAACATTTGAGGCCCAGTCTACTTTGTGGTGAACCAAACCCAAGGCAATGTGGCTCTTCAGATCCATAAAGTTCGCAAAAGCCCATGGGGTTTTTTTTCCTTCATAAAATTGCCAGTCTTGGCTCAACGCAACATATAGACTGTGTTTTTTTTTTTTTTTGCAAAAGCCCATTCACTGGTTCTTAGGATTTATGTAGGTTTCTTATCACAGAATTTTTGATTCTTAAGAGGGCTCTATAGAAAACTACTTGTGTAAATTGCAAGGTAGATGGCGCCTGCGACATTCTAAAAGTGTCCAAAACAACTTACCCAGAACATAATGTAAGTGAAGAGAGCACGTGTAGAAATAGCGATGACGCAATTAAAAGTATGCCACGTGAAAAAAAGGAAGAAGGTGGTGAGTCAGAGTTGAAGAGTGTCAGTATAGTTCTACGGGGGAGGGTTAGTGGCGCCATCTAACGTTACACGCACAAAATAAATTATCTATTTGCATTCTTAAGTTGACAAAAATGCAATTTAAAAAAAAAAATACTATAAAATGATTAACTTTGTTAAGGGTTTAGCTTCTGTTTACTTTAAACAAGCAATTTGTGCCTAAATATCTATTATGTATGGCATTTTTATGAGTTCCTATTAAACATATTTATGAAGAAGACAAGTTGTTGTCTTTTGTGACTGATTTTGATGTTCTTTTTTTTTTGTATAATATGGCGATGGCAATAATAAATTTGATTACAAAATTGGCTTCTTGTCAAAATAATTTGTTCAGGGAACAATTTTCTTAAATCGAATTTTGCCATTCGTTTAGAATCTTGACCTTTCATTACAAGAAGTCTCTCTCTCTATCTCTTTACTCAAACAAACAAACAAATTGTTGACATTTTTACGTCAAGGTAAAAATCTTTTGATCAGAAGAAGTTGATCGATAAAGAGCAACTGTTTTTGTTTTGTTTTGTATTTTATTCTATCTTTTTTAGATGAAAAAAAAAACATCCATAAAGTGGTTCTTTCAATAAGGAATTCGGACTTCTCTTTTTTAAAAAGAATTGTTTGTTATCATCTCAATCAATATGGAACCAATTGTAAAAATGTGACAAGTAATAATAAGAGATAAATAAGAACAAAACAATAAATGATGATTGATGACAAACAGTTTTTCTTTAAAAAAAACATCAATTATCCAAGAATATTTATCTATATTATCTATATTATATGATGATATTTTAAGGTGGATTTACACCAAAGAAATAGCAAAATCATTGTTAGTAGCAAGATGTTAATAACAAATATGTTAACATTTTCTTGACTATTTTGATAAATGTCGATAACATGACAAAATGTTAGTAGCAGGACGTCAGGAAAGTGATCCACGTCCAGATTGTTATTAACAGTGTTGACACCAGAAATATCTTGCTAGTAACATTTTGTTATGAACATCCTTTGATCACGCGCGCCTCCAGTGTGATGATTGCAAAATGTTTGCTATTAACAAAGTTACCAATAGTAGAATATTATCGACATGTTAATGGGCAAAATAAAGGTGGTTTTACACCAAAAAAATAGCAAAAAACATTGTTAGTAGCAAAAAATGTTAATGTTAACCATTTTTCCCCCGTTGTCGTAAACGTCAATAACAAAATGCTAATAACAATGTTTTGTTGACAAAAATCAGGGTTTTTTGAATTAAATAAAAAACTAAGTTAACATCCTTTGAACAGGACCGCCTTCAGAGTGATCGCAAAATGCCTGCTATTAACAAAGTTAGCAACAATATTATAGCCTTTATAGGCGTAACAAATGCCGAAAGCAAATGTTACTGAAAAAAGGTAATAGCAAAAAAAATGTTAATAACATTTCTAGAGATGTTTAACAATGTTAAATGTGTTTTAATATTTGTTAAAAACATTACTAATAACACGTGGTTTCAGTAATGTTAGATACGGTGTAAAATGGCCTTTAGTAAACAAAGAATTCACTTCCTGTGTTCATTTATTTGAGATGTTCTTATAATGTTATGTTTACTTTTTAAGTTAAAAAATACAATTTACAAGAAGAAGAAGAAAGAACCAAAAATTAATAGTTAATTTTGGTTATAAATAATATCTTATCTGTTTTCCATGTGTTTTACTAATGGGTGAAAAAAATATTTTGTTATCAATATTACAGTTCTGAACGACTTTATTTTTAGAATTTGTTGCTAATTTTACATTGAAGTGAGATGTGGGTGGGAGCCCTCCCTCCCTTCTTTAGTGAAATTAAACAACTGTCACTCAAACTTGTCTTCTCATATCAATAGTTATCAAATATATAGTATTTATTTTTCAATGGCAAATTTATTATAGTTTCAGTTTCCTTGAGATTTTTCTGGTTCCAGAGTTCTTAGATGATGATGATGAATTCGGGTGATAAAAATATAAATTGGCTCCACTCTGACGTTGTTTATTTGTCAATAATAATATTCCATAATATTGGATTTCGTACTCGACCTCGTGGTTGGTTCGTTGCTTAGTTTTTTTTTTTTTTTTTTTTGGTTTATTATGGACGTTTCTTCATGGCATTAGTTTGGGGGGTGTTGTTGGAAAAAACGATATTAAGTCGAGTTTCAGTTGACTTAGGAGAGAATTTCAAGATTTATTGGAAACTAGAAGAGTAAACAAAGGTGAAAAAGACAAGTTTCACGTTGATATCTTTTAAAATAAACTATTTATGGTAGTTTTGATATGGTGAAATGTTACTTATTTTTTTAAAAAAAAAACATCAAAATACAATGACTGGTCACTTTTTGGTAATTCTCATAAACGTTTATTTTTAAAGATATCGTCAGAAAAATAAACCTTGCATCTAGAGATAGGTTATAGTTAATTAATAGAGGTTATTCTGGAATTTTAAACCTTAGCAATTAATGACTTCAGGCTATTTTAATTACCAGAAATGTTTGTTTATGGAAATTAATATGTAATAACGATCACGTTTTATTTTTATTCGAAAAAAGAAATTCAAAATGATTTAAAATGAGAGATGTCGCCACGGTTATCCGAGTAATTTCGGATATTGTACTGTTTTTCAGGATATCCGATCGAATCCAATACCACTACCCGAATGAATATTTTCTGATATTTATTTGTTCTTCCTAATTTGATGCTTATATTCACTTATTATTTTTGAAACGTGCATTACAACTAGGAAATGAAGACATTGATGTCTTGCAAATGTCACTGGGATTGTATTGCTACCAACATTTACGTATATTGCTGCTCTTCCGGTCCACTTACTGCAACGCATTTTCGAAATTGTATTGTCACGAACATCTATCTCTATAGAAGTACCACCTCAACTACGCCCACTCGGAACTTACGTTTCCACCTTTATTGAAATGCTACCAAATTGTTGTAATTATATTATTAATGTGCTGATGATATGTTAAGGAAATCAAATTTTAAAATATGAAATGCTTTTTTTTTAATCCTTTTCATGAGTGGAAAAAATAACTGTTAAGAGTTGTTCATTAATTTATTAATCGTTTATATTTTGATTAGTAAGTTGCTATGTGATCCCATCAATCATATATACAACATAATTGTAAACTTATCTGATCGGATACGAAATAAGTTTAATTTGAAGGGGGGGGGAGTAAATAAGTTTGATGTGAGATGACACTTGAGCTTGACATACGTGCAAAAAAAAATCATCAGTTAATTCTTTAATTAACAAAGATATAATTAGCCTAAGTATCAATCAAGAAGAGATTTTGAATCATGAAATCGGAAACAAATGGGTTTCTCTTTCTGTTTCAGATTCATTTTTCCTTTTCTAAATTTGACTGCGTGATCTGTTTGTATGTTTATCAGTTTTGTTATACATCAAAACTGATCTGTGGTTTTGACTTTTGAATAATTTCTGGTAATTATAATGGAAAATCTGACTAAAAAAAAAAGAAAAAGGGGGGGGGGAGCTTCATCTATTAAATCATACGATTTAACTTCCACATGAAATTTGACAAATTACACTTAGAATTTCATTTCTACATTATTTTATAACTAGTGGGGTAACCCGTCATAAATGACGGGAGCCAAATTCACAGGCAATTGTGCCCAGCATTAGAATTTATTTTCCTCCGCCCTTTTATGACGTCAGACCAAGTAAAACCCAATTAGAAATTGATGAGGTTCATAAAAGGGCGGAGGAAAATAAATTCTAATGCTGGGCACAGTTGCCCGTGTTAAATTCTACTTTAATTTTGCTACTATTATCCCCTCCCCTTTTTATATTTGAAAGAGAAAATGAGTTTTTCATTTTCTCTGGTGGGCGCATGCGCATCGTGTTTTCCTTTTTTTACTCCTTTCATTTCAATTTCAATCACCCCCTCCACGATTCTCTCTCTCTCTCCCTCTCTACTTTCCAACCTTTTCCCCTCTCCAATTTAATTGGGGGAAGGGTGTAACATATAGTTGACCGTGAGAAAAAAAAGCTGTTCATTTATTTAAATTTATATAAATTCCGACGTGCTTCAAGGTTTTTGTAGTGTTACTCCACACACACACACACACACACAGACCTGGGATATTATATATATATATATATATATATATATATATATATATATATATAAAAGAATAATTACAACTTTTCAAATTAAATATCTTGTAAAAAAAAGTATTTTTCAAATCTAAAAATAAATCAAATCGATTTTATTTCTGCAAATAAATCACAGAGATATTCATGTTATATTCAAAGGCTGGACAAAGAGAAATATTCCAGCTTATAAATCGAATAAAACTGAATCGACTTATTTCTTGTTATTTGTTGAAATATATGTGGTGGATTGGTAAATAAGATGTCCGTTCGTCGCTTGCAGACATTTTTACGAGCTCGTAGATAAAAATACTAGACATTGAATAATATGCATATATGATAAGTCATATTATGATTGTTTTTTTTTATCATCAAATGTGTAAAAAGAAGCCCTCTTTTCTGAGCCCCTCTTTCCAAATTTCTTCTCGTTTATGGATTTAAGTATTTTGATTTGGTTTCTCTATTCTGACATTGGGAAGCCATATTACAAGATACAACGAGCTTCAATTCAAAGTTCTACCTATTTATAGGTACACATATAATGGATGTGTTCTTGTAAGAAATATCGATCGTATTTTTTTTTAAACAGAGAAAGGAAGTCGTGTGTTCTGGATGTTGTCTTTTGGTGGTGGTGGGTTTACCTTGTCTTTCATTCTGTTTATTAGCACTTTTTCTTTATGATTACACAAAGAATAAGGTGATGGTTGTGTTTTATTGTTTGTTTGTTTTGGCAACAAGAGATGCGAACTACAGACCTACATAACGCTCGTGAGGGTTGTGAGCTTCCATGAGCCATGTGGGCTGGGCTAACTGTATAGTTTTACAAGCTGGGCCAGGCCAATATTTTTTAAATTTTTATCAGGGATCGGATTTGACAGATCAGGACTGAATTAACATTTATAAGACCCATGAATGAGATTGTGAAATCAGATCAGTCAGTCCAGATCGGTTGATCAAGTCGATCCACCAAGTTAATGGATCTGGATTGATTGCAATTTAGATTTGTCTCTTAATGGGCAAAAGAGATGAGAGCTGTTAGATCTGATCCGTTCGTGAATGGCTAAAAAAAGTGATGGGTATGAACTGATAGATCAGATCCGCGATTGTTCAGAGTTCTGATCCAGTCGTGAATGGGTAACTGTAATACCGATCCAGTCGTCATTGGGTAGCTTGTAGGTAGGTATTTTTGATAGGATTCGGGACTTACACATGAAATCTGTTCATGAACGTACTTGTGAGTACAATCAAGTCGATCCGCCAAGTTAAAAGGTGGGTCCGTACTATTCGTGCTCTTGTCAACTGAGGGTTGAGAGTTCATTTACTCGAGAGGCTTTGACACGTGCGAATCCGATAAGCGGCGTCGACGAACAGCGAGTTAACTAAATTTTGTTCGTCTCTGTCGAATGACAGGCGGAACCAGACGAGCCCCTGGTTTGCGTTATTCGTCCTTCTTGTATCGCTGCTAGCGGATCCGTCCACATCACTCGGGCTTGTCGATAAGCCACTCACCAAACACGAATAGTCTGGACCCACCTTAAGAGATCTGGACTTTGCAAAGAGGTACATTGAATAATAATGTCAGTGCTTTGGTCGATGCTTTACTATGTTTTTTTGTTTTTTTGCCCTTAGGTGCAAAGGTTTTTAATGTTATTTTTATACCAACTTCTCAAGGAACATAGATCACTTGAAACGTCTTATCAAATATAAGAAATATCTATTTTAAAACTAGTAGTATCTATTTTAATTTACTGATAAAATTGAAGGAGGAGGTGGAGGAGGAGGCTTTTTTTTTTTACACAAACACAATTGTGTTGATTAAAAGAATCCAGCTGTGATATTTTTATATTTCTTCTTTAGAAAGAAAACGTGTTCTGAATCACGTAAAACTTGTGAAGACAAAAAAAAAGTTAGACATTTTTTATTTCTAAAAATCGTGAGTGATTTTAATCAACATTGTTCATTTTTTTAAACTTGGTTTTAAAGCAATTTTGACGACATTTTTCGACTTCCCTTTCTGGATTTGTTTGTATATACATGTAGATAGGCCATACAAAGTGTAATTGTGTTTGTTGTTTTTGTTGTCAGTTAAGCCCCGTTTTCATGATGATAGTTTTCACGATAGTTGCTGTCATGACAGCAACTATTGCGAGAACTATCATCGTGAAAACCACATGATAGTCACTATCACACTGTTGTGATAGCACCATCACACTATCTCGTTTGACTAGATAGTTGATAGTACTGTCGCGATACTAATAGTTGTTGTGTGACCGCTTGTAGGGAAATATCCACTTAGTAGGGAGATTTGGCTTCTGGTGGGAGAGGCAACACTGTTGTTGACTCAATGATATCTGTAAAGTAGACGTCACACTGTCATGTGACAGAACTATCACGTTACTTCAAGACGTGTAGAGTGTAGACAGTTGCTATCGTGATAGTGAACTATCGCAACTTTCATGACAAGCTACTCTCACGATAGAACTATCGCCATCGTGAAAACGAGGCTTTAAGATAGTTTTATGAATAGCTGATTTATTAACTCTGGTTATTTTGCGTTTCAGAAGATCAAAACTATGAAAGTTTGTTAGAAACTAGAATGGTAACTGAATTGCTTACTAGTATCTTTCAAAATAAACTTTTTAAAATTTTCTGTTAATTTTCAAACTGACATAGAAAAAGCTTATTTTAAAAGATATGAACATGAAGATATGATTGACCTAGCCCTTCTAGTTTCTAAAACAGTTTCAATTTTACAGCTGAAAGACAGAATAACGAGAGTTGGTCGAAAGGCTGTTTTATGCTTTAAAACCAGCTTTTATTTAAAAAAAAGGAGGACTTGATCTCGAAATACCAACTATAAACGTGGCTTAAAAATGCGTAATTAATCAGTAAGATGAAGTTGAAAGGTCTTGCGGTCAAAGATTTAAATAGATTTAAGTTTTTGTTTTCTTGACAGTTTCTAAACAAGTTTGTCGGGTTTTTTTTTTAGTATTTAAAAAAACTAGAAACCATTGTCTTAAATGTCGAATTGGGGTTATATGGGAATGAACTTCACTTTCTCTTTTCTCGTTCTTTTTTTTTGGGGGGGGGGGGAGGGGGTTAATTGCCTTTGTTGCAGTTGATTGCATAAGAAATTAAAAAGATTACTTTTTTTTCTCGTTGTAAATTAAAAAAAATATATTATTTTTGAGAAGTTGTGTGGTGGTCAAGTCATTATGATGATGCTGATATATGATGGTCATTGAGGTCAATTTTCTACATATGATATGGAAGCAGTTGGTCATTGGCTCTCAGATTTGAACCATTCAACAAAGACTTTTATTTTATATTTTCATGTTGTGATTTTTCTCTACGCTTTTCTTTTACAGTGATGATGATGATGATGATGATGAAGTTGAGGAGTGGTTTTTAAAAAATAATTGCAAGAAATTTCAGTTCAAACAAAGTTTTTCTTTGAAGTTGAGGTGGAAATTTGGTAAACAATTAATTCTATAGAGAAAGAGGATTAGGATCTTCGTTATAAAGGAGGAACTTCTTAAAATTTTTATCAGTAACTTCATTCTTTCTACTAATATTTTTATAATCAAAATTCTTCAACAAATTGGTGTTTTTTTGTTTTTGTTCCATTTGTTAATAACTTTTGTTTGTTTGAATGTGGTACAGTTTTAACTTGTTGGTACGGATGTTAATTATATTAACCAATTTTGTTGCAGTTTTAACTGGACGTTTCTTACGCATTTTTTCTTTGACGTGGTGATCAAAACGTAATTTTGCTGTTTTTCTATTTTTATTGGGAATGAAGCCAAATAATTTATAACGTGTGTGATCGCTTCACTTTTTTTTATTGGTTGCAAAAATGGATATAGATGGCAGTTATAACACTAATAATGTTGAGAAGTAGCAATAATATACAGTGTGTGTTTCGAAATTGGCGATTTTCGATATATATGTATTTCTTAATATATTTGTCTCTCGTAACCGTAAATTTAAAATAAACTTTATAGCTCATTAAAATTGTTTTGTCCGAGCTGAGTACAAATATGACACAGTATTTGACGGAAAAACACTAAAAAAATGAGTGCAAAAGTTAGAATTTACACGGAGAGAGAGGTCTATTAGACTATTACACTTGAAAACGTGTTTAGGCTGAGGTTTAAGCTAAGGTTAGGTTAGGCTTGTTCCCAGAGTGCCTGGAGAGGGTGGGAGAAGCAGCTGTCAAAAATAAGTTTGATTTGATTTACAAAATGTTTAGTTTAGGTTCCACATATTATGTTAAAATAGCAACAAAAATGATTTAAATACCATAGACCTCCATGTAAATTCTAACTTTTACGCACGTTTTTTTTTTTTTTTGGTGTTTTCGCCGGAAACAAAATCACACATAATCGTACTTAGCTTGGACAATACTTTTTTTCAGAAAATACGAGAACTATACAGTTGATTTCAATAGGGGTAGAAGAGAGCACTTTTACTATAAAAGGGTTGTTCCCGATTATCTGAAAAATAGACAGGAGGTTGCTGGTGTTGATATGGTTGCTTCGCTATAATTGACAGTTTTAAGACCAAATTTAAATATTCAGCAACCTGTTGATCATACTTTAGTTTGGTTTATTTTAACTGATCAAATATGAGATTTACAAAAGTGAAATATTGGACTGCAACTAATTAGGTCTTTATGCCTTGTTTCCATTGGAGTGAAAATTTGAACTTTTTTTTGGAAAATTTCAACTGTTAAAAAATGGAACAAACATGCCCTCCCCCCCTCCGCCTATTATAGTGAATAGACGGGGGGGGGGGCACGTTTGTTCCATTTTTAACAGTGGAAACTTTCAATCAGTTCGGTAAAGACAAGGCCTTATATCTAGTACACCCCTGATAATTTAAATACATTTAAATAATAAACGTGTTCTACAGAGCCCCGTGAAGGACAAACAAACAATATGTCGTCGAATTCAATTTAATTCAGTTAATAATCTGAAAATATTGAGTTAATACTTAAATATAATAAACTATTGAAAACATATTGATTTAGTGTTTCAATTTAAAATATTAATAATAAAGTCAATTTTTATTTGGTGTTCATGTCCTTAACTGGACTCCGTATAATTCACCTAAACACATTTAATTTGAATTCATTTAACTCATGACTGTGTACAATGTATTAAGGGTCGAAATTCTTAATTATTGCTTAAGTCAAAGGTTAATGCTAAACTCATGAGTTTTTTTCTTAGGAAGTTTTATGTAAAAGTTGATGAGTTCAGCACAAAGCTTTGACTTAAGCAATAATTAAGAATACGACCTTTAGTTGCTGTCAACTGTTGCTCAAATTATTAGAATATTTGAGAGTGTTGCTTAAAGAAGATGTAAATTTTGGTCGTTATGATGAAATATTGTCTCTTTTAATTGCAATTTTCTTGTGCGTAACACAAACACCCTGTACTATTTTATATAAATTAATAAGAAGAGAGAAAGGAAAAATCTTTTTGATTCCGTCATATCTTCTTGTTGTTTATCTTGTGACTTGTGTGTGTTTGTGTATCGTTCAGTTCAATTTCATCATCCTTCTAATCCCCCTTCATCATTCATAAGCCAACACACTTTGTGGCCAAAAATGTCTTTATATGGCAATGAGGCGTGGTCTATTATTTGTTGTTTCTTGTTTCTGATCGAAGTTGCAAAACTATTTAAGTTGCAAACAACTAACTCCTACTGTTCCTCTTTATTTGTATAATAATAGAATCCAATTCAAAAATAGGTGTCGTCTACAAACAACAACAACAACAACACTTGACTTTCTCTCTCGCTCGCTCGCTCGCTCCGATTGAAACCCACATATTTATACTATGGTGGTGGTGGTGGACCTGATGGTAGTGGTACATAGGCACACATACACATAGTAGTGTCAGTCAGCTTTATTCAAGTTTGAACTGTGTCCATTTGTGTTCGTGAAGTGAATATTAGTAGTGTAAATGGTACGTGCGAACAACTTGTTATTTCTACTTGATTTTGCTTCCACTTCATCCACTTCAGTTCGTCCTAATTGTCAATTTTTATTTCTCAACGATCCGGACTGAGTTTCTCTCCCCCTCCTAATTCGTCGTCATACACTTTATAGTTAAGGTACACTTTTTATGTTCTTATTATTTCACTTTTTATTTATTATTATTCGCTTTTATTTAACTTTATAATTCGTTTGTCCTTCTGAAATTATTTGAAAATAATTCCTGAAGCCTGAAACACTAGCCACTACACCAGCAAGACAAGAGGGAATTATGTTTAGTTTTGTTTTTACTTTTTAGACGCCTTTTTTGCATAAAAGACTTTTTTTTTTTTGGTTTCTTTAAAAGTTTTGGTTTAAAAAAACTATGAAATTATTTACTTTTGAATATTTCAAACTTTTTTCATTTTAAATAAGCTTTTTTTATTTTTTTATTTTTTAAAAAAAAGTGATTTTTAATTTTAATTTGAAAAATTCTTCTGCAAGCATTCGAGCTGGTTTATGGCAGAGGGACAAAAGTCCAATTGCAGCGTGCGAAATGCACTGTCAAAATCCAAAAGATATTAAAACCCAATGACAATTGCAATGTGTTCTGGCGTAGTTAGCTATATGATGAACAACTCTTTTTCGAGTTATTATTCTGCCTTTTAGGAAACTAGATAGTGTTTTAAAAACTAGAAGGGTTGCTTTATCACTCTTGTTGATACTCTTTCAAAATATGTTTTTTAGAGACAACAATTTAACAAAAAATGTCATCTGTGTCATTTTCAAACTCAAATAAAAAGGTTATTTTGAAAGATATTAACGTGAAAATACCCTCAAGTGATTGAATTAACGTTTTCTAGTTTCTAAATACTTTGAAGATGCGCTTCATATTGTACCTGAGTTATTTAGAGGCATTTACTCTTTAAAAACCACCTGATGAAATAAATATAAGGCCTGTTGTATTCAGTGTATAGTATGCTCCACCTGAGGGCACTCACAGTACAAAGTAGTTCTTATTGGGGCACGTTTTCACATTCGATTTAAACTAACCACCTCATACTACTTGTACCGTCCTCTCTGGGGGCGCGGGTCCGTGCGCTTTTTTTTTTAAACACAGGAGAATCAATAGTAACGAGTAAGTTTTTTTAAATGTAAAATTTAAAAATATGTTTAAAGTTAATCCGAAACTAATTTGAATATTTTCACAATTCTCATATTAATTCATAACTTTAAAATATTTCAAGCGAATCCATAAAGATGCAACGGATATTTCAGGTGCAGTATTTGAATTTGAAAAATTACTCTGCAAGCAGCCATAAAGGCCTATGGCAGAGGGACAAGAGTCCAAGTGCAGCATAGAAAATGCATTGTCAAAACCAGAAAATATAAAACCCTATTGATATAAACCCAACAACAATTTCAATAATTTTTTTATTATGCTGCAAATATATGCATTGTCAAAACAAAACAAAATTATGACTCCCATAAAATACGTTTTCCCTGCACAAGATCCCCGGCAAGCGAGTTCCATTGTCGAATCGCCCTACGAACAAATGACCAGTAATAAGAATCTGTTCGTGCAAAAATCTCTCCAACCTTGTTAGAGTGGTCACCCCTACCCAAATATAATGCCCTGCAAAGTTTACTTGAAGTAGTTTACTTTCCCTATAAACTTTGAAAGACAACATTGTCTTCACTTCCAGTGTGCAATGATGCCTCCTCTCGGATTCAGAAGTTCTGCTAAATCGGGTGTGTTGGAGGGGTTTTTAATAGTTGATTTGGACATTATTACTTCAAAAATTAATTATTTAACATGAAAATATTTATTTTGTAAAAAAAATTGGCATTCAAAAATGTCAAATATAATCTTTTCCATCTAAAATTCACTCCCAAAAGTCATTTTTCACTAATTGTCGTCATAGTCAGGTAATTTAATTTGTGAGTCATTAAGAGGTTCAAATGGAAAGGATTTCGATGTTGAAGATCACTTTGTAAACTAGTAGCAGTGGAATGTTAGCCTCTTTAGTCTTCTTATAGAAAAGTTATTATTATTATTATATTATTTATTATTATAAAAGGTGAGACTCGATAATGATGAGCTTTTAGGTTTGGTGGCCATGAGTTAGTTTCATGATCCAAGTTCCAACTCTCTTTAAGCTAGGTACATACGATTCTGATTTGTCAATCCTGGTTTTATTAATTTAATTCAAATTGTATTGCTTTTCAATCTTGACTTGACCGGGAAATCCTCATCATTTTTTTTGTATTCACGAAATGAAGTAAACTTGAATGGCTTGAGTGTGGCGTGGATTGACAAGCTGTAGAACTTGGGAACACACGCAGTGGATTTTGTTAATTCAAATCCAACGTTCATTGTTCGACCAGAAATCCACTTCACTTTTTTTTAAAAAAAATACTTAACTCATGGAAACCCGAATGGTGTGTATGACGTGGATTGACAAGCTTATAAAACATTAGAACACACATGCCTATTTTTGCTTGCAGTGATGAGAACAGGATCAATTAGATAAAATAATCTAAAAAATAGCCTCTGCTGACATAACAATTTTAAAAGAATACCAAAGATTAAAAACGGTTTTCATCGTCTGTGGCGTTTATTTCAGGATTAAACAAACCAGAATTGATCGTCTGTACCTCGATGAGAGAGAGAGAGTGCAATTTCATAAAGATTAAAATTTCCAGTTTCCACCAGTTGTCCAAAATAAAATGGACTCGATTGTATTTTTGCTGCTGCTGATGATGATGATGATGGCGGCGGCGGCGGCGATGTAGGGGTTGGTGGCGGGAATGTTGGAGTTTATAACCATGGTGCCATTATCCAATATGATCCTTTTAAAGTTCCAACCTCGACTTTTTTTTTTTTTTTTTGATCTCTTCTTTCTTATATTCTGAAATTACTACTACGCAGTGTGTCCGTCTATATTTGTGTTTATATGGTAAAAAAAAGAAACTTAGATTTCGTCAGAACTCAATAGAGAGATAGAAATAAAGGGGGGGGGGAGAGAGTAGATTAAAAAATTGCACACATACAGACAAACAACAATACCTTTTTTCATATTGTTTTGTTGCTATACTTTGTAGAAAACAACGACTCTTTGAAGGATAAATTTGAATATTTTAAGATTCAAAACACAGTGGATGGACAAAACATATCTTGACGTTTTAAGTTTTAAGATATTATTATTATTCAACAAAATAAGAATGAATTGTATTTATTTATAATGATGTATATATTAAGATTGTTGTTGGTGTTTTTATTTCTCTCTCTCTCTCTCTCTCTCTCTCTCTCCCGTGGCCTTCTAATGTTAATTTTCGATTTCCAAGAATATTAATTGTTAATATTTTATTTTCAATTGTATTTAACCTTCGGAATATGTTTTAAAATAGACTATTTCCGATATAGTATAAATTACGGAAACAGGTTTTTTAAATATATATTTCCATTCATACATAAACATATACTCTATATGTGAAACAGGTGGAAAAAAAATGCATTTTGTAATCAAATTCAATACTTTTTTTTTCATTTTTGAAGTGATTTGTGCATATTGTAGTAACAGCTGCTGTTGGTTTTTCGAACTCTTTTGTTCATTTTTTTTTTTGCTTTTAAGGAGCCAAACACTAAGGAGACATTGATAGTGTGTTAGAAACTAGAACGGTAATTGAATTACTTAATAATATTTTCATGATGATATCTCTTAAAATAAACTTTTTACTGACTTACTGACACATAATGTTAAAAAAAATATTCTTTGCTTCAAGTTGAGTCATTTTCAAAGTGAAATAAAAAGCTTATTTTAAAAGATAATCAATACGAAAAATACCCTTAAGTGATAAGAGTTACCCTTCTAGTTCCTAAAACACTTTTCAAGTTCTGTTCTTGAAAGACAGAATAACCAGTCTTCGATGTGTGTTTACATTTTAAAACTACTTTCAAGAGAAATTCTTAAGATTTATTAACTAAAGGGTTAAGTTGGAATGTCCATAAAGAATTCTAAAGGTGAAATCTTTAAAAATAAACATTTTATTGTAGTTTGAAATATTTTTCATTATTTTTTTTTATTGTTTATCATTTTGAAAGTGAAGATAAAAATGTTTATTTTTAGCAATATCACCATGTAACCTGTATATACATGAATTTACTCTTCTAGCAAAACTAGTGAAATTCTTTTTAAAAGTTTCTTATTTCAACAAAAATGGCGTTCTTCACCTCAATGGTTTGATTTATAGTTTTTAAATTAAGTTTTTTTTTACGTTTTTTTTTTTCTTCCAAAAATAGATTCCACTTTTTTTGCTTGCAATTGTCGGATAATGGATGACCATGGATAATGAACAGCCACATCAGGAATTAGTCAAGTGCGTTGTGGTGGGAGACACGGCCGTTGGAAAGACGAGATTGATTTGTGCTCGTGCCTGCAACAAACAAGTTTCTCTCAGTCAACTGATTAACACCCATATTCCTACAGTATGGGCCATTGATCAGTACAGGATATACAAAGAGGTGAACATTCTTCTAATTTATAATAATATTACTTACACACACACACGAAAGTAGAGAAAGAAATGACGACGAGACCACCGTAAGTTGAGATTTGCAACTCGAGAGATTTTTCGAGAAGAAAATCGAAGAAGAAGAAGAAAAAAACAAGTCTTAAAAAAACGAACTCAAGAGAGAAGTCACGTACATTTTTCTTTTCTTTCATAAAAGAAAAAAAGTCTCTTTAAAAATCTGAACCAGAACCAAAATGAAAAATGAGACTTTTATTTAAAATTAAAAGAGGTGTTTGAACTGACAACAATTTAAAAAAGGTTTTTTCTCTACTCTTTTCTTTTTTTTTTATAAAGAAACAGAAAAAAGTTATTAATCTTTGTGTGTGTATGAATCAGAATTACTTTTTTAAGAAAGTAATTTATTTTTATAAGAGCCAAATTTACCGTTTTAAACATTATACAGTACTTGCAAAATTATAAAATTGACTGTTTTGGATGTTTTCAGGAGTTACAAAGTGCATTTTTTAAAACTTATCAGCTGCCATTTTCGAGTTTTCGAACCATTTATTTGCATTCAGCTTTTTTTTCTCCTCAACTAAGTTTGAATTTGTGTTAAAAATTGAATCTTCGAGCTTTAAGAAAAATTAACTGTTTTTTTAAATAATTACGTTCTTCAGGTAATGAGGAATTTTCCTTTTTTGACATTTCGAATCCCTATTTGGTTGCCAGATGTATTTGTGAGCATCTTTGGAACCGCAAAATTGACTGTGTCATATCCCACATCCAACTCTGGAGTTTTTAGAAACAACATTACGAAAAAAAGATACAAATTGTTTTCAAAAAACTAGAATGATAGAAGATTATGTTAAAAGTTTATTTAATTGCAATATCTTAAAAAATAAACATTTTATAGTTCAGAGTTTGAAAAGGATCGGTTTTTAAGTTAATTTAACATTTCAAACTGTCATAAAAAGTTTATTTTGAAAGATGTGTCATCATGAAAAATCTTGCAGCATTATCTAGTTTTTTTTTCTTCGTAATGTTTCTTCTGTAAAACGTTTGCTTTTAAAAATAGACATTTTCTCAAAATCGCAGGTGGTGTGGAAGAAGCTTCCTATAGAACAAAATAATCACTGCAGTGGCGCCATCTGGGTGGACAAAAACAAAATAAATATTTATAAAGCCATGTTAAGTAGGTGTAATATTAGAAATGTCAAGTTTGCGATCTCGTCGGCCCTATTGTAGAGTAGGGATTCATCACTCATGTATGCCTGATCCACATCAAGCTGACAAAACACAAACAAAGCAGATACCCAGTGTTTCGAGACAAATTGGCGACAATTCGTAAGGTTTGTGTTTTGTCTCTGTACTACGCAACATTTTGTCAACTTGTCAGCAGTGTGGACAAACAACAACAACGACAACAGAACAGTTGTGTAGTTTTACGTAGGACAGCTATAGAAACAAAAACAAAACCCAAATTTGTTTTGTGTTGTGTCACAAATTTGTTATGGTATTTTACTTTTGTCTTGAGTACTTCTGACAGTTTCAGGTTTTTGTTTTGTTTTCAAAGTCTGCTTTTTTCTGGTGTTTTTCGTCTCGAACTCTTACGTTGCATTTTTGTCAGCTTGCTGTGGATCGGGCATCAGGTGGTGCATTCCAAACAGACGGTTTCAAAGCCTACACTGTTATGACTACCGATCGGAGGAATCCTTTTTAAACAGACTCTTTGAGTCATGACACCGGATTTGGCAAAAAAAAAAAAAAAAATACACGTCAACCTTAATTTTCACGTTTTGATATTCCTATTTATTTTCTCATTGTTCTATTCAGAAAAGAGTAATAAGTTAATAACATATTCATTCGTCATCATCACCATCATCATCATTTTATTGTTCGTGGGTGGATGATGTTTTCAAAAAAAATTTTGGGTTGTTTTCATGGTCCTAACAGAAGAGAACAACACTTTGTGAATCAGAATTACTGCTTGCTAGCTATTATTATTATTATTGCTGCGTTTGCACACTCACAAAAAGCTCAGGACTATTAAAACTGTTGCATCTAAATTATTCATTGTTTTTTTTTATATATATATATTATTAATTATTTATTCTTCTCGTGTACAACCGACATTACAGTTCGTCAGGGTGGAGACGAAATTATATATTTTTTTTATTTCGGTAGCTGTTTTATTATTTGCTTTACATATTTTGATTAACAACTGTTTTCTTTCCCTATTATATAAAAACAACCCACGATCTGATTGGTCATTATGACTCATTAACGTTTAGAATTGCTTTTTTTAAATTTAAGCTCGTTGTTTTTCAGACGTTTCAATTTTTGAGTATCTCGTTTTATCATTATCTCTTCCGTATTTTGATAAAAAAAATTATAACTGTTGATAACATTTTTAATCAGTTCAAGGCTTTTGAAGTTTGTTTTATTTGCATTCGCTGGGTTTTTTTTCTTTTCAGATTAAAAACTTAAAATATCTTTCGATTATAATCAATTTTCTTCTTCTCGTTCTTATGTTTTAAAGGTTCTCGAGAGGTCTTGGGAGGTCGTCGATGGGGTAAATGTTTCTCTACGGTTATGGGACACGTTCGGTGACCATGATAAGGATCGGAGGTTTGCGTACGGCAGGTTGGTTATTCTTCGATCAAACGTTGCCGTGCGTTTTCAGTTAAATAATGTAAAGGAGACGGGGTTTTTTTTTTCGTTTTGCAGGTCGGACGTGGTTCTTCTCTGTTTTTCTATCGCAAACCCAACTTCGTTGCGAAACTGTAAGGTGATGTGGTATCCAGAAATTCGTCGTTTCTGTCCACATACACCAATCGTACTAGTCGGCTGTAAGAATGATCTTCGTTACATGTATATGGACGAGACGTTCATCAATTACTGCAAAGATCGTAGTCCTTTTGTCAGGTTATTTCTCGTTTTATCATTATTAAGGCTAAAGATGTGTATAAAATGCACAAAATGGCATAATGACAGTTTCTCCCACCCCTTCTGAGTGTTTGGATTTGAAAAATCACTCAGCAAGCAGCCGAAAAAAACCTGTGGCATAGGAACAAAAGTCAAATTGAAGCATGCGAACTGCATTGTCAAAACCCAAATCTATAAAAAAGCAATAATAATTGCAATGTGTTCTGGTGCAGCGGAAATAATGCATTGTTAGTTCAAATTAAGAGCCAACGATAATAGTTTATTTTCATGCATAAAAAAAATTCTTTGTGAGAGAGTTCCAGAGTCTTACCAACCCTAGGACCAAATGACCAGTAATATGATACCATTATAGGGTCCTTATTCTTAATGATTTTTAAGTTAAAGCTAGTGCTAATCTAATCAACTTTTACATGAAACTTCGTATCAAAAGTTCATTAGTTTAGCACTACTACGACCCAAATACGACTGAGTGCCATATGTGCAATAATAATTGGTTTATAAAAATGCACAAATTGCATCATTTTGCATGAAGAGACGCATAATTTCAGTTATTTCTTTCTAAAAACTTTTCGTAAGAAAAAAATTCCAAAAATGTTTTTTTTTAATCTAATCGTTTACATTTTCGGAAGTCATAAAACGCTTTAACAAAAAATACAAAGATTAAAAAAAAAACTTTAAATTCTAAAAAATGGGTGGGGGCGGATCAAGGTTTACATTACAGAAAAAATGTGAAATTTAAAAAGAAAATTGATAATTTTACTTAATAAGGGCACTGCTTACAATTTTATCATTTTATGACTGTCATATTAGCTGCACAACAGTCAGCAACAATCAGAAAGATATAATACAGATATGATAGTATCAGTCAC
This sequence comes from Brachycybe producta, assembly GCA_036925085.1. Taxonomy (NCBI): domain Eukaryota; kingdom Metazoa; phylum Arthropoda; class Diplopoda; order Playtdesmida; family Andrognathidae; genus Brachycybe; species Brachycybe producta. Next base: position 526,129 of record JAUPFP010000038.1, on the reverse strand, counting down.
ATAAAATAGTAGTTTGTAGTTTACTTTTGTGGCTGGTATAAGATTATGAGCAAGATATGATAATTCAGTGTTTTAATGAAAGTTTTATTTCCTTTTCTTGCAAGTCATTTGTTTAGAAAGTAGAAGAGTAAATTGAAATTAACAGGTTGACTAGATGTAAAACAAAAAGGTGTCTTTGTTCTAACTGTTGGAAAAGACGTTTTTTTGCCCATTCATTGAAGTTTTATTTATAAAAAAAAAAGTTTTAAAAACTTTTCTTGGCCCTTCTATTTTCTAAACTAATCTCAATTTCCTCAATTCCCTGAAAAACCGAAAAAAAAAAAAAAAACTGTCACAGGTTCCATACTATAATGAAGGTTCTCTTTATTTCTTGTACATAGACCTGTTAAAGAATGTGATATCCTAACTCCGGATCAAGGGAGGGGTATCGCCAAAGAGATCGGTGCGTCGTATTACGAAGCAAGCGTCTTAACTTATTATGGCGTAAACGAAGTGTTCGAAAATGTGATCCGAGCGGCACTGATCGAGAGGCGGAGGCAACGATTTTGGATGACGAACCTTAAGAAGGTTCAGAGACCCTTAATACAAGTAAGCTTGGCTGTGTTTTTCGATCGAGACTCGATTCAATAGCTCAAACGCGCGCTCTCTTTTTCTTCTTAGGTTCCATTCTGCCCTCCAAAACCGCCTTCGCCTGACATCCATATTCCACCGTCGCAGTGGGATGACAATGTGTACGCTTTGCTACAGACTCAGGCTTACACAGATGTCATTTTTCGTGTTGGTAGCATAGGAATTCCAGCTCACAAGTTCCTGTTGTCTGCTGCATCCTCCATTCTTCATAAACTATTTATGATGGACTTGTCTGGTGATTTGGTTTCATACACAGCGAGGAGCTCCAGTGATTCTAGCATGGTAAGATTCTGCTTTGTTCTTGTTCGTTTATTCGTATGTCTTGTTTTTGATTTCATTTGAATGATTAACTTTGGTTTTGTAATTGTTGTGTATCGGGTTTGTAAAATCTGAAACAAAAAAATATTATTAGACAAAAATGAAAGTTTGTTAAAAACTAGAATAGTGATTGAATGCGCTAAAATAGTTTTACCAATCTGGAAATGTCAGGGAATTAGAAAATTATCAAAAGCGTCAGAGAAAAGCCTGGGAATTTATGAAGAAATATGCAAAACCTGGAAAAGTTAGGGAATTTATTTTCTGAAATTCCAAATCCAGTGAATAAAAGACAGCTGAAAATTAAAAAAAGGAAATTCAAATGCATTAAAAATCACTAAAAGGGGGTTTGGAGCTCCCGGCGGGTCCCAGAAGTCTCAGAAAACTTACAAAAAGAGGCAAAGATTAACGAATTTTTAAAATTCGGAAAAATGGGAAAATACAGACTTTTCAAAAAATGTCACGGGAATGCTCTAAATGGCACTGAAAAGGGCTCAGCGGGTCCCAGAAGTCTTAAAAACCTTAAAAAGGGGGCAAAGATTCAAATTTTAAAAAATGAGAAAAACAGGGTTGTCACTCGCTCAATCTGAAAAACTTGGAAATGTCAGGAAATTATAAACAACATGGTTACATGTTAACATTAAAGTAAAATAGCACAAAAATGTGTTTTCCAGGTGAGTACTTTAGAAGATGCGTCCATTGGAAACTTTAATGCAGACACAGAACAGCTCATTATCGATGACAGCACTAGTTCCAAATCATGGGACCAACCGCTAAATATGAGAGTGCCCAGTGGTGAAAGGTCGATCGTTTCGATGCTCGTCGAAGCGTCTGGCATTTATAAGGAACTAGATCATCCAGCATTCAAATCAATTCAGATTCAACAGGTAGATTTTTCTTTCCGAGAGAAGCAAATCGTGCCAAAGGTTACGACTGGTTTTTCGTATTTTTTGTCATTTAGTATGACGGCTTAGATCATCGGGGAAAGGTCTTTAGCTCGATTCAAACGGTGGTCACTGTCAATCCAAACATCACTCCAACTGCTCTCGAACATTGTTTGCATTTTCTGTACACTGGATCATTGAACGTCGATCGCTGTCACCTGGCGGTTAGTTTTCTCACATTAACCACCACAACGTGCTTCATCTTTGCTTTAATTGTTGCGTTTCTATACGTTTTGTAGGGTATCCAGGAAGCAGCATCCTTAATGGAGTTTCGAGAGTTGCATTTGTTCGTGTCCGACATTCTCAACGGCGAAGAGTTTCTCAACAATGAACTGAGGTATATTTACATGCGTGAAGTCCGTGTCAGGTTACGAGAGACGTGCCTGGAACGAGGGCTGTTTTCTGGTATGACCTCATAGATTTTCTTTAGAGCCTAGACATTCCCGAGTTTGACCTGCCTTGATGAGACGTGATGAATTTTGCGCTTCCAAAGTTACTCAATAACCTGTAACAACCAAACGCCAATTTCGAACGTTCTGAAATTGTGTTAAAACCTGGAGAATGTATCTAGGAATACACACAATTTTTTTTAAGCTGGACTATGTTTCTGTAGAACGAAAGGTAGTTAGCAAAATGGAGCTTTTTGAGGTCAATGGCGTTTATCGTTGATCAGTCAAATTAGCATAATTCAAAAGGCTGTAAAATGAAAAACCATTTTAATATTGCAGCCACAAAAAACGTTGAAATCTGGCCGCAACATTCAAGAAGCTTTTGCAACTTCAATTATTGTTCAAAATCAAGTTTAAAGAGAGATTTTTTGTTATAATTGAGGCAATGTTGTCGGAAACGTCAGGCAGCGTATGCGTGCTGGAGTTTCTAGGCTTTTAAACATTTCAGTTTGATTCGCAATAATAACTCATGAGGATTTTGGTCGTTTATTTCTTGTTTGTATTTAGACGTTCTTTTTCAGTTGGATGATGGAACTTGTGCCGCTCATAGACCCTTGTTGATGGCTCGTTGTGACATGATGTGTGCCATGTTTAGCGGAGATTTTAGAGAAAGTTCGGCGAAAGTGGTTAGCACAGTTTTGTCTACTTTTATTTCAAAGGTTTAGTATTTAAACGAGATTGTCAAATGTTATGTGTTCAGGTAAAATTTCCGGGAGTGAGACAAGACGTGTTTCGACGGCTTCTACATTACATATACACGGACGAATGTCCTTTAGTGAAGCCCTCGGACTGTGTGGAGCTGGTCGAGTTAGCGAATCGTCTCTGTCTGCCTCGGCTTCTGTCTCTCGTCGAATGTCAGGTAGTCGGCGAACTACGGCGTATGACCGACGGATGCGAGATTGCCGAAGAGACGCTCCATCTTCTCGAGCCATGCCAAGTATTTGAGAATTTTTTTTTTTGAAACCCAATCGTTGTTGGAACTTAGATTAATATATTTTCTTTCAACTTTTTTTAAAAAAAAAAAAGTTACACAATGCTGATCAATTGGCCGATTGGTGTATGAATAACATCTCAGTTAATTACAACAGCATCTGCAAGCAAACTCCGAAACTATTACGTAATCTTCATCCCGAGAATCAGGCGTACCTCAATCGACATCGATGGCCTCCTATTTGGTAGAGTATCGATTGTGAATATTACAAACCCCGATGGCCAAAAGTCATTGATGAATCGATTCTTATGGATTGAGTCGAATAGAATAATTCGATTCCGAATTACAATCGAAAATTTTGCCCGATTCAATTCGATTTTTTTCATTTAGTCATTGGTTTTTTTAATCAAATCACTGTTTTCTTCTATTTTCGTGTTTATTATTTGGTAAATTGATTGATGACATTCATAATAAGTCATAACAGCACATTCTGTTACTCTACGATTTCCAAATCGCTTCTATGATGAAGTGGAACTTTAGTAGAAAGTTAGCGGAACTTATCAAGTTACTCCGTGCCAACATTGGGGGTTCGATTTGTAGGAAATTGTAACAGAATGTGTCGGTAATGTTTTCCACTTGTGTTAAGCCAATGTCAACAGTAAAATTTAGGAGAAAAAAAGTATGTTTTGAGTGAAAAATTCGAAGGTAGAATCGTTTCCTATTTTGAATCGATTCATTTGGTTTTTATGACGGCTTGAATCGATTAATCGGAACGAAAAAAAAAAACAATAGGTTCTCTGATTAATCGAATAGGAATCGGCCATCGGTATATCCAACATTTAACATTCTAAGTTACCCCATTGATTTATCGTTGTTAAATAGGTACCTGAAAGAGTACGATTACTACGAACGTTGTGTGATGGAACGTGAAAGAGAGGAGCAACCGTTAAAGGCTCTCAAGAGACAACGTAACGGGAGTGGATGTCTTTGTTTTGCAAGTAAAAGTCGCCGTAACGGAGACAAGCTCAACTACTGTACCATGTGAAAATCATCGTTATTACTTGGGTCAGTCAGTTTTTTTTAGTAGCATTTGTTTGATTTTGTTGTTTGTTTTTCACGCTTCATTGATTTTCATCGACGGTTTCGTCTGTTAATCTTATTCGCTGCATTTGTCACATATGTCGTATATTCCTTTTTCTCCCTACTCGAACACACACGAAAGAACATTTTTTTCGAGTTTCGTTCACAACAAGTTTGAACAATCTTTTTGTTTCGGAGATTTGTTTCGTGTAATACTTATTAGTTTTTTTTTTCTTCTTAACTATTTGTTTTGTTTTCAAATACTTACGTATTATCAAGAGAAAACAAAAACCCATATAGTTTTGTGTTCATGTTTTAGTTATTTTTAATTGAATTTTGTTAATCTTTTTTGTTTATTTATGGATTTTTTTATTATTATTATTTTGATCCATTCTTGACCTGAAAGTTATTTTTTTGTTTTGTTTTTTGTTAATAAAATATTTCATTTAGTCCCATGCATGAGTACCGAAATTTTTTGTTTTTAAATATGAAACTTAAAAGCATGGCTCTCAAGCCTAGTACATACTTGGATACAAAGTCGGGCGACAATCTAGCGACTGTCGAGGTAGTTGCGAGACTTTGTATGGAGACGGTATACATTATCATGCGTCTACACATGATTTCCAAATCAGTTCGACATACCATAGGCACGACACTGCCTGCAAATCCTCTTATCAGATTGAGGTTTTTTTCAGTGGCCCACATGTTCACTCTTCGAGGACTATGAACAGACTGACAGTTCCTTGCCTTGCAACACGGTCACACTACGAAAGGTTACACAGCAGTGTATCATGTTTTCCATTTCCGGTGGGATACAAGAGATACGGGAATTTTGTCTCGCAACAGTCTTGAGACTTTGGAACATTGTTTGTAGACAGTCTAGCGACTATTGGTCGCTAGACTTTGTATCCAACTGTGTACTATCCTTAATGCGTTTTTAGAATGCAATAGGGAGGATTTAATTGAATTGTGATCTTGTTGTGTCAATTTCTTTTATGGTCCTACAAAAGTTACAGAAAATTAGTGACGTCAGATGGGCAATGCACTCCTCTCATCACGTCGCGAATTTTTCATAGCGGTTGTAGCATCGTAAGGGATAATTCACACGGACCACTTTGTGGTATCACAAAGTGGTTGACGTGGCTTACTTCATAGTACCACCATTGAAAACCACTGTCTGCTGACAGTGCGGGCCACTGGTATACTCCCCACTTGTGGCAGGACTCAACCACTCATTGCCACTGTGGTTAAAACAACTATGTAATCAATGGTCTGCTAAAGACGACCACTTTATATTGCGCCACAAAAAGGTTCGTGTAAAGCATTCCAAAACGTTGCTTAGATAAAGTTAAACTTAAACTGTGTCGCAAAACAACTATAGTAAGTATAGAATTTTTAAGTTTCATTTTGGCTTAAGTAGCGTTTTAGAATATGACCGTAAGACTCGTAAACGTAGCCGAGACGTTATACTTGACTGACACAGCAATTTCTGTATCTGCAAATTATTTTCTCTTCTGTATATATTGCTTGCTGTGTGTGTCTTTCTGTGTGTGTGTGTGTGTGTGTGTGTGTGTGTGTGTGTGTGTGTGTGTGTGTGTGTGTGTGTGTGTGTGTGTGTGTGTGTGTACATGTGACAACTACTGTATGTTCGATTTCGAGTGTTGTTTCGTCAGCTAGAAAACTTTGTAATAGTTTCGAGAGATCGAGCAACAAAAGAAATTGTTGCTAATTGCGCATATTGGAATTGCTGTGTATTTGTTTAGAACATCGCAACCGAATCTTTACACTGACTTGTTTCAGTTAGCCATTTTAAACAAAGAATCTCACAAATGTGTAAACGGAATATTTAAGGAGGGAGATCACAGTCAAAACACGTGATGAAGTGCTTCTTTACAGTTGTGAACTTAATGTGAAAGTTTTGCTGATGCACCTTAAAAATGTTTTTTTATGCTCATTGAATATAAATTAATGTCACTATAGTTAAAAAAAAAAAAAAAAGTTAAATGAAACATTTTTAGTCATAATATGCAAAAAAAACAAATTTGAATTAATTACATAATTCCATTGCCCACAGTTATCATGTTTTTACTTTTTTGAATAGCATGAACTTCTTATTTAGATCTACTACTTATTACAGTTTTATCGGATTTCCTAATTGAATGTAAAAAAAATATTTCCTTAATTTATTGCAAAGATCGCATTTTTTAAAAAAAAAAAAAGGAAAATCTGTATAATCAACAGTTTTTTTCTAAAATACTTTTATCTCCTCAGAGTATTTATTTGATCAGCAAAATAAATTACAAGAATTTAGAAAATGAACAAAAAATCTTATCTCCGCTTGGTTTTTTGTTAGCATAAATGGTTGCTGGTCCGACCTATTTTAGAGTGACTAGTTCCTTTTTTACGATGTGAAAATTAATATAATAATATATTAATCTATATTAACATTTTTAAGTGCAGTGAAACAATATTATAGCCAACTGCATTTTTGTAACTGCTTTAGACTCTTTGAAATCTTTTTTTTAAAACAAAAGAAATCAGTACTGCGCTGCATTTATCATGTTTGTTTTTAAAATAAAAAGGCTGCCAAATTTAATTCATTTTTGTACCAAAAATTCTTGTCCTGCTGTTATTTGAAACTTAATTTTTAAAAACTGGTCTTCAAACATTTTTCAAAAATTTTATTTTTTAGCCATTTCATTTTGTTTTGAGTTATGAAACTTTTTTTATTAATTATTCTAGTAATTATATTAAGTCACATTTGTGCCATTTTGTAGCAAGGTTAAACTTAAATGCTGTTTCTGCTGGTGCCAATTTATAAGGAATCAATTGTGTGCCTTATTATTTTCAATTTTGTTTCGTTTTTATGATAACAATTTTCGAGTTCCTTTTTTCTCTCTTTCTCTTAATAATAATTATTTAACGCCTGACTTCTTCACTTGTTTTGTAATTAGTAATTATTGTAATAGTTGTAATGTCTTAAAGCTTGAAATTCAGTTACAGGAGTTTTCATTATTTTTAATTTATAACAAGTACAATATTTTGTCTTATTCATTTGTCTTATGCATTCGTATTACACAATTCACTAATGAAATTTGAAGGCTTGCTAACTAAATCAGGGCCAGTTGCTATTTGTCGTGAGGCCTCTTTTATTTTGTATTGGGTTTTTAACTTTTTATTCCTACAATTTGCCCTTTCTGTTTTAAAGATAAAAAGCATATTCCAGCTTAAAATGTGTTTGTTTCTACCATTTTATGTCTTTAATTGAAGTTGAACGGGTACAAAAAATCCAATTCTCATGAGTCATGATTATTGTTTTACAAATTTCATTCTTTTCATACAATCAAACTTAAATTTGCCATTTGGCTTTATTTAACATTCCTTTTACCATTCAGAAAGTTTAATTATAATTAAACCGTCCGTTTTAGTCATTATCTGAACAACTTCATTTATATTTAACAAACACTTTTTAAAAAGAGAAGATTTTTGATGTGCTAATTGTTGATTATTAATTACTAGTTAAAAACTAATTGTTTCATAATTTCGATTGTGTTTAAAAATTTTAATTTTATTTTGTATTGGTCAGTGTTTATGAAATTGAAGTGTATGTGATGCAATAATTTAATTCGCTTGATTCTCATTCTCCTTTTTATTGTAGTCTTAATAAATATGCATATTTATTAAATATATTTGCATTAAAAATATTTCAATTTTTTTGTGAACTTCTGTCACGCGGCTAGGGAAATCGAGTCGCATATCTAGGGATATTTAGTGCCATTAATCTGGCATCACTTTACAAAATAAAGATGGCGGCCCCCATGATGCGTGTTTGTTGTTCAAGAAACACTATACATTCAACGTTTTTAAGGTAGTAAATTTGACTTTTAAATAAATTTTTACATCGTTTATGGTTAAAATCCGCCTCATGTTCTTTTTTTTAGCTTAATTGCGGTACGTTCTTTATGGAAAACCAATGTTAAATCCAAAGCGTCTTCATCAACTTTCCAAGAAATTGTGATCCCGAAAAGAGTTCCTCGGTAGATTCGAAATTAATGCATAAATCTGTATTATTTGAAACAGTTCTTGTTCAATTTTCCGTTTTTTATCTAATTATATTAAGAGGTCCAACTGATATTCTGGAGGCATTAGCAAGCACAGTATCCAGGGTTCGATATGAAGAAAAAAAACATACTAATTATCGATTAAAGATGGCGCTGAAAGCTGTAATTGATTGATTTGTTTTGAATTCGTTTTTATAAAGGATTACACGGCACCGCACTATAAATATCATGACGATCCTCATCTTATACCATCCAGTAATTCAGCCAAAGTGAGTTTGTGTTTCAAACAGATGGAACAATTTTTTTGAAGCAACTTTCGAAAGAATTTCAAGATATTTTTTTGAAAACTATTAAGAGGAAACGAAGTTGTATACATCATTTTCATGATGATATATTTGAAATTAAACTTTTATGTGACAATTTGAGACAGACTAAATTTTGTGTGTCGTATGACAAACAAAAATGCTGACGAATGATTTCATATTGTAATCGTCTTCTTTCCTCGGACCACGTCCCGTACTGTCGAGTGGTGTCGGTCAAATGATGATGGCGAAAGAAGCGACATACGAGTCGGATTTGGTGCAATGTATTTTACGACCGGCTTTCCTGCCTGACGTCAGCTCAACAATGATGGAGAAATTATGAAAGAAAAACACAACCACCATGCACCACAAGTGGAGGCTATTTCCACTTTCATGTTGTAATTAAACGTTTAATTTCAAAGACATTTTCATGCGAATTATTTATGCATCTTTGTTTTGTTTTGTAATTTAGACTAAATCTAGAAAGTCTTACGTAAATTGTTTAATGAAAATCGTTTTCGTCGTATTTACTGTGCCATAAACTTAAATGAGTTCACTAGTTTACTTTTTTTATTCAAAGCGTTCTTATGCATTGTCCAAAGAATCTGGACGTAAAGCGGCTCGATGGGTTCGAGATGAAAATCCTATTTGCTTCACCAACACTGATGCTGAACCAAAAATACCGGTTTGAACTTTTTTTTAAATCTTCTATCAAACGAACGAGAATGAAAGATACGTTTATTTAGGTCTTCTCTCCAAAAGAACAATATTCTAAAGAAAGTGACGTATCAGTTGACACATTGAGATGTTGTATTTCTGCTGTGGATGTCACGAATTCGATCACTGTTTTTGAAAATCTAAAGTCGAAAGGTTTATTTGAAATATTTAAACGTTGATGCAATTTTCGAACATTAATCGTTGAAACTCTTTAAAAAAAAAAGGATTGACGATTGACGATGAAACGAAGCAACAACTTTTGGAGCTGCTGTGTTTTTATAACTGTCAGCCTGCACCCGATGAAGAATTCATTGAAGTATGACCTCGTTAGAACTTTGACTGTTTTTTTTTTAATGTCGATTGAACCACCAATTTTAGGAAAACTGGTTTCGGGGAATGTCTTCTAGAGATTCTCGCAGAGCTTGGCGGTGAAGGGAGACAAAATTCTAGTCGACTCGATTGTCTTCGATAATAACTCTATTGTATGTTTTTACAGTGGAACTGGTCTCGTTGATGATATATTCAATGGAATCGAACCGAAAGATAGTCGTGCATATTCGGCAATGATACGTGGACTTAGCAAGGTCCGAACAACTGTGCTAAATGTTGTTGAACGAGGCGACATCACTTTTATTTCGTTTTAATTATACGTTTGTTAGCCTCACGGTCGATATATATATATATATTTAGCATATGCAGAGCGAAAAAGCTTGGATGTATTATAAGGAAATGCAGGAAAAACAGCTTCCGATCGATGTCGGAACGTACAACTCTCTTCTGCGTATCGTCTTTTTCATGAAAGAGAATTCCGAATCCCGATGGCGACTGTCTGAGGTAATAGAACGATGAAGATGATTAAATGAAAAGATTTTGACAAAATGAGTTCCGACTTTAGCAATTGTTGACCGAAATGAATACTGCTGGTTTGAAACCCAATCTTGGAACTCTAAATGCAGTTTTGGAGAATTTGAGCAGAATGGGTTTTTGGAGAGATGCGAAAAAGTTATCCCTTCAAGTTTTGTCCGAAATGAAGAGCCTCGGAATCGGTAGAATTAGTCTTTGGTATATTATTAAATGGCACGATTCTGATTTTCGTTTTTTATGTCTGTTCGTAATAGAGCCGAGTTTAGGAAGTTATTATTTTCTACTTTTGATATTTTGTCGTGAAGGCGAGTTTGATACGCAGACTAAATGATTGTTTTTGTGTATTACTTACAAAGTTCACTACTTGTTTTATCAGGAGGTCCAGTCAGTACGATTCTGTACGATATTATGAAGCTTCTTAAAGGAACCAAATTAACTATTCGAGATCCAAAAGATGGTAAATCTTTTAATTATTATGAAAGTCATTTTAGCAACTCCTCACAGTTGTTGTGAGGCTTTAAGCATCGTAAATCATAATATGTGGCAACAACCAGGGTGGCTGATTTTTTTGATTTAAAAAAAAAAAATCAAATAAATCGATTTGATTTAAATCAGATTTGTTTTTTTATTATTAATATGAAATATTAAATTTTTTATGAAGATGTTTGCAAAAATGAGCAACAACATTGTTAATTGCTAAGTTGTTAGTAAATTAATTGGAAAATAATAAGTTTCAAACACTTTTAATTTAACATTCTGAACATAAACACAAGCTTTGCTGCCTTTTCAGTTCGCAGAGCAAATCAGTGTCTCAGAGGTAAACTGTGTTAAGTCACTTTTTTTTTTTAAAAAAAAACACGAGTTTTACATCTTTATCAGATGTAAAATTCGTGTTTTTTAAACAGTGTGTGAAGTTCAAGTAGTACAGTGTTAAGTCCACGGTTTTACACATCGGCCGCTAGATGGTGGTATACCATGTTAAGTCCTATTCCATCAATGAAGAGAAAAACTTTCAAACGACTCCACTGTAAAATTTAGGTTTGGTGACTTAACACAGTTTACCTCTGAGGCTTTTAAATAGATTACTATTACTATTTATATGTATGTATTTCTTTAATGATTTTTCCACCAGTCAATTGGGGATACTTCCTCAAGCATATTTTCCAAAAAAATAATGCATTAATGAAAGGACTACCACCGGACTTTTATTTTATAAACATAGAGAAAAATGCTGGGAACTGTTTTATTTTTATTGTATAATTTAATTTTAAATGTTGAAATAAATGTGAATATTTTTTTTAAAAAAATCATTTGATTTAAATCACTGCCACGCTGGCAACAACATTTAGTTTTGTATCGATAGTTACTATCTATTGCTATGACATAAAGGTGTAGAAAGAACTGAGAATGAGCAAATTGACTAAATGGAAGAAATACATTAACATAAAATTAATACAAACGCGGCACTTTTCATTGGTTACTTTTCACACGCACCTTTTTTCCTGATCATGGTTTGTCTGCAAGTTGTAGTCGGCTTGTCACCAAAGCCGACCACTTGAGTCGACTATTGTTTGCACTTTACACTAGGATCTGGTTTCAACCGCTGCAGTCGACTCAAGTGGTCGGTTTTTGTCAACAAGCAGACTACATTTTGCAGTCGAACTTATCCTCCAAAAGTGGTTCGTGTGGAAAGGCTCTTAATCTAGTATTCTTTCTTTTTTTGTCTTTTAAGTTTTCTTTTTTGTGACTGCGATGGACGTTGTAAGTTTTTAAATTTTGTCAACTTGTGCTGCTGTTGGGATTTTAAACTACGTAAAACAAATTTATTTAGTGTCATACACATCTTCAAGATAAGGAACTGGCTTACGAATTGGATGCTTTACTTAATCATTCGAAGAATCGTTTATTGGTTGGCGATTCTTTAAAAGAAGCCATTTACTAGTGAGAAAAATCTTTCACATTTTTTTTCTCTTGGTGTACAATTAAGTGCATTGATGATAATACATTTCGTTTTATTGTTTTTTTAGCCAACACTTTTTCAAGCTGTTGTGTGAAACGGAAACTACCGACACACTTTTTGCGTACTATAACAAACTGGTTCCAAATGTGGGTGATATTTTCGATTTCGATGGCACTCGAGTTTATTTGTTTATATTTTCTCTTTTATTTATAAGATTTACACTCCCGAACCTTCTGTCATGTTTGAGATAATTAATACTGTAGGTGCAAGTGGTTCTTTGCATCTCGTTCCTCAGATTTGGTCGGGTAATTATCGATCTAGTTGTCAAATCGGAATGTCGTATCGTAATTTCAGTGCGATTTTTTTTTATCTATTTTAGACATGGTTACTTTCGACCACTATCTACGCGAGAAGCTGATCGAGCAGTTGTTGACCATTATGGCTACCGAAAGTGTAGATGAAGAAGTAATTTCTAAAGTCATTTATGAAAATGTCCCGTTTGTCGTTACTAAATTATCACTAATTATCGTTCAGCTTCAGAAACAATTTGGAGAAATAGGTTTTCACATAAGAGAACTAGTTGACGGACAGAGACCACATAGATCTGCGCCGCAAGTTCAGTAAGAAATAAGAACGAAACATTAATTGAAGCGTTGCTCAATTAGTTCAACATCTTTTTTGTGTCCTTTTTAATAAAAAAAGGTGGACTGGTCAGATGCTTGGAAATATAATGACAATTTTCTTAAAGGCTGAGAAATATAAGGAAGCTTGGTCTGTTTTCTTTTTGCTTTGATGTATTTTGTTTGTCGTAAACTTTGTTTGTTTCGTTCTTAGTGATGTTATGAAGAAATGTGAAGCACAGCAACATAAAATTTCTGGTTCTTTGATGTAAGAAACACAGATCTAAAAGTGTTTTCTTTAGCTTACAATTGTTTTATCCTTTTTTTAAAACTGGTTTTAAAGTGTAAACATATCTTAAACTCTAGTTAAACTGGTTAAACTCAAGGTAAACTTGAAAGTGTTTTATAAACTAGAAGGGGAACTCAATCATTTATCATTATTTTTATGTTGACATGTTTTAAAATAAAGCTTTTTATGTGAGTTGAAAATGATGCGTCACTGTTAAGTGATTCAGCTACTCTTCTAGTTTCTAAAACACTTTCAATTTCTCCTTAGTGATGCTTCTGAAACACAAAATAATCAGAGTTCGAAAATCGGCTGTTTATAAAACATTTTAATTCTAGGATTGAACCGATGGAATTGTTTATCAAAACTGCAATTGAGAAACAGGATGATGTTATGGCCATTGTAATTGTTTGTTTGTTTTACTGAGATTTCGGCATTATTTCTTCATAAATTTTAATCGTCTGGTTGTGTTTTTTTTTCAATAAATTTTTTGCTAGTTGTGTGTTCAGTACATGGCTGACTCTGGATTTCCGGAAGCTCGAAGTCATGCCGAGAACATTTTGAATGGATTACAATTAAACGAAAGGCAAAAGTAAGCTTTTACAGTTGTTTTCCTCTCATTTTCAGATTTGTATTAAACATATTTTTTGTCATTTCTGTTTTAAACAAATAATCAGATCCAAGATGAACGATTTAATAAGCTCAAAAATTGTGGAGACTTTGGATGAAACTGTTTAAACATGGTATTTAGTATTATTAAGTATTACCAGTTTCATATTCATCTTTGCATATTGTTTCAAATTATGTAATTATAGTTTCTTTGAATTTTTTTCTTTATCATGATAAAGGAAATCTGGTCTTTGTCATAGATATCATTATACAATAAATATGGCTTATGAAACCAATTTTCGTTATACTGAATATTCATAACAATTCTTGGTATAGGCTTTTTACAGGGCGACTCAAAATTAATTGGAACAACAGTAGTTATTATTGACAATAGTATTTATTATTGAAAATATTTTTCTTATGTAAGGAGAGATATTTTCTGAGTTATTTTGGACTGTATGATACATGGGTGTCCTTAATTTCAATTTACTCGGAATTTAGAATCACCCTGTATATATTGTTATTACTGACATACATTTTTTTTAATTTTTTTTGGCTACCCGTTTTATTACTTGTCATAAAAAGATGTATGAAAGAAGCGATTTTAATGTTTACACTCTTCAACCTCAATTTTGCATGAACAGCATTTATCTATCCTTATAGTTAATTTATTAATTTTTACATATTGCATAACTGCAATTTGGGGGGATTTTCATCATGGAGTTTTCTGGGATTTGTCACACGGTTAGAACCAGTGTTACGAAACTGTAGTTCTAGTAGAAAGCCTTATTCATAAAATCATAACAAGGATTTTTACACAAGAAATAATCGATGTAATGCTTTATTATAAAATGCCTTTTCAGTGTACTTTATTCTTATAATGTTTATGTTAGCATTATAAGTAAGTTCTACATTGTGTGCTAATTTGTAAAACATTTTTACAAAGGCACCAGTCTAGCAACACTGGCAAAAAAAAAAAAAAGACGCGGGCTCAAGCTAATATTTAAAAGAATATATTGAAGCATAGGGCATGACCTAAAAATCATATTGAAAAATGAGGAGGGTAATCCAATATGGCATCTTAACCTTCACCAAGCGACTAAGTATTAGTACACCCGTAGTTTATGACAACCCGTTGTAGCTTCTATAACGTGACGTCATGTAACACCTCTCTTACGGCCTGTATAACTTTCCATAGTTGCCAGATTGTGATTGTTTTCAATAAGGTTATTAATATTTATTTTTCAAAGTTTATTTGACATTTATAGATTTTTTTTAATTTTGACTTAATGCTTTATGTGTTTAATTATATATTTGTTTAAAATAATATACTCATTTAAAATTAAATTTTAATATCAAACAAAATTTAACCTTAGGAAAATAATGTCTGGCAACACCGGAAAGAAGATACCCCGGATGTTGGCCACACTAGAAGAAGAAAGAAGAAGTCTGTCGCGAGAGAAGTAAAGAAGAAAGAGGAGGTTTGGTGGGAAAAGGGAAGACGGTGTCGACGGTAGTGTTTGTTGTGAGTTCGCTTGTTGTTTGTTGGGCTTTAAAAAGAGAGAGAGAGAAAGGGGCGCGAATGGAAGTGTTCTCGTGCTGAAAAATGGCAGTTGTGTTCTCGTTAAGAAGACGGTGGCGAACAGAGGATGTCATTTACGTGTTTTTCTTTTCATATTTATATATTTATGCCAATGGAAATTGCTCAAAAAGAGATCATCCAAAAGGTAAAATGCTTTTACATCATATATTTACACCCAACCACCCCCTCTCTTTCCAGGATCCCCCTCCTTTTTCTCACTTCTCCCTCTCCCCCCCCCTTTTTTTCCCTTCCAATTTAATCCTTATTCCGTTTGTTTGTTGCTATCCTCCTGTATGTGTGGGTAAATAACCGGAGTTCAAATTGTTTTTCTTGCAATATTTCTTAAGAGATAGGAATATCTCCTTTTTTTTTGTATGTTAATTCAGTTTAACACAGAAAACTCAAGTTTACAAATGAGAAGAAAAGCGTTTTTATTTTGCTGAACAAATCAGCTTCAGAAATCTTCAGATTTATTGTTAGTACATTTATTATGGAAGAAGAAGAAGAAAGAAGATGCAAAAGTGTTTCTGAAAATAGTTCTTGAAAGATTTTTCTACAATTTTAAAGCTGTTTTTTTTCTTCTTGTTTATATTTTTTTATATCAATTTCCTGTATATATCTCTCTCTATATAGTATTTTCGTGACGGTTTCCGCATATTTTAACAGATTTTTCGGTAGTTGTTTTTTTAATTCATATAAGCATAATACGTTCGGTATTGTCTTGTTATTTCGTAAATTTTTTCTCTAGTTTAAATGCTTTTTTACTCAACAATATATTATTATAATAATTAATTTTATTGTTTAATTTTGCTGATAATGATAATATATACCAAGTAAAAGACAATGAAACATCTAAATTTATTTTATCAGTATGCAAACAAATAGACAAGAAGAAAAAAAACATTTTATATAAATAAATATAAAAAGAAACCCTCTTTTTTCTCATTGGTCAATCGGAACTTTTGTGTCACACTGTATAATATACACAATAATTCTATGGTCTTTCTTTTTTTTAACATTTTGGTGACTCATACACATTATAATCGTAATTCAAAAAAACATTATTGCAATTGTAGTAGAATAAGCCTAATGATAATAACGAGATATATAAGATTGAAGCAAGAAAAATGTGCATGTGAAATTTCTGCTTCTGCTTTTATTTTGGAAGTCGTTGATGACAATAGGGAAGTAATTAAAATCTACACTTCTAACTAATTAAGAGAAAGTCTTTTTTTTTTCTGACTTCCGGATTCACTAAATGACATTTTTTTTTCTTCCTGTTTTTCTTTTTCTTGTCGTTTGTATTATAAATATATACAGTATATTGAAATGTTTTAGTTCTTCCAAGGTTGTTGTTTCACTAAAGTTTCCTATTTGGTATAAATTGGTTTTGGTGGTGGTGGGTACAACTTTTGAATCCCACTTCCAACCAAATGCATCCCATCATGCTGTTTTTACCTTGGCCTGATAATATACTGCTACACAGGCAACAGTATTAAAAAAAAGATAACATTTGTTTATAAATATATTACAGTGTGTGTTTTCGAAAATAAACCAACAAACTTTTTTTCAGGGTGTGGTGTATGTTTAAAATGAGGTAAAACATTGACAATACCTACAAGTACAATATTCTGTGCAGTGCCGTAAGTAGGCAGGTGCATAGGGCTCAGGACGAAGGGGGCCCTGAAATGGAACTAACAAAAAAAAATTTAAAATATAATATTTAAATTTCGCCTCCGTACTCTGCTATACGGTAGAGTAATCGGTGAACCGAGTGGGCCCAGGTAGCCCATTGCGTTAGTTAAGACATTAAGAATGCAAGTAGATCATTTATTTTGTGGGTGTAGCGTTAGATGGCGCCACTAGCCCTCCTCCCATAGAAATGTAGGCCTACGGACACTCTTCAACTCTTGGCTCGCCTTCTTCCTTTTTTTGTCACGTGGCAAACTTTTAATTGCGTCATTGCTATTTATACACGTGCTCTCGTCATTTATAATACATGTACATGTTTCTGGTGCTAAGTTTGTCACGTGTGCTGATAACTAAGATTGTTTTGGGCGTTTTTTGAGAGCTGAACGGTTACATTCTATTTCAACTGATTGGCAGCGAGTGTAGTTTGCCCTTAGACTATTACTTTACTGGACTGGGAACTCCCGAAATTTTGTGTTTGACAGTTATGCATCGTCGTTTTAAAAGGGGGCCTCTAGCGGGACTATGGTATATGAACTTGATAGTAAAAGTCAAGTTTTGGACGAGTTCATTTTGTAGCTATGTAGGCCGTATGGCCAGTATGGCCGATGAAGAACTACACAGGCATAGCCTCCTATAGATACTACCTATAGGAGGCTATGACACAGGCAATTAGAAATCGAAAGGGACGAACAGAAGTTGTCTCCGCCCTTTTTATGACGAACGCAACTTCTAATTAGTTGGTTATGTATGCTGACGTCACATCAATCAACGTCGAACCACACAAAAAAAAACAGACTTTCACTCCGATTTTCTGTAAAACAGAATGCACCAGACGGAGCTGACATCACTTTTGCCTAAGGACATGCAGTCAACGCTTTAACATGGAGAAGATACGAAGTTGCCAGTCCAGTAAAGGTTAGCCACCTGTGTAGGTTGCAGGCGCCATTTAGCTTGCATTTACACAAGTAGTTTTCTATGGAGCCCTCTTAAGGAGCCCAACAATAAAACTTTGCAGAGGGCACATGAAAAGCTAGTTACAGCACTGATTCAGTGCTAGAAATAAAAGAGAAATTGTGTTGTTGCTTTAGCATTTTGCAGCAATGACTTTCCTTAAAATGAAGATATGCATGTTTTTTTTCTGTAATTCTCCAATAACAATTTATTGCAGGAAATATAGTATTGCGTTTTCCTGTAAACGTAGCCAGTATAATTACTGCTTAAAGACGATGCTTTTTTTTTTGCACAAAATATGCAAATGAAGGAGAATAGTTGAATTGAAACCATGATTATTTCTACATTTCGGAAGCAACGTTGAAGCCAAAAAATCTAGAAGTGTTTTGGAAACTAAGGAAATGAATCACTTAAGGAGATTTTCATGGTGTTGTCTTTAAATAATGAAGTTTTTATGGTCTTTTTGTTTTTCACTTCAAGTTGGGTTAAATATATATTTAAAAAAAGGTTTCATTATATGTATTTTAAAAAAATCAAGTCATTTTCAATTTCTATTTTTCAAAACACTTTTAATTGCCTTTAAAGTTGTTTTCAAACTTACGCTTATTCTGAAAGATACTAAATGAGAATACCACAGGCATCTGTAGACAGCGTCAAAATTTCTTTGGCTCCGCCCTTTTATGAGCGTCAGACCAAATATTAACCAATTAGAAATAGAAAGGGGGGAATGTGACATCAGACCCAGTAACAAACCAATTAGAAATTGAGGACGCTCATAAAAGGGGCGGAGCCAAAGAAATTCTGAAACTGTCTACAGATGCATGTGAAAATACCCTCAGATGATTGAGCTACTCTTCTAGTTTCTAAACCACATTCAAGTTTCTCTTCATTTTGCACCTGAAACCCAGCACAATCAAGTTCGAAAAGCCGCATTTTCATAAAACATGTTAAGGTGGTTTTAAAGTGGTAAATGCCTCTCGAAGTCTTGATTATTTCTGTCTTTCAGTGTCAAAATGAAGAGAAATTAGATAATGTTTTAGAAACTAGAAGGGGAGCTTAATAACTTTAAAGGGACTTCTTATGTTGATGGATCTTTCAGAATAAATCATTTTATAGACAAAAATTGAAATCGTTTGCTTTAAAGTTGGGTCATTTTCAAACTCGCATAAAAAGCTTACTTTGAAAGATACCAACATGAAAAATTAGTCTTAAGTGACGTGAGTTACCCTTCTAGTTTCTAAAACACATTCAATATTCCTCTTCAATTTGCAACCAATGAAAGACGGAATAATGAAGAAGAAGAGTTCGAGGAGAGGAGTTTTACATCTTTAGAACTAGGCATTATTAGAGTAATTTTTTCCTCTTTGAAGTGAAATGAGTGTGTGTAATAACACGTAGACAACAACATGTGGGACGGGAGTCTCGATGGGCGTGGTCTTTTGTTTTTCTCAGGTGTTTGTGCGTTTATAGGCGGTGCATGTCTTTATATCGATTCTAGTTTTTTGTTTTGTTTTGTTTACTTTGAATGATGGTCATTGATGCTCTCTCTCTCTCTCAAAATGATAAGAGGTGTTGCATTATCATAAAAAGGAAGTGGTGTGTGTTCTCAGGGTAGAATTTAATTAGGTGTCACTGGGTGTGTGTGGTGCACACTTTTTTAAACTTCTCTTAAAAAAAACCCCTCCCTTTAGGAAACCCCCTCATCACCTTTGAACTTTGTTCTCTTTAAAAAAATGTATGCAGGTGTTTTGTTGTTTATATCTATTGTCACACAAACACACAATGATTAAAAAAAACTCATTAAAGTTGTTTCACAACATCTTTAATACTTTTAATTGTTGGTTTAAATCAACTCTCATGTGAATGAATTCGCACTTGAGTGACGTCATCATTGTCGTCGTCATCGTTGCCTCATATGAAATGATGACGTCATGTTGTTTTCTTTGACATACATTTATAAAGGTAAAGCAAATCCATGTTAGAATAAAAAAACGCCAAAAATGAGTGAAGAATCGTCTGCTTTTTGAAACTAGAAGGAAGCCATCTTGCCAAGGAGGAGGAGGAGGACGGCACACAGAGGTGAATCTTGTACGGTATGGCAAGCTATTTTAAAGAGGAGGGGGGGGGCAATATTATTGGTGAATCTCGTACACTATCTAGTCGTATAGTAACTGGAAGCACTAAGTACAGTTTGCGCCCTCTATTGGCCACACACTGTTTTGGCAAGGAATGCTCCATAGGAAGAAGAGCTCTTAGTCGAGTTGCCTCTGAATATATCTGAATAATTCTTCGAATTATTATAGAATGTGTTCACTGGATGGCGCTGTTTGCGTTTTTAATGAGTTTGTTCTTAGACAATTACTTTACTGGACTGGCAACTTCCTATCTTCTCCATGTTAAAGCGTTGAATGTCTGGTCTAAGGCAAAAGTGAAGCTAGCTCCGTTTGGTGGCATTATTTGTGTGTAAAAGTCTCGTTTTTGCAAAGGGGAAGAAATTGGGGGTGAATCATGTACTGTATGGCAAACCATTAGTTTTTCCACTTTATACTGGATTTTCAGATATTAATTCTATTCTGTGAATCCATTAAAACGCGGATAAAAGAGTAAAATGGCTTTCCATATATACGATCTGTTGTGAATCTGGATGAATCTTTGCAAATCTTAGTGAATCTCGTAAATGATTTTTTTCTTCAATGTCTGCCCCCTTTGAAATATGCACTGTATAACTACAAAATGAACTCGTCCAAAACTTGAATTTTACTATAACCATATTACCATAGTAGCGCTAGAGGCGCCGTTTGGAAAATGACGATGCAAATCTGTCAAACACAAAATTTCGGGAGTTTCATATCCGGAACTATGGGTCAACTGAGGTAGAGGGCCGGGGACCCCCCTCCTTAATCCCCTCATCTGTTTTCTAACCAGTAATTGTAGGCCTATGTGATTCTTATCGATCAATGTGTTTTTAATTCTCTTTTTTTATATTTCCTTTCCAAAGAATAGTGTTTTATTTTTGGTTTTTCATAAAATGCGGTTTTTTCTCTTGGACTTTTGGAATGTTATAATTTGTTTTTTAATAATTAAAATATTCATCATTTATATATAATTTAGCTCATAAGCGAATAGAGAAAAGGCGGGGGGGGGGGGTAGTGCTGGATAGGAGGGGGAGTTTATAAAAAGGGGGATAGAAATGAATAATTAATTTGGTGGCAAACTGAACACACGCCGCTGCTTCTAAATAATAATAACAATAATCTATTGAATGTCCTCGCTTTCTCAAGGACGACGACGACGCTCTCTAATTAGTTTTTATTAGAAAAGTTAGTTTGCACATGAATTTCTGAACTTTTCTAATTGATTGGAAGGAGAGGAGAGGGGGATTTATTTTAGTTTATCGCTCAACCTTTAATGTCAAAAAAGAAACGAAATATTTCATTTTTAACAGAGTTAACTCAACTAAGAGCTTTTCCTATGAAGCCAAAACGGTGTCTGGCCAATAGATGGCGCAAAATGTATTTAGTGCTTCACTTACAATACGATTCAATAGACAACAACAAATCTTATACGATGTCTTCCTTCTAGCTTCAAAAAGCAGACGATTTTTACACACGTTTGACGTTTTTCCCCCTAACATGGAATTGCTTTACCTTTAGAAATTTACGCTGATAAGAAAAGTACAAAATGGAGTTGGTTGTCTTCTTATCACGTACGTGATACTGGTGCATTAAATTTCCATTTGAGAAGAGAAAAAAAACTCATACAAAAATAATGTCGGGGAATGTTTTACGATCGATTTTTGGTTGAGTATTTCCGGTTGTATAAAGTTTAAAGTAAAATTCTTATAAAAGTTGACGTAAATTGAAAGCTGCAATTTACCTTTTTTTCACATAATTTTATAAATATTACAACATTAGTTGTACAAATATAGTTGTAAAACACGTAAATATAGAAAAACTGTGTTTTTCAGTACAACTTTTGATTTCTACTAAGACATGTTTTTGTTTTTGAGACTATACGGGAGTGTGAATTGTTTTTATTTTGTTGAAAAGTACGTTATTTAAGGTAGGAGGGCTCCTATAACGGCGGATTCTGGACAGGTCATTCGAGGACCCTCCGTCAAAATTTGATAGATTAACAGCTCGCACTAAGTAGAGGCTGCTGCAGTGTTCACACCATTTCAGCTCTCTAGGTAATTATGGGGAAGTTGGTTAAAATAGGAGAAATAAAAGTCCACGCAAATGGACAACCCTGATGTCAACTTAAATAAAAGCTTGTAGTCGATCAGGTGTAGTAACTTATTTAAGTAATGCGCGTAACCCTAATTTTTGCGACGTTTATAGTGACATGGGTATTGTTCGGACTCTCTAGACTGCACCATTGACACAGTTAGCAAACGCTGCAGTCTACATGATCATTGTACAGTAGTTTCCAAATATGGATTTTGGTTTGACTCTAATGCTAGTATATACAAGCTATTTTAAAGTAGTAAGTCAAGGAAAAAGGAAATTCCATGTCTTTCTCTCTTTCTGTTATACTTCAGATTCCAGATGTACTTGACTTAATAGATGTTTAGTGTCAGGTGAAAAGAGAACTTGTGCTGTAGCTAAAAAGCCTAAAATGTAAAACGACTATAAATGATTGCAATGGCAAGGTTATGTTGATTAATTTGCATGTGTAAAAGAGAGTCAATGAAGTATTATCTGCTTTGGTTGGTACATTTGAACCAATGCACATGCGCAGAAGAGGGCGACCTTTTCTTAATCTGCATTAATATTAAGCTAGGTGCAAATTAGGCACCATAAATGCAAGCTAACAACCAAAGACAGTCTGTGGCAACTGTTGCTGGTGTCACTACACTAGCGCCACCACTGTATTTGTAGGTACCAAATTAGTAGTTGGCAACAGTAGTAAGTTGGATGTTGCCTCTGCTCAGTATAGTGAGCAGAGGGAACAAGCGACCATTGTGTGCCAGCAAGCAACCACTTTCTCGTCACGTGATCATGATTTGGTTGCTCAGTCATTTGGTTCTCTAATTTGTGCCCGGCCTTAGGCACGCAAAAAAATGCAATTTAGCAACAAAAGACGGTCTCTGGCAACTGTTGCTGCAGATTGTATGATCACTTCAACCTTTGAATACAAAAAGGTTGCAATGTAATTTTAGTATGAGCTCTAGGCCTAATGGTTTCTGTTTTTGTTAACTTTGAATGGAAAATTGACAGTTTGAGATACACATTTTAACATTTCACTTATAAACTCACTGCTCTCAGTGTATTGTGTAGCTAGGCACTGAAAGGGTTTTTACGTGGATAAAGCCAAGTGACATTAGGTAGTTTAAAGAACATCTTTGGAAGTCCACCATGACCTAATTCTAAGGACGGAACGTGGATGGATTCTGTTGAGAATATAAGAAATAACAATTTCGAACACAGAACTCAAAATAAATATTGATTTCATATATTCTAGGCCTATTATGAATCATTGTATTTTTTTGTTTATGATCAGGGTTGTTAGACGTAGGCCTATCATAAATAAATATCAAGATATATATATATATATATATATATATATATATATATCATTTTTAATAATCGTATTTTACACCAAATGATCGTATTTTTCACATTGGATGATGGAAAATCTAAAAATTTAACAATTAATCAGCCATAAAGTAATAATGATTGACAAATGGAAGTGAAATGTTTTCTCTTTTTGCACAAATATGGGAACCAAAAGAGCGAGCAACCAAATGATAATCACGTGACAAGAAAGAGGTTGCTGGCACACAAATGGTTGCTTGTTCTTCCTGTTCACCATCAATTTACAACTGTTACCAACTACCATCTGGGTGCCTGCAAATGCAGCGGTGGCTCTAGTCTAGTGTCACCATCAATAGTTGCTGGAGACTGTTTCTGGTTGCAAGCTTGCATTGTTGCCTAATATCTTGCATAATTGCCTTATATCATGTTATATTAAGCGTAGTCAGTCTAGTTAAAGAAATGCGAGAAGTGAATAATGAGTGAAATTCAGGTTAAAATATTTGGCTATTTTTCCACCCAAAGAAAAAAGCTTAATTTTTTCCAACCCTGTGTTATGATTGGCATCGTTTAGCAAAAAAACAAAGCAAGCGACTAGAAATTACTTTTCTAGTCACTTTCTCTTTCTGAAGAATTTAAAAAAAAAATAAAAAACATTTGGGGGGGAGGGGGCAACAATGAATGTTGATATCCATGACTGTGTCTAGTTCGCACCACTGAATTCCAATTGAGGACGTCTGAGTCACAACTTATTTGTGATAGTCAGAATTTTTGTTAGAAGAAGAAGAAGTACCGCTTGATATGTTTTTTATTATTCGCTTTTATTTAACTTCATTATTTGTTTGTTTGTCCGCCATGCACCTTCTTAAATATTTGAAAATAATCCACACAATGCACGAGGATTGAACCCATGACCAACATTACCTACCAATGGGCTGAGAGAGTCTGACACTAAACCTTACACCAACAAGACAAGAACATGTTATATTTTGTGTTTTTTTTTACTCGCTTTTATTTAACTTCATGCACCTCCTGAAATAAATTGAAGCGAGTATCACAAAAAAAAACATGTTTTATGTTTAATTTTCTTGTTTCATCACCTAAACAAGTGCCATCATCATCAGTTTCAAGCTAAAAATATCTTTTTAATTCGTTTGGATTTAAGAGTAAATATCTAATTTCAGTTGAAATTGAAATGAAAGGACTTGTGGTGGTGTGGCCGGATGTTGGTTGGCTCATGAACCAACAACTGTTGAGAAATACTTCTAATTTTATGTTTCATAAGTTTTCTTGAAATATGAGATAAAAATAAGATTGTAATTTAATATAACATTAGATTTATAGTTAGTATATATATATATATATATATATATATATATATATATATATATATATATATATATATATATATATATATATATATATATATATATATATATAATATGAATGCTTCTCTTTAAATTAGTGCAAATCTTATTTGAAGATTTCTCTTAAGAGAACTTTTTTCTCTTTTCATTCTTAAGAAAGAAAAAAAAAATGTAGATTCCAGAGATGATAGAAAGAGCAAAATAATAAAAAGATAACCAACCACACACATACACTGTACATTAAAAAAATACTAAAGAACAAAGGAAAATAAAAGATGGAGAGAGAGATTTTTATCTTAATTTTCTTTTTAATCACGAAAAATAATCGTGTGTGTCACTTCCATGCTCATATGATAAGTTTTAAGCACCACCATAGTTAAATATAATTCGGTTTAAACAACAAATTTTTTTTTAAAAAAACCACTCATTCATTTAACAGCAAAACATTCCAATTAAAATCCCACAAAATTGAGTTTTAACACAATGAAAAGCCCCTCCGGAAAAATGAAATAATAAATAAATAAACAAAAAGTTCACTCATTTAAAAAAAAAATTAAATGATAAATCAATAACAGAAAACAAAGAATGAAATTAGTTTTGATTCTGTTGAACTTTTTATGTCTAGACAAAAACGACAACACAACAATTTTAAAATTTATATTAATAATTTGACTATTTGACTTCTTCAATTTTCATCATCATCATCATCATCATCATCTTTTGAATAATATAAAAGATCTTGAAAGGAAGTTTTAAAAAGGAAATGAATACATTTTGTAGAAGAAATATCTTTGCAAAAGAAATTCATGAATCATAAGTATAAAACAAGACAAATCGGTTGAGTCTGGATGGACTGGTGGTGGTGGTGGTGGTGGTGGTGGTGGTCAATGGTCATTTCAAAAAGATATTCAAGTTTAATTGACACAGAAAGATGGTGAAATCATTTTTTTTTTGTAATATCACAAAACAAGTCAGGGAGAAAAAATGGTGATATAACTAACTTGGTTCGTAATTGCCTTTTTTTCAGTCTTGATTTCACCGTTCGAAACGAATTAGTTAGGATTACTAATTGACCTTTGACATGTGTTGGAGAGAAGAAAAGAGGGTTTTTTTTTCTTTAGTATATGATCGGTGGTCATTATTATTAGAGGAGGAGGAGGAGGAGGGGTGACGACAAAGAAATAGGGGGGAGGGGTGGGGAAACATGGGTTCATGTTTTTTTTTTCTGTAAGTCAAGAAACACATTAAAAGGATAAAGGAGACATTACTCTTCTTGTAAGGGGAAGGAAAAACAAGATTAAGGGGAAGAGAGAAAGATTCTTTTTCGACGAGATTTGAAACCAAAACTAAAATCAAGAAGGAAGAAAGAAAAAAAATTTCACTTTCCTGCAAAATAAGAAATCGAAAAGAAGTAGAAAAGTTTGGTCTTCAAATTCTAACAGGAAATACGCTTATGACCATTATCGGTGACGTTTCCGTACGAAAAGATGACAAGTTCAGAAAATAAAGCAAAAAAAAAAAAAGAGGGTGGGAAGTAAAAATATGAATATTTTTTCTCTGGACTTCGAAAAATCATTTTTATGAAAAAGCAACTGGAAAATGGCATTTTAGGAATGAAATAAGGGGAATAGTGAATTTTTTTTTGGTAAAAAGTAAGAAGGATTTTTACCGGATTTCACTATATGGCCATGACGTGATTTTTGTGGGTGGAGGAGGAGGAGGAAGAGGAGGCTGATTTCGAACTTTGACTTCTTATGTTACATTACACGATAAAAAGTGTAAATTGAAACTTGACGAACTGTAATATTTATTTTTCAATGGCTGTCACTCACAACCGGGCGATATTTGCAAATTATATTCTAAAAATAATATCATATTGCACTTATCGGTCCACTACACATCATTAATTGTCTATGGTTCATATTTCTGCCTTCTGGTTATTATGTTTATACCTGTTTTCAAACTTGAACTTTTTATATGACCTCTGAAGATAAAAAGGTTTGAAAATACAATGGAGTTCTTTGGCTTTGACTCTCTACGGTGGCTCCATATGGCCACTATCAGTCATAATCCTGAAATACACTCGAGAGTTATATACCTTGTACACGCATGAGTTAAATTAATTCAAGTTAAATGTGTTTATGTGAATTATACGGATTCCAGTTAAGGACATTAACCCAAATAAAAATTGACTTAATTATTAATATTATAAATTTAAATAATAAATCAATATTTTGTCAATAGTTTATATATTTATATTTAAGTATTAACTCAATATTTTGAGATTATTAACTGAATAAATTGAATTCGACATATTGTCCATTTGCCCTTCACAGGGCTCTGTAGAACACGTTTATTATTTAAATGCATTTAACTGTGTATGTGTGTACACGGTATTAATTAGTCTTTGAAAAAAAAAATTAATCAAGATAAATTTATAAAGGTAAAGCAACTGCAAGTTAGAAAGAAAAAAAAAACGCCAAAAGTGAGTGAAGAATCGGCTGCTTTTTGAAGCTGTAAGGAAGACATCTTGCTTAAAATGGCTTCCTTTTTTGTATGCCCATTGAATCGTATTGTAACTGAAGCACTAACTACAGCTTGTGCCATCTATTGGTCAGACTCAGTTTTGGCTCCACACGAAGCACTTTTAGTTGAGTTAACCTCTGTATATTTATCCTGGTTTAATACTTTTGGATGAACTTTTGTGAACTGTCACTTTATACAGACTTTTAGAAATCGGGACGAACACAAGTTGGCTCTGCCCATTTTTATGACGACCGGGAACTTCTAATTGGCTGGTTATGTAGTCTGACGTCACATGCTCCGCCCTTTTCAACGTCGAACCAATTAGAAGTTCCCGGTTGTCATAAAAAGGGCGGAGCCAACTTGTGTTCGTCCCGATTTCTAAATGCCTGTCACTTTATTGCCCAAACCCACTGAACCCGTGAAGCCCACGATAAAGGCCATGGGCTTTCTTCATGAAATTGCCAGCTCACGGGCTTGGCTACCTTGAGCCACTACATATTTTGAGCATATTTAAGTATATGTTCACACAACAGTTTACAGTCATTAGACACTTATGAGTCATAACATGAGTCACTCTTGTGACCAATTGTATAATGCTCTGGGTAACTATGGCCTGGATGAGCGAAAAGGCATAAAAGTTTAACTAAGTACAATCAGTGATGATAAAATGACGTCAGATGGCATTGAATGAGTAAATTTAGAATGACCTCCATTCATTATCTACCACACCAATTACACCCTTTCGATGACGTCATTTCGTTTTCTTGACGTTTTCTTTCTCTCGTCATATTCCTGGTTATATTTATCCAGAGCATAAACGATTTATTTTTAAGTGAATCTGACAATTATGAATATGGGGCCGTTTTTCATAAAGAAAATTAAGGACCTACTTAAATAAATTACACACGAAAATAACAAAAGTTGTCACTTGTTAACGAACACAACACTTTTTTTTTATATAAATTTGTTTTGTCTTTCTGTCTTTTGAGTGTTTCTTTTTCTCTTCTTATTTGTATTAATGACTATTGAACAATGTTACATACACAGTATGTAATTTTATTCTAAACACAATGGGGGTAAAAATGTGTTAACTATTGTTTGTTTGAAAACGTCTTTTGTTTCAAATGCATATTTTAAGTAACACAAAAACACAAACTCAGTAGGGGACGACAATTATTATGGCTGTGTGTGTCCGTGAATTGTTGTTTGGAAGTCCTTTCTGAAATGAACAGACCACAGAAATTCAGTGAAGAGAAACGTTTATTATTATTATAATTATTATTATGGTGGGTAGGAGAGAGGGAGCGCCCCGCCCCCAATAACAAACGAATTAATTGTCTATTCGACTGAGTGGGACTCACTCGGAATGATAACAATCATCATCATCATGATTCATAAAACACAATTGAAGTTGATACATTCATTATGGTGGTATATTCAAATTTTGTTTTTTTGTCATCGTCACTCAGGACGTGTTTCATCGGAAGCATCCTTTCTCAAACCGGTCCTTCCTGATGGTCCTGTGTGGGTGTTTCTTTAGGGGCGTCTTTTTAAGGTGATGGGCGGTTCCCACTTTATTAAAAAAACACAAGAAATTAATGTTCTGTTGGTTGTGATTTACGGACAAGAAGTTGGATCCAGCACAAGAAATTCGTTCGCCCCGCCCTTTTATGAGGAATGGCAATTTCTAATTGGTTTGTTACTTGGTCTGATGTCACATACCCCGCTTTTTTATGAATAATGGCAATTTTCTAATTGGTTGATATTTGGTCTGACGCTCATAAAAGGGCGGGGGGGGGGGGCAAGCGAATTTCTTGTCCTGGTTGAAAACGCCTGTGATTTACGGTGGTTTATGAACAGCTAGCTGAATTTTGAACTCTTGTATATATTCTGTCCTTCAGTCACTTTTCATATTTGATGATATCTTTCAAAATAAACGTTTTATAGACAAAAATTCGAAACTATTATTTGCTAAGGTTTAGTTAGCTTCTTGCATTTGTGCCATTTTCAAACTGACATAAAAAAGCTTATTTTGAAAGATAACATGAAAATCTTTCTTAATTGATTTGAGCTACCCTTCTAGTTTTTAAAACATATTCAAGTTTCTCTTCAGTTTGCACTTGAAAACTTAAAAAAACAGCTTTATTATTATTATTATTATTATTATTATTATTTTGTATATAGTGTAATTTTTAACGGGTCATTACTTTGATTTAAAGTTTTCTCTTTTTCTCTCTGTTTCTATTGGTTCTGTTCGTTTTATTCGTTAATTTTTACGATGTGACGAATGACGATATTAAATTTCGATGGAAATATACGGTTATTTTTTCTTGCATTTCTTGAAACTTGTAATTTAAGATCGTCTTTAGGGTTTGTACAGATTTTTTTTTACCGTAACGAAAGTGAGGGTGGTTTTTTTTTTCTTTCTTCTTCCTTATGAATTTAATCTTAATTAATAATAATAAGGAAGCACAAAGTTAGAGATAATTTCATGGACTGAAATTAATTTCATTATATTATACAAATTTTTTCAGCAAGATGAATTTCTTTGTTTAAATTTGTTTTAAAGAAATACGTTTATGTTTGAGATTTCTAAGAAGAAAGACATTTGGTTCTTTTTGACAGTTGGGCTCAGTCCCAAAGATAATAATATGGAACACACCTTTTTTTAAACTCTGGGTTAATGAAACAACAGTGTAAACACACAGATTGATGACTCTAGGCCGGATTCATACGAACCACATTCTGGTGCCACTAAATCAAGCATGTCAAACTCGCGGCCCGCAGGCCGCATGCGGCTCACAGGCCACATGCGACACAACGAATATTTTTGTGGCTCCTGTCAGAACCAGGATTACTTACATTCAACTTGGGTCAGGTTTGGAAGTAATCACTGCGAACAAGATTTCCTCCGAAGTAGGAAAGATTGCAGCAGAGAAGAGATGTCAAGTGTCAGGTAGAAAACATTAATTTTACCGTTGTCCTTGTTCTTTTTTATACTCTACTTTTCGAAAAAAAAACCTTTGTTTCTATAAAAATTGAAGTTTTTGTTTTTTTGCAGTCCATATAAACTTAGACCTTGTTTATTTGGCCCGTGTTTGCCTTTGAGTTTGACATGCTTGCACTAAATGGTTTGATTCACAAAGGACCACCATTGAAAATAATGGCTTACTGTCATGACTCATTAGTATGTCCTGTAGGTTCTAGGACACTTCACCTAAAAGACAGTTCACCTAAACAATTACAACTAAACCAAATTCTCTAAATGTTTTTTTCACCTAAGTTGTAATTGTTTACGTGAACTGTCTTTTAGGTGAACAACTTCAGGTGAACTGTCTTGATACCACACATCACTGACAAGAAGACGGTGGTCGCCAGTTGTGGCATCACTCAACCACTCATCGCCACTGTGATTTAAATAAAGTGTTTTTCAACCGTTTTCGTGACACATCATTATGAAGAAAATAACGATTTTCAAGTAAATGTTTCATTAGAAGAAGAAGAAGACGAACTTTGATACATTTTTGTAGTGTTTATTTTGTAATTTATTTGATCGTTTCGATGACATTTATAATGACGCGAACAGTCAAGTCAGTTGTATTTTCTTGGTGTGTGTATGTGACAAGAAAAATTTCACAAGAGAGAGAGACCCAAACACACGAGTCGGTCTTTATTTTTTAAGAGTTCATTGACCCCATCCATCCCTCTTCTTCTCCCTTAAACTCTTATATACAATTACTGAGACATTGAGAGCAGCTTCTTGAAAATTTGAAAGAAAGAGAAATATATTGTTTATATATTGTACGTTTATTTTTAGTTGTTGGACCAACACACCACTCATTTTATCTTTTATATCAAGAGTTGGTTTTCCATTTTTATTTTTAAAAATATGAAGAGTGAAACCTCGGTTAACCATAGCCCATTACACTCCGGGACTGGCAAATTGGCGATTCGGAAAATCCATTTGGAGGTAACGGTGACAGCAGCAGCAGCATCAACAGCGCCAATATAGCGGGATAAAGTTTTATTACTATTAAAGACAAAATGGCCGTTAGGGTTAACAATACCTTTCTATATATCGTAGTTGGCCAAACCATGATATTGTTAACATGATAGGAAAACTCCATGTTAAAAGAAAAGCGTACTGTTTTGTATACTTCCGGTCAACTGAGTACAGTAGGTCTATCTAGTGACCGTAAGAAAGAATATACATGACGAATTGTATATAAGTGTCTCACACAGGCAGTTAGAAATAGGTCAAAACTTCAGTTGGCTCCGCCCTTGTTATGACGACTGGCAACTTTTATTTGGCTGGTTATGAAGTTTGACGTCACATGCTCCGCCTTTTTCAACGTCAGACTACATAACCAGCCAATTAGAAGTTGCCAGTCGTCATAAAAAGGGCGGAGCCAACAGAAGTTTTGACCTATTTCTAACTGCCTGTGTGCCTCACAGGTAAACTGTACTTAGTCACCAAACCTAAATTTTACAGTGAGTCATTTGAAAGTTTTTCTCTTCATTGAAGGGAATAGGACTTAACATGGTATACCACCATCTAGTGGCAGATGTGTCAAACTGTGGGTTTAACACTGTTTACCGATGATAGAACTTGAACAAGATGATTCATGAGATGTAAACAATCGTGTATTTAAAAACAAATATGGCTTAACACAGTTTACCGCTGACTGTCTGCGGCACTAAAACTGGGGCTTCTCACCCGTCCTCCACGAAGGCAAAAATGTCCTCCACACAATAAATTTTATAAAAATTTATATACGTTTTATTTTTTTAACCAAAACAATTTGTTTTGGTTAAAAAAAAAACCTGGAATACTTGTCCTCCACAAAGGAGGACGGGTGGCAAGCCTAACTAAAACCCTTGATGTCATATGGGGGACAGACTAATCGTAGGTCACTAGGTGACCTATACTTTCAGATAGCCATTTAGAGAGAAAAAACCTGTGGGTCGCTCAGTGACCTACACTTTTATATTCTGGGAGGCTGCGCCCCCCCCCCCTCCTCCCCGACTCACTGCAACAAGCTTAATTTAACATAACTCCACCTATTCAGTAATCACCGATATAAAAAAATACGAAAGTGTAGGTCACTGAGTGACCTACAGTTCTAAAGTGTAGGTCACCTAGTTACCTATGATTATTCTGTTAGTCATATGACTATGTGTGGCTTAGAATCACCTTTACATTTATTTGTATTGGCTCCAGTGATGATTCGAATAACGATTACGATTTTTAGGAACTGCATCCCTATCTTTAAACAGGGGTTTTTTTTAAAAAAAAGTCTCCACTTGACTCGAATTGGGGTTTTTTTTTGTTTTCATTTGTTTTGGAATGAAATTGTTTACGTTGGTTTTTTGTCTTCAATTTGACAGCCGTTTTTTTTTTTTTGGTTATATATTTTGTTTGTCTATTCGATTGAAAAACACCATACACAGTATATATATAATACATATTTTTTTTTTGAAGAAGAAAAGGTAGAATGTTGACAGTTACCATTATTCATCATAAACAAGAAGAAATATTGAGTTCATGATCGTCCGTCTTATTCTGTGTTTCGTTCCGCCTCTTATTTCATATTTGTGTCTCAGATGAGAAATCAAGGGAAACTTACTTCTACGTTATGTGATTTAAATCACACGGCACTGGAAACCGTTTAACACGAAATGGAAGAAGGGACCCTCGAACCACAGGCATTTAGAGATCGTGAAGAACTTCAGTTGGCTCCGCCCTTGTTATGACGACCGGCAACTTCTAATTGGTTTTGTTGTGTGGTTCGACGTTGAAAAGGGCGGAGCATGTGACGTCATCAGAATACATAACCAACCAATTAGAAGTTGCCGGTCGTCATAACAAGGGCGGAGCCAACTGAAGTTCTTCACGATTTCTCAAATGCCGGTGTTCGAACCTAGTTAACTCGTGTATCGTCGTGAAAACGCGACTTACGTAAGCCAGGTTGATGAACAAGCCAGAATTGATCGTATGTACGCAGCCATAGAACTGCAGATGAGAACAGAAACGAAGAACCGTGAAAATGTGACGGTGTGTTTTGTGAGACGACCGTTAACAACGAATATGGCTGCCATGAAATAAAAGATAAAGAGAAATAGAAAAGTTAATCTTGTTTCTGTTGGCAGTAAACAGACTTTTTTTTTCTGCCCTAGTAAAAGTCTTTTTAATCGTCTGAATTATGTCTGGGCCATAGCAACCAAATTAATATTTTATAGGTGTGAGCCCTTATAATATGCTGTAGTTATGGCAACCCTCTGTTTTAACTTTTACCGCATAACACATAGTCTGAATTGAACGTTTTTACAAACAATATATATTATATTGGAGCTTCGGATTAATGATATTTTGGTGTTATTTATATTATACATACATTGAGAATTACAAGGAGGAGGAGAAGGAGGACCTTTTTTTAATACTTCGGTTTGAAATTAGAATCCCATATATATAAATCTATACACAATCAATCTCTTCTATATTTTATTCATAATTTAATATTAATTTCATTTATTCGTTTGCTCTTCTTTTCCTTCTCCTCCTCCTATTTATTCGGGGCGACTGAATAAGCGCCAAATTGAACAAACGCCAAACTGAATAAGCGCCAAATGGAACAAACGCCAAACTGAATAACCGCCAAATTTTTGGCTTTTATTCAGATTGGCGTTTATTCAGTTTGGCGCTTGTTCATTTTGGCGTTTGTTCCGTTTGGCGTTTATTCAGTTTGGCGTTAGTTCAGATTGGCGCTTGTTCAATTTGGCGCTTGATCAGCACCACCATTTATTCTTGCTGTGAATTGATTAATAAAAACGATAAAAAAAATGTTTTGTTGTTGTTTTAGAATTTCGGTCACAGGACGCTTAGATTATATTTTGAGAAAGAAATGAATATCCGGAAAAATGTTACAGCTTCATTTCCGGAAGCCCGTTGTTTGCTTATAAAAATTTTCTTATCTTTATAAGTTAGAATAGACGGGGGATAGTCAACTGATTACCATCGTTAAGATGAGAGGCCAAAATGCCTTACTATATACAGTAAAACTTTTTTATAATAACACTTTCCGGGTTATGGCACTGATTTTTCTCAGTCACGATTCATTTCTATGTAATTTTCTTTCTTCTCGATATAACACTCCGATTCACGGTCATAACGCTCTTCTGGTCATTTTTTTTTTGCAATAATTTTAGTTTTTATTATTATCAATAATTAAACAAATTCTAATTATGAAAACGAAAAAAAAATCAGATACATTGGATTGTCCTGTAATGTGTAATCATACGTAATTCGTCTTTAAACGATCGTGTTTTCTTGTTTATAAAACATGTCTTTTATAAAAAAAGGTCTTAAAAGTAAAAACAAAACTAACTATAACCCCCCCCCCCCCCCCCATCCCCTCTCTCTTGTCTTACTGGTGGGTGGCGCTGATCAAGCGCCAAATTGAATAAGCGCCAAATTCAACAAACGCCAATCTGAACTAACGCCAAACTGAACAAGCGCCAAACTGAATAACTGCTAAAATGTGATAAACACATTGTTAGGTGTGGTTAGGTTTGGTTTGGTTAGGTTAGGTTAGGTTAGCATGTTCTGTTTGTAAATCTGCACAGTCTGACGTCTATAAAAGCTCACAATATTTGGACCATCACAATTTACAAAAAAACCTGAATAACCGCCAAACTGAATAAGCGCCAAATGGAACAAACGCCAAACTGAATAAGCGCCAAGTGGAACAAACGCCAAACTGAATAAGCGCCAAATGGAACAAACGCCAAACTGAATAAGCGCCAAATGGAAGAAACGTCAAACTGAATAAAAGCCAAAAAGTTGGCGGTTATTCAGTTTGGCGTTTGTTCCATTTGGCGCTTATTCAGTCGCCCCGTGTGAATTATTTTCAAGTATTTCTGAAGTTCAATAAAAGCGAGTAAAAAAATTAACCTAATGAATATTTGCCCCATGATTTGAAAACCCCTTGTATTGTTATAATGTCTAAAAGTAATATCATTTAAATTATGAGTATTCCCGGTAATAGCGCGATTTTTTCTCCTGTTCCCAAGCGGTTAGAACGCGGGTTGTACTGTATTATCTGTATAGAATATTATATTAGTAAACGTAAAACATAAATTATAAATTTATAAGTATAATTACAAGATGATCTTTACGTATATTGGGTGTAATTATCCATTACACAAAATGTAAGTCTTTTTCACGTTTTGCATCAGGCCAATTTATGTGCATTTCACGAAATGGACATACATTTCGTGTAATGGACAATTACACCAAATAGATGCGTCATATACAGTATGTTTTTTTGAGATACTTTTTCTCATTAAATCATAATGGGTTTTAAGCTTTCAATCATTTTGAAATCGCTTTTTTTTTCTTCTTGAAGCTTCAGTTTTTAAGTTTTTTTTCCAGAATGTAAGAACGTTATAAATTTATTAGTTACCTTCTTTTCATCCTATTTACCAGTTTACACCTATTACATATTGAGTGTTTTGCTTTTTCTTTAAAAGTTTTAACGTGAATTTTATAAAAAAAAAAGAGAAAGGGGGAGTCCTATCTATTGTATATTAAGAGGTATTGGGTTCTTCTACCCAACCCCCCTCTCCCCCAACAAAACCCTTCGCTTAACTTATGTCCTACTTTAATTTTTAATTGCTAACTGTAACGAATCACGTAATGGACACGTGTCTGTCTGTCTGTCTGGGTGTGGGTGTATATGTACTGTATACGTAATAAGAAGTCACTGACACTTTGCTATAACTTCATTGACTTCAAAGGGGGAATTTCGTGTGTTCCAGAAAGTTTTGCTGCAATGTAATCCGTCTTAATAAATTAATATTAATAATTCATTGTGATAAAACTTCCATAGTAGGGTTACATTATATCATATGAGACCTTCTAAAAGTGGCAACTAGAAAGCATTTTTGGCTCTCCCAACTGTAGGTTTTAGTCAAAGAAGAATGGTGGCCGCTAGGTGGCAGCTTCTGCAAAAATATCATTGTTTCCATTTTTCCCAATCAGGGCCTAGTTTACAAACTATTAATATTAGTGAATTCACTTGTAACTTTTAGATTCTGTTGCATAAATGACAAAATGCAAGTTACAATATTACAAGTGAACTTGTCAATATTATTAGTGGATTTTACAAGCTTCTGTTGTTGCACAATAATAATTAATAAATAATAATATTGAAATACTCAAAATATTAGTAAATGCTATATTATTTATTTTACAGGCTCTTACACCTTGTACACACACGCATGAGTTAAATGAATTCAAATTAAATGTGTTTAGGTGAATTATACGGAATCCAGTTAAGGACACATGAACCAAATAAAAAGTGACTTTATTATTAATATTTTAAATTGAATTTCTAAATCAATATTTTGTCAATAGTTTCTATATTATATTTAAGTATTAACTCAATATTCTCAGATTATTAACTGAATAAATTTAATTCGACATATTGTTCGTTTGTCCTTCACAGGGCTCTGTAGAACACGTTTATTATTTAAATGCATTTAAATTATCAGGTGTGTACTAGGTATTAGTCACCTGTAATTTAATTTGACAAGAGAATTTGCTTTTGCATTCAAGTGTGAATGCAGTGAAATGATTGAAATATACTTTTCGACTCTTCAGATGAAGATTTTTATGTAATTCTGTTAAGGCGCCCTAAAAATATGCTTTAAAGTGTGTTCAACGGACTTATAATTTGTAAAATTTGACTTGTAAAAAGTCACTAATATTATTAGCAATAGAGAGGTATCATTCTGCAACACAAAAACTACTATTAAGTATTATGAGAATTTGTAAAATTTGCTTGTAATATTAGGAAGTTGTGCAACAGGGCCATAATCTAGAGTTGACCAATGATTTGAAATTTTGAAAGATTCCTTCTTCAAGACTAAAATAACCTTCGTAATAGTTGTGTGTCCATTTCAGATCAGTGGACGATATCGGATTCCTTTTATACCCTTAATCAAAATGGCCAAATTTCAGATTAAAAGGTTACGAGTTCATGACTTTCAACAACAACAAAAAATACAGTTTGAAAGTCAAACTTGTTGGCGATAAGAAGGACGTTAATGCCAGTATATTACATGTATTTTATGAGTGTGTCGTTCTGTGAGTTACAAATTGTGGCCCAAAAAATATAAATTATATGTCTCGTGTAAAAAGCCATGTACACATTACTCGACAGTTGAGACTGTTGTACTTATGTGTACGTGGCTTTATGGAGTTAGAAAACTGTGGCATAAAAAACTTTTTTTTTTTTTTTCAAAAAAAAAAAACTCATGCGATACAAACGGGGTGGAGTGTAATAACTTACTTCCTTATCGCTGGTTTTATGTATGACTAT
Organism: Brachycybe producta; assembly: GCA_036925085.1. NCBI lineage: Eukaryota > Metazoa > Arthropoda > Diplopoda > Playtdesmida > Andrognathidae > Brachycybe > Brachycybe producta. The sequence continues at coordinate 488,327 of JAUPFP010000038.1, read as the reverse complement.
TTTTATGACAGATAGTCTGAGACAGATATAATTGTAGGTCCAGTACAGACAAAAATATACAGGGTGTTTGCAAACTCAGTTTAGGCGAAACAAATTATGCTTTTTGGCAATTCAAATGACTGTTTAAGAGTGGCTTGAGTTCTTCCAGAGATGATTCATCACTTCACCAAATGTTCGCCTAGATTTTAGCCTCCAAACAGGATTTTTTGTTTGAAAAAGTAAATTTTGTTTTCCTCCTTGTATATGTGTCTTTATTGTCTTTTTTTAGGGATAGTAGGAGGAAAATGTCTTGCTATCATATAATACACTGAAGGCGACCGCTGTGTTTAATAAAATTCACCGTTGTCATCAACTGATACCCTTCTATTCCCTAAACTAAAAACAACCCCAGATGGGCTGTTAATACCATATTATATTATACAGTCTATAACTACTAACTATTTTTCCCTCTTTATCTTTTTTTTAAGTGTAAACGCCTCTCGAATTCTGGTTTTTCTGTCTGGCAGTTTGAAACTGTTACACCCCGTTTCCACTATAAAAAAAATTAACTGCAGTTTAAAAGTTAACTAGGGTTACCATATCCTGCTCATAAGAAAAGAGGACACCTAAAAAAAATCTCCAACACGAAAAATGATTTTTTTTTTAATTTGACGGTTATTTACATTGTAACCTGCGATATATATTGTCACTTTTTATTGTTTTGCTTTTCTTTTATGTGCTGCCATCTTTTACCAATTACAGAAACTTATAATGTGTAAGTTTACGTTTCTTCTGTAGTTTGCAAAAAAAAAAAAAGTTAGTACTAGTACTGTAGCCAAAAAGAAAGGAAAAGACAAAAACCCCCGGACATTTTGTTGTATTTTAAAAAATCAGCAAGGATTAAAAATTTAAGGGACAAAAAGAGGACCACAGTAAATTTTCTAGTGGAAATGAATGTGGTTACGTTTCTGAACAATACAGTAGTTATCTCAGTGTGGTTATCCACATTATTGAATGGTTAATTACGTCACTTCCTGTGTTCAAACAAACCTAATTTACAAACAAACATGGCGAATATTGAGGGGCTGAGAACGCTCAATATTTGACTGAAAATGTCACAAAATGCACAACTTTTTTTTAACAGGAAGTGACACCAAATCATTTGACCACAGGTAAGTCTCTTAATTGGAAAAACACATTATTACCTCTTTTAGCTTGTCTGCAGTTAACTATAACCTTAATTATATAACTGCAGTTAATTTTTGTAATGCAAACGAGGTATACGAATAACATAAAAATTGTTTCTTTTAACACGAAAAAAATGTCTGGTTCCTTTCATTTCTTATCAAACGAGTTTTCATATTTATTTTGTTTTTTTGTTGACATTTTTTTATGTAAAGGCTTCCAACGGAGAGAAATTTGTTAATCATTATTAAGACACGTCCTCTTTATATTAAGATTTAAGTGTTGTGTTGTGTATGATATTGTGTGTAACACACAATTGTCGTTCTTTTCATACAGTGTAGTAGTAGTACTGAAGTGGGTGGTAGTAGTTATTATTTATTATCCTATTATTATAAATAGGCTCACCGTGTTTTGTTTGCGTGGCCCACTTTTTTTTATAGAAATATCTGTGCTATAAGGAATTTGGTATAAAAGTAGGCCTATATAACTAAACAATAAAATCGTTCTGACTTCTGAAATCTTCATGTATTTGATTTTTTTAAAATGGTAAGATCCAAGTTGTATAAGTGTGGGCCTATGTCTATTGTATTCCGTGGGGTTTTTTTGTAGATAATTGAAATTTTTATCATTGGCATTGTGTGTTTTTCTTTTGTTGAACTATTTTTTTAATATTAGTTTTACATGTATATATATATTGTATAAGTTCATTGATCAATCATTGCTCCTTTTGTCATTTATATATATAAATAACTATAGTTGATTTCTGAATAAACAAACAATTCGGCCTTTGCCAAAATTATTATTTGTTTACCATTTGGAAATTGATATCTAACTCACTCACTCAGGAATCGCCTGAAATATTAATGGCATTCTTATTATATTTATTTATATATATGGCATATTGTCAAAGTAGAAAGTCATTCAGTCAGTCTGCAAATTTATTAATCGGTTCTTAGTAAATCTATACATTGACTGAAGCATTTGTGCTAAAATTCCTCGAAGCCAATGAGTAAATGATCATTTAGAATCGTTTTAAATTATTTAAAACGATTTTAAATCATCATTTACGCATTGGCTTATAGGGATTTTATAATTATTATTGTAAACACTCCTTGGAACTTTACTTATTTTTTCAGGAATCAAGAGTAAGAAAATCTTTGAAGTGTTGAAAGTGTTTTAGAAACTCAAAGTGTAACTAAATAACTTTATTGTCTTGTTTACACCTAGTACACGTCTGATAATTTAAATGCATTTAAATAATAAACGTGTGTTCTACAGAGCCCTGTGAAGGACAAACAGACAATGTCGAATTCAATTTAATTCAGTTAATAATCTAAAAATATTGATTTAATACTTAAATATAATATAGAAACTATTGACAAAATTATTGATTTAGCATTTCAATTTAAAATAATGTCAGTTTTTATTTGGTTCGTGTCCTTAACTGGACTCCGTATAATTCACCTAAACACATTTAATTTGAACTCATTTAACTCATGTGTGTACAAGGTATTACACCTAAAAAGTTAAATGCATTTAAATATAAAACATGTTCTACAGAGCTCTATTAAGGACAAACACTAACAATGTCGAATTCAATTTATTCATTTAATATTATCTATCATACATTGAGTTAATATTTAAATATGTTAAATTTCTATTTCAATATAATTAGTTAGTTTAACGAAACTAGTGGGGTAACCTGTCATAAATGACGGGAGCAAAATTCACATGCAATTGTACCCAGCATTAGAATTTCTTTTCCTCCGCCCTTTTATGACGTCACACCAAGTAACAACCCAATTAGAAATTGATAATGTTCATAAAAGGGCGGAGCAAAAGAAATTCTAATGCTGGGCACAATTGCCCGTAATAAACTGTAGTTTAATTTTGCTACTATTTCCCCCTCCCCTTTTTTATATTTGAAAGAGAAAATGAGATTTTTGCATGAGTGTCGTTTTTTCCTTTTTTACTCCTTTAATTCAATTTCAGTCACCCCCTCCACGTTTCTCTCTCTCTCTCTCCCCTCTACACTTTCCAACCTTTTCCCCCTCTCCAATTTAATATCAATGGAGTTCTTGGATGGGGAGTGTGCAACATATAGTTGACCTTGAGAAAAAAAGCGGTTCATTTATTCATTTAAAGTTATATAAATTCCGACGCGCTTCAAGGTTTTTGTCCTTGTTTGTACAGCGTTAATCACACACACATACACAGACCTGGCTTAATAGTTAACGAAACGAAATATTTGTACAAGTAATAATGTCAGTTGTATCTTGCTGGTGTCTTTAACTGAACTCCGTATAATTCAACTAAATAAATTTTACTTGAATGCATTTTGCCTAATCAAGTGTAGACAATGTATAATACCTTGTGCACACATGAGTTAAATGAATTGAAATTAAATGTGTTTAGGTGAATTATACGGAATCCAGTTATGGACAGGAACCAAATAAAAATTGACTTTATTATTAATATTTTAAAACTAAAATACTGAATCAATATTTTGTGAATAGTTTCTATATTATATTTAAGTATTAAATCAATATTTTGAGGTTATTAACTGAATAAATTGAATTCGACGACATATTGTTTATTTGCCTTTCACAGGGTTCTGTAGAACACGTTTATTATTTAAAAGCATATAAATTATCAGCTGTGTGCTAGTTATAAGGATAATTTAATGTTGATATCTTTTAAAATAAGCTTTTTATATCAGTTTGAAAATGACACAACTTGTTAGTTTTGTTTAGAAAACGTTTATTTTGAAATGTACGAAAAAGTCCAAAATGTTATTAAATGATTCAGTTCTAGATTTTAGTTCGCCGTTCTAGTTTCTAACACACTTTCAATTTCTCAAGTGTTGCTCAAGTGTTGCTCGTGTTCGAAAGTCAGCTGTTTGCAAAACGTCTTAACAACAATTTGTAGAGTAGCCTGTTTTTATGCATTTTGTATATTGACTAGCGACTTTGTGAAATAGCTGTGTTTTCACTTTGACAAGTAAAAAATATATATATAAAAAAGAATTATCTATTATAAAGCCTATATAAAAAAAGAATAACATTGTCAGCATTTTTTTATGTTTTGACAAAATCTTTTTACGTGATGGAGGGGGGGGGGGAGAGTTGGATTTAGTACAGTGGGGTGGGTGCTCAGCCTCGACCCCCCCCCCCCCCCCCCCCCCCCCCCCCGTCCTTGCAAAAATAGATTGCAATGCAAAAGTGTGCACCGGACACATAAAGTAAGCAACAAACTTGCCTTTTTTTGTCGTTTTTGTGCCACTAACATTTTGTTTGCAACCAAAATTAGTTTTCTTTTTCCTGATACATGTTCATAAATTTTTTTAAAGTTTTTTTCTGAACTTTGGGTGATTTTTTTTTTTCTTCTTCTCGAAATGGCTTGTGACCTCCTGTCACTTAAATTATCAATCAGTTTGTACACTTTAGCCGCTAAAAAGTTTAGTATGTTTATATATATTTGTATATTAACCCCCTAACTAACTAGCAGAACCGTAACGTGATAGGTTTGGTTCCTCGGGGTTTTTTTTTTTTTTTTTTTTTTTTTTGCTTGAGGGACATCCAGACACGATCTGGTAAATTATGGGTCTTGTCTCACATTTTATCCCTTTTTCTGTCAGTTCTATGATAACTGAGTGAAGGAGAATAATTAATCCCACGTGCGCCATAGGATATTGGGGGGTAGAAACAGATAAAAGAGGGGTTGGTTGAGGTTAAGAGGAGGTCGTTCTTTGGTTGTGTGTTACTCTGTTGACGTCATATGCGTCTCTCTCTATCTCTCTCTCTCTCTGAAATGAAGAGAAAAAAAGGGGTGGAGAAACATACAAAAAGTGCCAGTCAAAAGACAGCTGTTAAATTTTGTGTCAAATGAAATAAATAATAAGGACAACACGTTTTAACAGAACTTTTAGCAAAATAACAAGAAAGAAAAAATTCAGTCTTGTGTCCACGTCCTGTTTTAAGTTTAAAGACCACCAAAAGGTCTGCGACCCTTTTTGCATCACTTCCTCCTGAAAGAGAATCAAAAAAGCGCCCTCTATCAGGTTTTTGTCAACAACAAAAAAGCAAACTTAATAGTAGTTTAATTTTAATTTGTTAATCTGTGAATTTTATCACTGACAATATTGTCACTAGTTTGCTTGTGACATGTCATGTGTCAGTGGTTTCAGTTGTTGTGTATTTTAAGACGCGTTTACACCAACGCCATATAAACAGAAAATTGTCTGTTTCATTTGACGATTGCAAATAATCACGAAATTCACCTACATTAGGGCTACTTGACTAACCTAGTCAAGTAGGCCTAATTTAGGTAAATTTGGTAATTATGTCAGATGTGTAAAAGACACACCTGACAAGACACTTACCTTGTAGAGGGAAGTCCAGATGTCCAGGCAATCATGGCACAGAATAATCCACAAATGAGAAAAACAAAATGCAAATCACAAGGCAATAATAAACAATTGACTTGTATCTTCGTGGCATTCAGCCAAATTTGCAATTAACTCATGTTTAAAAATAACTGAAAGTGTATTTCTTCTTATTTGTCAAAACAAAAAAGATGAAAAAGAGATTTACAGCTAAGAAACCATTTTTGTTACTGTCAATGTCGACTTGTGCACTATACAAAATGGCGAAGCTAAATTATCATCTCTAATGGACAACAAGCTATTAATGCCAGTTTTGTATAAACTTTAGCACATTAGACGATCATCAATTTACAATACATTGACAGAACTTCCAATACAAATAACATGAGTTTACATTTTCAAATGAAACTTCTATTGCAAAAGGTTAAAGAGCATTATCAAAATACAACATCTCACCGTAAAGTGCAAATTATGCATATGCAAATAAGGTGCACACGGCACCTATTTTGCACACGGCAAAAAAACCACAAGAGAAATAAAACCTTGTGCGCAAGCGAAAAATGGAAGATTTTTTCGAGAAACAAAACGAAATGTATCAGTGGAAGGGAGAGACAGGATACCAAAAGAGTTAAGAGAAGAGAGTGCCATAGGAGTGCCATAGAAGTGCCTAGGATTGCTGCTGCCTGGAACATCATGGACAGGGAAGAAACAACACATTTTCAAGTTTCATTTTTAAGTTTTGGGGGATAAACATTCAATTTTACATTTGTTGTCTTTAAAAAGTCTCATGTTAATTTTGTTTTTAATACAAGCTTTCATTAGCTTCAAGAACCCAAAACAAACCCTGTTATTCCTGCTATACTCGGGCAAGAATTAACAATTATTTGTCATTATCAATTTGTTAAGCACAGAAAAATGTCATTGTCAACCATAAATATCAGTTGACACGTCACAAGCTTGTATTGCTTTGGTGTAAATGCATCTTTGCGTTCACAATTAAGATGAACCTGTCACACAATATATACACACACACACACACACAGTAATGTTTAACTTCACATCTAACAAGTAGGCCTATCACATGTTAGCCACTTCTTATTTGTTTGTCACTTGCGTAGCCAATCTTTGCGTTTGAAGTAGATGACACAAGCAGAAAATAGAAATAAAATATCAGAATTTAATGTTTCAGTTCAATTTCTGCTTTCCTTCACTTGCGTTTAAAGGTTTTCTCATATTACAACAGAAAATATTTCCAGAATATTGTTGAATTTATAGAAAGCTGGTAGAAAGAATAGGCGAAATGAGGAGCCATAAATTGTGGTGCTGTCTGAAGGACGCCTTCTTATTGTTTAATACACTCATACCTCGCTATACGGCCCCGCTTTAAATGGCAATTTCGCTTTAGCGCCAACTTTCTCGGAACGTATTTCGGCCGTAAAGCGAGGTATTAGTGTAACATGTAATTTCGTGTAGACATACTGGCAAGAAGAAGAAGAAGAAAATTTCAAAGGTTATTTTCTGCATACAATTCAGGCAGATAAATAGAATAAAGAATTATTCAAATTAAATAATTTTTTTTCTCTCTTTCTCTCTGCGTGTGTTATCCAACCCTTCTGCTTGTTTTATTTATTTCTCAACACTTGCAGATTTCTATGTTTTTTTTTTTCTCTCTCTTTACTTTTAAAGAAGTTTGTGTTGTAATAAAACAGCTTTTTTTGTACAACTTGTGTCTAGCAATTGTTTGTTTATTGTTTTCGTTTTGTTTATTCTTCTACAAACTCTTGTTTCAAGCGTTGTTTTTTTTCTTCTTCTCTCGTTGGTTTTGCTTGTTTGTACTTTTGAAAACGACTTTGTTTCCTATTACATGATTGTCTATTGTGTATGCATGGATAGCTAATTCTAAATTCTTGTTGTACATACACCTATATATATGTGTGTGTGTATACAGCAAAGAATCCTTCAACAATTTCGTTAGCCTGGATTTTTACATACAATTTATATAAATACACGATTTATTTATGGTAATATGTGTATATTGTACAAAGAAAAAGAGAGAGAGAGAGAGAGAGAGAGAGAGAGAGAGAGAGAGAGCACTTGTCTTAAGAAGGAAGGTTTTTTTTCTCTCTCCTCTCCCCCCACTTGAAATTATTATAACTTTAGTCCTTTTGAAATAGGTTTCAAGGGAATCATCTTCAAAAATGTGGTTCTTTTAAAAGAAGAAAAAAAAAAAAGAAGAGCAGATGTGAAGATTTTACGTTTTTATCTTGTCACATCTGTCGTTGAAGTTGAACAGAGTTGAATGGAGTTTGTGTGCTTTAAAGCCCCCTTTCTTTCTTTTCTTTCTCTGATTGGCTATTTCACTTTGAAAGGATGCAGTCACAGGAACCATGACCTTTGTTGACGTCAGTCTTTGAACTTGTACATGCTAGACACAGTATATGAAGAGAGTCTACCATACTTAAACAGAATATTAAACATTTTTGCTTCAATATGCTGCTGTATTCATTGGTTGTTTCATTGTGTTTAGTTTAGCTTTTTGTCAACTCAAGATTACTGATTGAATTATTTAAAGGAAGACAATGCAAAGAAGGAAAGAAAGAAACTAAGTGACCAATCCGAAACGACGAGAAAAAAGAGATAGAAATAGAATTGTCTTTGAGTAAATAAATTGAAGGCCTGTTTTTAAAGGATAGTTTTCACGTGCAAACATCTCTTGAACTTTTTTGATGATTCTGAATTTCCTAAAAGAAAGTGAAGAGGAACTTGAATGTGTTTTAGAAACTAGAAAGGTAAGATAGCTCAATCTCTCTTAAGGTTATTGTCATAATGATATTTTTCAAAATAGGCTTTTTATGCGAGTTTGAAAATGACGCAACTTTAAAAAAAAAACAGAAGATGCTTAGCAGATTTTTTGTTTATTAAAAGTTTATTTTGAAAGATATCAACATGAAAATACTTTTTTAAATGATTGAACTACTCTTCTAGTTTCTAAAACATATTGAAGTTTCTTTTTATTTTGTACCTAAAAGACAAGAACAATCACAGTTCGACAATTAGTTGTTCCTAAATGACTAGCTTTTTGTTTTGTCTGTTACTTTTTGGATTTACTTTGGACGAGACGCACATACATGATAAACGACTCGAAAAAGTGATGCAGCTCATTTAAATAATTCCCACCAGTAATCTTGACATGATCTAAAAATATGATATTAGGGGGGGGGGGGGGGAAGGGAAAGTACCCTTTAAACTTTTTTTTTTGTTTTTTGCTAAATCACTATTTTCAAGTTGTTCGTGTGGTGCATTTTCGATTCTAGTCATCGACTTTCATTTATTGACGGGCGTCCATTAAGATGGGATGGGGGATGTGGGATGCTTTAGTGTTATCATGGTTTGCCTATTTATCAGGGGCTTCCTACATACGATTCTATGAGAGATGCTTTTATTTATTATATGCATATGAAAGATATCCTGGATGTTTTTTTCTTGTGAAATGATTACGTTTGTCGATGCAAAACGTTATATATTGTTTTTGAATGGAATTCAAATAAATGTTGTGATCGATTTTTGTAAGGTTTTGTGTTTTATTCTTTTTTTTTTGGGGGGGGGGGGGGTCAAATTGATCTTTTGTGCACATTCTCGTCCTCCCGGACCTCTTCCTTCTTCTTTGTGATATAATTGAGTAAGATAATAGATATAGAAACAGTATTTTATTTAGTTAGGTTTGTTCACTGGACATCCTTTCATTTGTTGTCATTTCTACAACAATTATTATTATGAGGGAGAGAGGAAGTCTTTTAAAGAAAATGTTCTTGAAATATTGTTTTCAGGATGTGGGTAGCTGGGTGAGGGATTTAAGTGTAAGGGGTTTTTGTTGCATTTTTTTTTTTTGTACAACGAACTTTCTTTTATTTTTTGAAGTTGTTTTACAATCGATTTGTTGATCAGAATGACGAACTACGAACTGTGAATGTGTTTCTCTTATGACCTGGAAAAAAAAAACGGAAATCAATCTTGTGTTAAAGTGATGTTTTGTGAATGATTAAGAAAGAAAAAAAACTTAAAATAAATGTTTAAAATTATTTAAACGAGAAGAAATTCATTGATTCTGATCTCAATCTATGTTTAATTTGCTAAATTACATGTTTTTATTCAATTATTAAGTTTACTTATTGGAAGCAAATTTTCAGCTGAACTTGACGCTATTTTAGAAACTGGAATAGTAAGTATTTTCATGACAGGGGTTTTTTTTGCGAGGGAAATTTTCAAAGAAGGTCTTGAAAATGTTGCTATTCTAGTTTCTAACCTGTTTTCAACTTCTTCATAATGTTGTTTCTAGAGAAAGAGAGAGAGAGAAACAATTATAAGTAGCTTAACCAATCTTCTGTGTTTCCTTTTTATAATGACTGTTTAATGAGTAATGGATAGTTTGCTTACTACTATAGAGTAGTAATAAGTCTAATGACTGTGTGATGTCATCCGTTGTCTAAGCTGCTTTTCTGAATGATGAATCTACTGAACAGTGATGATGATTATGATTAGGCTGCCGTTTATTAAGTTCGTATTTCGTCATTACATCCTTCCTGATGTGTTTGTGTGTGTGTACAATTAGGAGATTACATTATTTGGTGTAAGCAGTCAAGTGAGCCTGTGTCAAAGGGACCATTTAGTCCAAAAGCAGCATAGAAAATGCATTGTCAAAATAAACTTCTAGTACCACCTATAAGAATTTCTCATTTAAATTTAATATTGAGTTAAAATGGCAACATTATTAGTAGATATTCCTTGTTCAATAGCACCACCCCTATAACGTGTAAACGCCTGCCGAACTTTGACTATTCTGTCTTTAAGGTGCCCAAATAAAATTAAAAAAAACTTGAATGTGTTTTAGAAACTAGAAGAGTAGCTCAATCACATAATGGTATTTTTCATTTTGACACTGATATCTTTCAAAATAAGCTTTCTATGTCAGTCTGAAAAATGACCCAACCTTATTAGCTAACATTGGTAGGTAGCCTGGATGAGGAAGGCATTCGTGCGAGATATGCAACAACGTACCAAATCTCTTGACTGAGAGAGAGTATATTATTGTGAAATGCTGACTATAAATGCGGCATTATTTTTTATATAGAAAGACAAACAATATCAATGTTATTTCTTATTTGTTCTACTTTTTCTTTTTTTTTAGATGTTAAGCCGTCATCAACATTCCATTCTCATGACACGTTCACACCTTACATGTTTAAGGAACGTTCCAAACGTGAAGTGCAAACGAAAACAGCAGTAAGTTCATCATCATTATAACTGATTTTTTTTTTACTGATATTACTTTGACATCATTTTTCAAAATATATAATAGTAGCTAGCTGTTATTATTGTTATTATAATTTCTATTTGAACTTTTAAGATGGTATTTTGTATTTACAGTAGAGCGTCGGTTATCGGAACATCGTTAATTGGAATCAAATAATTTTACGGAAAATACTTCTTATTTCAATAAAAATAAATTTTAAATCGTTTTTTTTTTTTCTTCTTAATTTTCTCCACTTTTTTAATGTAAGTTCGATTATATGACGTTTTGATTATATTGGAACTAGTTATTTCCGACATTAGTTCCGATAATCGACTTTCTATTGTATTTGAATTTCGAAAACCTTCTTATTATTTCATTTTTACATAAAAAGAATATATCTTGAAAACAATAACATGCCTTATTTTTTTTTTGCCTAAAAGGGGTGAAGTTATTAAGGGGAATGGTGGGGTGGATGTTATTTTTGGTCCTAGGGATTTTTTTATCTTCTCATAGGGCGGATGTTCGTTTTTCTACTGTTGTTGTTGTCATAGTGATAAAGTGCTTCATAGTTTTTCTTGCAGGGTTTTTTTTTCTGCTGCGAATTTCGTTTCTTCTTTCTTACTTTTTTTTTTCTTTTCTTTCATTGATCATAAACTTTTCAGTAAAAAAAAAAGTAAAAATTGAAACTCCCCATTTTTCTTTTGATCTTTGTTCAGTTTGTTTCTATATTTTTTGTCAAGAGTTCGTGGAGATTAAGACAATAACTCATTGCCACACTTTTTTTCAAGAAAGATAATAAAAAAAGTTATTAACTTAATAAGTATAATTATTATCATAATTAAGAGAGAAGGAGATAAAAAAAACTATGACGAGAGAAGTATTAACTTTTATTATTGAGTTTGTCGGAGTATCCAATTTTGTATGACTGAATATTATAATGAGGTTAGTAGTTAGTTATACAAGTGAGTAAGGAGACTCATATTCTGTCAAGTTACTCATCAGATGATAATGATGATGATTCTGATGACACATTTTTTTTTTGTTACAAGTAAAATGAGTATTATCATTAGAGAGAACTTTAAACCCAAAAGGAGGAACTTAGGTAGAGATATGGCGAATAGTATCCTTGAATACTCGAATATTAGAAGTATTCGGAGATTCGAGATCTCGAATATAACGTCAATAAAATAAATTCTAAATACCTCGAATATTTTACCGAATATTTCATTTTACACTAGTTTATGGTTAAACTCACAACTCTAAAAGGGTATTAGTGCTATCATTTATTTATTATTGAATCAAAATGTCAAGTAGTTCAAATGCTGCAATTATGGGTCTTAAGGTCGCCTATCTCTAAACTTAGGTTCAAATTCAAAAAAGGAAACTTAACACTTCAATTTGAAACCTCTGAACCAGGGTTCAAATATAGAAAACTGTTTATTTAGTATATTAGAGCAGATGTTTTCTATATTGAAACCCTGATTAGAGACTTCAAATTAGAGTTCAAGTACCAAGTGTGCTCATTAATTTGGGCCTTAAAGCAGCTGTCGATGCAGTCACTGATTTAAAAAAAATACTTTTAGGAGGACTATGGACACAATTGACACTGATATCTCGTTTTCACTACCAAATTAACTTCAGTTGTGTAAGCAAGGTTGTAGTTAACTGCAGACAAAGCTACTAGTGGCGCTTTCGTGTGTTTCCATATAAAAGACACCACTGGTTAAACGATATTATGTCACTTCCCGTTAAACAGTTATTGTATTTTTTAAAATTTTCACTCATTCAGTTAAAAAATTGATTGCTCTCACTCATCCGCCATGTTGTTTGTAGGCTAACACAGGAAATGACGTATTTAACCATTGAGTAATGTGGTTAAGCACATTGCATCAATGCAGTTAACTCCTAATTGTCCATAAATTTATCCATGGTTAATGTAACCACATAACTGTGCAGCTAATTTTTTGTAGTGGAAACGAGGTACAATGTATAATGGTCAGTTTCATGAAGCTATTCTAAACATTCTCTTGAATGTTGCTGCAACAAACGGTGAAAAACGCTTGCAACAGTTGTAACATCACTTGATTTTATAAAAATAAGAATGAAAAAATCATAATATTTTATTTAAAAATATAAAATTGAATAATAAATTGGATAATATATTTCTTTAACTGTTAGGGATTTTTTTTCACGTTTGCTGTAGATTATTAAATAATTAATAATTATTCTAGCACTTTTATGATTTAACTAAATTTAAGTTTGTTAAATTATTAAATTTGTTATTTTAATTCTAATTAAAAACAAACGATTGAATTATCAATATTAAGTCTTATTTTTTTCTTTTATATTTTAACAAAAAAAAAAGCTTGCAAACTATTTACTTTTACCAATGCGGCTTCAACAAGAAGAAGAAGAAGCCTTTTCATCTGAAGTCATTGTCATCATTACTAATTAATAATTATCATTTATTTGTCCTTCTCTAAAAGTTCTTTTCTATGTCATCAAAACTCATCATATACTTCTTTTGTTTGTCTCTATTGAAATAAATATCTGATTCATCATCATCTTTTTGACCGCAACAAACAAATGACGTCATTTCACCTTCTATTGTTCTATCTAAACCCATTATTATGGCCATGGTCTATGAATTTTTCTCAGTTGACCTCCTCACTTTTATGGAGTGTGTTCTTTTTTTCTCTCACAAAAGTATAATTTTAATTAACAACAAAAAAATGCTAGAAAAAGCTGCTAACCTTTTAAACGCGAACTTGATCTAATTTTTTTAAGTGTGGAGGTTTCAGTTTTAGGTTTTTTTTTTTTTTTTTAGAAGTTTCAATTTTTAAGGTTTTGCAAGTTTTATTTTAAGAGCCTAGATCCACGTCCATCTTGTTGTTTTAAGCAGACGACAACGAGACAAATGAGTGTTCTTATATGGTGTTACTAAAACTGAAAGAAATCGCCTCACAATCGCTCAATTAAAATACAGTAAAGCGCAAAATGCAATAAAAAGTATTGTTCTTCACGTGCTCGACTTATATAATTTTTGAAAACGTCCTTCAATTTTTAAACAAGGTTCAAAGTCGTTCGTTTTTTTAACCCCATGTTAAATCCCATTGGCCCCAAAACCGTCCCACAAACATTTGAAAAACTCTCGTTAAAACTGATTTAGAACAATAACAAAATAATTAGCACATACATTCATGTATTGGCTTCACGATGTTTCCTTTTTATAAATTTTGAAAAGGTCCTTCTATTTTTTAATAATGTTTAAAATCGTACGTTTTTAAACTCCATGTTAAGTCCCATAGGACTAAAACACCGTCCAACAAAAGTTAAGAGAACTCTGATTAAAAATGATTTAGAGCAATCAGAAAAATTAGCACGTACTTACATGTGTTTATTGCCTTCAGGATTATTCCTTTTTCTAAATTTTAAAAGGGCTTTCTATTTTTAAATAACATTTAAAATCTTACGTTTTTTTAACTCCATGTTAAATCCCATAGGAGCAAAAAACCGTCACCCAAACATTTGAAGAACTCCCGTTAAAAACAACTCAGAACAATAACAAAATAATTATTACGTGCATTAATCTACTGGCTTCACAATATTTTCTTTTTATAAGGTTAGCACGCGAAATTATTTTTCTATTAATTATTATGTGACTTCAAACTGGGAGAAAAAACGTTAAAAAACCGTTTTTCAATCAACAACGATCGCAGCGCCTACATTCGGAGAAATTTTGAACTAAACGATGTATCTAGCCTCTTAAGGCACAAATTCAAGGAAGAAAAACTTGACACTCAAGACCTCAATGCGGGGAATCCTCTGAACAAAGTTTTAACGTAGTTTTTAACCTGAGTTTTATTGAATGTTATATGAAAAAGGTTTCAGTTGAAATACAAGTGCCAAATATTTATCTTGATTTCGGGTATAATACCTTATACCTAGTACACACCTGACAATTTAAATGCATTTAAATAATAAACGCGTTCTACAGAGCCCCGTGAAGGGCAAACAAACAATATGTCAAATTCAATTTCTTCAGTAACTAATCTGAAAATATATATATATATATATATATATATATATATATATATATATATATTTTCAGATTAGTTACTGAATATATATATATATATATAGATAGATATATATATATATATATATATATATATATATATATATATATATATAGATATATATATATATATATATATATATATATATATATATATATCGTCAGAATGTGTACATCATTTTAGGTCTGATGACATTTTATTGTAGGTGGCCCCGTTTTCGAGTTGTTCGACCCACAAAAAATTATGACCAAAAACTCAAAATTTGTTTCTAAAAAATTCATAAAAAAATAACCCCTGGGTAAAATTTTCTAATTTTTTGTCAGGAGCTTCATATTGACCCACGGATCATTAGAATTTCTTTTGCTCAGCCCTTTTATGAACGTCATCAATTTCTAATTGGTTTGTTACTTGGTCTGACGTCATAACAGGGCTGAGCAAAAGAAATTCTAATGTGAATTTTGCTCCTGTCATTTATGACGGGGTACCCCATCAGTATTTATATATTAACTCAATATATTGAGATATTACATGAATAAATTGAATTCGACATATTGTTTGTTCTTAATAGGGGGCTCTGTAGAACATTCTCAATATGTAAATGCTTTTAACGTTTTACGTTTAGATATGATAGAAGATAAAAGGTTAAAAAAAATTGTTTTTTCAATCATTGAGGCTGTTCAGAGGCTAAGTTGCAAACTTTAACCTTCACCCAATAATGGATTGTTTTAAGAATTCCAGCCTCAAAACAGTTTCCTTTAATGCAAATCGTGTAATTCTTTTTTTGTCCCTTAACAATCGGTACAATGTATATTTTTTTCTTTCTGTCTAGAAGCATTTTTAAATTAAAAAAAGTGTCGAATTCACAAACCGAATAGAGGTTTTTTTTAGTCGTTTTTTATGTATTCATTCGTTCGTTGCCTCCTTCCTCCTCCCATTTTTTCGTTTCTCTTTTTGTGTTTTACGGATCGTTGGCTTTTTTTAAACCTTTGGGAACATTTTTACACCACCTGAAGCATTTTTCTTTTTACACATTTTCAAAAGCTTGGGCGTCTTAATGGCCAACAATTTTCAAAACCTCTTTTCACTTGTATAACAATAAAATACGAGAGAGAGAATTCTTCTTTTTCTTACTTTTCAGTTCGTCTAGAATTTTACAATAAGTCTCTCTCTAGTCTCTATGAGTTGTTTTTTTGAAATAATAAAAATATTATTTCAAAAAAAAAAAACACAGGCAGTTAGAAATAGGTCAGAACTTCAGTTGGCTCCGCCCTTGTTATGACGACTGGCAACTTCTAATTGGTTGGTTATGTAGTCTGACGTTGAAAAAGGCGGAGCATGTGACGTCAGACTTCATAACCAGCCAATTAGAAGTTGCCGGTCGTCATAACAAGGGCTGAGCCAACTGAAGTTCTGACCTATTTCTAACTGCCTGTAAAAAAAACTCATAGAGATAACATTAATATGAATTGGAGAGAAAGGGGGGGGGGGGGGGGGGGGGGTGTTGGGCCTAAGGTTTTTGACGTTTTTCTATGAACTGAAACGAAACTTTTCTTTAATTTTGTTTGTTTGTTGTTCTATTTAGAAGAAAAATAATATAGAAATGTTTTTTGCTTTGTGATTTTTCACTTTTTTTTTTCGAGTGTGAAATTGAGATTTATTTTCAGGGTAACTAACTATTATGAGATTAAAAACAGGTTTTTTTAAACTGTGGAGTTGAATTTGTTGTATGTCCCGCACCAAATACAAAACTCTCTGGTACTGTTATGCAGTATCCCAAAGTGATTGGGAAAAACTTCTGCTAAATGTGGAAATCATCTACTCGGAATGAACTGTTTGGGAATGTGTTTTGTTTTTTTAGACTGCTCTAGTTCCAGAGATATTTAGCGGTCAATTATTGTGACTTTGGGGTACACCTTAAAGCCATATCCAACACTGTACTTACCCCACAATATTCCATCGAAAACTAATACGACTCTAACGACTGTATTTCGAAAACGGGACGAGTCTGAACGAAAACAAATGGGGTCCTTTGAGCATACTCTCTCGTGGAACAAGTTTCGGACTTTTCCCATTTTCTGTTTTCGATCTGTAACATCGTTAAGGTGTGTACCCTATCGAAAACTAAAACGACTGCATTTCGGAAACGGAACGAATCCGAACGAAAACAAAAAAGGTCCTTTGGAGTTCATTGAGAGTACAGTACTTGTCTGGTGGAAGGCGACTTTTTGATATAAAAAATTCGCTGTATTTTTGACATGAAGGGCCCGCCATACATTTTGTAACCTTACAAATTACAAAATATGAACTTTTTCTTTTCGTTCAAATCTTTTCCCCCCCCCCCCCCTCCTCCTCCCCCTCCTCCTCCTCATGAAAATTGGATTTCTGATGATAAAATGTTTCGTGTTCGAAATCACTTCATCATTTTTTTTTGGGGGGGGGGGGGGTAGAAGTGGGGGAAGTTATATCCCCCTTACTGTTCCATTTTACTAATTGAATGTTCCCTTCTCTTTTTTTTAAGTATCTTTTTTTTCTATAAAACTTCCATTTGATTGGCTCTTTTTATTATTTTTTTATTGTTATTTTATATCATTTTTATATTTTTTCTATAAAAAATTTTTAAAGAATAAATTGAAAATGAATTTAAAAATTATATATAAATAAATTTAATGATTTGTTTTTGCTGTTTAAATCCAAAATGTATCTATGCCATTATACAGTATAATGGATAAAATTTAATAGTGGAAAAAATAGGGGGAATGGATGATAAAAAAATCACATGAAAATAATTCACACGGGATACAGATTGGGATTTTATATCTATATAGGAGGACACTTCAAGGGGAACTGTGAAAAAGAGAAGGGGATCCATCGTCCACTTCATAAGGATTCATTGATAGTTTTATATAACTCCCCCCCCCCCCCCTCCTTCTATATTGAATATGATTTATGTACAGAATAATGTCGTCGTTAGGTCCCCCATCCCCCATCTCTTTTTCTATTCAATTCCCATCATTTTTTTATGTAAGGTTCAAATTTATGAGATTGGGATTTTTCTATGTAGTTAGTTGATAGATGGGGGAGGGAGGGTGGGATTGGTCATCATCTTGATGATCCCCAACACCTTCTGTTGATGTTTTTTTTTGACGTGAATATATATAGAAATGGACCAATGGTAACGGTTTTTTTTAGCTGCCCAGTGGTCTCCCCTCTAGAGACATCATCAGATTTGAAGTGAAGCAAGGGGAAAAAAGGGGGGGGGGTGTTCTTGTTGCTGCTCTTCTTCTTACGTTCAGTAATGATATGGTGATGATGCAATTTTTCTTTCATGGCTCGTTTGATTGACGTCTCCATCTTTCTACTACCGTCTTTCACCGTTTCATTTATTTTTTATATCAATGTTGTTTAAGTTAAAATGGAAAAAAACAGTCATTTTGTAAATTCACTAGTTAATATACAAAACGCATGTATGAAAAAAGTTCAGATATCTACGTCCATTTTCAATTGAGCAATAATAAACGTTCGATCTACCTGTAAATGAAGACAATATTGTCTTGCAAACTTTATTGGGAAAAATAATGAACTCATGATCTTTGTTTGACGTTCTTCCGGTTCATGTTGCAATAATTATGATTTGTGTTGAAGTTAATTATCTCACGCACCTATAGAAAATGTTCACATACACACAACTCATTAGAAGTAGTGTAACTTTTGAATCGGTTCTTTTCTAACTAGAAATGAAGACAATGCTGTCTTGCAAATTTCACTATAAAAAATAATGCACCCAATATCTTTGTTGCAATAATCTTTTTTTAAGTTGCATTATCTAATGCACGCCGATAGAACTTTTGAATCTTTGGTAATGCTTACCGGAAATGAAGACAATGTTTGTCTTGCAAATGTCACTATAAACGTAGCTCTTCTATATTATAATAGAATCTCATAGATTTCCAATCGTAAAATTGGTGGGCTGGTTTGTATGTGGGATCCATTTTATCTGCAAAATGACTGATTTTTCACGTTTTTTTTTCGAGCGTGTTGATGACGTAAGCATTTGGTTTTTATATAACTAGCTATAAATGGATGGAATAGATGGATGGTTTGGGTTCTATTAGCAATTCTGTATTGATCGATAAGGAGGGATACTGTGGAGTGTCATTTGTTTGTTAACGAAGACGGCGGCAGATGACATCTGTCAGAAACGTTTCTAAGGGTTGGTTTATACTCCCTTGCTAAGCGGCAAAGCAGCCTGCGAAGCTTCAAAAATGACGTCAGAGCTGCAGGTTTTTGCCTTCGCCAGAGCATGAAGCTAGCTTTGAAATTATTCAACTTTTCAAAGCTTAGCAACTTAAAGCACCAATCAGGAAACGGATACACAAAAGGGGTGAATAAGTCACACCTTTTTTCTTCCAGAAGGGGAAGGGTTCTATTGTTTTGTGTATCTGTTTTATAGGATATAAAGGTCATAAAATAGGGTAAACTTTGCAAGGCCACATGTATGTGTGAACAAGCTAAGCTTTGGGGAGCTAATTTTACAGAACTTCAAAGCTTGCAAATCTTAGCAAAGTTTGGAGTATAAACCTACCCTTAACGACGTTTTTTTTTGTGTGAACTTTTACCTTGTGTTTCATTCATTCTTATTTCTATAGATAGTTGATCTTTGTATTAAGCATAATTTTTATTTATTTATCGTAGTTTGAAGAAGAAACTAAATAAAATGATTTTATATAATTAGTGGGGTAACCCGTCATAAATGACGGGAGCAAAATTCACAGGCAATTTGTGCGCATGCGCGTCGTTTGTTCCTTTTTTACTCCTTTCATTTCAATTTCAGTCACCCCCTCCCACTTTTCCCCCTTCCACTTCCCCCCCCCCCCCCCACCACGTTTCTCTCTCTCCCCATCTACACTTTCCAACCTTTTCCCCCTCTCCTTTTCTCTTGGATGGTGCAACATATAGTTGACCTTGAGAAAAAAAAAGCTATTCATTTATTCAAATTTATATAAATTCCGACGTGCTTCAAGGTTTGTGCAGCATTATCTCAGACAGATAGATAGCCACACAGACCTGGCATAATATGTGTATATATATATATATATATATATATATATATATATATATATTTTTTTTTTATTTGAATGAAATTTTAACCTTATTTTGAATTTGAATTTGAAAAATGACTCTGCAAGCAGCCATAAAGGCCTATGGCAGAGGGACAAGAGTCCAAGTGCAGCATAGAAAATGCATTGTCAAAACCAGAAAATATAAAACCCTATTGATATAAACCCAACAACAATTTCAAGATTTTTTAATGCTGCAAATATATGCATTGTCAAAACAAAACAAAATTATGACTCCCATAAAATACGTTTTTCCTGCACAAAATCCCCAGCAAGCGAGTTCCATTGTCGAATCGCCCTAGGGACAAATGACCAGTAATAAGAATCTGTTCGTGCAAAAATCTCTCCAACTTTGTTAGAGTGGTCACCCCTACCCAAATATAATGCCCTGCAAAGTTTACTTGAAGTAGGTTTAGGGCAAGAGCCTTCTAGCATTCGATTAAAGATATTAAGACTAAAATCTGAACGTCTTGCAAGTAAACTATCCCAACCAAGCTCTGAAAGCATTTTAGTTACACTGTCGGCATATCCATATTTACCACAAACAAACCTTGCAGCCCTGCGTTGGACCATTTGTATAGAGTGAGCTAAGTCTTCGGTGTGGGGATTCCACACGGAACTGCAGTATTCTAGATGGGGACGTACTATTATTATTTTATAATTGTATATACAACATGTACTATTTAATTATATATTATTTTAATCTGGATAAATTTATATCTCAAGTTGGCATTTTAAAGGAATTTTTTTCTATATTAAATAATATGATATACATTTTTATATATCAAAATATTTTTTTTAATAAATTAGTAAATAACTATGTGTTCATAGTTTGCTTTTACTATTATTTAATACGGTTTTTTTTGCCAAAAAAAAGAAGTATATATCTTTTATTTTAAATTTAAAGCCAAGAACTAAAACTTATATTTATTATGTCATTCTTTAAATGAATGAAATGGCACGAATTTCATTTAAAATTCTAACTTTGAGATTTAGAAATCTAAAACAGATAGAAAATAATATAAAGCAAGTTCTGAAAAAAAAAAGTATTGAAGTATTTTGCAAACTAGAAAAAAACCTGGTGAAAGTAGATTTTTGTTTTTAAATTATATTTGAAATTATCATAAAAGTGTTTTTTTTTAAAGGCATCAACGAAATATGAAAATAACTTTTAAGTGGTTCAGTTACTTTTCTAGTTTCTAAAACACTATCTTGCCCGTTGCTTTTTTTTTTCTCTTGTCTTTGTGTTATCTTTTAATTTTATAATTTAATGAGGCTTGAATTGGTTATTTAGATGAAAGTGGGGGGGGGGGGGGGGGGTAACAATTGCTCAAAGATTATTGAGTCGTTTTTCACAATCGAAATTAATTGTCTTACATATACCATTTAAGACGTAAAGTTAATAGCTGACACTTAAGATGATTGGAGAATGAGAGAGAGAGAGAGAGAGAGAGAGATGGATATACATGTAGATAGAGAGAAAGTAATTCAGGGAAAGATTTTTCAATGAAAACAAATGGTTTTATTTTTATTGACTAATATTTATTATCACATTCTAAAACCAAAGTGTAGTTAGTTAGTTGTACATCATTAAAACAATAACAAAATAATTCGAAAACAATGAGCAAATTTTGTTTCATTCATCCTCATCCTCCTTATGCTCAGGACTTAATTATGTAGTTAAAATTAAAATTAATTTATGATGTTGTGTGTGAATTTCAAATTCTGTTTATTCATTGTTTTCTGAAGAGCAGCAACTCTTGGATCTCAGTGGAATTGAAAATGCGGTGTTAAAACCTAGAACGTTAGCTGAATCACTAATATTTTCATGTTTATAAATCTTTAAAAATAAACTTTGTATGGACAACAATTTAAAAAAAAATATCTTTTTAAAGTTGGGTTATTTTTAAGATGACAAAATGCTTATTTTTTATTTAATTTTTTAATTCGGCGAACTTTTGTCAAAAATTTGGCGAACATTTGTCAAAAATTTGGCGAACATTCGCCAAAATTCGGCGAACATTTTTTTAAAAATTTGGCGAACATTTGTCAAGAATTTAGCAAACATTCGCCAAAAATTTGACGAACATTCGTCAAAAATTTGGCGAACATTTGTCAAAAATTTGGCGAACATTTGTCAAAAATTTCGCGAACATTCGTCAAAAATTTCGCGAACATTTGTCAAAAATTTCGCGAACATTCGCCAAAATTTGGCGAACATTCGCAAAAATTTGGCGAACATTCTTTTATAATTTCGCGAACATTCGCAAAAATTCGGCGAACATTCTTTTAAAAATTTCGCGAACATTTGTCAAAAATTCGGCGAACATTCGTCAAAAGACGTGGGTAACCCGTCATGTATGATGAGACGTTCTAGTTTAACTATTTTATTCAAATACTGGTCACTCAATGAAGGACGTTTCCTTCTCCCCTCTCCCCCATCGCCCTCACATGTGTTTGCTTAAAGGTTTTTGTCCTTGTTCGTACAGCGTTACACATAGACAGACTTGTATTTAAATATAATGGGTTATTGTAACAAAATATTGATTTAATATTTCAATTTGCTCAGATATTAAGTAATAAAGTTGATTTCATCTTGTTCGTGTTCTTAACTGAACTCCTTATAATTCAATTAAACACATTTAACTTAAACGCATTTAGTTCGAGTGTAGACAAGGTAATTATAGTTTCTAAAACGCGTTTAAGTTTCTCGTAATTTTTTTTTTTTCTGAAAGACGAGAATAACCAAATTTCAGGAGATATTTTAACACTTAAAAAAGTGATTGAACCGCAAGTTGTGTAATTTGTTTGTTGTGTGTGTCCTTATTTTTGACTTTCAAAATCTTCTATTTTTCTTCATAATATGTGTGTTTATTTCTGTCAAGGTTTTCTGTGAGAGGAAATGTTCTAAATTTTGAAATAGAAAGAAGATGATGACTTAAAAAAAAAATGACAAAAGATTCCAAATATTTCTCTTTTTTTGGGGATCTTTGAAAGAAAGAAAAAAAATCGTAGTTTAAAAAACTGTTATTCGGTATTTTAGTTATTTTGAAATACTTGTAAACAGTTTATTTTTGTTTACAAAGATTATTGTTGTTTTTCTTAGTAAATCTAGACTTCAAAAGAACTTTAAAAAGCATCTTAAAATTGAGTGGAGTTTTTACTTTTTTTTAAATGTGTGTTGTAGACAGGGTTGAACCGCATTCAGGGGTTGCTTTTGCAGCACTTTTTTTTTAAACGGTGCTCAATTGAAAGAACTTACATTATATAATCGTTTTCTGAATTTAAGGGGGGGGGGGTGGGGGCTTGTTTTTGTGTGTTGTGTTTTTCTAAGCACGGTGAATCAATAATACGGTTAATAGTACACTAATGCATTTTTTCTTTGTAAGCTACTTTTGAGTTCACTCTGTAATGTGTATTGAGACATAAATCTGCATTTATTATGTATAAAACTAAACATATGCAAAAGAAAAAAAAATTCTAGATTGTTAGTAACTAGATTAATAATCGTTAAAAAGAAACTTTTTTTATGCTATGTTATGAAATTTTACACGAGGTTTTTTTATACCGATATTTAAGCCGCATTTACACGAGGCCATTTTATAGGCTTGTTCTACACCAGTGACTGGTTTCGTGATTTTTCGAGATGGTTGTTCCACTGGGCTGGCCAGGTAGATCGACTTAACTCGAAAAGTAGGTTTTAAGGTTCCACTCCCACCATTTTTCTTGACTAGGGCCTCAATCGGCGTCGTGTGGACGGTTTCAGGACCGACTATCCCATCACAAGTCAGTTGTCACGAGTGAGTTGTAGTGGACCCTCAAATCCTCATGGTTTAACCTCCGTGTGGATTGGGCCACTGACTATTTACAAGAAAGTCACTGGCGTCAGTCGAATATATGCGGGCTTTACTGAAAACTTAACATATTCGCTTATTGTTCTAGTTTTTTAAAAGTATTTTCTTAAAAGATACTTTGTAAAATATAATGCAGTTCATGGATGTTAGTATTTTATTATTTTTGGAAGCAATTGTTAAGAGGAAAAAATTAAAATTTAAGTTTTTACTTAAAGGTGGTTTTAAAAGTAAAAACGCCTTTCGAACTGTGATTATTCTGTTTTTTCAGGTGAAAAATGAAGAGAAACTTCAATTTGTTTTATAAACTAGAAGTGTTTCAATCACTCAATCACTTTCGTGATTATTATAAGTTTCAAAATGGCACAACTTTAACGGATGATATTTTTCAATTTTTGGTCAATAAAAAGTTTATTTTAAAAGATATCAACATGAAAATACTCTTTAAGTGATTGATTTTCCCTTCTAGTTTCTCACAATTTTGTTCCTGAAAATCGGAATAATCAGCTATAGCTGTTCATAAAAACCATCTTAAAATGTAACATTAAATCTAAGACAAATTAATTAATAAATTTGTTTTTTTTTTTGTATTTTCTTTTAAAAAGGATGGTCACCTGGAAGAGTTGACTCTAAATATAAATGTATTCAATAAAGAATATATTGTAGATTTACAAATTAATAGGTAATGTTAAAATTTAAACACATTTATTTTTTGAATATCTAGAAGAAAAAAATTTTTCTAATTTTTCTACTTTTATTTTTGTAGGGGTTTGTTACCCAGCAGTCATTTTGAAAAACATCATTCCAGTGGAAAATATACGATACGAAGACCGTTTACTTCGAAGGTGAATAAAAGCTATTATACCCTACCTACCTACCTACCGCAAACATTTTGTTATTTATCGATTTATTCAACAGTTTAAAACATCACTGTTGTAAATAAATCGATGAAATAAGAAGAAGAGAACGTAGACAAAGAGAGATACACAATAATGAACTTCCATTTTTTTTATTTGTTTCATTTCAATTTAGAATGCCACTCATTGTTATTATAAGGGACACTTGAGAGGTATTCCTGGATCTTGGGCAGCTCTCAGTACATGTAATGGTGTGAGGTGAGAAGAAGTTTTTTTTTTTACAAAATTTGTTTAGTCGAATATTTAAGTCGAATCGTTAAGAAAAAAAAATGTCTGTAAGGTTTAATTAAAAGTTTCTTAAATTTGATGAGCTAATCAAATTACCTCGACGACGTTATAAATTATGAAAATGAATTTATTTTCATCATTGGTGGAGGAGAAGAAGAGAAAACCTCTAAAGGTTATGAGATATAACCTCCTTTAGGGGGGGGGGGGCGGTCTCATCATCAGTCTTATTAATAAATTTATCTAACTCCTTCCCCCTCCCCTCCTCCTCTCTATGTCTATAAAACATGGGATCTTTAAACTTTTTCAGAAGAGGGCCGCATAGGTATGATTAAAAGTGCTGAGCGGGCCAGTCTGAAAAATAAATACTTTTATATACAGCATACATACATTTACAAAATTTTATTATAATTAATTCATATATAAAAATTATATAATTAAGAAAAATATTTTAATGAGAAAATTAAGGAATACGCGAAGTTGATCCTCTTTTGATGAATAATAAGACTAAAGTAGAAAACGTTGTGTTCGATTTGGTATCAAATAAATAAGAAACTCAACATTTAAAAAAAATCTTGTCAAAAACGATCGTCACATTTTAGGCCTTTGGCACAGAGAACACTTTTGGTGGTCAATTTCAACAGCAGAATGTTCTCGCAGGTGGATGAGTTGTCGTTGCTATATATTTTCTATGGAAAGACGCCAACTTTGACACACAAGTGGCTTTTGGAGTTGAAAACGACCATCGGTTTGTGGGATGTGGTTGCAATGTATTGCTTGCTATGAAAGAAGTCGGACATTAACACAGAAGGGTAACAACTAGACTTCATGTTACAGATGAATTCTGGCCACTATTTGTTAAAAAGGTCCTTGACATAAGGACACATTTAGATCAAATTTTAACCACTGCAGTATATTCGAAATGGTCGGTTTTGGCAACAACCCGACTTCATTTTGCAGTCGAAAAGTGGTCTTGTGTGCTAAAGGCCT
The DNA here is from genome assembly GCA_036925085.1 of Brachycybe producta. Taxonomy (NCBI): domain Eukaryota; kingdom Metazoa; phylum Arthropoda; class Diplopoda; order Playtdesmida; family Andrognathidae; genus Brachycybe; species Brachycybe producta. The sequence goes on along the minus strand of JAUPFP010000038.1, from coordinate 462,310 downwards.
TAGGGTTGTGTTCTTAATGATTTTTAAGGCAGCGGTTGCACTAGACTCACAAACTTTAGATAGGAAGTTTAATTTAAAAGTTGATGAGTTTAGCAGTAACTTTTACTTTGCAATCATTATTGAGTACGAATCGTCCGTCCCTTACAGGTATTACGTGCTGGATCTGGCTCGCGTGCTATAGTTTGGAGACGAGTCTGCTCTTAAAATGTTCTCTTCCTCTTTTTCTTATCTTTCTTCAAAAAGCCAACCCCATTATTGAAATAATTAATAATTAGTAGTTGGCAGCTGAACAGTTTTGGCAAATTAATTTACTAAGAAAGAGAGGTGTCATGGACATATTAAATGGGATGTTCAAAACTTGTTGGTGTTTTTTCTTCTTCGTCTTCTTCTTGGAGCATTTTTTTTTCTTCCGGCGATTTTCTCTCTTTCTCTGACTATTAATCTTGTTCTTCTTAACTCGTCCATTATGTACACTTGAGGTTGTCATTAAAATTCATAGATTAATCAGGTTAAGTATTTTTTAAAAAAAAGGTTTTAAAACTCTTGTCTCGGTTTCTTGTCTTTTCTGTCGTTTTGTTTGTATGTCTTGAAGGGAAGTAGAAGAAAGGGTTAAAACTCTTACTAATTAAACTTTATGCCCCGCTTCCTCTCTCCTTCGTAAGTTAGTCTCGAAATCAAATGGTAATTTTATGTAGTGACAATTGCATTTCTTGTCTTGAATTTTAATGAGCTAAAAGCTAAAAATAATGTGTTCATAAAACATTCAGAAATACGTCATGAAATTGTAATGAAAATATGTCTGACTTTGTTTGTTTAAATGAATTTTGAAGTAACTTCTTGGCAAGATTGTAAATAATAAATTGACACGAGGTTAATATTAAGAAAAAGTGTCAGGAACCATCATCAAATATGAATATGTATATCAATTATTTATTTAAATTAATTTTGAAGTAAATTGAATGTGGATAAAGTTGACATTAAAGTTTTCAAGTGAGCTAAAAGATGTTCTGTTGATTCAGGTATAAAACAATGCAACTTTACTGCATTTTTAAAGACAAGTTTAGGTATTGTTTCTAAATTTCTTGTCTTGTTGTTAATTTTTTTTCCAGTGGCGCCATTTACGATGGCCATGAGTTGCACTATGTGGAACCGTCGTCATCATCATCATCATCATCGGGTAAAGAAAGTGGTACTCATTACGCTTACCGACATTCTGACCTCAAGGAACAGAATTTCACATGTGGTACGCATATATTTACTTATTATTATTAAATTTTAGACGAAAACATGCTCTTTTTTTCCAGTCAAAAGGCAGAAAGCTGTAACTACTTAGGGTGAGGCGAGTAAGACATCGGCCTCGAGTGCAAAGCTTAAAGGCACAGAAATAGCGGCGTAAAATAACTAGAAGAAGAATACTAAGACGAGCGCCAGTTTTGTTCTTGCCTCGGTTCCAAAACTAGCTAGTTATGGTTCTGTCACAAGGACTCTTTAGGGACTAAAATGTATCAGAACCTCTTCGTTATATGATGATTAGGACTCGGATTTTTATTCAATATCAACCAAATGTTTCTCAGTTTGTGACCCAAGTGCCAATGGTGAAGTAATTATCATTAGGGCAACTGCAATTATGCTTTATCTAATCAAACAGGGTGGTTAGAGGCTAAATGTCTGTTACTATCAGTTGTAAACTGGAGTTCTATCTTCTAACCAGTGTTTTTGATTAAAAAATTCTGTAATTATTTTTTTTTTATCTAAACAGGATTGTTACTTCACAATTAGTACTTCGACCACTGATTGAGAAACATTTGCTTGATATTGCATACAAATCCGAGCCCTACTGATGATTACCTCTGTGAGAACTATAGCCTTTAAACAAGTCTTTTTTTTTAAAAAAAATTATTTTCTAGTGTTCTGTGATATGTAATACATGTTAAAGAGGAACCACCTTAAAATTGGATTTAGGTCCCATTTTTAATGGCAAAATCATCATCAATAGCATGATTTGATGTTGTTGTTTATTCTTTCTGCAAAGAAAAAAATTTCTTGGGGGGGGGGTCTCCTTGCCCGAAATTGTTTCCATTTTTATTCATTAAAGAGTCCCTCGAGATAATTAGTGAGTGGTCAACTTGGTCATTGAATGGAATGGACAGCTTTAATTTCATTGTTTAGAAGAAAATATTGGCAATTTGTGATGGATATACACAGAGCAAAAATGCATTGCTTGATATTCTTGCGGGGATTACACGCTTGACCCACATATAAAAAAATTGGCCATTTATCCGCGCCCACCCATTTGTGTGCGTTGCAGTTGATACGTGTTCAGCATTTTGACATGGATATTGCCGCCGCTTGTTTCAGCTATTAGATGATGGCGGCTGCCAGCTTTATGTAATTAGAGGACCATTTGGCGACGTGAATAACAGTTCTTCTTCGCATTCTTCGTCCTAATTTTTTTTTTCTTTCTCGGTTGGTTTTGTGTGTGGTGAGACTATAATATATATTATATAGGAAGTGTTGCTCGCAAATTGTTCTAACCTTTAAGGATTTGCTGAGATAAATATCAAGAAGGGAAATGTCAAGATTTTTGTTACCTTTTTTTTAAGTCTTGTAACTTGTCCATCTAATTACTAATCGATACGGATCGGGTTTTTTTCTTCTTCTTCTTCTTCTTCTTTTTTCGAAACGAGAAAAAATGAGAACATTTACAAAATTAAATGTATTATAGAAATCAAACAAGTGCTTTTAGGTTCGTCCTTATTTCGAAGTATCGATTATTAAATGTCGATACTCATTAAGGCCACAATTTACATTCAAATGTAAATAGAAAATTGTAACGAATTCATCGTCGGAATTCGTTGTTGTGTTGAAACACCCTGTAGTTTTAAGTATTTTGATCGATGGGTTTCACCTCATGCTTGGGGGTGGGCGGGAGGTTATCCAGACGATACCTCCCTACCCTACAGGATGAGGAAAAGACGGCAAATGAATTGTATCGTCAATTCTTATAGGATAATTCCTAGAAGAATTGACGATATAGAACTTTTGGCCAGTGAAACACCGGTCAAGTGTGACGAAAAGGATACAGAAGTCCTTTTCGTAATTAAATTGTATTGTTATCGTTTGAAGAAGGATCAACGAAGATCCTTCTGTATTGTTATAATTTATACATCTTATAGATGTTTTCGTTTTCTTGTTAAGTGATAGTTCACTTCTAGGTCCGAGTGTGTCCAAGAGACTTGGACACACCTGGAGCCTTTGTTATCATAATCAGATGTTTATATTGTATTTGGAGTATAAATACAAGAGGTTGTAGATTGAGAGGACAGATCGGATAGATCAGACAGATCGGATAGATCAGGCAGATCGGACAGACCGTCTTTATGCTTAAGACCGATGCGATATCTCTCAATCTACAGGACTCTCTGTTTATTGAATAAAAGAGCATTTTCATCATACGAATTCAATGTGTGGACTCAGTCATTTTATGGGAGTGGGACTTAGAATTATAGCCGCCACGTAGCCGATGCTTCCACCGGACAACGAAGTCTCCAGCAGCCGAGTGTAAGACGACATCTCTACAATATTCTCTACCACAGGTCTCCTGAGGTACCGACCCTTGTGTCCCTGGTGGTTAAGTGTGCAACACAGGAGCCAATAGACCGAAAGACTTAATCATCAACATCCATTCGACACTTCTAGATGGCTAGTAGAGATCTCTCTACTAACCCTACAGAAACGGGGATGTTACAAAATGGTGGAGGTGCGGGGTACCTCACTACAGATCCAGTAGAGAATACCAATGATGTCGGAGTTACACCAGGTGGTAAAGGAAAGAAAGGCAGACCGAAATCGAAGTCGAAGACACGGGAGAAGGACGATACAAACCAAATGGATGGAGAAGATCCACTTGAAGGTATCCTTCAAAATCTAAGTGCTGAAAGACGGGAGAGACTGATGGCCTGGTTCGAAGCCCAGCAACCATCAGGATCGATGTTACTCCGGAGCGGGCGTGGTGTAAGTACAGCTCAGCGTCATACGGTAGTCCGAGAAATGGATACCGGAGTGGAGCCCTCGTCGGCCCACGCTGAATCTCAGCGTCATACAGTGATTCCTGGATTGGACACTGAAGGGGAGCCCTCGTCGGCCCACGCTGAAAACCTAAGACAGGTTAATGTATTCCAGACGCCGCTCATGCTGAAGAAGAGTGGAGGGACCCAGAGAGGTCGCCTACCTGAGACTCCTATTCTACGGAGAGAGAACCCTGACCAGCTAGAGGATGAAAGCCTAACAAGTGAGGATCCCAGCGTAGAAGAGCTGGAAGGAAATCCAATTTGCAATCGTCATCGGACCTGTGAGGAGCTGGATGGGAAGTACAAGAGTCTTCACCCACTCCGGAATCTGGAGACCTTCAAAGGATTGACGTCTGTATACACCTTTCTGGAGGACTACGAGAGTATCGCAGATCTGGAGGACTGGAGCAACGTCCACAAGACCTACTACTTACGTAAAGCGGTAGAAGGGGACGTAGTACGTTGGTTATCCAATTTCTACAAAGAGAATAGAGGAAAAACCACGTGGGACTTCATACGGAGCGAGTTAATTGAAAGATTTGGACGTCGAGACGAGTTAGTGCAACTGAAGCTGAGGTTGGATACCATGCTCCAAAGGAAAGGAGAGGACACCAATCAGTTTTTGGGTCGCTACCTTGACTTGAGTAAGAAAGTGTTACCTGGGGTAACCGACAAATACCGGATTGTGGAATTTCGGCAGAAACTTCATCCGATTATACGTAATGCTACACAGAATGCACCGAATAGCAATCTGAAGCTGTACACGACATATATCAAGGATACCGAGGAAGTTTTGATGGCTGATGGGTTATGGATACCGGAAGGAACGATGGGTCAACAAACGACGACCCAGGTCTCCAAGGGTCCACAGAAGAATAACCAACGCCAAAATGCCAAACCGACACAAGCAGTAATGGACGGAGGACGTTCTTACGCGGTTGTTACTCAAGATCAAGCGGACCCAACGAACAACTCGACTCCATCAAATTCAAATAACCAAGCGCAACAGAAGACCAACCAGAACTCGAATCAGCAACAAGGTCGTAAATGGAACCAAAGATATCCGCAGAAGAAGAACTACAATGGTCAGCAAACGCAAGATGGAAGTAAAACCCTGAAAGATCTCAGTACAGTAGAGTGTTATCACTGTCACGAGAAGGGTCACTTTTCAAGAAACTGCCCAAAGAAAGTAGTTGCGGATGGAACCGTTGGACTTGTTCAACATGGAATGGCCACTGGAAAAAATGGCCAGCAGTATTTTGTCGGCAGCGAGAACGGGCAGAAGAAGTTCCTGCGAGAGGAAAACCCGGCTGATTTAAACTAGAAAGGGTGGCAGTAAAGAGGGGCCTACCGCCCTTTAAGAACGGAAAACCCTCTGGAAAACGACAAAATCGAAACGAAACAGCGATCGCCAATTCCCAAAACATTGTGAACAAAGCTTTGTTGGGGGGGAATAGGGGCGTGAGCGAAGCTACCAATGTCACTAAAACTAGACGGAATGCTGGAGCACCGAAGAGACCATGCGATTTGGACACTCAAGGACTCCCTGAGCAATCGTCGGAGTTGTTAGTCGGCATTTCGAATGTCGCCACAACTAGACCAAAGGCTGGAGCACCGAAGAGACCATGTGATTTGGACACTCAAGGACTCCCTGAGCAATCGTCGGAGTTGTTAGTCGGCATTACGAATGGAAAACGACAACGGAATTCACGAAAATATAAGAAGCTGCGAAAGGATACTGGTCGAAGGGGAGAAATCATCGAGGAGATATTTCCGGAACCCATCATCTGGTCACCTACGAAAGCTATGGTAGTTTACGCGAATAGCTTGGAGGAAGCAAAGAGAATTGTGGAAGCCATGGAAACTGGAGTTAATCAAGACAGAATTGAGGGAGAGACCCAACAGAATTCTGCGGTGCCAGTCGGAATTGAGGGAAGGACCCAACAGAATTCTGCGGCGTGTATACCGGGGATAAGCAATGTTGCTCAGGAAATCCCTCAAGATGTAAAATCCAATGTTATTGCCTCGGGCAAGGCCGAAACTGATGCTAAGAAATCCAAGAAGGCTATTGTAAACGCAGCTATCGGTAGAGGAGATGATACCAGCAGGATCCCTGCGAACAGCGAGGTTATTGAATCCGTTGAAGTTGGAGATTTGTTGAGAAGTAGGGCTTGTTGTCGAAAGAGTGTCGAAATCACTGTAGACAGCCTACTCACCTCATGCGAACTCATCGAGGTAGGAGATACTACGCCCGATGAGAGTGTTGCCAAGATTACCATTCAGGTTGACGGCACACCAGTTCGATTTTTGGCGGATAGCGGAACTGGGTTCACTATCTTGTCAGGCACAATGGCCAAAGAGTACGGACTTCGATATGGACCAATCCGGAATGCACCTGCATTAGGCGCAGTAGGAGGGGTACCGATTAAAGTACTTGGTCAGTTGTGGCCAACGTTCAAGTTGAACGGAAAGCAAGTAACGGCAAGGATGCTCATCATAGATGGAAAACGAGAAGCACTGCTGGGGAGAGACCTGGGAGCTGCGTTTGATCTCATCATTTCCATGAAGACCTCCAAGATCTACTTTGCTAATGAGATGTTCTACGAAGGAACACGAGAATTGTTGAAGAAAGGAAGTGCGCGTAGTAGCCTTCCCTGGAATTTCTTCAAAGAATTAAAAGAGGAGGGATGTGCTCAGAATAGCCATCTGGATAACTCCTATGCCATAAAAGCTAGAGAGGAAAGCTGCGTAAAAGCCCAAGGAAGGATTACGTTAAATCCGGGCCAGGCTTTGAACCTCAAAGTAGCTGCAGGGCGAATCATTGAGGAAAACGAAGTACTCATGATTGAAACGAACGATAGTCTCTTTAATAGAAAAGGCATCGTTGTGGCCAGCAGTGTGCTACAAGGGAATGGAACATCACAACTGGAAGTCCAACTCCTGAATACCACACTGGAGTCCGTGGGGATTGGAGACCGCGAGACTATTGGACACTTCGAACTTCTAGAAGAACTAGAAGAAGAACAAGCCTGCAAAGTTTCCGAAGAGGAAAACTTTAGAGACATCGGAGAAGCACCCGTTGATTTTGAAAAAGAAATTCAACTTGGTCCTGAACTAACAGATGATCAAAGAGAAGAGTTGACGATCCTACTGAAGGAGTTCCAACCGATCTTCGCCTTTTCGTCTAAGGACCTGGGAGCTACGAATCTGACCAAACACAAGATCGAAACTGGAGATAATTTACCTGTTCGAGACACGTTACGAAGATGCGGGCCTAGGGAACGCATCGTAATTGATGAGACGCTAGAGGAGATGAGGAAATCTGGGGTTGTAAGGCCATCGAAATCGCCGTATGCATCGCCCATCGTCCTTGTAAAGAAGAAGGATGGCTCCTACCGTTTCTGTGTAGATTATCGGAAGTTGAACGCGATTACAAAGGCAGACACTTATCCATTACCGAGGATTGATGATGCATTAGACTCCATGAGAGGAGCATGCTACTTCGCAACGCTGGATATGAAGAGTGGATACTGGCAGTTCGAGATGGAAGAAAGCGACATCGAGAAGACCACATTTACATCTCATCGAGGGTTGTTCGAGTTCGTAAGAATGCCTTTCGGACTCCGAAACGCTCCTGCCACTATGCAACGTGCATTAGACATCCTACTCGCCGGGCACAAATGGGAAACGTGCCTTGTCTACCTTGACGACATCGTAGTGTTTGGAAGAACGTTCGAAGAATTTTTGGAAAGACTGAGAACTATCTTGGACCTGCTGAGGACAGCAAACCTGAAGTTGCATCCAATGAAATGCTTCTTTGGATTCCAAGAAGTGAAGTATTTGGGACACCTGATCTCGCCTGATGGAATTCGGCCAGATCCAGATAAGGTTGTCGCCATAAAGAACTTCCCAGTTCCTGACAATGTAACCACAATCAGAAGTTTTCTTGGATTGGCGGGTTATTATCGAAAGCATGTACCTGGATTTGCCAACATAGCGAAGCCAATGTCAGACCTGACGGGTAAAGATATACCGTTCGAATGGTCAGTTGACTGCGAGAATGCATTCCGCACGCTAAAGAATATGTTGTCGAAATCTCCATTAGTTGCCGTATATGATCCGAAGGCTGCAATATTTATGCATACTGATGCCTGTGGATACGGAATTGGAGCAATGCTTTACCAGAAGTCAGAGGATAAACGAAGAAAGGAGATCATTGGAAGTGTCTCCAGAGTTCTAAGGGACGCGGAAAAGAACTACAGTACGACGGATAAGGAGTGCCTAGCAGTAATCTATGGAGTCACCAAGTTCCGGCCGTACCTGTTCCAGAAGCCCTTTACAATTGTGACGGATCACCATGCATTATGCTACATGAAGACTGCAGCACGTCTGGAAGGAAGACTTGGTCGCTGGCAGCTGCTAATGCAGGAGTACGACTACAAAATCATCTACAAGGAGGGGAAACTTCACGTCGAAGCCGATTGCCTCTCGAGATATCCAGCAGGAGTGCCTGTTAACTGGAAGGCCATCCCAGAAGCGGAAGACCTAGATGACAGTGTGATCTTTAATGTAACCTTACAATGGGATTGGAAGGTGGAGCAAAAATTGGACCCAGAGATTTTGAAGATTCGTGAGGAGTTGCGTAACCAACCAGAGTCACCTCTTCATAAGTTGTTTTGCGATTACGACAACAAGTTGTTCGCTTGTGTGTTTCACGGAAGTTCCGTACCCACACTCGTGAATGTGGTTCCAAAACATCTCATCCCTGAAGTAATGAGATTATGCCATGACGAGCCAGATGCTGGTCATGAAGGACAAACTAAGACCTGGAATCGAGCCAGGCAAAGATTTTATTGGAATAACATGAAGCACGACATATTCGAATATGTGCGATCATGTGAGATTTGTCAATTACACAAGTTGGGTACGGAGAAACCTGAAGGGTTCCTTCAAGAAATGCCCATTGGAAAGCCTTGTGATTGCTGGGGAATGGATTTCATTGGACCATTAGTACCGTCGGTTGGAGGAAACAAGCACATCTTGTTGGCAGTCGATTACGCCACTCGATATTGCGTTGCTAAAGCAGTAAAAAGCACAACCGCACTAATCGTAATGAACTTCCTAGCAAAAGACGTAAAGAAAATCTTCGGGATACCAGAGAAACTCATTTCGGATCGAGGGACGCCGTTTGTTGCGAAGAACACTCAAGAATTCTTGGAAATAAACAAGATAGAGCACGAAACAACAACTGCCTACCATCCGCAAAGTAATGGTCTCGCCGAAAGGACGAATAAAAGCATTATTCAGACTATGAAAAAGTATCTGACTCCTGCGAAGAACCAGACTGATTGGGCAACGAAACTGGATGAAGTTTTGGAATCGTACAACTCATCTGTACATTCATCCACGAAGTTTACGCCGTACAGACTCATGTTTGGGAGGGAGCCCAGAACTAAAGTAGACACCTTAGTTCCAGAACGACCAGTTATCGTGGATAACGAGGCAGGAAACCTCGTGGACGTTCGACAACAGGCGGAAGAACGCCAAGAAGAAGAACTAAGAACAGCCAGGGCGAACCTGAAAGCAGCACATGATCGTCGAAAGAAGTACTACGACCAAAGGCATAAGAAGCCTTACGAGTACCAAATCGGACAGAAAGTACTTGTACGAGACATGCGAATCAGGCCTGGACAGAACAAGAAGTTCTTAACGAAATAGAGACAGGGATATACGATTGTGTCGAAAGTATCGGACACCGTATACCGATTGAGTTACGAGAATCGAGCTGGAAGATTAGTGGAGGACTCTGTAAACGTTGCAAACCTGAGACCACTATATGAGACTTACCAAAAGAACGGACCCAATGTTCCAACGACTGGAGACACCCTGGAGTCCATGGGTAACTCATCGCCAGAAGAATCCGAATCGGAACCTGTAAAAGAAAAAGAAATGACAGCGTTTGTCAAGAAGAAAAACTTACCTTCGCGTAAGAAGAGATGTTGTGGACACTGCAGATGCCAAAATGCTTGGATCGAATCTTCTGAGGATGAAGAAGAAATGGAGATAATTACGAAAGCAATCCGAAAGCATTCCGACCGTAACATCGAAATTAGAAGAAAAATGGCAGCAGACGATAACCAGCAGCAATTCTCATACTTACCTGGCGAAGATGCGATGAAATTCACCAGAGAATATGGTAACAAGACGAATTTTACCATGGAAACCATTGGATTTGTTGAAGAAATCAGCGAAATTCCTGAAGAAACGATGAAAATCGACGAAAAAGATGAAAATTCGCCGATGGAATTTCAAATGGAGGTGAAAAACGCGGAAGTTATCGATGAAACAACAAAAATGGACGATGATATCGATGCTAGTGACGCCACAGATGGAAATGACGTCCCACATAAGGAAGTGAACAGGGAGCGGTCAATGACGCTACCAAGCATAGAAGAAACACGTGGGCGGAGGGATACATTAAGTGAAATGTCTACTAGCCTCGCACCACTATGGATCCGGGTCCTATTGTTTATGTTCTTCATCACTGACAGCTTTGCCCATGTGTTGAGCACATGTACAGGCACTATTTCTCATCATCTTTTTGTTTTGAAAAGTTTTCACCCATCCATCGTGGAAAATTGTGAAAATTTCTATCGTTCGATTACGGAAAGCATCAAAAGTTTTGTTTTACTTATGCAAATTTGGTTTACCATCGTGTGCGATTACGATGGCTGGTTTATGGAAAATAAGGGGGCTGCCCTTCCAGTCGAGATTGCCAACTCAGGTCTCACAGAAGACCTGTTGGTTCGCGGAGTTTGGCGTTGGAGGCAACGAAGGCCTCTCGTCAAACGAAACCGACTCAACAGAGGCCTGAGGAATCAATTATGGTTGGAAGTCCACAGCTTCTTTCATCATGGGCCAAATAATCGAGTAAAACTGAAGGATGTCCGCCCTCGTGAGCCTGGGCCAACATACAAGGACGACGTCAAAGTAACGGAGCCGAAGACTACCGCCAGGAGCAATATGGAAGCTCCTGGGAGTCCTAGGGCTTCTGTAACGTCTCCTGGACCTACATCCTTTTTGACGAGACCAGCAGTCATGCAGAGGAACGCAAAAGTCACCGAAGTCACCGAAGGTCTGCCGAAACCGCCATCCTTCTGGAAAGAAACTTGCGCAGGAGCAAAGAAGATCCTGCTCAAGGATGAGCCATTTTGGACTACTAGAGGCCTTGGACTTATACTATTACTATACTATTTTATACTTGTGTTTATCGTTTTGAGTATTTCCATACTTGTTTTGTTTATGCACGCTTGCATTTATTCGGAGCACATTTCTAGTATTTTTATACTTTTCGTTTTGTATTTTTACTGCATGCCTAAATTTTATACCAACGGGTATTTTTGCAAGGTCTTATTTTTGGAAGCACAGGGACGTGCTTATAAACTAGTTGGGGGGTGTAACGAATTCATCGTCGGAATTCGTTGTTGTGTTGAAACACCCTGTAGTTTTAAGTATTTTGATCGATGGGTTTCACCTCATGCTTGGGGGTGGGCGGGAGGTTATCCAGACGATACCTCCCTACCCTACAGGATGAGGAAAAGACGGCAAATGAATTGTATCGTCAATTCTTATAGGATAATTCCTAGAAGAATTGACGATATAGAACTTTTGGCCAGTGAAACACCGGTCAAGTGTGACGAAAAGGATACAGAAGTCCTTTTCGTAATTAAATTGTATTGTTATCGTTTGAAGAAGGATCAACGAAGATCCTTCTGTATTGTTATAATTTATACATCTTATAGATGTTTTCGTTTTCTTGTTAAGTGATAGTTCACTTCTAGGTCCGAGTGTGTCCAAGAGACTTGGACACACCTGGAGCCTTTGTTATCATAATCAGATGTTTATATTGTATTTGGAGTATAAATACAAGAGGTTGTAGATTGAGAGGACAGATCGGATAGATCAGACAGATCGGATAGATCAGGCAGATCGGACAGACCGTCTTTATGCTTAAGACCGATGCGATATCTCTCAATCTACAGGACTCTCTGTTTATTGAATAAAAGAGCATTTTCATCATACGAATTCAATGTGTGGACTCAGTCATTTTATGGGAGTGGGACTTAGAATTATAGCCGCCACGTAGCCGATGCTTCCACCGGACAACGAAGTCTCCAGCAGCCGAGTGTAAGACGACATCTCTACAATATTCTCTACCACAGGTCTCCTGAGGTACCGACCCTTGTGTCCCTGGTGGTTAAGTGTGCAACACAGGAGCCAATAGACCGAAAGACTTAATCATCAACATCCATTCGACACTTCTAGATGGCTAGTAGAGATCTCTCTACTAACCCTACAGAAACGGGGATGTTACAAAATAAACAACAATACAAAATATACAAAGAAATATGTTCGTTTTATGCAATAGCAAAAGTACGATTAATTAAGTATTTGAAGCAATTAATAGTTAAAATTGCAAGAAGCAATTACAGAACATAAAAAAAATCAATACAATTTGGTTTAAGTAAGAATCTTTGTAAAAAAAAAAAATTCTGACCATAAGTGTTTTTCTAAAGAAATAAGAGGACCATGCTAATTGGTCCTCGGTGAGAAGATTATGTAACTTTATGCAAATTTCTAAAGATTATGCATTTTGTGCATGTTATGCCAACTTTTAGTCTTACTCATTATTCGATTCTCTTGAATTTCTAAAATCATTTATGACGGGTTACCCCACTAGTATTTTAATATAAACCATATTAAAATACTAGTGGGGTAACCCGTCATAAATGACGGGAGCAAAATTAACAGACAATTGTGCGCATGCACGTCATTTTTTCCTTTTTTTATACTCCTCGTCACCCCCTTCCACTTTTTCCCCCTCCACGTTTCGCTCTCCCCCTCTACACTTTCCAACCTTTTCCTCTCTCCAATTTAATATCATGGGGTTCTTGGATGGGAAGGGTGCAACATATAGTTGACCTTGAGAAAAAAACAAAAAACAGTTCATTTATTCAAATTTATATAAATTCCGATGTGCGTCAATGGTTGTACAGCGTTATCCCAGAAGGAGAGAAAGATATATACATGTAGAAAGACACACAGACCTGGCAAAATATATATATATAACTAGTGGGGTAACCCGTCATAAATGACGGGAGCAAAATTCACAGGCATTTGTGCGCATGCGCGTCGTTTTTTTTTTTCTTTTTTTACTCCTTTCATTTCAATTTCAGTCACCCCCTCCCACTTTTCTATCTTTCTCTCCATTCTACACTTTCCAACCTTTTCCCCTCACCCCCTCCCACTTTTCTCTCTCTCTCTCTCCCCCCCCCCCCCCCCTTCTACACTTTCTAAAGGAAGAGTTCAACATATAGTTGACCTTGAGAAAAAAAACGGTTCATTTATTCAAATTTATATAAATTCCGACGTGCTTCAATGGTTTTGTACAGTTACTCCACGCACACACACAGACCTGGGATATTATATATATAATATTATTACTGTTGTTACTACTCAATTTCTCTTAGAAATAATGTGTTTTTATTTATAATGAATGCAGAGCTTGCAGTGATTGCGTGATTACAAGGGGGCAAGAATGGCAATTTGTAAACAAAATCCATTCGGTAATCCATTCAGTAAGAAGAAGAAGAAAAAAAGGATATTTATGAAAACTAAATGTTTGGAAAACAGTTTTTTATTTATTTATTGATTCCTAAAATAATAACTAATTATGAAATGTATAACAAAGTATAGAAAGTTAATAAAATAAAAATCTTAATTTAATATTCTTTCAGGCTATGAAGGAACTGGAAGATTATTTTCGGATTTAGATTCTATTATTCACAAAAAGAGGGTGAGTTTATTTTTATTTACTTTCATAAAATGTTGTTAAAAATATTCATTTTTTTGATATTCTAATAAAATGAATATTTTTTTAATAAATAATTGGGGATAATGATATAGTTGACTATTTCTTATTTGCTAATCTTTAGTTTCTTTTCTAAATTTACGATTTTCTTCTATTTTTTCGTTCTCTCCCTCGATCTTTTCTTCCCCTATCTTTTTGGTATCTTTCCCTCTCTATTTTGTCTATAAGAATGTTTTTTTATATATCTATATGCCATTTAAGTGAAGTACCATCACCACTCATGAGTACAGTTCGTTGAGTTCGGAATTTTATAACACTTGATATATAGTCTATAATAATATATGATATTACTTTTTGAAAAGATACTGTTCATGTATATGAGGATAGAAGGATTGGGAGGGGTGAAATATGAATAGATTGGGCTGACAGTTTTGTGTGTGTGTTTTTCGGAACTGTGAAGTTTGAAATGAGTGCGGCAACACACACACACACATGCACATAACTGTACCATGATACCAACTGTGTTGAAGAGCTCTAGTTTTGTTGTTCTGGAGGGAATATAATGTGAAACGCAACCATAATTTGCAAATCAAGATATAGCAAAAGGGATGATGATGTTGGTTTTAGTTTGTTTTTGTTGTTAGTTGGCTTTCATCCAAGAAACAATTATTTGTTCATGATTTGAATAAATCGATTTCGAAATTTTTTACTGTTTTGCTTGTTAAAATAAAAAGGCAACAACGAATTTTGCTTTTAAAAAAAATTTAAAAAGTAGACCAAATATGAGATTTATTATAGATTTTAACATGGCTAAATAAAAAAAATAAAAAATGTTCTTTTAAACTGCATTTTTAAGTTATTTTCATAATCATATATTTAAAATATAAGTCATTTCTAAAATTTTTAGTGTTTTGCTTGTTAAAATAAAAAGGCAGCAAATAAATTTGCATAAAAGTAGACCAAAGATTATGAGATTTATGTAGATTTTTAAGAGGGTTATAAAACGATTGAAAATTATCTTTTATACTACACTTTCTAGATAAATAATATGCTAAATATCATTTTCCTGATCATATCTTTACAATATAGTAATTTTATAATAAATATAAATCGATTTCTAAAATGTTACTGTTTTGCTTAGAAAATTAATATATATATATATATATATATATATATATATATATATATATATATATATATATATATATATATGTATATATATATGTATATATATATGTATATATATATATATATATATATATATATATATATATATATATATATATATATATGTATATATATATGTATATATATATGTATATATATATGTATATATACATGTATGTATATATATATATATGTGTATATATATATATGTATATATGTATATATATATATATATGTATATATATATTATGTATATATATATATATATGTGTATATATATATATGTATATATATATATATATATATGTATATATATATATATGTATATATGTATATATATATATACATATATATATATATACATATATACATATATATATATACACATATATATATATATATATATATACATATATATATATATACATATATATATATATACATACATGTATATATATATAAATATATATAAATATGTATATATATATATGTATATATGTATATATATATACATATATACATATATATATACACATATACATATATATATATATACATATATACATATATATATATACACATATATATATATACATATATACATATATATATATACACATATATATATATATATACATACATGTATATATATATAAATATATATAAATATGTATATATATATATATATATATATATATATATATATATATATATAAATATATATAAATATGTATATATATATATATATATATATATATATAAATATATATAAATATGTATATATATATATATATATATATATATATATATATATATATATATATAAATATATATATATATATATATATATATATATATATATAAATATATATATATATATATATATATATATATATATATATATATATATATATATATAAATATATATATATTATTATATATTATTATATTTAGATTATTTAAAAAAAAATCAAAATTTTGTTATACAATAAATAGAACGTAAATGTGCTCAAATACTTTCATGAAAATATCTTTTTAAATGAATTTTTGAGCCACTTTATATATAAATGATCAAATTTAACAGATTTTTTTAAGGCGAAAAATAAAAATTCTATTTTTTAAATTGTTGTAAAACTTTATTTTCAAAGAAATTGTTGTGAACATTTTATTATTAAATACTTGTATTGTCCAACTATTTATAATATTTAAAGATATCTTGATATTGCAAACAAACGTAATTTTTTTTTGTCGGAAGTTATGCTAGTAAATTTATTTATGAGCCCACTTTAAAGTAGTTTTTTAGTGTTTATTTACAACAAAGAATTACGTAATATTAAATGTTTTGTTCTGGTTTATTTTTTCTGTAGTTTCGTAGGAATTCCGAAATTTATGGTCCTTACAACAGCAACAGCAAATCCAGATACGTTGAACTGATTCTGGTTAATGACAACAAGCTGGTAACGATTCATTAAACTCAGACGTTGTTATAACAGCGGAGAAATTAACTATCATGATTATTATTTTTATTATTATCGCTCAGTTTAAGGGAATGAAAGGAGATGTTGATGCAGTTTATGCTCGTAGCAAGGAGATAGCAAACATAGCAAATGCCGTAAGTTTGCCGTTTGAAATAACAAATTTGTAAATGCTAGTAGACATGGTTCATTAGCGATGCATGAAATTTACGAAGAATGTTTCATCTCTCACTCGTGTGTATTTTTATAACTTGTTTGTTTTCTTTGAAGGCTTTTTTTCTTTCTTCCGAATTAATGTTTAACAACTCTCTTTATTGATCTTTTTTTTTTTTTCATTTTTCAATTTTTTCTAAAAGTTATACGCTCCACTAAACATTTTCATTGCCCTCGTCGGTGTCGTAGTTTGGTCAGAGTTCGACGAGATCACGCTTTCGACCGACGGCGACACGACACTCACAAACTTCCTATATTATCGCCGAGAACGTTTGGTTCAGGTTCATCCAAACGATAACGCGCAACTCATTACGTACGTTTACAATCGATGCATATTTTTTTGTTTGCTGTTTTCATTTAAAACAATGATGCTTGTTTTTTTGTTTTTTTTTTTACGAATAGTGGCATTGCATTTAATGGAGGTGTCGTCGGCAAAGCTCTTAAGGGTCCAATCTGTACTTACGAGTATTCTGGTGGTGTTAATATGGTACGTAAGCTCTGCCGAACGTTAAATTAAGGTTGAATTGAAGGTTTTCAGTTATAAATTGTGCATCTATTGCGACATTGCCGTCATTATGTGACGTCACTAGTAGAGTTGTATAGGGTGGAAAAAATACTCCAAGGAGTGAGTCTACCGTGCTTCTTAAAAACACCTTTTAAATAAAATTCAAGGTGTTTTCGAAACCGAAAATTAAATTAACCGATTGGTTACCTTTTTAAAAGATGTAGATCTGTCTGGAAATAATCGTTTTATGAAAGTTTTTAAACGGTGATTTTTGTTTTTAATTGTTATCGACGTTTCAAAACGCTCATAAGACAGTTATTTCCAAACAGATTGTCACAACCCGATTAATTTATTCGTTTACCTTTAAAAACACACCCGAGTTTCATTTAAAGGGGTGCAACACAGACCACTTTGGAACACTTTTTGACTGCAAAATGTAGTCGAAGGTGTTTGAGCGGTGGTTGCTATGTATTTTCTATGGAAAGACTCAAGGTGGTGGGTTTCGGCGACAACCCAACTTCATTTTGCGTTGAAAAATGTTCCAAACGTAGTGTGTGTGTGCCAAGTGCCAGAAAGATGCTTTTAAGAAGCTACATACTTATGGTGGCAGATTCGCTTCTTGAAATGTTTTCCTGTACAACTCTGGGCGTGGCTATGTGCAGACACGTAATACCATCATCTAGGAGCACCATTTCTATTTTTTAATACTAATAAAACAAACCAATTTGTCCCACCTTAATGATCGTTGCAAATTTTATAGTCGATGAAAAACAGATTATTTCTTAATAGGATCACAATCCTTTGGTTGGACTTGTGGCCACTACGGTAGCACACGAATTAGGTCATAATTTTGGGATGGAGCATGATGACGATGACTGTGATTGTCCCGAGGATAAGTGCATCATGGCTCCAGCTTCGAGGTAATTTAACAATTCATCACTAGAACTTTGGAAAGCTAATGTTGTTTTTTGTTTGTGATCAAAATTTTACAGTCAGACGAGTCCAACCCATTGGTCGTCGTGTTCATTAGATTACTTAAAACTTGCCTTTGACCATGGGATGGATTATTGCCTTCGCAACAAACCCGATCACATTATTGGTCCTGTTTGTGGCAACGGATTTGTAGAACAGGGAGAAGAATGTGACTGTGGGCTAAAATCAGTACGATGTCTCGAAGCGAGAGAGAAAAAAAAAATTTTGTTTACTTTTTAGTAGTTTATCCTAAGAATTTCTTTATGTTTTTTTTAGTTTTGCAACAACCCTTGTTGTAACGCCTCGTCGTGCACCCTTTTTGTGAATGCCTCTTGTGCGACGGGAGAATGTTGCGATCTTCGTACTTGCAAAGTGAAACCTATTGCGACACCTTGTAGGGCTGTCGAAAGTGAATGTGATCTTCCAGAGTATTGTAACGGTGAATCCGAGTTTTGTCCTGTTGACGTCTACACACAGGATGGAATTTCGTGCAAAGGGGGAAGGGTCTGTTGTCTGTTTTATTTTATTTTTTTTTAAATTGCAGTTTGTTTCATGTTGGATTTTTTTGAAAACTCTGAAGGCGTTCTGCTTTCACGGTCAGTGTCGGACACACAGTGATCAGTGTAAGCTTCTATGGGGTAACACGGGTCAGATGTCTGACAGGCAGTGTTTCGATAACAATCGTAAAGGAAACGCCCTCGGAAACTGTGGTTATTACAGGGTTAATCAGAGTTACAAGGCTTGTTCTCACGAGTTAGTTTTGAATTTTTTTCGTTATCTGTTTTTATTTCTGATCATGGACTTCATGTTTGAATCGTTTACTGCTTTTTTATTTTAGAGATCTTCTTTGTGGCATGTTGCATTGTACTCATCTGAACGAACGCCTTGAGTTTGGAATGGAATCTGTGGCTATATTATCTCGTTCTTTTATTACTGAAGGAGATCGTATTTTACCTTGTCGTTCTGCTATAGTGGATCTCGGATTGAATAGTATTGATCCGGGATTAGCACCGGACGGATCGAGATGTGGAGAAGATAGGGTATGAGAACAACATCTTGCAAGGTCATTTCTGAAACTGTGTTAAACTTTTTTTTTTTTTATTTCAATTGAAATTAGGTTTGCGTTAATCAAAAGTGTCTCCATGTTGCATCGTTGAAAGTTGCAACTTGCGAAAGTGGATGTAGTGGTAACGGGGTTCGTATCTCTTGCTTTCTTTTTGACGTTTTTACAATCTCTTAGCTTAATTGGTTTCATCTCCTGATATTTAGATTTGTAATAACAATGGAAATTGCCATTGTAATAGTGGATATGCTCCTCCTTATTGCGATTATCCTGGAGCCGGTGGTAGCGAAGACAGTGGTCCAGCCACTGATCCAAACGGTAAGTTTCAGTTTGAAGGGTATTTTAAGAACAGGTGATTTCGACCTCTTCTTATTCGTCGTTTCAGAAGAGCAACATTAAGGTGAAATCGAAAGTGTGTTAGAAACTACACGAGCAGCTGAATCATTCAATATTATTTTCATGTTGATAGCGTTCAAAATAAATTTTTCTAGGCTTAAATTTAATAAAAAATATTATATACTTAAAGCGATTGAGCTACTCTTCTAGTTTCTAAAACACTTAAGTGTTTTGCTTAATTTTACTTTTGAAACACATATTAACCAGAGTTCTGAAGGCGTTTATACTTTTATAATCACCTTAAATTATGTTATACAAGGCATTTTTAAAGCAATTATTGTTATGGGTTTTTTTTTGTATAGCAACGTCTCATTTTGCCTACGTTTTGTACGTGATATTTTTCGCCATTATTCCTATGTTTGCGCTGTCGTTTTTTGTGTTTTATTATCATCGTGGACACATCAAGACGTGGTGGATTGCAAAGGCTCGTGAAAAGGCTATCAAGTGAGTCTTATTTGCTTGCACATAACGATGATTTTTGTGCGTGTAACACTATTTATGCTTTTAGTAAAAGGACCAAAGAAGCGGCTCAGCGTCGTAATAGGCTTCCGTCAAAGCTGTTTCTCGATAAGCTCGGATTTCAAAATCAAGACATTGCGCATCCCGTATCTACTGCCATTGGAGCCACAGAGAGTTCGTCTTGTCCCAATAAACCATTGCCGAGCCTTCCTCAAAGTGCGAGCAGTGGTTCTTTTCCAACGGCGACAGCAACGACGGGTCCCACGTTGATGAGAACACAAAGCATCAAAGCCGCAAAGTTAAATTTGGACAGAAATAGCCTGAGGAATCTAGAGATCTCGCATCCAATTCCACAAGTTCACGTAACAGTTCCTTCTGCCGTAGTTCGGTCGGTGCCGGTTCGTCCCGCACCACCGTGTCCCACGAGCCCTCTTCAAGGAAAAGGTTCGGGGCGTGGAAAACACAGTGCCAGTGATGTGTCAAGGCCACCTTCGTGGGTGGCCGGTTCAGGATCGAAAGGTCCTGGCATGGCAACTGTGACGAGAACATCCAGTATGCAGGAACCTGGTGGCCACGTTCCAGTTGGTTCTTTTCGGCTGAGACGACTCAGCAGTAATTTGAGTTTTCGTCCAACAAACCCTCCACCACGACCTCCACCGAATAAGGACGTGAAGGAGAATGACGAAACGTCGCCTATCTATGAGGCTGTCATTTACAGTGACTTGGCATATGACGACTGCCACCGTCAGCTCGACAAAGGTCGATTGTGTTTTGCCGACGACGAACCTGCTAAGAATTTAGAAGAATCAAAGGTGAACAACGGGAATCCCCATACATCGACTCATGCCAGTCACTTGTACGCAATGCCTAAACCATCGGGAAAGATTGGCCTGGGTGTTAGCAGCATCACAAACGGCGGCGGCACGGCTAAACGTGGCGGTGCTACTAACGATGCTAACAAAATATTTTTGCCTTCAGCCATGAAGACCAATTCAACGGCGAGCTCTCTGGTTGGAGCACTCGCAAAGAGGTTTGAGTTGCAGTCGAACAGCAGCAGCGGCGGCGGTAGTGATTCAAACTCTGCGTCGCAACAACCATCTAAAGTACAAGGAGTCGATGGTTCTAGTTTTAGGCTCGGTAGTTCTTTTCGGAACAACATTAAGCCACCTTTGGCTCCGAAGCCACCTCAGACTCACTCTGTGAAGCCCACGTGATACTGGGATCGAGTTTTTCGATATTTTGATTATCTTATGACGTTGGAAACCAATTTGGTGTCCAAAGAGGGCCACATTGCCTGTAGCTGCTCTTAACTGAATAGGATGGACAGCTCGCATACAAAATAACACTCGGGAAAGATGTTTTCTCTGCCTGCTTAATACAGATGGGTCGTAAGAATTAAGAAAATGAGCAAATTTGCTCAGGAGCTACATTTTGTTTTTGAGCAAAAAGTTCGGAGCATGAGTATTTGCTTACGTATGTGCTCAAATTAGGTTGATTATCTGATTGAAAACGTTGCATTTACTTTTAAGTATGAGCATATGCTTTTTTTTTAAAAGAAAGATTGGATGCTCGTTTTTATTCTATGCGATCAAAATAACTCCAAGCTTGTATATAAATGACACTGGTTCAGTATGGTGCTGACCGTAGTGCCAAATCTTGGAGGACCGGTGCGTTGTAATTTTACTATATTAATTATATATTATTATTATTATATAGTTTGTCGTGGTGAAACCTTTTTTTTTTTTCATGGTGGGCACTTAATTGTTAAGTTTTTTTTATATAATTATTATTATTTCTTGAAAAAAAGTGTCTTTTGAGTAGAAATATTATGAGGATATCTATCTCTCTCCCTTTGATAAAAGTGATCAGGGATCACTTTATTTAATATTAATTGTTTACAAATATATTAGTCTGTTGAAAGAATTGAGATTTATTATTATTACTGAAGAAAAGTGATCAATACACTTAACATATATAATTATTATTATATTATTATTATTATTAAGAAAAGTAGTAACAAAAATTCTCTCCCCCGTTCTCTTTCTTGTGAGTTCATTTTGGCTCACTTGTCTTCTACAGAGGTTTTTTATGTTCTCATTTTTTTTAATTGCTAGTCATATCTGTCTACATATCATTTAATTAATCGAGTGATTTATTAATTAAGGAATTGATTTTTTTATTGAACACAGAAGAAAAAAAAAACGGATAAAAAATAATTGAATTCACATAAACACCCAAAACAACACTCGTTACAAATGAAGCCTCGACTTTAATATTAATTTTTTTTTATTGTTCAAATTAGATCATGCTGTAATTTGAAGTATGAAATTTTTCTAAAAGTAAAAACATTTTTATTGAAGATTATAATCTTAAATATCTGATCAGTATTGAAAATGACATGACAGGGCGTCTGTCACATTGACACATGGTTAAGGAAGCCATATTAGGTCACTTTTTTTTTCAACTTGTGGTTTGTTCTTTTACAAACGTAACCAATGTATTGATACGCATCTTTAAGGTATCAGTTATGATAGTAACGTTCATAATAACTCCGGTTAATGTAAACAGTCGTATGTCTCTAGTTGTAAAATATTTAAAAATGAATATTTTACAACTACAGAGACATGAAGTTATTTACGCTTTCGATTTTTTTTTTTTTTTTTTTTGCGGTTTCTTTGCGTTTCGGTTGTGTTTTTTTAAGGCGGAAGCACGTGAGCGGAAGGTTACATTAAAACAAATATGGCGCGTTTTTTTTGGCCGGAAAGTCGGTAATTTTCTTGTTCTTGATGAGTTCATTTCGAAAGGTTTCACGATTTTGTGCATATCGGTGTGCATGTTTACAGTAATGCCGTTTTCAATGAATGTTACGCAAATCAAGTAAGGTATTGAGTTATAATCGTGATTATTAAGTTTGTCGGTCGTTTAAAAAAAAGTTCGCCGCCAATTTTCACCGGTTCTAAGTTTCAACGATCCATTCGCTCTTTCAACGTCTTGAGTATCGGGTAGGATTATAACCCATCTATTGCTTTTATTTTTGCCATAAAAAACAAGATTGTTTATTGATTGTAACCGAATGACATTGATGGGTTAAAGGGCAGTGGTGTAAATTTTATTGTGGTGGTACTGAAGTTTAACCTTAGACTATTACTTTACGTAAAGTAATAGTCTAAGGTTTAACCAGCTGAACCAAGGGGATGTACAAACATGGCGTCTTACCATAGATTATTATAGAAAACATCATATTGGAGAATATTCCTGTAGTCAAACTGGTTTCACAAAGATGACATCATGTCAGTAAGTATTTTTTATTATAAGGTATTTAGTGGATTGCGGTTGATGGCTAATTCAAGGGCTGGATTTAAACTTGTGGGGACCTATGGCGACCGCCCCTTCCTTCAGCGTGTTCTGAACGCCTCTCCCCTCACAATGAAGAGAAACTTAAATGGGTTTTAGAAACTAGAAGGGTAGCTCAATCACGTAATAGTATTTTCAAAAGAAGCTTTTTATCTGAGTTTAAAAATGAACCAACTTTAAGCAGACAATATTTCTTAGTTTTTGTCTATAAAAATTTTATTTTGCGTGCAATACTTTCCCAGTGAAGTTTGCAAGACAAGTACGTCTTCATTTCCTGTGTGCAATGCAGTGATATTGCAATTTAAAGTGGGCGTGGTTGAGGTGCTTCAATAGGTGCTCATGATTATGAGTGCAGCTTCAAAAATTCATTGCACTTGTTCGAGGCTTAGAGCAATTGCAATTATACTTTTCCTAATGATAAAGTGTGGTTACTATATCAGTTGTTAACTAGAGTTGTAGCCTCTAACCAGTGTATTTAATTAGTAAAAGCATAAATGTAGTTGCTCTAATGATAATTGGCTATGATCTAAACGGGATTGTTACTTCACAATTGGCCCAAGGCCAAGGAGAAACATTTGCTTGATTTGATATTGTATAAAAAAATCAAAATGAACAACTTATTTTTTAAAACTTAACACGTTTATTTTAAAAACATAAATTTAAAAAAAAAATCCAAAATAAATCAAATGAAGAATTTAATTGCAAATAACAGTTAAGTTCCCTCTCTTATAAAAATATGATCTTATGTAACAACACTACGTAAGAATGAAAGTTAGCAACTGATTAATGTTAGTAGGTACTACTCGTACATGTAAAAATAGCTGTGAGAAATTCTACCATAGTGGAGGCTAGTCACCCCATAGTCACTACCCTGGGTGATTCTTAGCTGATTTAAGTGTGAGAGCATAAGCAATGTTTTAAGGCATTTTATCTTATTTTTGTGCAAATTACCTGAAACATGTAAAATTTAGAATTTGATATTATTTGTCAAGACACGACTCCCAATCCGGCCAATAGAGTTCTTTGATCCGAATACAATGTTCCTTCAAGTTAGAAAATTCTCCTTTAAAATGTGAAAACCAAAAAAGACATAAAAGTTACGTTTCGTACAAATGAACGAAAAACCGTTATATTGAAATTTCTACCATGAATCCATTCTTCGAATTCTGTTCCTTGAGTTGTCCAAATGAACTGTGCCACCCAAGAGAACAATACAATGTCACATTCAGATAGTTTCTCACCGAAAACGAATTTCTTTTTTCCTGAAATAAACAAGAGAACAAGAAAAGAAAAGAAAGAAGAGAAAAAAAAAACGACGAAATAAGTATGTCGCGTCAGTCTTTGAAATGATTGGTTCTGTATTTGATTACCGATGAAAGTAGAAAGTTGTCGGAGATCTTCTTTGGCCCATTCGAGAATTGTTTCTT
Organism: Brachycybe producta; assembly: GCA_036925085.1. Classification (NCBI taxonomy): domain Eukaryota; kingdom Metazoa; phylum Arthropoda; class Diplopoda; order Playtdesmida; family Andrognathidae; genus Brachycybe; species Brachycybe producta. The sequence continues at coordinate 437,338 of JAUPFP010000038.1, read as the reverse complement.
TTGAATGTAAACCAACGCCCTCATATTTGAGCCGCAAAGTTAGATTTTTTCTGACCAGTCGACAGATATACCAGAACGGCAGAGGAAAAATAAGAGGCCCAAAATTCATGAGGCTGGCCAACTGGGCCGGTGTTGAATTGATCCACCGACACAAGATCAGACCACTATTTTATACAAATGAGACAAACAAATGAAAAAACCCACCGAATAATTATGATGAAACAACATTCTTACTGGACAACGAGTTCATCCAGAAGACGTTTGATCATGTGATCAATAGCAATTTCTTCGTCATTCAAATTGGAATTTAGATTAATGTTGAGTTTCTTATTCAGATACTCAATGCAAAGCCGAGAGTCGATAATTTCTTCTCCGTTGTAAGTGATCCAAGGGGTTTTACCGAGACGACCTGCTGGTTGCTCGAAGTCGTTCTAATAGAGATCGAATTACAATAATCGAATTGACGATAAAAGAAACGGGAGATTCCCATACTTCGTATGGAATGTTGGCAGCGCGTAGATACGTTTCCAGTTTGAGGCAGTATGGAGAAATGTTCGGAACGGATTTGCCTCTTCCAATCTGATGTAAGATGACCACATCTTTCTTGTAGTTTGCCTTTCGTAATCTGGACAATTCAGTTAGTTTTGTGTTTTTTAATTTGAAAAAATGACATTGCAAGCAGTCAGGAAGGCCTGTGGCAGAGGGGCAAAAGGCCAATTGCAGTATGCGAGATGCATTGTCAAAAACCAAAGTGTATGATATAGAAGGGGAAATGAAAATGTTTGCAGCTTAGCCTGGATGAAATTTCTTTTATTGGCTTGAAATTTAGTCAATAGTAATTGCATTTTAGCAGGACGTGAAATGCGGCGCTCATATTTAAAGCGAGATGCATTGCAATGTTTCCTTGAATTAATTGCATTTGCTAATGTGATAAATACTCTTGCACGACTTGTAGTGGTTTCTTGCACACCGTCTCACAAAAAAACGATTATCTTTGTTGTGGTTTTGTTGTTGCAAGAAGAAACTAGGGTTTCGCAGTAATATTTTACTTATTTCTTGCACGGAATATTATAAGAAAAATAGCCAGTTTGTTCGCTACTTTAGAGGTATCAACAAGAAACTCAAAAAGGGAGGTATTTAAAATGCGCGCTGTTATCACTCAGGGACAGGTTGGCCTATAGGGCATTTCTCCATAGGGCCGGTTAGTTTGAGGGCCGAATTTTTCATTGTATGGGTGATTTTATGAGGAAACACGATACATCGATACGCGATTTTGAGAATCGCGCAATTTCTCACTTTTAAAAAAAACGGTTTTACTCGCTACGCTTGCTTGAAAGTTAGTTCAATATAGCAACAACAAAAATTGACACGTTTCTGTCTGAACTCGTGTATATTTTTATAAAAAATGTTTACGGATTCACGAGTCTTGAATGGAAGAAACAATGCTGACCAAATTTCAAGCCAATCCATATATTAATTCTAGACTAAGGCTGGAAACTTTTTGATTTTCCCTCCGTTTCTCACCTGATTGCCCTGTTCTTGTAATATTTTGCCGTAAAATGGACAGTGAATCCAATGACGGCAACGACAGCCACTTTTTTCCAACAACAATAGTAATTGCTTTTGGAAACATACTGCAGTCCATTCCAAGCCATTTTTGATGACAGCTGCTTTTTACTTTTTGAATTAATCCGAATACACAACTCTCTCTCTCTCTCTCTCTCTGAATACTTGAAGAAATGGAAAGTGGGTGCAATTGTTTTTCTTTTGAGTTTTCTGAGCTGTTGTTGAGTTAAAGTTTCTACTATCCTCAGGGTCTCATCAGAAGGTCATACTTTTTTTGTATGTTTATCAAAACTTACTTGTTTATGTGCATAACATACGCACTGGTAGATAAATGATAACAGTGAATTGTTATGGCAGCTGCATGGAAGGAAGTAATGCAGTAAATTTTGCAAATTGAGTGCCAATTAAAATCTTCCCTAGTCATCCTTGTACCTTAGACCAGTGCTCCCCAACCTTTTTATCCCCGCGGACCGGTCAACGTTTGATAATTTTACCGCGGCCCGCTGAGGGGGGGGGGGGGGGGGGACGTTGATTGTTTATATTTTAGATTGTTTTGATTTAATAATTTTAATTTAATTGTATTTAAACATGCCTTCAAAATAAAATACAGTTACATCAAAAAATGAATATAAAGTGATTTAACATTTTAACTCACTAGAATGCTAAATCAATGAGAACCCTGAGCTTGTTTCTTTGCAACAAGACGGTTCCATCTGGGGGTAATAGGAGACAATGACACCCAAAGTGTGTTGCTTATGTCCAGTTTATTCCGTTGTTTTGTTTTGGTTGCTGTCACTGCAGAAAATGGAAATAATTTAATGTTCCTTGGGCGGCCCGGTACCATTTGATCCACGGACCGGTACCGGTCCGCGGCCCGGGAGTTGGGGACCACTGCCTTAGACTATTACTCTACGAAGTAATAGTCTAAGCTTGTACAACGTATTATCTTTGTTGTTTTACTTCAAGGTCGATTTTTTTTTATTCTATTATTAGTATATATACATTACTTGATAAAAACCGCCCCAAACATCAATTGTTTTGTTTATCTCGGTATTTAGCCAAGTACACTCAGGGCCGGCTGAACACGGTAAGCAAACGATGCAAAGCAGCGAAGCGCTTCTCTGCAGGGGCGCCGTGAAAACAGGCATCTGTAAACAGCTTCAGAATGTTTTAGGCTCCGCCCTTTTATGAGCGTTAGACGAAATATCAACCAATTAGAAATAAAAAAGGCGGGGCATGTGACATCAGACCCAGTAACAAACCAATTAGAAATTGATGACGCTCATAAAAAAGGGCGGAGCCAAAGAAATTCTGAACCTGTCCGTGAAATTAAAAATTTTGATATCATAAAATGGTGGTTATTGATGAAGTTACAACTTACAAGGCCTGTCATAATGTGACACGATACCACTAGATGGCAGTTGGCGTGTATTAGATGCATTTTGCATGCCCATATAACTATATTATAGCGCCACATTTGACTTTGCATAGGGGCGCCAAGAACTGATTGAACTGATTGCAGGCGTACTGATTGAATTGAATACAAAGTCCATTTCTAAACGTTTTCTTCTTATGGCCCAAGCAAATTACTCAAAAGCAGTTAACATGTATAGGAAATTTAAATCTGAAAGACAAGGCGGCAAATTGAAGTGAGCTTTGGTGTTATTTTCACGTTACTCCTTTTTTGATAACGCCATAAATGAATTGCAAAGAAAAAACAAATTTATTTGCAAAAAAAAAAATGCCCCAAACGAAATATTCACATCTTTCTTTAAAACTTTTTTAAAAAACTTTAATAATTTTTTTTCTTCATTTTAACGATATCATCACGATCTTCCTTATTTTTATTTTAAAAAAATCTTCAACATTAAGTTAATTTTCCTATTTCGTGTTTACGAAATAGTTCGCTGGCAGTAAAGAGACTCGAGTCAAGGATTCCGGCGACGGTAAACGCGCCACCAATGATTGCACAGATCTGAAAGTAGTCAAACGATCGATTATTTAGTATCGAAACGATATTAGGAAGAGGAGGGCTGCCTTAGTAGTAGGTTACCGTAGTCAGGAAGCTGTAGAACGGTTGTTTTTTCTCGTGGTATCTCACCGTTATCGGAGTGAGGTCGTATCGGAACCAGATCGCTGGAATGCTCCTACCGAGCAGATTAGTGTTGTGAGACTAAATGGTGGAAAAGAGAAAAACAAAAAGGATATTTGGATTCTCTTTTCTATTTTTCGATTCAAATCTTACTCGATAAGCGTAAGTGTACTGAAATGCCGACAACTTTTTTCCACTGATTGGTTCGTAAACTGTTGGTACGATTTTCATGATGTATTCGTGACTATCCGTATCTGCGAATTACGATTACAATTTGTCAAAAAAAAGGCGTTCTGTAAACTAATGTGCAAGGATTTAAATAAGATTTATGGTTCATTCATTAACTTTTGAAAGAAATACAAGATTTGTTTGAAACTAGAAAAGTAAACGAAAGCTTACTATGACGATATATTTCAAAATGAACTTTTAATTGCAAATTTCAAATAGTTTTCAGTTTGAAAATGCCATAAAAAGTTTATCTTTAATTTTATTTACTCTTCTAGTTTGGAGTTAATCGTAAGATTAATTCTTTCATTATTAATTTAAACGTTTAACTCCTGGTTTGTCCAAAAAAAAATGTAGAAAACGAATACGATTTCTGCATCAAAGAAGACCCCGTTCGTGGATAAACTTACCATCAGCATTGGACTTGTCTCTACCTCCTAAAGTGTTAAAGCTGCCTGGAATGTTTACATTCTAGGAACAGAAAGGAAAAAAAAACGATACGTTACTAGCCACCAAGAGAGAGAGAGAGAGAGAGTGAGTGAGGGAGACTCACTTTGACTTCCTCTCCGAACGAGACCTCGTGGATGAAGTGCTTCATGTCGATCGTGTCTGGTTGGCGCGTGACCGAGTGAGTCGAAAGGTGGAAGTTACCTGGAACTCTGTTGATGAGGAATTTTCCTTCGAATCGACATCCTCCACCCGGTAATTCATGTTTGTCTGTGTTCTCGATGAAACCGACTTCATGTCGACCGTGATCATCTTGAATGTCCAGTCCAACATCTTTTAAAAGAAGGACGGATAAGATGGTTTTTAAAGTGCAAAAGCACCTCGAATTCTGGTTATTCTTTATTTCAGAAGCAAAAAATTAAGTGAAACAAGGTAATGTTTTAGAAACTAGAAGGGCAACGCAATCACTTTAAGGTTATTTTTACGTTGATATCTTTCAAAATAAACTTTTTATGTCAGTTTGAAAAAGACCCAGCTTTAAGCTGACGGTTTTATTTAATATTTTTTTCAATATAAAGTTTATTTTGAAATATTATCGACATAAAAATTACTATAAATTGATTGCGTGAAACGAGTGAATGATGTTCATCGAAGGATGATGAAAATAGAATTTCGGTTTGTTACACTTTTTTTAAGCATCGTGAACGAATGAAGGCGTTGAATTCTTACATTGACAACCAAGTTGAGGCAAAGTGACGTTGACGCGAACGGCCATACGCTCTTCGCTGTCGACAGTACCATCGACGAACAGTTCACTCACACTGTGCACGTGGTCGTTAAGTAACGAGGGAGAGAGAAAAAAATGAAGATGAAAAAAACGAATAATTCGATCAACAACAAACTTCATTCATTAATTATATTATTTGTGTGTACTCTACCATATACACATAATTAGAAAAACAAGAATCTTAATTGGATTTTACATTAACATAAATTAAATAATGGTCTCGGAGGGAGGAGGGGGGTGGGCTTCAAAATTCTTTAATTATCGTTAAACAATTTAAATTTAATTGTACAATGAAGTTGAATGAAGCTACTTAATTAATTGTGCTTATTATGCGATCTAAATTCGTCTGTGGTCCAAAATGTTTAATTTATTAAAAGGAGGAAAAGGAGGAGGGTACATATTTTACAGTCAAAGTGGTAAATGAGTTAATCTGTGTAATTTTCTTGACAATGATGGGCTAAACTACTAATTTTCAGTATTAAGTAATTAAGTAATAATTCACTAATTATGGGCAAACAATTAAGATTGTAACTCAATTAGATTTACATTCCAATTTAAATTGTTTTATGAAACAACTGAATTATTTCTGTGTTTCAGAAAAAGCAACACTAAGGTGAAATAGAAAGTGTGTTGTGTTAGAAATTAGAATGTTTGATATCTTTCAAAATAAACTTTTTATATAGGCAAAAAAAATTAAAAAATATCATTGTTTGGGTCATTTTCAGACACACATAAAAAATCTTATTTTAAATAATATCAACGTGGAAAATGTAATTTAAGTGAATGAGCTACCCGTTCTAGTTTCTAAAAAACTTTCCACTTTCTCATAATTTTGCTCTTGAAACGCAAAATTAAAGAGTTCAAAGGGCGTTTTCAAGTTAGAATCAGTAAAGAAGCCACTTTAAAACTGTAAATAGACGGTCAATTTTGGCTTGTCAATCCTTTTGATGTCAGTTTTACCATCATAGAAAAGCATTGCGTTTTGAAAAATGGATTGACCAGCCAAAATTGACCGTGTTTTTACACCTTAAAAGAAATTCAACTAGAAAAGTAAAAATAACAATCTTTTATTGTTTCAAATTGCCATGTAAACGTTTATTTTCAATGATATCTAAATTAGTAAAATTCCCGTCATTTCATTTATTTTTACTCGTGTAGTTCGAAATGAAATTTTTTTTCAAAAATTATCACACTTGAATGTGTTTAAAAATTCATCTGGTTGCATTTTATTGCATTTAGTCAATGTGCAAAATGCCTAAAACAAGAAGTCAATTTTAATAATTTCGACTTTATGTAAATTGGCTTCTTGTTGTTTTAGGCATTCTGAACATTGACTAAAAAAAGCACAAGAAACTGAATTGCACAGATAATTGTCTAGTAAATTATATGAAATGACTTATTCTCCACTTTGACCGTTGTAAGGTACCTACACATACCCACATACCCACACATTCAAGTTTGTCCTAAGGGTGTGTTCGAAAAGTTATGATTTCTCTCTCTCTCTCTATTTTATTATATTGTTTGAGTGACATATTAGTAAAAATTGTAGTAAATTTTGTAGTCTTCGCTCGGGTCGGCGGTTATTTGTTAGGTGTGGGTGGGTGGACACATTCACACGTATTACAAACCACAAAATGAAAACAGTAATGAATGATTTAAATGAGACCTACGCTCATTCAGGTGGGTTGTCATAATAAAGGGACCCCAACCTATCTGCCCCCTCTAGTCTCTTTTTATCTTTTTTTTTCTTCCTGAATTTACTTGAAACACACCCACAACACACTTGTCAGGTGCAGCAGATGTTCTGTTTCACATGATCAAAATTGAAATTGATCTCTGTACAAATGGAGGTGTAAATCAATCGAAATGGAGAACACTTTTGTGAGGGGGGGGGGGGGGTGGAGTCATTCCCATAATAAAGAGAAATAATAAAAAAAAGATTTGAAACAAAAAATAAGTTTCATTTCATTAGAAATGTCACTCGTCATCATCTCTTTGGATTTTTCTTTGGTTTCATAGATTTTTACGAATCTATTTTTTTTCTTCTTCTTTTAATTGGTGGGTTTTCTCGATTTCGAACTCGAGTGGGATTCAATTGAATAAGACAGAGAGAGAGAGAGTAATGTATGGAGGTTTGAAAATGGGAATTTTATCAAAATCCATTTTAATTTTGTGTGTATTTATGATATGCACTCTTATAAATTTTATTATTGCAGTTTTATACAGAGAGAGAGAGAGAGGGGGGGAGAGAGAGATGGGAAGACAGGGAGAAAGATGTGGAGATATATATATATATAGATATAGATATATATATATATATATATATATAGATATATCTACATAGATCTATATATAGATATAGATATAGAGATATATATATATATATATATATATATATATATATATATATATACATATATATGGAGAGAGAGAGAGAGATGTGAAAATATGAAGAGAGAAAGAGAACGTTGAATTCTTGTGTGGGTGGGTGGAAGTTTTATATTAGTAAAATATTATTAAATCAATCTTTTCAGTATTCTCGAAACTTGAACACATGCGCAGTTGAATTGTGTTTATTGTTTAGTAGTTTTTAAATGTTGAGAGAATATTATTATTTTGTAGACTATTTATAAATATGTAAGGATTTGAAATTTAAGTGAGAAAGAAGTTTTTTTTTTTACAATCAGCACCAGAATTCACTTGTATTAAACATAAATATTATTGCATATTGTGAGGAACACACACAAACGTATTCACATATTATGAGAAGAAATTTCCCACATAAACACGGGTTAAACACGTGAATAAACAACACATATTACAAAGGAAAAAATAAGATGATAGACAGACAGAAAAACAAACTTTTAAAATAGTGGCGGCGAATACAGTGCATTATTATGAATTTACACCTACTCGTTGTTGTCGTTTTTTTTTTTCCTACTCAAAATAAAACCATCTCGATCCTTATTATTAAACGCCCTGCTTTTTTTTTTTACACCCACCGAGAACGTGTTTTTTAATCAATTATTTTGATCTGTTTTATTTAACTAACCGAAAAAAACCACCACAAGACAGAATAAACAAAAAAAAACCACCACCACCACCGCCGCCATATAATAAACATGCAAAAACAAAAACAGAACAGAAAAATTAGCTATAAGTCTATAACTCATTTTGTTTTTAAAAAGAAGTGTTTCTCATTCAAATACATAAAAAATATAAGTGTTGTTTATTGAACGTGTGTGTCTTGTGTCTACGTGTGTTTAATACTGTGTACTTTTTTACTATTAGACGTGTATTAAAATGACTCATTTTTAGAGATGTTTTTTTATTAAATCAGCTGTGAAAAATATGTTAATATATTACACCAGGCTACTCTACTAACAAAACAAATAGTGAATGTTGACAGTTAAAACACGGCCTCCCCCCACCCTTTTTGGCGATGAATTTATCACAAACTAGAAAAATTACACATTTTGAAATTTCAGATAAATTTTATTAAAAAACATAAATAATATTTGTTTTAAGACGGTTTATGAAAAGCTAACTTTGGAATTCATCTGATTTATTCCGTATTTCATAAGGAGGCAAAATGAATAGAAAGAAAACTAGAAAGTGTTTTTAGAAACTTTCAGGGGAGGTGTTTCAGCGCATGCGCACTGTATCTAAGAGAGTACATGAAAAGTATAAGGTTATGTTGAGCGATAGATGGCGCTGCGAAAGGTATGAAGCTGGGGGGGGGGGGAAGTCGTCTCTAATGCTAATATATAGTTATTGTGAAGTTGATTATCTTTCAAAATAAATTTTTTACAGACAAAAATTTAAAAAAAAATATCGTCGGCTTGGGTTATTAACAAACTCACATAAAAAGTTTATTTTGAAAGACATCAACATGAAATTATTACCCTTAAGTCATTGGAGATACTCTTCTAGTCTCTAAAACACATTCAAATTCATTTTAAACAAAAAAGACACAACACAATCGTGTCTCAAGAGTTGTTTGCAATTCAGTACCACCCTTTAATCAAAAATTGAAACTAATTAATTTTAACTAAAAAGCCGTGCAATTATTTCTGGCTTTAATGTTGTTAGAACATTTTATGAGCTTAAAAAGTACTAAAACAGACTTAACAGTTTAACATAAAGTTAATTTCTTTAAACAGCAACAATTAAGAAAAAAAGTGCCCGTTAATTATTTTTACTGAATTCTTGTCACGCTCAGTGAAATTTTAACTTTTTCCCCCTCTCGGTACCTTGTATTTCATTTGTTTCTCCACCAACCTCCTGCTTCAATTTATTGTACAAATAGTCTTTTTCTAGATTATTAAATTATTCATCTTTAAACAGGGATCATTTTAGCATCGCCATACAGACGTATGACGTATGCAGACCAACAACACACCGGACGCACACGTGTGTCACGCATACACAACGATTTTATGCATGCAGTTATGTAACTTCTTAAGATTATTAGACTCAAATGCCAAGTGATGGCCCTCTTGGAACTTCAAAACCTTCAAGTGTATAACTCAATGAAAGATTTTTTTGTATTTCTATATTTGGAACCCTGTTCTGAGGATACAAGTTGAAGTTTTCTTCTTGAATTTCAGCTATATAAAAGCCTATATCAAAGTATATACTTGCCTCAGCGTATGATGAAGCTTGTTACGTCAGAGAGGGGGGGTTAATGTAAAAATGTGGATTGTGTCATTTAGCTCCGTATTAAAAAAAATGTTCCTTAAAATAAAGTTAAGCTTAAACCATGACGGAAGATAAAAGTCCCTGTAGTAAGTCTATAGAGAGGTTTTTAAGTGTAGTGTTGTTTTAAGTTAAACTTTGGCTTAAGTAACGTTTTATACATGTAAATACTTGATATCAACATTTTAAACGAATCGGTTTCTGCATTGTTTTGTAACTTTGTTGTTAATTACCCCTTTTTTATTATACAAAATTACACAAGCGTAATTTTTTCGTCAACCCATCTGACGTCACAAGCATCTTCTTACGATGAGGCCAGCATCTCAGGGTCTTTATGCACACTATTCGGTCATAACATGGTCCTGTCGTATTAACCGGTCATTTTTTTCTATGGAAAACTATGCTCTTGAGTGTGGACGTCCAAGTGTGAACGCCAACTTTCTAAATACATTGGATTTAAATTCAAAATCAATAGTAAGATATTTACTTGACCATTGGTCAACTGGACCTCACTTTGACCGTATATAGTGTGAATCGACACTATTCTTCTATACTATTGTTATATAAATACTGAGTGATATATGAAGTTTTTCTTACATCTCTGTGCTGATGAAACTAAAGAATTCTGAAAGAAAAAGGAATGCAATAAAAGAACAGCAACATATGGAAATAACGGCACCGGCAACAGTCGGTTGGGTCAAATCTTTAGGCACCTTCCTATAGATATCGAACCTAATATATATAATAAAAACAAACAGAATGTCAATAATACCATAATAATAAAAAACCAATGTATTTCAGTTCTTTATTTTTCTACGTGAATGATCTTATTTAATCTATAAAGAATATAAAGTACGTGCAACAGACACGTGTACACACACACGTGTCTGTGCATACATGTGCGTTTCGTTATTTCAATGCCACGTCCACCGTAATCAAAGGAACAGCACACGTATGCACATTTAGATATCGATTTCTGGTTTTGTGCGGTTTTTCTTTTCTTTTTTTTTTTTGCATTAAAAGTTCAAATGTCAGTCCGATCGATTAGTATCTTACATACCTACGTACGTCGAATGCCATTCTATAAGTATATAAATGAACACAACCCTAATCGCATGCAAAAATAGTTGATAAGCGTGTACAAAGTACAACTAAAATGATACACGAAAAGGTGTGGGTGTCAGGTGATTTGGAAACTTCAAAGAAGCCGAAATCATTAGAACGGCGCCATATTTACACTGTAACAGTTACACTGACGGATTTATACGTGGCACTTAGTTTTACAAACTTTTATTTCTTGAGCATAAATATAAATGTGAAGTGGTCGACGTTTTTTTTTATGAAAAAATTAATCAATAATTTTGATATTTTTCATTTTTCATTTTTTTTTAAAGAATTCTTCGTCTAAATTTTTTCTCGCAAAAAATGCAATTTTATTGACTAATTTTGATATTAGCTATCTGGTAACATTGTAATATGATAATGAGAGTTGTTGAGGGCAAAGTATCATTACGTCACTTTTATTATGCCAGCTTTTGTTTTTTGAAGGGTATACTAATATGGAGGAGACTGCAGTTTATGTATTGAAAACGCCATATTGTGTCACCTTTTCATAGAAATCACGTTCCGTGCTTCGAAGCGTTTCTGTTAGAAAAGATAACACAATACAAGGTCACCCCTATTTCTCGTATTAAACGTTGACGAAGTGATGCGTAATCTGGCGCCACCTACATGTACTTGCAGAATTATTGATAAAACCACGGGTATGAGGTTATAATATTTGTCGTGTGAGGGAAAATATTATTTTTTAAAAATAGTAGTTTTATGATAAGAGATAAGATATTAAGTAAAAGTTTTTAATGATAAAGTTAGGCTTAAAAATTATCTAAAATGAAAATAGATTTACAAATATGTATTGTAATTTTATCTCAATATATTTAATTTTACCTCATTATATACATGAAATCAAGTGTTTGTTTTTTAAATGCTTTATGAAACTAAAAAAAAAAAATAGCATTACGAATCTACGATATTATATCTTGTGTTTATCATAATTCGCAATCAGCCAATAGGACGCCAAGGATTTCCGATTGTCACGTGACGGTCACGTCACAATCTCATAGATTACGCCATCTTTTAGAAACGATAATTTCAATTTTTCTTTTCTTTCTGATTGTTTCACTTCTATTTTGAAATTACAAATATACACATTAATTAAAGTTAATTATTTCATCATATAAAAAGGCGTTCAGTTTTTCATTCGTGATGAATTTTAATTGAAAACTCGTATTAGTTTGAAGAATTACTTTCTGTGCGCGTAGTGATACGTAGGCGTTCACTGAGTTATACGGATGTCATTCATTCATAAATCTTTTTTTTTATTGAATGAACTGATGTATTCTTCCGCGTACGTTTTACTACTCGTTGTCTGTGTATCGTAAAAAGTAGAGCAAGAAGAAGCAGTGATCGAAGGAAACGAACGTTACAAAGAAGGAAGGACTTTATTTGGGAGTGTTGGTTTGTGGTTTTATGTTTAAAAAAAGTGAGGTCGAGGTGAAATTTTACTGTTATAAGAGAACGCGACGAGAGAGAAATGTTTATATATTTTGTTGTTGTTGTTTATATGAGTGACTACTGTCTACGTTCGAGTGTGTAAAATCGGTATAATTAACCATCTATCATAATAACACATTGTTATATTTATAGATAACAACGGTTAATAAGATTCAGTTAAGAACGTCGATGCAAATAGGAAAGAACAGTTGTGTGGTTGTCCGTCATTGTAGGCGCGAAACGACGATGTTTCCACCGAGTTTACCTCCGTTTTCATGCGACGAATTACGTTCTTATATCGAAAGGAAGGAAGACGCTTATTTAAGCGCCATTCTACTTCTCGATTGCCGTTCTTTTCTCACTTTTAACGAGTCTCATATCGAATCTGCCGTTAATGCTTACTGTCCGTCCATTTTACGAAGAAGGTCAAGAGGAAAACTTCCCTTTCACGTTCTTATTCCGTCTTCGGACGTACGAGATAAGATTATGAAGGGACATTATTCGATTGTGGTTCTTTACGAAGAGAACACACCGGTCTCATTTGTAGGAAGTGGTGGACCAGGAGGAACGGGAACGGTCGGCGTTAGCGGTGGAACTGTTGCCACTGATGACCATTCGGCCATTCGTGTGGTCAGTCGGTGTTTACAACAAGAGTCTGGACTCAGAAATATCTTCTATTTAGATGGTAAGAAAAATAAAAAAAGACAATTTATTGAACTTTTGAACGTAAAAAAATGGTTAGAAGATGAGGCGAAAAGGGCATTAGTTTTGATTAAAACGCGTCGTTGTGTCGTTTTTTTCTTCTATTGTTATTTTGTTCTTTTTGATCCGATGAATGAATGGAACTCGTTTTTTATGGCCTACTATTTTTTGATCGATTTCTTGTTTCTATCTTTAGCTCCTCCTCCCCCTTTTTTAGATATTGAGAAAATGAAGAAGAAAAAAAATTCGTCTTTTTTGTTGTTGTTTTATTTTGGATCGTTAAAAAAAGTAGGTCGTTGAGTCAGTCAAGGGAATTATGTTTTTTTAGTTATGTGTGAATTAATTTTTAAACTTCCTATAATAATAATTTAAAAAAAAAACCATAAAAGAAACTAACCCTCGTATTTGTTTAAAAAAATAGCTTAAACAAAATTCGGTATAGTAAGTCTATAAAGTGTTTTTTAAGTTTAGCTTTGTTTAAGTTTCAACTTTGGCTTAGGTAATGTTTTAGAATACGGCCGATAGATTAAAAGAAGCCTAAAAATCGAAGTTGCTATATTTTTAAATTGATTTCAAACCGGAAGGAATTAATGAAAATAAGGAGGAGGAGATCCTCTTATTTCACCATTGACATCCTCTTTAGGTTTTCGTACATTTTTAACCTAGACCCAAATAGATGATTTTCGAAAGTGAGTTTTTTTTTTTTCTTCCTTCGTTGTTTTCTTTTCGTAAATGGCCTAATTTAGAATGAAAAAACAATAATGGAAGGTTCCTCTTTTCAACAAAAAAAAATCCCTAAGGAATGAAGGAAATCACCAAAAATGGGTATTGTTTATGTATCATTTATTATTTGAGGGACAACTTGAGACTTTGTAGTAGAGAAATAAGAAAAGAAAAAATGTCAATGTTATTTGTCTCTTAATAAAAAAAACACAATACTAGGCCATGGTTGTCTTTTATTTCAATTTCAGTAATAAATTGTACTAAGGTTAAACTTAAAACACAGAAAAAGAAAGAAATTGGACATTTTTCGGTTTTTGGCTCTTGTTTCTTCTCCCCCCCTTTTTCAATATAGCCTCAGAGAGAGAGGGGGGCCCAGAAGGGGGAAGGAAAAGAAGAGGGTCGTTGGGTTTCTTCCATTATCTAACGATAGAGAGAGAGAGGGGCTCAGAGCGAGTTTTCAAACCAAATATAGCGAGCGACAAGAAATAAGTGTTTTTTTTTTGTGTTTTAGGGTAAGGTCATTTTCACTAAAAGAGGGGTGTTCATTATTGGGTCTAGGTCTTTTTTAGTGGCGTTTTATTTGTAAAAGTGTGACCTCCCCCTCTACCCTCTCACCTTATTCATTCCCCATTAAGCCCCTCTTAATTAATAGAACATCTCTTATATTATTAATGAATAACAACTGAAAGAAAACTTGTCGTGTTTCATCACTTCAACTTAAAATCGTCCATAGAATCGAAAATGCGTCGTTGCCTAGCAACCAATCATACACATAAACGCAACAAAAAAAAGTGCATTCATTTTATTGCATTGTCAGTGACACTTGCGCGTAAAGGGCCGCTCTGGTTACGATCTTAGAGCCGTATTCGTAATAACTGCTTAGCCAAAGTTAGAGCTAAACTCATCAACTTTTACATGAAACTTCCTATCATAAGTTTATAAGTTTAGCACAGTGTATTTTGACTTAGCAATCAAATAAGAATACGATCCTAACGTCTTAAGTTTGGCGAAAACGACAATACAGAATGATGACATTAAAATGACGTCACAGACAACGTCGCGTATATATCAATACATAGCTTGCTGTGACGTCATTTTGACGTCACTATTCCACATATTGCCGTTTATGGAAGGACTTACGATCGTATGATCGTGACCGGAGCTTAACGGTGTTCGGTTGCGTAAAATCAGTAATGTGACGTGTCGTACGCCTACTTTGTTAATAAATCATTCGTATATTAGTGTAATATGATCGTTCTATCTGCTTTAACGTGTCCGTCACGTGCATGAGTAGTGTGATCTATTCTTTAGTAAGAGTGAGGAGGTGGGGTTCGGGAGGTTTCTTTTTTTACTTTTGAAATTGTATGTTTTAGTAGTTAGGCCTAAATAAGTAAATATACGATCCGTACCTACATTAATAATGTACGTTTGTTTATCCACTTATTCACAACACTTTTTATCCTAAAATAAACATTAAAAGTGAGTATAGGATATTCAAGGGCACCAGCATCCAATTATATAGTGACGTATTATTATTATTATTAGATATTGTTTTATTATTTGGCCACTGAATGTGAATGGATTTTTATAAAGAGGTTTATTCTAGTTTTGATATTAATGAAGGACGTAGAAAGGAAGAGAAAGAATAATTGTTTTTTATGTGTGGCCTAATTGAACTTCTTTTATTTTACAATTGAATGAGGTTTTTGTTTACATTTTCGTCTCTTTCTTATCATCACAACAACCTGTCTATTTTTTATGTGTTGTTGATAATACAATGATGATGATGAGTCCCCATATATTATAGGAGAAATAAAGGGTGGCGCTGATCAAGCGCCAAATTGAATAAGCGCCAAATGGAACTAACGCCAAACTGAATAAGCGCCAAATGGAACAAACGCCAAACTGAACAAGCGCCAAACTGAATAACCGCCAAAATGTGATAAACACATGGTTAGGTTCGGTTCGGTTTGGTTAGGTTAGGATTGGTTAGGTTTGGTTTGGTTAGGTTAGGATTAGGTTAGGATTGGTTAGGTTAGCATGTTCTGTTTGTAAATCTGCACAGTCTGACGTCTATAAAAGCTCACAATAATTGGACCATCAGAATTTACAAAAAAACTGAATAACCGCCAAACTGAATAAACGCCAAATGGAACAAACGCCTAACTGAATAAACGCCAAATGGAACAAACGCCTAACTGAATAAGCGCCAAATGGAACAAACGCCAAACTGAATAAGCGCCAAATGGAACAAACGCCAAACTGAATAAGCGCCAAATGGAACAAACGCCAAACTGAATAAGCGCCAAATGGAACAAACGCCAAACTGAATAAAAGCCAAAAATTTGGCGGTTGTTCAGTTTGGCGTTTGTTCAATTTGGCGCTTATTCAGTTTGGCGCTTATTCAGTTTGGCGTTTGTTCAATTTGGCGCTTATTCAGTCGCCCCAAATAAAGAGATTGAAATGGACCTAGAGACACAAAAAATAAATAAAAAGGACCATATAGGGTCAAGATTTTTTTGTTCTATCAAAAATAGTCACACATTCAGTTAGGTTGTAATGTATTTGTGTGTGTGTGTGTGTGTGTGTGGGGGGGGGGGAGGGGGGGGGCGGACAATAAAAAAATTGTTTCGGTTCTCATTTTTTTTTATTGTTCTTGTCTTTTGGGTGGAGGTTGGGACTAGAGTTCATTGGTCGTTTCAAATCATTTATGAACCGTCTCAAAAGTAAGAAGAAGAAGAAAAAATGTAATTGCTAATTAGAATCAAGATGCATGTAATTAATTGACAGTATTTTTGAACTGTTGATATTTTTTTTTTTCTTAAGAGAGAGGAAGGAGGAGGAAATTCTTACAACTTTGTGTCTGTAAATTAGAATGAGTTTGTGGAAATTTTTAAGAAATAAACAGTGTGGAACAACTAAGAGAGAGAGAGAGAAAAAAAAAGATGGGTTTTCGATTCTCACACTTTTGTTTCCTTCTTATTAGTTAATAATAATAAGAAGAGACGTGTACATAATGAAAATGATTCGACATTTCTTATTTTGTTGTGTGGGTGAGAGAGAGAGAAAAAATTCAGAGAGAAAAAAAGTTCTAATTGGTTTTCTTTTGTATTATGTTGATGACCTCAAAGGTGTTTTCTTATGTTTGCGGTTGCGGATTCTTATTAAGGTTATTTGCTGTTTGCTTATACATCAGATTGAAACGAATCGGAATATTTTGATAACAAACATTTCAGATTGGGAACGTCACGTCGGATCGGATGCGGCCAGGCTCCATTGAAATGCTTGTTATCAAAATATATTCCGATCTGATGGTAGTGAGTTACAAGCTTTTTAACTTCTTGTAATTTTTGTTTTTTGTTTGAAACTGGGATTCAAGCTTAGAATCTAGAAAGGGAATTTATGAAAAATATATATATATATATATATATATATATATATATATATATATATATATATATATATATATATATATATATATATATATAAAGGAAATAGGAGAGAGGGAGAGGAGGAGAAGGTTGCGTCAAAATTTTAAGGTTTGGTCCAAATTTTTTTTTTTGTACAAAAAATGAAAATCTCTTGACGAAAAGAAGAAAATTTGTTGGTTCCCTCTTCTTTTTAGTGCAGGGTCAAATCGTGTTTCTTGTTTTTTCTTCTCTCGTTGGAATGTTGTGGGGAGTTTTTTTTTTCCTTTTTCAGGGTTTAAATTGTTTGATCCTTGGACGTCTACGACGAGTACATTTAACTAACACAATGGAAAATGTACACTGAGTGTCAAAAGTTAATATAACTGCCATTAAGCCTACGTTGATGAAGTAAAAAAAATTCTTATCAATATGATTTTTTTTTACTATCTAAAGGACTGGGTAGAGGCTATAGTTCTAGTTATCCTACATGATCTGCGGTAGTATTGTAGGTTAACTGTGGCCACTAACGAGGCCTTTTTACGACTTTTGGAATTCTTTAATTATTTATTCTGTCTTTCAGGTGTCAAAAACGGAAAGAAATTTGAATGTGTTTTAGAAACTAGAAGAGTATCTCCAATGACTTAAGGGTATTTTTCTCAAAATAAACTTTTTTTTAACAGCTTTAAAATTGGGGAGTAATTTTCAAATTCACATAAAAAGCTTATTTTGAAAGATATCATCAGCATGTGAAAATACCCTTCTAGTTTATGAAATACTTTTCTAGTTTCTTATCATTTTTTTACGAAAGGACAGACAGAAAAGAATAAGCAGAATTTGAGATGCGTTTGTTTACATTTTAAAACTACCTGAATATTAAATCACATCAATTGGCAAAGATTTTAATGAAATAAATTTAGTTTACAATGTGCATGTCACACACTGATTACGTAATTTGTGTAACAAAACTACTTTAACTAACTAATCATAACAATTGGTTTAATTGTTATAAGTTATAACTAGAGCTCGGATTTTGGTGCAATATCAACCGGAATGTTTCTCAATATGTGGCCTAAGTGCCAATTGTGAAGTAACAATCTTGTTTTTAGATGATAAAAGATGATTAAAACAATTGTTAGAGGCTATAACTCTAGTTGACAACTGATAGTAACCAGACATCTAGCCTCTCTATCCAGCTTTTTTTTTATTAGAAAAGACATATTTACAGTTGCTCTAATGATGATGATTACTTCAGAATTGGCTCTTGGGCCACAAATTGAGAAAAATTCCGGTTGATATTGCATCAAAATCCGAGCCCTAGTTATAACAGTTTAACTTAAATAAACTTCTATTGCAATGGGGAGAGTTTTGTGAAATTTATGCATCGAAGTTCCGATGCAACAACAAAAACAAGTTATGTATTTTCTATATAAAGTTAATACCATCAGATTTAACGTAGTTTAAGTCGGATTAGGGTTTTTTTTTTCTTTTTTTTTTTTCGAGGGTGGAGATTAAATAGTTTTGTTTATTTCCTCACTATCATCTCTATTAGCATAATAATTTTGGCATCTCATACTTTAATATGACGTCATTATCTCTCTCTCTTTCTCATAATAACATGACAATAGAAGCTTTCGAAATTTATAATTTTAATAAATGAATGAAATAATAATAAAAGAGAAGAAAAAAATATGAGAAAAGTGGGCGGGGGCTCAATAAATTACAGGTAGATGTTTTAACAATAGAATAACTACTTATTTTTTGGGGCATTTTACCGTTAATTTACTAGAAAAGGGGGGGGGGAGGTCACACTCGGACATGCACCACCAACTGTGTGTTTTTTTATGAATGAAAACGGTAACAACAGATTACTACGATTGCATTCAGCGCCCCCTTTTTTGTTATATTAGCTGTATTGACATTATTCATAGAGGTTTATAGACTTGTGATTAAAGAGGAGAACGGGGCGGGGCGGTGGAAGGACCATTTTTTTTATTGTTTCAATCCTGTCTGTTTCTCTTATTTGTTGATTTTTGATTTGAGTGATTGATTGTTATTTCCGAATATTATTTAAATGTTGATTTTATGATTCGGATCGCGCAGGTGACGGATGTTTAATGTGTGATATCAGTCGGTCGACCAGACAGACAGACACTCTCTCTCTCTCTCGTCTTATTGTTATTACACATTGACTCTTATATTATTATTATTGACAGTGGAAGTGACTAACTTCCATTCTTCTCCTCCTACTACTTCTACTCTCCACCTCAATCGACATCTGTCATATATATTGCCCTTCCAGTCTTTAACATTAATAGTAGACATACTTTTTTCAAAATAGTTTGTTTTTATTAGATAGAATCCTCTTTTTTTTAAAAAAAAAAATGTTTCTCCTTCAAAGAGAGGAAATAGGCAAACACACAAACATAACACAAATGTCGCTTCCTTTTTTTCATGAAAAGAGAAAAGTGAAAAAAGTTGTTTGTGAATGTTTTGCTATGAAAATGGTTCACATATTGCGAGCGTTTCCTGTTTTCTTTAACTTTATTGATAAATGATAGTTAAGTTAGTAATAACAAGACTTGTTGTTTTTTTTTAAAGAAAAAACAAATTCGGTGATTTTTTTTAAAAAAACTAATTTTAATGTTTTGTTTAAAACGAAATTTCCATTTTTAGCAGAAAGAGAAAAGGTATGAATGTAATAATAATAATAATAATAATAATAATAATAATAATAATAATAATAATATTAATAATAATTATAATAAAGTCTTACTTGAAATTAATACGAATGTTTTATTTGAAATTTTAGCTAAAATGAACAAAATGACTTAAAATGTAACGGGGCAGTAAAAGCATAATATGATAAACCCATTGGGCCATTGTTATTCTTACTGATATTAAAGTCTTAGGATCATCAATATAGAAAAAAAATGATGATAATCGTATTTTATGATATCACTGTTTGTGTGACCTACTGTAATCAGTACAAAAAATGACAGTCATAAAGATTTTATCCACATATGACAGTATTTGACATATATTTTGTAATTTACTCTTGTAACTGTTCCAAGGTTGTGGGGAGCCTAGCAAATGAGAATTTACTGTCATATAACAGTCATTACTCATTATCTTTTTATACCCCCCCCCCCCCCACTCCCCCCCAAATTTCAAACATTGCTTTGGTTATTGCTATTGGATGTTTCTATCTAATATGCTCTGGTTATGGCGATGTGTCTTACACGGTGTGTGTATGTGTGTGTGCTGCAAGCGATAAGACACTTTGACATAACCAAAGCATTAGCCGTATATACCTTAGGTTTTACTTCACTTTAGGGGAAAGTTTAGGCCAATGTTCCACATGCAGAGAAAACAAACTGAAAATAGAATTTTTTCTTAATTAAATGTATTCTATTCTGTTTTTTTGACAGACAGAGAATAGAATTATTTAAATTAGATAAATTATGTTTTTAATTGATGTTTTCTGCATTGTGGATTCTGTTGGCCGTTACAGACCTGATTGTAAAGTTAGTACAATTAGCATGTTTAGCAAGCAAATCGTTTCATGTTGATCACAACATAAGCATTTTTTTGATGATGATGATGACGTAAATGGATGACGAGCACCATTGCCATCTTCTTCTTCATCATCAGTCACACTGTTTGTGCGTCCGGCTCGTCGTCATTGTTTTTTCCGTGTAAAAACAATGTTAATTATATATTTTTTAAAAAATATTATTGTTATGCGTGATGTTGATGAATGTTGACCGTTAAATTTTTAAAGAGTTTAAGGAGGGGGGAGGGTGGAATTGGCTTTCTATGTTGGGGTGTGATATGAAAAGCCATTGACGGTGTGTGTGTGCATATATGGTATAATTTTTAAAAAAAAACCGGTTTTCATTTAATCGGATGAATTAATTCACTTTCACTTGAATAAAAAAAAAATATGGTGGGAAGTTTTTACCTTCCGGTTTCTTTTTTATTGTATACGTAACTTGTCAAGTGATTTCATTTATTACTTATTTTTGTATATTCGATTTAATAGGGGGAACGGAACTATAGTACACTATAGTAACGGTTAGAACTTATGACAAGTGTTCTAGTCCGACCCTCTCTCTCCCCTTTTCCGCTGCCTCCGCCTCTTTTCAACAAAGCCAAACCTTAAAATGATGGAAGTCACGATTTATAATAAAATTACAATGAAATATTTAGAAAAGAATTTTTTCTAAAAATGCTAATTATTTTGAAAGAGAAACGTAAAAGAAGAAAATTAATATCGCCAAAAAACAGAAAAACCCCGACTGAAAACAGAATTTCTAGAATTGAAATAATTCTATTTAGTTTACTTAAAAAGTTGGTAGAAAATAAAATAGAAACGTTCTGTTTTCAGTCGGCGTTTTCAGCGTGTGGAAACTTGGCTGAAGTGCCTTTTGGTGTGGTGGAAATATGATTATTATTAATAAACAATACGGTTTATAAGACAACCGACCCCGCAAGAAGAATACGTAAGAAAATTGAAAGTCTTTTAGAAACTAGACTAGTAAAGTAGTTGCCTAACGGCTAACGCCTATTGCCATAAAAAAAAACACAAAAAACATTTTATGGCAGTTTGTATGACAGCGGGGGAAAAAAAACAGAAACTAATCTATAAAATGTTTTATTTTGAAAGATATCGATATCAAAATACTTTTATTTTCATTCGTTTACTCGTCTAGTTTCTTAAAAAAAACTTAATGTTAGTCTAAAACGTGGGGAGCAAACTGGTTAAAACCATATAAAACCGATTCCAATTCCATTTGGCGCAACTTCAACATAAAAACAGATGTTGAAAAACACATTTGCATATTTAGGCCTAATAAAGGATGATGACGTCGTCATTGAATCGTGACGTCTTCAACTGAATCCTTTTATTCTCGAAACACAATAGCGCCATTGTGATATTTATTTAACCTTATTCCCGTTTTTTTTGTGTAGAATATTGATATGAATCGAATTTTATATTTTATTTGGAGAGGGGGGGATAGACAGGGATAAATGGAAAGAGGGGAGAGGTCAGAAGTCAACGAGCGGAAATAAAAAAAATAGAAAAACAGGATGAGAATTGTGCTAATTTTTAACGGACATTTTTTATTATTATTTCGACAACTTTTAATTAACGGGATGTTTTTTTCCTGATTTTCATTTTTGATTATCCTGTGTTTGTTAAAAATATACTTATTAGAACACGTGTTATGGGAATGATGGTTTGTTCATTTTGCAACATATAACGGTTTCCTGTTGTCCATTATTATTATTATTACAAAAAAATTATAACACCACCTAGTGGCCTAGTGGTCTGTTGATCGTTTTTGTATTAAAACATAATAGAACACGTGTGTCAGAAATCGTTAATTTTGCAACATTTAACATTTTCGTACTATATACGAGCCCTTTTATTAATTTCTTACAAAAAAAACTATTGTGACGCCACCTAGTGACGTAGTGGTTAATTGATAGTGTATGTTAAAACATAATAGAACACGTGTGATGGAGTCGTTAGTTTATTTAGCAACATTTAACGTTTTTTTCATGTGGTGACCCACCAAGTGGTGTAGTGGTCAGTTAAATGTGTAATTTATTTTTTTATTTTTTTTAATAGGTGGGTTTCAGCGATTTAGTAAAAAATATGCACATCTTTGCGTTGGATCACAAGTGAGGCCGATTGTAGCTCCCTCATCGCCGCTTTCGTCAGGACCTTATTCTCCGACAGTGATGACGTCGTCGTCGTCGTCTATTTCTTCGAATGGTCCTCTTAAGGTGTCGCAGCAATCGAGTAATCCCGTTTACGAACAGGGAGATCCGGTTGAAATCTTGCCACATTTGTTTCTGGGAAGTGCTTTTCATGCTGCTAATCTGAAGACATTGGAGAAGTTGGGCGTTACGGCGCTCCTCAATGTTTCACGCTCCTGTCCTAACCTTTCGGAGGGTCGGTTCGCCTACAAGTCCATTCCGGTCGATGACTCCAACAGTGCCGATATTAGCACGTGGTTCAACGAAGCCATTGAATTCATTGGTGGGTAAATTCAGATTGAAATTACAGATTTTATGCCGTGTTTATAGTCGATATTTTAAGATGTCTTTTCTTCGCAAGTTGGAAAATTCTTTTGATTAGCAGCCAATTAGCCTCGATGCAAAGACACCTATAAAACAACTCCACAGCCTTAGCTTGGAGGCTAGTGGCTCCTAATCGAAGAATTGCCCCCTCCCCCGCCGTGTTTCCAAATCGTGGAACGCAGGCGATAAACGCGGCGTTATTGCTGTATTACTGTCACTTATTAAAGTATTCATTTCGTTAATTGCTACAATTATGAAAATTTAAGTTGTATAACTTAAAAAAGCGATTTTTTTTTTATAATTTATGAAGAAAAGTTCACAGTTTAATAATTTCACAAGAATATTTTTAAATAAATTTGACAAAAATCTAAAGACAAAAACATAAAACATTTTGTAATAAAATATCTTTAAAAATTTTGACCAAAAAGTCCAGACTACAGTAACTTACCCATAATTTGCCTATAGCCACAGCTAAGCAAGCTGCTTTGATATTTCAAAATGAAAGATAAGATCTTAAAGACGTCACACAATTTTTAAAATACCAGAAATATTTTTTTAAAAAATATTTTCTTCTCATTTTTCTCAGAATTTTCACAACAAAATTTTGATATAAATTAGAAACAAATTTTTTAATATATTATTATTATTATTATTATAAAATATGAAGTCGTTATGACGTCAGATGAGTTTCTCAACGTTTGGCTCTCTGAATAGACAAATGTTACAACGGGGGTTACTCTCTTTCCAATGAAGAACGAAAATTATTTTTGTGAAGATTTTTGCTATTTTCTCATCATTGTATTTCTCATTGGGTTTATTTTTTTTTTCTCTCTCTCTTTTGGTTGAATGAATGGAAAACCTGAAATTCTTCCTCTCTCTCTCTCGCTCTCTCTCTCATTGACAATATTAGGTTTGATTTCTATTTTTAGAATCATATTTATTATTATTATCTTCATCAATTTCTTGTGTTTATTCACGATTTCAATGAAGTTACTATGGAGCAGCACTATTCAGATGTATTTTCTTTCTTCGTCTTGAAAAGAGAAGAGGGGGGGGGGGGTTGGGGAGAGGGTATAAAAGGAGGAGAGAGACGGTGGGTGAAAATTTTACTTGTTTACCATAACAAGTTCTATTTGTTTTTATTATTTCTAACTGGTAAACATCTCGTCTCCTTTAATCTATCCACCCACCACTTTATTCAAGTGGAGGGAAAAGAGATTTCTGTTTTTACCCCTTTAAGCCATGTTTACACTTGACGAAAATCAGAGTGAATATTTAAACTGGAACAAAAAACACGAATAATGATGAATCGCCCAAAAAGTTGAATTTCTTTCCTAGCATGGACGTAACAAGAGTACGCGTAAAGCCCTGGTCCAAACTGTTTCGTGAACAGGACTTTTGTATTAAACTTTTAATAATTTGAAAGTGATGTGACACGAAAACGGTTTAGAAAATTAATTTTAAATGTTTACAATAGATTTTACAATAATTTGTAAATTTTATAATGTTTAAATAGTTTTTTTTTTTTAATTATTATTGTAAATTTTCTTGTATTAATATTGTATCTTGTTATTTGGGCCCCCTTGTAGAAGGGCCCTGGTCTGGAGAACCAGTAAAACCCCACTTATTATTATGTATGGCCTTGGATTCTTGTCGAAATTGTTACAAATTTCTCTTTGGTTTTAAGTCAGTTTCTAACTTTTCATTCTATTATTCCACATTTCAGATAATATTTGATGCATTGTAAATAAATGTAGGTTTGATTTCACTTACTGCTTTACCTCAAAATAACTCAAATTTCAATGTAAAAATATTGATGAGAAACGGTAAGGAACCGTTTGTTGAAAGTGGTAGGGTGATAGATGGGTTTCTCACTTCAATTGGCCTAACATAATAATGGAAACCGTTATAGTGAATAGGTTGGGGCCACGTTTGTACTTTTATATTGAATATTTTTTTCTCCTAATTCTGATATTACATCAATCCAAACGAATGGAAGTGCAGTAACTATTTTCACTATATATAGTAGAGAGAACTGCCATTTTTCTTCACTTTAAATTTTCGTCAAGTGGAAACGACGCCTTTTTAAAAAATAAAATAAATACAACAACAAAAAAGAACAAGTAGAAATAAGTTTTATCCATGATGTCATTTTGAGTACCAACCAACCAACCAAACCAATAACAGAACGAACAGATCATCATTATTTTTAGTATAATATGAGGGGGGGGGGGGGGGGGTTCATCCTCCTCCTCCTCCTTTTTCCTTCCCTTAATTTTGGACCAAATTCCCTTTATAAACTTACGCGTCTCTATATTTATTATTATAACATAATAGTAAAATATCGATTGAATATAAGTAACTCCCTCCCACTCGGTCTGAAAATGAATAATACCAGGAATATAGTATTCAGATTAGTTCGGAAACAACACATCACTGGTTGTGTCTGTTGTGTCACGTGTCCGCCGCACTGTTGTTGTTGTTGTTGTTGCCATACCAATATTAGGGGAAATCCATATATAATTATACTTCATCATTTGAAAATAAATATGAATGAAGAAACCATTTTGGGGGTTAGGTCACAGAATAGTTATTCTGTGGTTAGCTTTATTATTATTATAAACTTAGAATAAATTACCTGAAAAGCTCGTGTTGGTTTCAGATATTAAAACAAATTCAGAAATTCGAGTTTGGAAGGAAGTTTCTGAATGGAATTATATGGAAATATATCAATTCTGGAAGGAACTTTGGGAATTTTTATTCTATTCTAAGATTAGACATGATCGACAATACATTTCGTGTTATCCGTTTTCGTGTGGATTGTTTATCACAGTAATTATATCACATTGAATCCGTGTAAAGCGTTTTGCAAATATAGGTCAAACATAATAACAATTAAATGTGAAAATGATTTAACCTTTCCAGCTTTTGTCCCATCGTCGTCACTTGGACGAAATGACACGATAAATTCACTTCCGGTTTTGTTTGTAAACTTTTGGCATTGAAAGAAAAATGCAAATTTAATAATTTCATTCATATACAAGTTTTGTGAATGGAATTACTAAATTTGCATATTTGTGTCGCAAAATTAACTTTTGATAAAAAAAAATTTAAGTTTGACCATTTTTATTATTTTTTTTTTATTATTAATCGCGATATTTCGATACTCATCGATTTATTCAGCTGTATGTGTGTGACGTCAAGTTCATATATATTTTTTTTTATAAATGCCACGTCAATACGATGGATAAATCGATTAATTACGAAATGTGATGATAGTAAGAAAAACAAAAATATTTTTATGATTAGTAAAGTAATGTGTAAACAATAATAAGAAACAGTCACAATCGAAACAAAAGATTCTAAAATTGGTATATCATTTTCAGAATTAAGTTTCTTTCTCTTTGGTAAAGCCTGGAACACACACGCGGAATTCCGTTCAGAAAATCAAAACAGAATATTTAAATGAGAAAATTTTCCATAAAAAGTGAACGGAAAATTCATTAAAAATAGTTGAACAAAGTTCAACCTTTTCCGTTTTCTCAAAATATTCCGTTCAAATTCCCACCAATCATGCACCACCAGCATGTGACATCACAAAAAGACAAATTGAAGTCCATTTTGGCAATAAATGTTTCTTTTCTTGCTCAATAGAGGGTGCACATAACTTTCCTCATTACTTTTCTGTTTCTGTGTGTGAACAACAGAGATAAAGGAAAAAGAAAATGACTTTTTTTTTCTTTTTCTTTGGCGGAATTCCGCGTGTGGTATGTTCCAGGCTTAAAGATATCCGAAGATTTCGAGTTTTCAGGTAAAAGATGTCAAGTGTGTGCAATAATATATCCAAAAGGCAGAGATGTATAAAAATACATCAAGCCTCCCCCCCTTCTTAACACAACACACATTTAAAAGTAAAAGTACGTGGTGTGGTGATAAGAATAATGATGTTTATTTGTAGCTTCCCCACAATTGTTGTTCTCTTATTTGGTAGACAAATAATGTCAAGGTTTGTTGTTTGTTTGTTTCTCCATACCGTTTTTTGTAACGAGAAACACAGAGATTTGTGTTCCAATTTGGAAAAATTTTCTTTTGCTTCAAACACACTACACAAAAGCAAAAATCAGTAAAAAAAAAACCCCCAGACTGTTTGGCTGCTCACTAGCTATAAACCTATTATTACAAGACGAAAATTAGAATAAACTTATCATTTTATTATTTATTTTGACACTCTTAACTACTTTACCTTACTCTGAGCCCTGTAAAGGAGGACATGCATTGCAAATTCACAATTTATTATTACGAATTTACAATTCATACAAATCAATTATAAATTTAAATTTGAAATTACGAACTGTCAAATTTGTATGAATTGTTTTGAAGTTTTTAAATTCGTAATAACAAATTGTGAATATGCGATGCATGTCCTTTACAGGGCTCCGTGTTACCTTTTTTTTTGGTTCACTGAAGTTAGATTTAATTTTTATTAAAAAAAAATAATAAATAAAAGTGACGTCACCATGCAAATTGTAAGTAATTATCTTGGTTGATTGGCAATTTGGCATGAAATAGTTTAAAATAAACTTACAATGATGTATATCTTAACAATTAAGGCCATGTCAGTGTTCCAGTTTTCTCAATTTGATGCTAATTTAGCCTCCTCTTTTCTCACATGCTAATTTAAGAGCCGAACCGTGCTGTTAAATCAGACCTAGTTAAGTTGGCAGATGTTGATTCTTTTTATAACGGTTTGGTTTTAAACTAGAAGAGTCATTACTTCATGATTTATTTTTCTTTAAAAATAAACGTTTTATGGTTAATTTTAAAAAAGGGCCACGATTCAAATTTCTAGGAAAAAAAATAGATGCATGAGGTAAGGGCCATTTTAAAATTACTACTTTATGAAAACGTTTTATTCTGAAAGATATGGTCGTGACAAATTACTTTTCAAGTGATCCCTTTGTGTAAACCCTTCGAATTTCTAACAAGATTTGAATTTCTAGTAATGATGAGATTTAACCAAGTTGTTAACTAAGTTAAACAGTGAAAGGGAATTGTAAGGCATACAGAGAAGGGTGTTGGTGAACTACTTTATTCATTTTTAAGGGTTCAGTTGTGTGTTTCGCGTGGGAAACTCTCGCGGCGCCTTTGAAGTTGATGTGACAGAATTTCATGACCTTGGACTGAAAGCTTCTCTTATTTTAACCGGTTACTTGATAGCTGCCACTGTTGAATGTATTACTGTATATGTGAAAGTAATACATTTCAAAATGGCGTTTTTAACCGGTTACTTGATAGCCGCCATTTTGGGATGTATTAACTGCGTATGTAAAAGTAATACATTTCAATGTGCGACGATGCCGCACATGCGCAGAAAAATTCTGTCACAAGTTAATTGCTCAGTTTCCCTTCTTTATGTGTCTCCTTATTCTGTGGCGTGGGGGTGATGATGCTCATCGTGGAATTGTGGATGGGATTAGGTTGATTGAAAGTTGAGGCTTTTTTTTTTGTTGGAGAGAAACAGAGACGTTTTAGTTAAAGAGGCCGGAAGTGTGTTTCTATAATTAGTTGTGCATATTTCTGAAACTTGCTTTTTGTACAGTTTTTTTTTTTAAAGATCTTTTTTTTTTTTTCTCGATCCCAACTGTTCTTATTTTGTATTATGGCATGCTTTTAATTTTTCTTCAAAAAAAAATATAAGTTAAATTATGCTTGTGGCATGGGGCCAAATTTATAGTTATAATAAGGACCTTTTTTTGCGAAATTATATAGGCTTACTACTGTCTCTTAGCCTTGACCGAATGGGCAACATTGAACAACTTCAGTTTAAAAAAAAAAAAAATTAAAAGTCGGATTTTTTTTATGTCAAAGTTTTTTTTTTAAAAAAAAGTTTTAATTATTTAAAAAAAAACATGGCTTAGGAAAAAGCAACAAGAATATTACAGTTTAAACTGTTTAACACGAAATTGATGAGACTTAAATGTTTTGTCGTGTTAAGATGTTTTAAGGAACAGCTGATTTTGGACTATTTTCTGCTTTTCACAGAAGAACAAACAACATGGAAAAATGCGATTAGAAACTAGAACGGGGTAGCTAGAGCACTTAACAGTATTTTCAGGTTGATATCTTTGAAAGTAAACCTTTTTATGGATAAAATTAAAAAAAAAATATTGTCTGCTTAAAACTTTAAACTGATATAAAAAGCTTATTTTGAAAGATATCCACATGAAAATTCCGAAATGAAAATTAAGTGATTGAGCTACCTTTCTAGTTTCTATAACACTTTCACGAAATGTTTTTTTTTTCTTCTTCTGAAATTTGCTTCTAAAACGAACTTAATCGAATTTCGTCTTAAAGGAAAGAATTTGTATACCGAACTGAAAATAGATTTCGTATTATCCGATGTTTCGTGTTAAACGGTTTCACTGTTTCGCTTATTAAAAAAAAATTTAATTCGAAATACAGGGTGAGCAACAAAAAAAAAGTAACAAAACCTACATTGAGTCACTTCAATTTACAGAATTTGCTATAATTATTATTATTATTATTTATTGCAGATGATGTTAAGATGGCGGGTGGTAAAGTGTTGGTTCACTGTTACGCTGGAATTAGCCGTTCGGCGACCATTTGTCTGGCGTACTTGATGTTCTCGCGTCGAATACGTTTGGACGAAGCGTACGAATACGTGAAGACGAGGCGGAGTATCATTTCGCCTAACTTTAACTTCATGGGACAGCTCCTGAAGTTTGAATCGCAGCTGTTGCTCTCACCGACGACCATCAGAGGGAACTGTGGAGTGAAATCGGGTACGGGTCGGTACGTGAGTGTCGTATCTCGCGATTCGTGTCTCGTATCACCGAGGTTCGTGTTCGACTTGGGTGTTTTGGAAGACGATAATTGTTATCGGCATTCGCAAGTGACGTCATCGAGTCCTCTGATATCACCTTTGTGCACAGCAGCGACACCTATCATGTCGCCAAGTTAAAACCAGTATTTTCTTTTGTACAGAGTTCGAATTAAAAGACAATTTGGAAGAAGAAGAAGAAGATAAAAGAATCCTTAAATGATGACAACGAAATCGGAATTGTTTTTTTTTTGGGTAACTTATTGGTTGCATAATCAATAAACTGATCTGATTTCATTTTTGATATTGATTGTGGACCTTAGAAGTGCAATGAGCTGCTTTGATGGCGTTTGAAAACTGCAACATAAGTCATTGGAAATGTTGCTTATTACAAAAAACATATAATATTGAGATAGAATGAGAGAAAAAACAACGATTCTTGTGATTTTGATGAAGAAAACAATTGGAAGTTTTTTTCTTTTTTGGAAGATGGGATTTATGAACAGCTGAGTTTTTTCTATACTCTTGATTAGTTTCTCTTTCAAAAGAGCAAAAATTAGGAGAAACTTGAACGTGTTTTAGAAACTAGAAGGGTATCTCGATAATCACTTAAGGGTTTTTTTTATTGTTGATTTCTTTCCAAATAAACTTTTTATTTTCCCGGTAGCCTAATAATTAAAAAAATATCGTCTTGATTAAAGATGGATCATTTTGAAACTCGCATTAAAAAGTTTATTTTGAAAGTTATAAACATGAAAATACCCTTGAAGTGATTGAGCCTTACTACCCCTTCTAGTTTCTAAAACACGTCCACGTTTTATCTTAATTTTGCAGCTTTAATAATCAGAGTTTGAAGAGATCCCCCCGTTTTACTGTTTAAAACCGCCTACTTGGAAGATACAAAAGCAAAATTCCGGTGTTTTTAGTTCTAAATTTTGTTAAAAAACGGTTGGAAAAAAAAAATGAGAAAATTTCATTTTAATTTTTACAACAAAAATGAAATATCAAACTGTGTAATTTAAGAAAAAATGAAAGGTTGAAACCTGTGTAGGTCTACAGATTAGTTCATATGTTTTTGGGGGGGGGGGCTTAGAAGAAGCTTAATTTATTAATTACCAAACGAAACACAAGGTTTATTTTACAAAATCTATTTTTTTTTGGGGGGGGGGGGAGGAGTGAAATACAAAGAGAAAATGAGAAAAGGTTGGATTCACACGGACTGTGGTTGGCGGCGCAGTTTGCTTTACACACGCAGACACACTACCATTGAAAACAATGGGCCTGCTGCTGTCAGTGTAGCGTTACTTAATAACGTGACGTCAATTATTGTTGATATCAAAGGTGAAGCTCGCCTCTTGTGGCAGAACTACAACCACTCATCACCATTGTGATGATGTAAACGTAAAAAAAAACCTGGTGGCGCGGTTGCAGATGTGAACATTTCCTGGTCTGCTAAAGGGGGGTATCACTAAAAAGTGGTCCGTGTGAAGCAGGCCTAAGTTATAATCCAGTTTGGAAATATTTTTTAAAACTTCTTTGATTACAGCTGATTTTTTTAGTTGATTTTTTTTTTAGTAATTGTAATGACGAAATTAAGTAACAACTTTAAAAAAAAAGGATCATCTGAAATAATTACAATTTGAGACATAACAATCAATTATTTAACTGTTATCTCAAATTACATTAATACATTTAACCAAAAAAACATTTCAATCAACATTTCGGCCCAAATTGAAAAAGGAATTCTGATTGGTACTTTCAACTTCCACTTTTGAACCCTTTGAGCAGAGAGAGAGCGAGAGAGTTCCCAACCAAAGCCTAAAACCCTGTTTAATGCCGGCCCTAGACGTAACGTTTAACTACGCACATTTAACTGCACATCTATGCCGCGCTGTTCATGTCAAAAATACTCCGCGCATTAGTGATAGGATGATATCACTAATTCAAATACAGGTAGTGAAATTTTCAAATTACTAAGTCGGAGTATTTTTGACATGAACGGCACGGCATTGATTGGGTAGACATGTGCAGTTATGTTTGCACGCAGTTAAACGTTACGTTTAGGACCGGCCCTAAGGCAACAGAATAAAGCCAAGATTCCCCCTTCTCCCCCCCCCCCACACACACACACATATGCGGAAATCAGCAATTGAAAATAAATTTAGCTAATTAAGTTCAATTCTATTTATTTGGCAGAAGCTGAAAATGTTTGGACTTTTCAAATGAGATAAATTTTTATTTTCAGTGAGCATTTTCTGCATGTGGGAGACTGAAACAAGGTTTTTTTTTAAATGTTGGAACCATGTTTTGAAGGTTCAAGTACACTAAGTTTTCTTAATTTGGGCCTTAGTTATGACTTGATGTGTAACTTTACTGCGATGGATCCGATTCTTAGTGATATTCATTTTCTCAAATTCTCAAAATTTACCAGTTTTCACTTTGTAGAAAAGAAACGTAACTTGTTTATTATTTGTTACAATAACAGGAAATGTGACATTGTGAGTCCATTTTTTTTATTTACATCAAAATACCCAGAATACCCCACGATACAAGCAGTTTTAGTTGGGTAAGACCGCATTTTGCCCTCCATTTGTTTTGCCGAATATTCGTTAAGAACATGAGAATGGGCAGCAAATAGATCGGTTCGAATCGAATGGTTCAAACAAAGGTAGAACGGGACGAAATGTAATGGCGTTTTTTTCCATAAAACTTAACAATGTTCCGTCCACCACATTCAACAGTAAACACATTTTAGTGACAATTTCTCTTTTTTGTTTTTGCACCTTAAAATAAATCAATTTGCTCAAAACAAACTTATTTTTCTTTTCGCCCCGCTTCCCCCTCCCCCCCCCCCCCCCCCCCCCCCAACACACATCCAGATTTCATTATCATAATTATTACCATTTACTAAGCACTTCATGTAACTCGCTCACTTTTTTAATTGACTTTTTTTAAAAAAAAAAAATGTTACAAATCAATTTTATTTTATTCACTTTTGAAAAAAAAATTGTTATAGATGGTTAGTTGTTAGGAAACAACAACAGGACGAAGAAAACCAAACCAACTGTGAAACAGGAAACGCCGAGTCTCTTTTTCTTCTTGAGTATTTTGGTGGTGGGTCATTGAATCACACGAATTTTATAGGCCTAAAGAGTCCCCTCCCACATGGTATAGCCTTTCTTTAAGCTGTGCACATGTCGAGCGACGACGAGGGTTGGAGGTAGAGGCTTGCTAAATAGTACTAAATGGACTAAATTATAATTATCATTAACCCAACCCCCCCAGTCTTTTAAACAAATTGGCTATTTACATGAGAGGTGCAATACGAGCTGTAACTATGACTTTTTTGCGCCTGAGGTAAGAATAAAACTGGCGCCTCTAGGCTTTGCGCCCAAGATAGGTGTGCACCGTGTTCTAGTTACGCATCAGGACGCGCAATTTGTTCTCCTCTAATACCTTGTAGGAAACGAATCAGGGCCGAGCGTGCCGAAGACCCAAAGTAACATACCTCTTCCTTCAAGCGTACTTATAAGTTATAACCTTATTTACTAGAAGCATCATTGTTAGCCTCTAATTCCAACCCCTCGTGCGAGACGCAGTCTCGTGTGAAATATGAGCAAAAATAACCACGCCTTTCTTAGTAGCCTGGCCCGTCATCGTGTTTTGGTGTTCCTAACTACTTAATCACCTAGAATAATACAAGTGTTGTATTTTTTTTTTGTTACAGTCATTTGATAATAAATTGTTATAATGTATTTTCTAGTCAAAGATAAAAGATATCAACCAATTTTATGTATAAAACATTGTACAAGATAGAAAGACGGAGAGATTGAGAGAGAAAAATGTTACATAAGAGCAATATATGGGTTCGGATCGGATTACATAAAAATGTCTCTTGAATCCGGATTAATTATCATATGTGTATTTATGACGTAGTCGGACTCTTTTTTGTAGTCTGACAAACAGGCCTTAATTTTTTTTCTCTCTTCATTTTGTATATTTGGCTATTATGAATAATTTAATACAAATATAAAAACATATGCTATATACATACATATAATTATATAATAATGATACATTTTATTGATATTGATAATATATTATATATAGATGTGTAATTTTGTACCTAAAATGTCTTATTTCTGATTTTTTTTTGACAACCCCCCCCCCCCCCCCTCCAAATAAAAAGATTATTTTGAGAAAAATAATATTCATATTACTAACATTATTTCCCTCCTCCCCCTCCCCCAAGTCCACCCACATTTGTCTATATAATAAAATTGAAATAGAGAAAATTGTGTTTTGTGATCGATTATTTTATTTATTGTAACAATGGGGTCATAACAAAAAGAATTTTGCTTTTTATAATCACGTCTGGTTAGAGGCTAGTGTTAACTTGCAGCTGTATATTAATTCTAGAAGAACTGTAGCCTCTAACCAAAATTCAAGGAATGCAACAAGCGTAATTCTTTTTGCCTTAAGTAATATAAGCAGGGTGGCTGATTTTTTTTGATTTTTTTTTTAAAAAATCAAATAAATCGATTTTTTTGATTTAAATCAGATTTTTTTGATTTTTTTTTTTTCATTTATATGAAATATTAATATTTTTTTACGATGATGTCTGCAAAAATGAGTAATAATAACATTGTTAATTGTTAAGTTGTTAGTAAAATAATAAAGAGAAAAAAAATGTTAAGAAACATTCAAATTTTAAAATAATAAGTTTCAAGCACTTTTAATTTAACATTCTGAACATAAACACGAGCTTTGCAGCCTTTTCAGTTCCCAGAGCAAATCAGTGTCTCAGAGGTAAACTGTGTTAAGTTACTTTAAAAAAACACGATTTTTTACATCTTAATGCGATATAAAATTTGTGTTTTTAAACAGATTGTCAAGTTTTATCAGTGGCGAACAGTGTTAAGTCCACAGTTTTACACATCGGCTGCTAGATGGTTTTATACCATGTTAAGTCCTATTCCTTCAATGAAGAGGAAAACTTTCAAATGACTCTTCATGTAAAATTTAGGTTTGGTGACTTAATACAGTTTACCTCTGAGGTTTGGTGACTTAATACAGTTTACCTCTGAGGCTCTTAAATAGATTACTATTGGTATTTATATCAATGTGTCCCTGTAATGATTTCCACCAGTCATTTGGGGATACTTCCTCAAGCATATCTTCCCAAAAAATAATGCATTAACAAAAGGACTACCACCCGACTTTATTTTTATAAACATAAAGAAAAATCCTGGGAACTGTTTTCTTTTTATTGTATAATTTAAATGTTTAAATAAATATGAATTTTTTTAAAAAAATCATTTGATTTATTTAAAAAAAATCAATTGATCACGATTTAAATCAATGTGATTTAAATCACTGCCACCCTGTATATAAGTCTGTTTAGAGACGAGCTATCATAGAGTGAATTTACACTGAAATTAAGATTTTTCGTAGAGGTAAGCCTCCAACCAGTCTCTTTGAATGCAAAAAAATCATAATTGTTTTTAGCTTAACTCATAATAATGGTTCACATACCAAATACTTTTAACATTAACGAATATATACGAATAATAACGATAACAACGAATATTTATGTTAACGAAATAAACTTTGATATTTTTGTCTATACTTTAGTAATAAATATTAATAATAATTCATAAAATGTTGAAGAATTAAAAGGCCATAATAAACTATAATTTTATAAACAAAAGGTTTAATTATGTGAACAAGAATGGCTGACGTTTCGATCACAATAATTATGGCCATGTTAAGAGCCAAAATTTAATTATACGACGATCGTATTTTCGTTAATATTGTGGCTTTTTTTTGAAAACACTACAAAGCCCAAATATCCAACAAAATATTCAACAAAAAATTAAAACATTTTTTTATAATTTCTTTATATGGTGACGCGAATGAACTCGCTAATACACAGGATTAGTTACAAATGTTAAACGTTAGCATCTCTTATGTGTGAACCAGGCATTATTACACTATTTTATTCTTCAGTTTTCCTATTGCTGGGACTTCGCATTCGACGACGTCACCTCGCTAATGTCGAGAAATTACAAAATACAAAAAAGTATAAATCCAAAGTGAAATTTAATGCAAAATGTATTTTTTTTTTTTTTTATACTTTTAAGTATTGAGGAGGTTTTTGTCCAGCTCCAACACCTGGTGGTGTTCCAGTCAATATGATATCTCCAGGAAGCAAAGTTAAGAATCTGAAGAAGAAAATTATAGAATGCATTCATTCGTGCAAAGTATCTGGACATTGTCCAGTTTTGTTTTTCCTTACTTGGACACGTAGGCAATAATGGCTTCGTAAGTATGTATCATATTCTTGGTATTGCTGTTTTGCTTAATCATTCCATTTACGGTACATTTAAGTTCCAAGTTATGAGGATCTTATTAAAAATGTATCATTGGATATTATTATTATTTTTTTCAGATCTTGAAAATATAGGAATGGACTGAACAATTCAGTACTTGAAGGAATCCATTGCTCCTTCTCAAGTCATCTTTGTTTCGAGGGAAAAAAATACAAAAAAGTATACCACCTTCAATTTCGTCCTTAGTTACCAGAACCGGTCCAATTGGACAGAATGTGTCCATGGATTTACCAAGTAAACATTGACCTCCATTGAATTGTTTACCGATGTAGTCGCGAGCAGTCATGTCCAGGGCCACTGTATAACCAAAAACATGATCGAAAGCTCTGGATGACTAAATAAGGAGAAGAAAAAAAAATAGGAAATCCAGTTTCTGATGAGATCCAATGCTATGAGAAATATTAGCATTTATTCTTAATTTAATTAACCTCAACGTTTCTGGTTTTCTTGGCCATCACAAAGGCCACTTCAACCTCCCAGTCCAATGCCTAAGAAATAAAAACACTTTTCAGACGTGTTTTCACGTTCATTTTTAAAGTTAAAATCTTTATTATGAAGTACATGTTTTTTAATTTTTGTCCCAAGTGCCAATTTTGAAGTAATCATCGTTATCATTATTAGAGCAACTGCAATTATGCTTTTTTCTAATTAAAATGGCTGGTTAGAGGCTAGATGTCTGGTTACTATCAATTGTCAACTAGTTTTAGCTTCTAACCAGTATTATTGATTGAAAAGAAAATCTTAATTGTTAGTTGATCTAAATGGGATTGTTACTTCACAATTGGCTGCTCTTGGGGCCACAGATTGAGAAACATTTGCTTGATAATTGCATAAAATTCCGAATCCTATTCATTATTATTAAATTTTTCTGACCTTGGTGACATCAGGATATTTCACGTCATCAAATGGACCCACAATGGTACTAGGGAATTTATTAAAAATTTCTGGGGCTTTCTTTGCGTCTTCGAGAGAGTAACCAATTTCGGCTACGTGGTCCAAATAGTTAAGTCCCACACAAATAATTTTGTCCGGACGTGTAATAGGAGCT
This sequence comes from Brachycybe producta, assembly GCA_036925085.1. Taxonomy (NCBI): domain Eukaryota; kingdom Metazoa; phylum Arthropoda; class Diplopoda; order Playtdesmida; family Andrognathidae; genus Brachycybe; species Brachycybe producta. Next base: position 399,764 of record JAUPFP010000038.1, on the reverse strand, counting down.
TCAATTTTTATCTTGTTTCTTAGCACGGTGTGGCCCCCAGTTTGTAAGATTCTGACAAAATAATTTAAATTTAAACTTAAGTTGTATTAAAGTACTCCCATGTAATTTTTTTAAACAATATTACAGACAATTAATTTAGTTTCATGGACAAAGTAAGGTCAAACTTGGGCAACAAATGTCAAATACATTACTTTTTAGCAGATTCCAATGCTGTAGTTCCCTGTCCAATGAAATCCACCATTCGGTTTGGAAATTTGGAATTTGTGGCACACAGATCAATAATGTCACCACCAACATTTTTCTCTAGGCCAATAGATTGTCTATTTTCTGTCGAAAATTGTACAAATCTCATATCTGCTCTGGAGTTACTCAATAAATTTATTTTCTGCTGCGTTCCTGAATTTGCGTTTTCTTATATTTATGATAAAAGACAATCCGTATATATAGTCATTTTGGTTTTGTAAGAGAGGATTTGGAAATATCAAATTAGCCATATGCATTTATTTATCATTTATTTATCGAAAAGTGAATTAGCAGATTTATTATCGCCATAAGTTAATAAATGTCATCATATTTAATGAAAGAAAAAAACTTGTTCGTCTCATATTTGTCTGTTTTCTTTTTAGTTTTTTTTTTTAGTTCAAAGGAAAATCTAATTTTATTGCAAATCTAACCAAAGTTTGCCAAGCTAAATTGCAAAAGAAAAATATGCAATATTAAAATTCTCAGATACTAAGGCCAGCTTCACACGGACCACCATTGGTATGACCATGATTATCACTGACAAACCAGCCGGTCAGTGGCGGTGGTCACCACTTGTGGCCGGACTTGAAACACTCATCGCCACTACAGTGCAAAAAAAAAACCGACCGCGACTCCTGCAAATACTCTATGTAATCAATGTTTTGCTAAATACGACCACTTTATGTGGTGGTTCTAAGTGATCCGTGTGAAGCAGGCCTTAGTTTAGTTTTTTTTTAATCTTGGTCATTTTTCATGGCGAAATTCGCTTAATCTGTGACGAAAAATCAGTAAAAAAAATATAATCGTAATCTGAAGAGAATCTAAAATGTGATACTACTTAGACTTTGGTTTTAAGCTAACAAAAGATAGTTATGAATAGACTAAAAAGATGTATTTTTTTTAATTATCAGCAGTTAAATTGATAACTGCAAAGACTGACCAAATTAGGTAACCTAATTTTTAATCTTTCAAAAATTGACAAAAATGAACTGTGATACAATTTAATGTTCTCAAGGAATTATTTTTTATTTTTTGATATCCAAATCTTATAAAAAAAATAAAGAAAATATTATCATAATTAGATAAACAAAAATTATACAATTTTATTAATAATTGTTCCGATCTTTTCAATAAAACATTCAACAACGTCTCCTTTCTAAAAAAAATAAAGAAAAATTAAATTAAATTTGTGGTTGCATTTTCTTAATAAAATATTCGAGGCCAACCTTCAAGTATTCTGGTGGGTTTTTAAAGCCACCGACACCAGGTGGCGTGCCAGTCAATATGATGTCACCAGGCAGCAAGGTAACAAAACTTGAAATAAATTAAAAAATGAACATTTTAATGATATTTTTTTCTTCTCTTTCAATTATATTCAGAAGGAAGATCGTAGGTACTACCGTGATATAAACTCGACCAAATCTTCGGTTTTGTGGACGAGCTCCTTCGTGTTACCGTCTTGTTTCGTAACTCCATTCACTCGACATTTGAGAGACAAATTGTGAGGATCTTAACATTTTTTTTAAATGAGAGAAATTGATTACGTTTTTCTTCTTCGAGTAGCCATAATTAAGAAAACCTTTTATCTCATCTGTAGTTACAAGAGCTGGTCCCAGAGGACAGAAAGAGTCCATCGTTTTGCCAAGAAGCCATTGACCTCCATTGCGTTTTAATTGCCAATCGCGCGCGCTGACGTCATGAGCGACCGTGTAGCCGAACACGTGCTGCATAGCGGACTCCCTCTGTAAAAGGTGCGAGAGCGAAAATAAAAAAAAAGTTTGAATCGAATTTTCCCACAATTTAATGTATGTAATGTAATGGGTCACTCCTGTAATACCGAGATGTTTCGTCCTTTTTTTCCAATAACGAATGCAAGTTCCACTTCCCAGTCTAATTCCTTTTAACAATAATAACATGAAATGTTTGTATTATTTTGAATTTATTTATAAGATTACTGACTTGTGTGACATCTGGGTAAATGATGTCATCATAAGGTCCCACTATTGAGCTGGGAAACTTATTAAAAATGACCGGTTCAACAGGAAGAGGTATTCCCGTTTCCTCGCAATGATCTCTATAATTCATTCCGACACAGATCACTTTGCCTGGATTTGTAATCGGCGATAATAACTGCACTTTATCCATTTCCAAACATGGAACTCCTTCGCCGGTCTGAAAAACCCTGTAATTATAATATAAATTATAGTGCTCACCATTTTTGTGTAAAGCACACCCTGTAATAAATTTATTTTTGGCGCCAATTGTAACGAGAGCACATGGCCACTGAAGACTGTAGCGCCATCTATTGACTAGATATGGAAACTTAATGGTTCCCTTAACTTTTATTCTAGATTAATTGATTCCCTACGTGTTTATAGAACGACCAAATCAATTACTAATTACCGTCTAGCAGATTCTAGCAATTCTTCACCGCCACATAAAAATTCGACCATGTTTTTATAAGAAACATCAACGTTTTTGTTCAGATGAGTCAGATCTAGAATATTCCCGCCATTTTTCGTCTCAATTCCAACTTTCATTTGACCGCCATACGTAAATTGTACGAAACGCATTTTTCCCTCCTATTTTTTTTTTTTTGGTTAAAAAACTTTGAAAAATACAAATTTGCAACAATGATAAACAACTACGAATGTATGGATTATTAATAAATGACCTTTGGTTTAAATCATGTTCTTGTACTGTTGAAGAAAAAAGTACAGAATGTCTGAACGTATATCGATTACGTAAGCGATATATTTTCTCTTTATTGGGGTAGGTGCATACATTTTATAGTGAAAGACTGAAGCTTGTGTAATAGCCGGTGAGGTTCACCAACATGGCGTCGAAAATATATAGAGTTTAGATTAAAACTACTCCATATTAGTACACCTTTAGGTAAACAAAAAAGGCAAGTGTGTGCAGCAAGAATCAGTTGTTTGCCTCCGACCCTTTTATGACGAATGGCAACTTATAATTGGTTTGTTATTTAATCTGACGTCACATACCCCGCCTTTTTTAATTTTTAATTGGTTGATATTTGGTATGACGCTCATAAAAGGGCGGCGCAAACAACTGTATTTTGCTGTGCCTCGTGCTGTGCTCGTTTTGATGTCCTCGTAAACAAATGTGGCGTTATAAATGTTACGTCATGCGTTCCATTTGACATTATATCGATATATTATGACGTCAATGATCGATAGGTAAAGTTTTTTTAATGGTTCTCGAATATCTCTGTTTTTAGTGTTTTTCTATTAATTTTCTACGATTTACGTTAGTATTTCTAGCTGCATTTTGAATGGCATTAGGGTTCAGACTGATCAAACAGTGGAAACAGTATTAAATAGCTAAAATGTGGTTGAAATTAGGGTTTCTTTTGCTCTATTTGTTGGCATTGTTTGTCATTTCTCGTCTCCTTCAATTCCTTCCTCTCGTTTACGATTTCGGCCTCCTTTCGACCGCCGTTTTACACCCACTTTCACTTAGTGTTCGAGAACTGAAGAGGATACTCGACACTAGAGGAGTTAATTATGCTGGAGTTATAGAAAAACAGGAACTAACGACTTTGGTGGAAACGTCAGGTGGGAATTCTTCTTGAAAGGGACCCAAGTAAAAAGAAAACATCCAGCTGATACCCCAAGGGGAATGTCCAAGTGACCCATATTCACCTTTTTAACTTTTTTCTCTGACCTCAAATTCGATCTCCACAAAATTCAGAAACCGCTGGAAGTTATTAAATATTAGAATATACAAGAAACCACAAAAAATGGAGATAACTTGTTGGAAATCTGCAAAATATTGCAACTACAGGGATTTCTTCCCAAATGAACAAGTTCTAATTCGTTATTTTTGTTTAAATTTTTCAGGTCAGTTAATGGAGAGCGAACTGGACGAAGCGATGAACGAAGAAGAGTCTCTCTCGACTGTCATCCGTGATCCGAACCCATCGACGGAGTTCACATGCGGAAATCACTTCTACGAGGAGGTCGAAGATTCGAAAGACAGCGTTTGGCTCGTTCAGATCGTTCCGTCAAAAAGCGAAAAGCCGTTACTCGACGACCTTCATTGGAGGAGAGTCGTTGCTCACGTCAAACCGTTTGGAATAAGAACCGGGATCTTCAACTGCAATAGAGATAAAAGGTTGCAGGTTGAGTCGATTTATTACTAATCATAATCAAACGTTTAATGTGTTTCGTTTTGGTTCAGATTATGCAATAAGAGGTCGTGGCGGACGCCGCAGATAGTTTTGGCGTTACCAAAAGGAACACATCCAAAGGACAACGTTGTATTTCATTCTTTTAATTACAGCGCAAAATCGGACGTTGCAATCGGTTGGGTTAGAATGCAGTTAGCGTCACGACTTCAAGTTGTGTCTTCTGTCGAAGAACTCGAAGGATCTTGGTTGAATTTCACCGTCGGATCTTCGTTCGATCCTAAAATCAGAGTTCTCTTGATGACGACGACAAACGATGTGCCGCTTTCGTTCTCGGCACTGAGTATGAAGTTTGCCGGAAGAGTTGTTTTCGGTGTCGTTTCCAATCGGATCCTTTTAGAATCGAATTTTCTTTCAACATACGCAACACTTCCTTCTGCTTACGTGGTCATCACACCCGAGGGGTCGAAACTTTACGGCGGACGAGCGGGCGAACATCCGAACTACAGTCGATTAGAACTCTATTTTAGAACTTTACAACCGGAAATGAATGACGTGTTCTACCTTAGTCTCGTAGTTACTAACCTTTTAGTGTTTCTAGACTTGATCGTAGTTCGAAGGAAACTTTGGCGGCACGTGATGGACTTTTTCTGGACGTTGACCAAGTATAACTTTATTCTATTTGTGTTTTGGATCACGGTGTTTGGTTTCTGTCATTTCAGTTTAGTTCAAACGATGTCCGATTACTTTCTGAAAGTGTCGCGATCGTTAGCGCGTTGTGATTCCGTTGGACTCTTGAGGCATCATTACAGTTTCTGGCGATCTTGTCCCCGAGCTTTCTGCCTCACGTTTGCCATTCTATGGGCCGTCTATGGATACATTCGCAGGAATTACTTTGTAGATCTTAGTATCGATGAATCGTCTCAGACGATCTTTAGCAGTTTTTTGTTTCGTCAACGGAATTTGGCCGACGGTGACATCGAGGAGGGTTTGGAACTGTTGATTCAAAGGCTTGCAACTCCAAATCTTTGGCTTCAGCCACTCATTCCAAACGACTATATCAATTATCTACCGACTTGGAAGTATGACGGTGAATGGCGTTCATTCAATGAGGATAAAGTTTCATCTGGAGCAGAAGGAGAAGATGGTGGTTCGGATCTCGGTGTAGTAAAGTCACAGATTCCACAATGTAGTAACGTTTCGATGACGGATTCGAGCCCGGAGACATTTTGCCAGTCTACGTTTTGGTTGACGAACATTGTAGATTCGTTTTTAGGTTCTTTACGCAAAATCCAACGTTTCTTTCGGAAAATGAACAGTGCCTCGAAACCGAGGAGACGTAAGTCTGGTTCTGAACATAGAAGTGGGCCTCCAATCGGTGCCAAAGTGGCGACAAAATGTGCCATATGCTTAGACGATTATCAACTCGACATTGTTCTCTGTGGCCTTCCGTGTGGACATAATTATCACTACAGGTGTATCGTCGATTGGCTTTCGAGAGATCATCACAACTGTCCGATTTGTCGCAGATCTTCCTTTGTGTCTCGTGGCTTTCATGGCCACGATGATTGATTAATTGAATATTTTCGGTTATAATTTTTAACACAGTTGCCATTTCAGAAATAAAAAAACTAATCATGGAGAAGAAAAATAGAAACCTAATGGTTGGCAATTAAAAAAACCAGTGTTGGGAAGTAGTTTACCAAAAGTAATGAATTATAGTGAAAATCATTTAACACGAAATATATATTTTCGGTAATGTCCTTGATCAGTATAGGGTTTTCCATATATTTTAATTCATTTAAGACGAAATGTTTAGCACGAAAATATCGATTAACATAAGGAATTTTTTTGGTCCCATTGAATAAAATTTGATGTAAAATCCTTTTTTTAACACAAAAAAAACTTAAGACTTCTTTTTCCATATTCGCTTTGAGAAATATTATCACTAAGTAAAAACGTTTTTCAGACATGATAAACACTTTACACATGCATATTATTTATTTAACAATGAAATTTGATTAACAGGAAAAAATGTTCTGGTCCCTTCAATTTCGTGTTAAGTGGTTTCCACTGTATTATAATTAAATTTCTTTATCAAGTAATTAGTAATTCAACACATATTTGAAACTTTGTAATTGTAATTAATTACTGTTTCCAAAAAAAATGCAATTACTGTAAATTACTTTTCTCGTACATTTTTTAACTTTTTGTTCGGAAAACTACTGTGAAAACTTGAGTCAACTATTCCCGATTGTTTTCTAGTAGTTTCCAATTTGTTTCGTTTTAAAATGTAATTAATTTTACTGATGTAATTAGTAATTAATTACTTTGAAAAGTAATTTATCTCTTAACACTGGAAAAAAGGACGTTTTCTCTCTGGAAACTAAAATATTAATCGAGCGAGTGCTTTTATTAAAAATTTTGGCTCGGCACAACATATTTTAAAGAGTGGTTCCCAATTGGCATTTTGCACGTTTCATATTGTAATGTTAGAAGAAAAAAAAAGAGATCACGAAACCGTCTCTAATTTAAAAGAATCATGTCGAAACCATACGATGATAATATCTCTTTATTAACACAGATAATACTGCTTTTAAAAAGTCAGAAAACAAGACAAAAAACCAACAACAAATGTACACATAATTAGAACATTTTCTTTCTCACGAATTTAAATGGAAAATACATTTATATAATGTGGAATTCATTTTTATTTGCATTTATTTTAATCAATACATTTATTTTTTTGTCGTTTGGCAGTGTATGTTGGCATCCGTTCTTCTTGTCTTCTCTCTTTTTTTTCTTCTCTTATTTGGTCAAGACGACGACGTTTGAGAACGTTCCGAATTCTCGTCGGTCGACGGCGTTCTTTCGAGATGGTTGAAATCGAAGCTCGGCATTTCGAGCGGAGCCAACGGCGGTAAGTTCTGAATTCCAATCGGACTCAGTTCGCCACTTGGCGAGAACACAAAAGGTGAGCTCGAATCCGTTATCACTCTTAATTTACTCTTTCTTTCGGCCTCGTATTCTTCGATTCTCTGCCTCATCTCCTCCATTCTCATCTTTAAACGATCGTTTTCAGAACGACTTTCTTCCAATTCAGCAACCAAGTTACTTACAAGATGACGTAGCTCCTGATTGTTAATCTACGAAGGACAAAAATGATGACGCGTTATTACGAAAACATTTCATGAAGAAGCTGATTTTAAAAAAAAACCTGAAGCTCCTCTATGATAGTCTTGTCGTCTTTTGGCGTCTTCACGGCCAATTTGACAACATCTTGAAACAAATCGTCCGTATTTGTTCCTCCGTTTCTGAGAAACTGCAAGAGAGAATCGTTCTCTTGAATGTTCCTGTAAATTGCTAACTGAAGGTCTTCGGTTCCGGACGATTTGCTTTTGTAAGTTGCCAGCTGTCCTGCGGCACCACCGGTAAGACTGGCCATTTTTAACATATGACGTATTAAAGTACTTCTCTTTTCGAACAGAGCCTTCTTGTACCTTTCAAAAGAGAGAGACAAACCATTCATTAACGATCAACTCATAGATTTGGGACAAATTAAAAGGATGAACATTTGGGTAAATTTAAAACCCGAAACTGAATGCTTATAGAATTGGATGAACACTATACTTTTTTATTCATTGTTATTAGGTGGGATTACGTTAAATTGAGTTTGTTGCAGGGATTTGTGTGTTCTGCACCCAAGTTAATAATGTTCATCCCAAGGTTTTTGTGTTCATCCATTTCTATATGCTTCAGCTTTCATGTCGGCTCAGGTTTCAGCTCGGCATTTCATGCCGAGTATTCTATGTTTCAGGTTTTAGGATTACCTATGATGTTCATCGGTTCATCCTTTTATCCTGACCCCATGCATACATTTTATTAGAATATTACTTTATGATTTCCTGTCTCCTTATGTGATAATCGTGTTGAAGTCGTATAGATTCCAATGCACGGTCATCATTCGTCAATTTCATGGCCTCTTGCAACAATTCTATATATAAAAAAAGAAAAACCAGATTATTTATTAGTGCAAAAAAAAAAAACAGTAGAGAAACGAGTCGATTGTATCTCAATATCATCCGATCGATCGTCACTTGCCAACTGTGTTCTGATGACATATTATCGCATCGTCGAATTTGCGAGATTGTAACAATATTTCTGCTTTTCTTTCTTGCTGATGTGCCTATAATATTAATGAATTCATATAATTTTCGTAATCCTTTGACACGTCGTAAGTCTGTATACGTCGATCGATTGACCTCATTCTCAAGAGGATCTAACAGACATTTTTAATAAATTTGTATCTTTCTTACCCGATTCAAAGCAGATTCCATCACAATTCGACACCAAACTCTTGAGCCATCTTATGACTGTCAATCTATTAATATTACGAAATTAATAACATCTGCATATTTGCATTTAATCCCTAATTTAATGGAGAGAAAAAAATTAACGCAACCACAATACGAAATAGTTCGGAAATTGCTCACTAGATGGGTCTGAAATTAACCTTGCTTAACAGAGACATCTAGTGGACACATAATGAACTTCTTGTACATTTTTTTGTGGTTTTAGACGTGATTGATTGGTTTTCATTGTTCGATTGTTGTTTTTTTTGAATTTGTAACGCGTAAATGTGAATTTTATGCTTCAGATCAGTCGTTTTATTCTTCCTGGTGCTTTTATTGGTTCGAACATCTGTTTAATTTCGAAATTTCTGTGAGTTTAATAAAAGTTTTTTCTAAGATAAAGCAAATGTGGCTCCTCTTTATAAATTGCATGAACATGTCAAAAAGTTTTAACATGACCAGATATAAGAGAGCCACATTTGTCGTACTTAACTTTTACTAACCTTTTGATCGTTCTGTGGACTTTGTATAAGTAGTTTCTTCACTTCATCTACTCTCTACTTATCTAACCTTTGTTTTTAAGATTTATTTTTTCCTTTTAAAACTGGTTTTTAAAGTTTGTTTTTCTCTTCGTAGCTCAGTTGAAGGTCATACGGTCATCTCATTTCAATTGTTATCACATAATTCTTTGTACAAATATTCATTTAGAATGATTAGTTTCATATCTATTATATTTATTCTATTGTCATCGTCTTTTCATTCCTTTGACGATTCTAGATCTCGTTCGTTTACAGTCGGTAAAATGACTGCTCTAACGAATGGAAGTATGTCGAAAGTTGATAAATTACGAACGTTGATGCGAGAATTGCCCGGAGAACCGATTCAGGCTTATATCGTTCCATCTGCAGACGCTCATCAGGTAAGAAAAACTTTCAAAACTTTTTAAAAATTTCAAATCTAATTATATTTTTTCTATTAGAGTGAATACATCGCAGCTTGTGATAAACGAAGAGCTTTCATCTCGGATTTTAAAGGCAGCGCAGGTATCGATCGATTCTTTACGAAATTCAACGTGTTCTTTATTTTTATGTTTGTTTTTTAAAGGAACTGCTGTCGTTACCGAGAAGGAGGCCGCTCTTTTTACGGATGGTCGTTACTTTTTACAAGCAGAACAACAACTGGATCCAAAGTATTGGACACTAAAGAAGGAAGGTTAATTTAAGAACTCACTGACTGATTGACTATACCTGGCTATGAAATCTACTATATGGTATCGGGTTGTTTTTATTAAGGTTTACCGAAGTCGCAGACGATCGGCAGTTATTTGAATTCCGTCTTGAATAAAGGAAGCAAAGTTGGTGTCGATCCTTATCTGTTATCACCTGGTTTGTTACTACGGTATTTTACATTTTATTTGTGGGTTTTATGAGTCGTATTTTGTTTCGTTTTGTTCTTATAAAGAAATTTGGTTACCGATTGAAACTGAATTGAAGAACGAAGGAAACTCTCTCATTCCGGTAGATCAGAATCTGATAGACTCAGTTTGGAGTTCTGAAAAACCGAAGCGACCCGAGAATCTTGTTGTTCCTTTGCCTCTGAAATACACGGGTTATTTTATTCTCGAAAAGTAATTCTAGCTTATGGTGTTTATTAATCATGTTTCATTGTTTTGTTACAGGCAAATTGTGGCGTGAAAAAGTGAAGAATGTTCGAGAAGAAATGCAGGAGAAACAAGCAACTGTTCTGGTTGTAACTGCACTGGACGAGATTGCTTGTAATTGAATACTTTCATATTGATTTTGATTAACTTTATTCAGTTGTTTCAGGATTTTTTTGACCTTGTACGTTTAATACAGGGCTTACGAATATGCGTGGATCGGACATTAGATGGAATCCTGTGTTCTTTTCGTACATCGTATTAACGATGGACGCTGTCCAGTAAGTTATTTAAAAACTCAAGAGGATATTTAGATGACGGTTATAGGGAACAATGTTAGAATTTTGCAGGATTTTGGCTCGTACACATTTCTGATACAATTTTACTGTTTTACGTTTTATGAAAAATAGCTTTAGATAGGAACAATGTGATGTTAATTTTAGCGTATCATTTGTCACTTGCTGTCATTTACTGTCGAGCATTTCTCGTATTTTTCATTGTAGTCTGTTTATCGATCCCGAAAAGCTCGACGAGGTGTCTAAGGACCATCTTAAAGATGACCCAGTTGACCCGCTCACATCTATAGTCCACCATGCCTACGATGAAATCGGAGGCTTCCTGACGTCGATTGTGAATAATTCTACAGGAAAAATATGGGTGAAGATAAGGATTTGTAAGGAGTTCTATAATTGGGAATTCGGTTTTTTTCCTCTCTCTGTTTCAGATTAGCAACAAATCGAGCTATGCGTTGTTCAATTTAATTCCTACAGTAATTTTTTTTATATATGTTTTGTGAATACGTGATTTTCGAACACTTGGTTATTCTACATTTCAGAAGAACAACACTAATGAGAAATTGAAAGTTTGTTAGAACGTAGAGCGGTAGCTGAACCACTCCATATCATTTTTATGTCGCTATCTTTCAAATTAAACTGTTTATATACCAAAAATAAAAAAAAAAATATTATGTGCTTAAAAGTTGGGTCATTTTCAAACAACACATAAAAAGCTTTTTTAAAAAATATCAACATGATAATTATTTTAACTACCCTTCCAGTTTCTGAGACACTTACGTTTTTATTAATTTTACTTCTGATAGTAGATGGAATAATCAGCGTTTGAAGGTCGATTTCAGTTTAAAACCATCAAAAATCTGTATGAACTTTCTTTCATAATTTTAGCTTCGCCGATTATCAGATGCGAATCCCATTCAACTCATGAAGTCCGTGAAGAATCCGGTAGAAGTTGAAGGAATGAAACAGTCGAGTGTTAGAATTATATATACGGTTTCATTTGACGTTTTTCGTAAATATTTTTTTTATATTTTATAGATTCGTGACGCTGTAGCTTTATGCGAATATTTTTCGTGGCTTGAATCCGAAGTTACAAAGGGTAACGTGACAGAAATATCTGGTGCGGATCGACTTGAGAAATTCCGAAAGTAATTACGTATAACAGTGACTTTAAGTCTCACTTGCATAAACAATTTGTATTATCTTCAGGGAACAGTCCGATTTTATGGGGATTAGTTTTGGCACTGTATCCGGTTCTGGACCAAACGGAGCAATAATTCACTATCAGCCGAGTTCGGAGACAGATAGACCGATAACTGTGGACGAAATGTATCTTTGCGACTCGGGTGGACAATACAGAGATGGAACAACCGACGTTACTCGAACGATGCACTTCGGAACACCCTCGGAGTACGAGAAAGAATGTTTTACTCGCGTTCTGAAGGGTCACATAAATCTTTGTAAAGCCGTTTTTCCAAATTTAATAAAAGGTTTGCTTGTCCGTTACTTTAAAAACGTGAAAATGTTCATTTAAAACCCGCTTTTGTGTATATATATTAAAAAAAACAGGTCAAATGGTAGATACGTTGGCTCGTACTTCTCTTTGGAATGCGGGACTAGATTATCTGCATGGAACTGGACATGGAGTAGGAGCGTATCTTAACGTCCACGAGGGACCGATTCGTATCAGCCAAAGACCGTCCGCCGAAGATCCAGGACTTAGAGAGAACATGGTCGTATCTGATGGTAATGGTATCTCGTAATTTTGGGCCGTTTTGTAATAATCAGCTGCGAAAATATTATTTGTTATTTCAGAGCCCGGATATTATGAAGATGGAAAGTTTGGCATCCGAATCGAAAATTTAGTTCTGGTCGTAAAGGCAGAGACGAAAGTAAATTAACGAAAACGTTGTTTTCATTTATCGAAATGAAACGTGATTTTATCTTTTTCTCTCACCCTCGATAGTATAACTTTAACAACGTGACATATTTGACGTTTGAGCCACTGACTTATGTGCCAATTCAGACAAAATTGATCGATCTTAGTCTAATGACTGAGGCTGAAGTAAGTTTTTTTTTTAAGAACTCGTTCTAATGTACAGTAAAGTCTCGATTGTCCTAGGTTCTGTGTCATCCAAGATAGTATTTTTTTGCTTTTTTTTTTGTTTTTGGTATGTTTTTGTGTGTGGCAACCACTCGAGTTATTGTTGCATGCACAAAGTTGTATTGTATTTTCACGTAGAGCCTAGGTGATAATTTAAAAGGGTTGTTTATGTTCTTATGTATGAGTGCAAAGAAGGGGGGGGGGGGGTAAGTATTAAAGTTTGGCCGCATCCTTGCTGCTCTTGGTCCACATTAGCTCGGATAATCGAGACTCCACTGCATTAGAGACTCTAAAATCGGTGCATTTAATTTTTTAGATTATTTGGGTGAATGCGTATCATGAAAAATGTCTCAATTTGGTTGGAAAACTGCTAAAAGAACAAGGGAAATCTTCGGCTCTCGAATGGCTCACGCGAGAGACAAAACCAATTGCTTAATTTCTAATCATAGTCATGAAAATGGTTAGATCACGTCTTAGTTTTTATTTTTGTATAATCTATTGGTAAGAAATAATTTTTTGATATTTTTCAAACTTTATTAAATAATTTCACATGAAGTAAAAATTTGTTTTGAACGGATTTTTTTTGTTATTTTTCTTTATAAATATGAATAAGTCTTTCAGCTTCGCGTTTTCCCGACATGAAAGCGCCGTGGACCGTCGAGAAGTAATTCGTTTGAGTAGCTTCTCCAGCAAAGAGCAGTTTCGCGACGTTGTCTTTGGATGTGATCGGTTCTGCAAGATCTGTCGTGTGGCTACCTTCCGAATCACTGACGAGAGTACGAAACGAATAGGAACCATGAGCGTAACGATTTTCTTTCCATCGTGATCTATTATTGTTAAAAGAAAAAATGAGTTCGCCATTTATTTCTATAAAAAAGAATTATTTTTAATACCGTATAACTTGTTTTGGTTCCGGAATATCATTTCTGCGAGTGAACTGTTTTAATAGTGTGACACACGTCGATCCCACTTCTCTTACATTTAATGTTTCCATCATTTCTGCGCCGTGTCTTCCAATCCAACCCAGCAAAACGTTTCCTGGTTGGTTGGTCATTACGTCAAACCCTGTTAGATCTCTGTACCAATCTTTGCTTGTTCTCTACGAATTTAAATTAATATTAAGATGGTTTATGAACAGCTGATTTTGGAACTCCTGCTTATTCTGTCATTCAGGAGCGAAATTAAGAGAAACTTGGAAGTATTTAGAAACTAGAAACATTGATCAATCATTTAAGGATATTTTCATGTTGATATCTTTCGAAATTAACTTTTTATAGACAAAAACTCACATAAAAAGCTTATTTTGAATGGAGGAAAAGGGGGAAGAGGACCTATAAAGGTGCCCCGTGCCACTCCCAGATAAAAAGAACCTATAAAGGGGCCTTTGGGGCCCTTGCCACCCTAGAGGAAATGAACCTATAAAGAGGCCCCGCGTCACCCCAGAGGAAAACCTATAGGAAAAAAATTTCGTAGCTTTTAATTTAGTTTTAAGCTAATTAAAAAAACCTTCCGTCGATTTTAATCGAGGCATAATTGAATTAAATAGAATTAAAAATAATTCTGTAGTGTTCCAAGTAGTTTACAATAGTATTCTATAGGCGATAGAATTCCGTAGTTTGTCTATATTAGTTTGTATATAAGTGAACTGTGATATTAGGCTTCCGTACGAATCCGTAGGGTAAGGAATTTCCGTCGACGGAAATTCCGTCTTTTATGCCGACACCCATAATACATTTAAATTTTCGCGCCAATCTGTACTAAGAGAGTTCAGTGCCGAGACATGACATGATCATAATTAAGAGAAACCACATTCAGATGAAACTAGGTGTACGAATATGGTATCTGTTACTTTGAATTTGGTGTTATTGTGACAGGCAAATGTACCCAGTACTAGCTTTTCGTTTGCTCTGTCCTTTTATGAACGTCGGATAAAGTATTAACCAATTAGAAGTTGATAAGGTCGGGGCATGTGAGATCAGACCAACTAACAAACCAATTATAAATAGATGAAGCTCACAAAAGGGCGGAGCAAACAAAAAGCTAGTGCTGGCTAAACTTGCCTGTGTTGGCGTGATTCCATATTAGTACTCCCCTAATGTTCATCTCATTGTACATACGTGGTCAAATTTCATCCTTCAATATTTATACGTAGTTAATTATGGTCGTGTCATCTTGTATATTTAATAGAGGCAGGGTATGGGGGGATCTATGACTTAGCGCATGCGCAGTGACACACTTTTGTGAAGTTTCCGGTCGTCGTATCTTCGTCTTCTGCTTTTTTATCCGTCCAAACAAATTGGAATCCCGTCACGTTTTCGTCCCAGAAAGGCGTTTCAAATAGTAGAAATATTTTATCTAACGTTCCGAATCCCATGCTCTTTATGATGCGTCGTTTTGAAGCTGGTAGCGGTGGTTTAAAGAGGTAATTCGAACATTGTTTGAGAACTCCCAATGGTAAAGTGACGATCACGTGGTCGCCATTGTAACTGGTGCCGTCTGAACAAGTTACTTTCGTTTGAGCAAACTTCTTCGGAAGACTTTCAATGTTTCTAATGTCTTCGTTTTCTGGTTTCTTAGTTGATGTTTTCAATTGGTTATCGTTCCATTCGATTAGGATCACTTCTTTACGCTTTAAGACCGTGTTTTTGGACAGTTCAGTGGCCAATGAGTGAACCAAAGCTGAGTAACCTGAAGGTAAATTGATCCATTGCTCGCCTTGAAAGTAAAGGAACTCGTTCCATGTGGCAGCTGAGACTTGTTTCATGGAGTAGCAGGCGTTGTCCAGACACTGAAATGTTAAATGCCATCGACAGAGGCCCCAAATGTAACCCCGTAGAATTCGTAATTCTTCTAACGACTTGGAATCGAATTCGTTTTCACTCAGAAGTCCGTCGATTCGATTTCGTATGTGGTCTTCCATGTTGATACCTTTTAAATGGAACTCTGAGGTTTCTCGTTCGCATTTTTCTAAAACCGATTCCACTTCCGTCCGTACTCTTTTGACCAGTCCTTCGTCCAATACGTGGCCGTCTTGCGTTAAATACTGACCCAGTCCCTCTCCACCGCAACCGACTCCTCTTTTGATTTCTTTCGGATCGATGAAACCGTTTTTCGTTGCGTAACGATAAATAGGATTATTTCCTTCGCCGTGTATCCATTGGGCTCCCATTTCAAGAACGAGGCCATCTAATAAAACATAATTTTTAAAGTTTTTTTTTATAAGATAATTAAAATTAAGGCTTGGATCTAATATGAGAAACAATGTTTGTTTTTTTAGTGAAAAGCCTTGATTAGATTTTTAGCAAAAGCCAAAAACATTTTAAATAAAAAATTAAAAGAGAACTTAATTTTTAAATTTTCTTTGAAGTTTTTTATTAATTTTTTTTGTTTTTTTTTTGCCAATAATCTAATCTAATCAAGGCTTTTCACTAAAAAGAACATTGTTTCTCCTATAATTTTTAAAAAGTGTAAAGTAATTTTAACTTAAATAAAAAGTTTAACCCAAATTAAGCTCATCAAAAAATTTGTTAAATCCTTTCATGATTTTTAAAAAAAATACTTGAATTAACTGACGATAAAATTATAAATTTTAAGTAATTTTTCTAATATTTAATAGAAAAGTTATTGTAATTTTTAATTAGGAGTTGCTAGCCTCAAAGCTAAGAATTGTTATGGAGATTGCGTCAAAGGTGCCGCTATAAGGCGATAAAGCTGCATAAGTTTGTACAGAGCAGCTTCAAGCAGCTTCTCGTTGAAAGAATTTCCAAAAGTTAGTATATTTCTGTTTTATTGTGGATAATGGAAAATTAGAGCATAATTATAATAATCTGTGTTTCGTGTTTGTAATTTATTCCAAATGTCATCATCTTCATGAATAATTAATCCTAATTCCGGCCTCCCCCCCTCCCATTTATCATCCATTTATGGCTTGATTGCTTTAAAACACGCAAACTCTTGTAAGTTGGTGTTTTCTCCTCACCATTGCGTTCTGTATGGATCCGACCTCCAATATGATCCTGAGCCTCTAGGAGGATCACGTCGGTCCATCCTGCGTTGAATAGTGTTTTGGCTGCAGCCAATCCCGCAATTCCACCGCCTACTATGAGGACACGGGGCTTTTTAGACATCAAAATCTCTCCTCTTTTATTCCTCTCAATGCATTTTTGCTTTTCACGTTTATGGTTAGTTATTTGTGTGTTTCTATTTCATGAAGAAAAATGTCTTGAGGCTCACATCAGGGGGTATATGATTTTTTTTTTTGGTTTAGAAATTCAGACCCCACTGGACCACTCCACTCCTTGCAGCGTTTTTCTTAGCAAAAAACAAAATTCTCTCAGCTTTTAAAAATGGCCTTCAACTGTTTATTCATTATTTGAGCGTCAAGAGGTCAGAACAAACGAATTGAAAACACATGTTAAGTAAAAAAAAAGGTAATTTACTGCATTGTTGCATGAATACATTGCAGTGAAGCCTAAATGTTTATTTAAGGCGCATGCGCCATACGCTATTACAGAGTGCAACGAAATAAGCATGTCTCTCTCTGGAATTGTAATCACTAGAGGTGGGATGAACACTAAATTTTCTCGAATCCGAATCCTAAAAGGTTCTCGAATCTCCCGAATATCAAATCCTTCATATAATAATCCTATATTATTCATTAAAAAGATACAAAGAAATGAAATAATATCCCAGATCTGTGTATGTATGTATGTGTGTGTGTGTGTGTGTGGACTAACGCTGTGTCGGAATTTATATAAATTTAAATAAATGAAGAAATGAACCTCTTTTTTTCTCAAGGTCAACTATATGTTGCACACTACTCATCCAAGAACCCCATGATATTAAAATCGAGAGGAGGAAAGGGTGGAAAGTGTAGAGGAGGAGGAGGAGGAGAGAGTTAGAGATAGAGAGAAACGTGGAAGGGAGGGGGTGACTGAAATTGGAGAGGGGAAAAGGTTGGAAAGTGTAGAGGGGGACATAAATATAGTATTATTATATATATAGTATTATTATATATATATAATATCCCAGGCCTGTGTGTGTGTGGAGTAACGAAACCATTGAAGCACGTCGGAATTTATATAAATTTGAATGAACCCGGTTTTTTTCTCAAGGTCAACTATATGTTGAACTCTTCCTTTGGAAAGTGTAGAAGGGGAGAGAGAAAAGTGGGAGGGGGTGACTGAAATTGAAATGAAAGGAGTCAAAAAGGAAAAAACGACGCGCATGCGCACAATTGTCTGTGAATTTTGCTCCCGTCATTTATGACGGGTTACCCCACTAGTATATATATATTAAGCCAGGTATGTGTGTGTGTTTAACGCTGTACAAACCTTGACGCACGTAGGAATTTATATAAATTTAAACGAATAAATGAACCGCTTTTTTTCTCAAGGTCAACTATATGTTGCACCCTTTCTATCCAATAACCCCATGATATTATAATTGGTAGAGTTGTGGGGTGTGTAGTGTGTAGAGGGTGGGGGAGAGAAACTTGGAGGGGGAAAAAGTGGAAGGGGGTGACTGAAATTGAAATGAAAGGAGTAAGAAGGAACAAACGACGCGCATGCGCACACCAGAGAAAATGAAGAACTCATTTTCTCCTTCAAATATAAAAAGGGGAGGGGATGATAGTAGCAAAATTAAACTACAGTTTATCACAGGCAATTGTGCCCAGCATTATAATTTCTTTTGCTCAGCCCTTTTATGAACGTCATCAATTTCTAATTGGTTTGTTACTTGGTGATATTGATGATTGTCACAAGGTGATATTGGTGATCCGGAATTGCAACCATCGCCGTTTTTTGTGTTAGTGAACGCTTCTATTGGACGTCAATGTAGTTAAAATTAATTTTAGCAAAGTTTTTAACATTTTTTTTAAGGTTAGGTTTCGAAAGATTCTCGAAAGCGAAAAAAGTGCAAAGATTTGAGTTTTCGAATCTTCAAATATTTTTCAAGATTCACGGGGTTCGAGGATTCGAATCCCTAGTAATCACCTTAGGCCACTTTCACACGACGATACTCGTGGGATTACAGTATCGCGATACTGATTTTGAGTAATCGTGTGAACCTCAGCCGCCACCAGGCGACTTTTTGTAAAGCTCAACTGAAAAACAAATGATGGACACCCACAGGTGGATACTGCATCACATGAGTTTCTTTTACTTTTATTCCAGGATATTACTTATATTCCACGAGCATACGCGTATCGCGATACACGTATCCTCCTCGTGTGAAAGCGGTGTTAAATTTGTAAATATAAAAATGCAGTTACTTCATTTTAGAAGCCACATTGTACAAATAGCAGTAATATTTATTGTCATTATTTCTACCGTACTGTAAATAACATAAACACAAACATAATATTCATAAGTCTTATTTTTTTTTCTCTTCTATTATGTACAACATAATATATTTTTGTCCTTGGGGGGAAAAAAAATTGCCCTTGAAATTTTTAAGGTGACACACACTGTCATGTCAAAAAATTTCTTATCTACTTTTTTTAAATTCTGGTTTATTGCCAACAACAACAACAAAAAAAAACAATGTCTAAAAAAAATGGGCTTCAAACAATAAACGAAAAAATTAAAAATTCAATTCAAACAGGAACTAAAAAAAAAACTAAATATAACAGATGTGAATAACAAATAATAATGTTAGAAAAACAAAATGAAAAGTCACTATAATTACAATTAAAAAACAAACATTTAATATTTGATGTCCAAACTTTAAATATGTGATTGTGTAGGAAAAGGGGGGGGTTGGGGGAAGAGACATTCTTGTCAAATAAAAATACAATTTATAGTTTAAAAATGTGTTAGCTAGAAATAGCTCACATAGCTGAGTATTTTCATTCTGATGTGTGTTTGACTTGGTTAAATTTGTAATGTGTTAAAAATGGTGAGAAAGTTTAGTAAGTAATAATAGAAAACATTACTGTTAATGTTACAAAAATGGTTGTGACAAAATATGAAAACGATGCCGAAGATGCTGCTCTACTCAACGCAGAAGAAGGATTATAGAATGCATTTATTCTGTCGGCTTCTCGTATTCCAGATTCTCTGGCTCCATGGACTGTGGAATAGAATTTGGCACTCGTTGCTTCTCCAGCGAACATAACTGCCGGAAACTTACGAGCAAAAAGGAAAAACACCAAGAACATTTTTACATCAATTTTTTTTCCATATTACGAAATGTAAACATGTTTAACTGGATTTTTTTTTAAATGAAATTAATTCAGAATCTTAAAGATATTTTGTATTTACGTAAATATCTTTCAAAATAAGCGTTTTATTTAATAGCATGAGAGAGGGAAAAGTTAAATTGAAGTTTTTTTTTTGGTAAATTTGAAAGCGAAAAAATCATTTCCTTTTTGAACACGCGTAAACAGAAGATTTAATAGAAACTAGAAGAGTAAATGATGGAGAAAAAGATACGTATTTTCCAAGTTAATTTCTTTAAAAAATAAACTCTTTAATTCAGCGGCTAATTGGACAACTTATGTTAAGTCAAATCACACTTTTCAAACTGCCATAAAAAGTTCATTTTTTATAGATCATGAAAAAAATCGTTTATTTACATCCGTTTAATCGGTTAAGTTTTAAAATTAATAATTTAAGTTTGATAAAAAAAATCACATTGTTTATTCTGAATGACTAAAAAGAAGTTTATTTTCAAAGATATAATCAGAAGAAAAAAAAACATCTTTAGCAAATTCATTTTCTAGTTTTGTATTTTTTCCAGTTTAAAAATGCAATTAGAAACGCAGTTACCTGTTTGTTATAGCGCGTTATGTAAATCGGTTCCGCTAGAACCTCGTTGGCCACACTGGGATCCGGTGCATCAACAGTTAAATAACTGTACGAACCTCTCGTAAACGTATTCGAGTGCCAATTGCTCCTAACACGCATTGAAAAACGAAACGTCAGTGGGTTTTAATGGTAATTCAAACAGTAGTTACCGTTTAATTGATTTGACTCTGGGTAAGATGGTTTGACCGGTGAACAGCTGCAAAACTTGAACGCTGGCGTCGCGAACGTCGCGGTCACCGAGTGTCTCCATGTAACGAGCTTCTCGACCGGACATCCAGCCACAAAGGACGTTAGAGGCAAATGGAACGGTATAGAATCCTTGAATGCCACGATACCACGAAACACGGAGGTCTTCTACTTGTCTGGTAGTGGGCCATATAAGATTGTAACCTTTTGTAGTATTTGGCCAGAATGGACGTTCGAATTCCAAGAAGATCTTATTGATGGTTCCGAATCCCATTTTCTACATAGCAAGTAAACGGAAAACAAAAAAACTTAAAAACAAGTTTTGTATTTGATTCAATCTGTTAGATTTCTGTTTACTTCGATGGCTTGGATTTTTTCTGTTGACAATTGCGGAACGAACATGGATTGTGTTGCGTATCGCTTTAGAAATCCCAACGACGATGTGACGATGACGTGATCGGCCTCGTATTCTGTTCCGTCGTAAACTAAAACTCTAACTGGATACCAGTCTTCGGTTTCGTTGTGTACGACGTCTGTCTTTAACTCGATTGCTCTTACGTTTTGCCAGAGTTCGATGGAACTGTTGCGAAGATTTGAAGCGACTATATTGACCAATGCAGTGTAACCCTTCTTCAAATTGACGTGATTATCGCCGCCGAGTTCTACGTAATTGGCCGTCGAATTTAAAGATAGGTCGTGAAGAGAATCACAACCTTCGTAAACACAGCGGGAGATTCCATACCATAGTAATAATCTTCGCTTTATAGATTCCATTGTCGGCGTTCCTTTCGGTTCTTGAGCAAGTACTTCGTCTAAATACTTGTCGATTGTCATGTTGCCTTTTGTTGCCAGTAGTTCATCATTTCCTGAAACTTTGCTGATTGTTTCATCCAGGAACTCTGTAAAATTCAGTGCCATTTCCTTGTCGATCACTAATCCGTCATTTGTTTTCCATTCATATGCGCGGACGTCTTCAGCTAAACTCTTGTCTTTGTCGGTAAGGACTAAGTCGTGCTTGAGTCCGTACTCATAAACTATGTTGTTCTCCTGTCCGTGGATAAATTGTGCACCCAATTCCACATGTCCATTTCCTGGGGGATAAAATTCATATTGTCAACATAATGAGCACCGTGCAGGGCCGTAATTATAGTGGGTTTTACTGGATCTTCCAGACCCAGGTGGTCGTTTTTTTTTTCAAAGGGTGGCCCAAACAAAAAAATACAATACAACTGCATAAAAAATGTATGCAGTACCTTGAGGTGGTTTATGAACATTTGATTTTTGAATTCTGAGCAAAAGTAAGAGAAACTAGAAAAGTAGAAAGTGTTTTATGCTCGTAGAAACTAGACGGTTTCTGTGGTTCTGAAGGTTCCTTGTTGATATCTTTCAAATTAAACTTTTTACAGACATCATCATCATCATCATTTCCTGTACCTTTTCCCGCAAGCAGCAGGGTCGGCCTTGCTGGTTCTAACTCTCCACTCGTTCCGATTTTGCACCAAGCCCCAAGTGACCCCACATGCCACCATATCCCGTTTTACTACCACATCCCAGGTTTGCTTGGGTCTTCCTCTGCCCCGTTTTATTCCCAGGTCTAAGTTCATTGCCTGTCTCAGCAGCCCACCTTCTCCACTCCTGAGGACATGCCCAAACCACCGCAGCCTATTTTCCTGCATCTTTTCTACTATATTTGTTACCCCTACACTACCCCTAATAAAATCATTTCTGATCCTATCCCTTCTGGTCACCCCACTCATAAACCTTAGCATTCTCATCTCAGCTACCTGCATTCTATCCTCATGCACCTTCTTGATTGCCCAACATTCTGACCCATACAACATAGCTGGTCTGACTACTGTTCTATAAAACTTTCCCTTCAATTTTATAGGTAACTTCCTGTCACATAAAACCCCACTAGCCTGCCTCCACCTATGCCAACCTGCTTTTATCCGGTTTGTGATGTCTAAGTCTAAGCTCCCATCATCTTGCAGCACAGATCCTAAATATTTGAAGTCATGCACCGGCTGCATTAAACTGTCCCCAAGTCTAATCCCCTCATTCAACTGTTCTTTCCCATCCCACTGAAATCTCATGTACTCCGTTTTTGCCCTATTTATTTTCAACCCCTTTGATTCCAAGGCATTCCTAGTCTCCTCTAACCTTATCTCGAGTTCCAATTTGGATTCCCCAACTAAGACTATGTCATCTGCAAACAGCATACACCAGGGGACCTCCTGCCTCACCCCTGCCAGTAACTCATCCAGGACCAAAATAAATAGATATGGACTAAGTGCTGAGCCCTGGTGCACACCAATCCTAACACGAAAACTGTCAGAGAACCCCCAGACAAAAATTAAAAAAATGTTGTTTGCTTAAAATTGGGGAAATTTCAAAGCTTACATAAAAGCTTATTTTGAAAGATATCAACATAAAAAATACGCTGTACGTGATTGGAGCTACCCTTCTAATTTATAAAACACGTTCAAATTTCTCTAAATTTTTCGTATCTGAAAGACAATATTCAGAGTTCGAAAGGAATTTACACTTTAAAACCACCGTATACATGAATTTAAAATTTACAAAGTAGAATTAATTTCCTAAAACATTTGTGTATCAGATAATTTTATAATTATTATTAAAAGTTGCAAATTTCAAATTGAATTTATATTAAAATTACATAACAGTTGAAATTTTTAATTGTTTGCAATGTTATATGATATTATGTTTAAAGCATAACAACAGTGAAAAATCCAAATAGTTTGGACCAGGACCTAATGAACTTGTGTTATGGCCCTGTGAGCATAATAAAGAGATCTGTTGGTACACTTACCGAAATTTATTGTCTGTATCCTTCCTCCAATGCGTTCCATTGCTTCCAGAATAGTGTAGTTTTTGAATCCCGCTTGTTCTAACTTTTCGGCTGCCGAAAGACCTGCCATACCAGCTCCGACGATTATAATTCTCGGTTGTTTTACTTCATCGGTTGCACATCCCGCGATGGCAATAATGCCGATCAGGATGATGTGAAACGAGCCCATCTTCTTCCCTCTTTCTTGTATAAATCTACTGCAACTTATGTGGTTTACTGTTCTATATTTATTCCCGGATTAGATATTTTGTTTTAAATAGTTACAAAAGTTAAACTTAGCACTCCAGGGAAGTAACGTAACTTCGTAATTAATCTTTTCTGTTCCGAAACGTGTTGGAATGAAACTTGAAAGAGTTGTTGTTATGAGAAGTTCACTATTTTTTGAAAGCTTTTTAGGAAAGTGACTATACACTCAAGGACGAGAATATTTATTACAAATGGGTTTGGGCGTGTGTAATATTCTAGTCCTGATTATATTCAGACCTTGACTAAATTCAATTATGTCCTTGATACTTTTTTGTTTTCACACGAGTGGAGAATTTTGTAATTTGTTGTTGTTTTTTTAACGAATTCGTTTTTTTTTTTATATGTATGAGACATTGGTATTGCTGCACATCATTGGTAATTTTAATATTAGTTGGTTAAAAAAGCTGTTTTGACAATTGGCTTTTTGAGGTTAAATACAAGAGCAAGTAATAAATTTATATTAATAAAAAAATAACACAATTAGCTAAAACGTTATGAAAAGCATAACAAGAGTTACATATGTTGTATATAAATGCTATATGCTGAATTAACTGTTAATTAAATTGCTAAAAATGGCCAAAAATTGGCACACCAAGACGGCAAAAGTGATGACGTGTTTAACTGAGCTTCACTTATGAAATTTCAGTTTTTTGACATTCATTGGCAGAAATATTCACGAACAATTCAAGAACTGTACATTTAAAAAAGATCAATTAATAAATGACAATTTTTATTATTAAATTTGATAACAAAGGTTTGGTTGTTATTTTTATTTTTTCAAAAAAAAGTCTTCAAAGTTTAGGATTCGGCATTGAATGGAAGTTGATGATTCGGTTGGCCTCTCGTATTCCGGTTTCCATTGCGCCGTGAACAGTGGAGAAGTAGTAAGGATGAGTCGCTTCTCCGGCAAACATGATGACTGGACACTGAATATAAAGAATAACCGGTGAGCAGCAAATCGAACGATGGTTCATCGTCAGTTTACTCTTTTAATTATGACACCTGTTTCGTATCTTTTGTCACGTAGATCGGTTCGGCCAGAACTTCGTTAGCTAGTTTTGGATCGGGCAGTTCACTTTTGAGGTAACTGTAGGAACCTTTCGTGAATTGATTACTGTGCCATCCACTCCTAAAACAACAGACAAAAATGATTTAGTTAAATTTTATTTAAATACTTTAATAATTATAAAAAGTAAATTCTATTGTCTTAAAAAAAGTTCTTAAAATAAATTCTGAAGAATTAAAAAGCTATTAAAATTTACAACAAGATGTTCATATTAAAGTTATTGTTGAAATTATACTTTTAGTACGAACATATTGTTGTAACTGAAGAGTTTTTTTTAATGGATTTTTAATTTTTCAAAATTTTTTTTTGAGAATTTTTTTTAATTGGGCGAAAAACTCAAGTAACGTCAATTAAGAACATGCCTTAGAATAGATTTTACATTTGGTAGTTCTGCTCTTCCGGTAAATCTCTTCAGCAATTGAATGCAAGTTTCTTTAACTTCGTCGTCACTCAAAGTCTCCATTTCACGTGCTTCTTTACCGCTTATCCATCCACAGAGAACGTTAGGAGCGAATGGAACGGTGTAAAAACCAAACAGAGCTTTTGACCAATCCATTTCGACGTCTCCTGCCCAAACCAAAGAATATCCTGGTGAACCTGGAGGCCAAAATGGCTTCTCGAATTCGAAAAACAACTTATTGACCGTTCCAAATCCAATTTTCTACAAGAATGTAACAAATTAGATCTCGTTCATTTACTGCGACGCTATTTTTTTACTTTTATTGCTTCTTGTTTCGCTATAGAAAGTGGTGGCTCAAACATCTTATCCGCATTTGATTTTAGAATACCGAGAGACACGGTCACAACTACGTGATCCGCTTCGTAGTGACTGCCATCTCGACACAAGATTTCGACAGAGTGACGATCAGTGCCAACAATCTCTACCCGATCAACAATTTTATGCAGAAGGATGTTTGCTTTTGGAATTCCATCTGCCAATGACTCGACAAGAGAAGTGTAGCCTCGTTTCAGATTCGTCAATGGATTGCCTTCGCATTCCTTATAGTGAACGAACGAACGAAGCGACAACTCCAACAGAGAGTCGCATCCTTCGATCGAACATTGGAATCGTTTGTACCACTTTAAAAACGCCTTCTTGAGGTGTTCTTCTTCTTTTGAACCGCTCCTCGAGAACTCATCTCGTAATTCTTCTTCTAGGTACCGATCTATGGTCGTACGGTCGGCATCGTATCTCTTGTCTTTCAACACGTCGTGGCGTTCTAATTTGCACGAGAGAATTTCGCACAGGTGTGCGCAGAGCAACGGTTCGATCGTTCCTCCGTCCTCTGTGTGAAACAGTTCGTCGGTCAGTTCGTAACTTCCATGCCTATCCGCAAGGAGTCCGTGTTTGGTAGCGTAGTCGTAAGCGGCGTTGTTGTCTTCTCCGTGGATCCATTGAGCTCCTTGTTCGACCCATCCTTCGCCTACGGTAAATTCACACCATACAAAACAGAAAAAAAAAATCGTTTTGTTATAATTATTTACGAATTGCGTAATTTTTAACAAGATATCTTTAAAAAATAAACTTTTGATGACATTTTTTTAAAACTGTGTTAAAAATGTAAGGTTCATTTTCAAAGATATTTTTTTCCTAAGAAATGCAACTTTGTTTACTTTGCTAGTTTCAAATAAAAGTTTGCAATTCTTTTGAAAGTTGTTTAAAAAAAAAGCGTTCTCCACAATATGTTAAGTTCAACCTTAGCTAACAAACCGATTTTTCTTGTTTGAATTCTGCCTCCGATTCTATCGGAAGCTTCTAAAAGTAACACATTATCAAATCCTTGTTTAATGAGTTGTTCTGCAACTGAGATTCCAGAAATTCCTGCTCCTATAATAATTATTTTTGGTGACATCTCTTTCAGATTATAATAACTTTTTCTTCGACTAATTGAAGCCAAAACGTTTTCTTTAGAAAATAAAAAGAATTAAAATATTCGACTTTGTCGTTTTTAATTTTAAGATGATGGCGATGACAAAATGAGATAAAAATTATAAATACAGCTGTATAAATATTATATACTTATAATATTTAATAGGTTTAATTAAATAGTCTCTTCCTCGTTCTTTAATAAAGCACATGCAATTCAATTGTGTTCAATGAAAGTTATGCAATAGCTCAAATGGTAATTGTACAGGGTGATCAAAAAAGGGAAGCAGGACATACAATACTATTTTTCCTGCTGTATTGATCCTTTCTTAAATGATTATCTAGTTCGAAACTCTGCGATCAAAGCAGCAGTTACTTCCTCTAGAAATCTCAGCGACTTTATTTGCATTTTCTGTCGTGGAGTTATTTTTTTTTCTGTTTCCATGTGCATTATAATGGCTTGTGTTGTTTATGAACACTCTGTAGTTTGTACTGTTTTTTTTCTTGTTCGCTGCTGCCATCTATTGGCAATTATATTTATTGCAACTATCTTGTATTTTGTGCTTTCTAGAGGGCATGTGCTGTTTTTTTATGGGAAAGTTGTGAAGCACGGGCGTGATTTATTGAGTAAGAGTATGAAGGAGAGGGGTCAACTAATATGGCCTTAATTTATGGAAACTCATGGTAAGAATTCCCATATTGGTTCACTTAACTGCTGAATAATCTGACTTCAATGTGTGACGTCATTTTTTGTTATCGATAACTTTAAATTTAAATTTATTTTTTAATATTTTGCTGTATTTAAAGCAGATATATTTAGTTTGGGCACAGGTGTTGGAAAATAACTTTTACTCATATAACCACAAGATTATACAAAAAAATTATAAAACAAGTAATACCCTTGCGAAGTTGCGAGGGAGTAGGCTCCATGGACGGAAGAGCGTGTAATTTCTGGCGCATCAAAAGATGTGTTGTGAGGTCATCATATGGAAGTCAGTATTGTGGCTTGTAGTTGTACAAAAATGGGGTATTATTTTATTAATTGTTTGAGGATCAGACGCCATTTTGCAGCACCCATATTTTCGTTATTATGATTTTTAGATCACGCCTTGTGCTTCAATATTTCATCATTTACAGTCTGATGCTACCCTATCAGAAAACACTACTTTTAGGGTACAGTGCATTTCAATTAGTAGGGATGTAGGGGTGTGACCAATGCAAAAGTCCGCTATTGCAGAGCTGTTGAATCGCCCGGGTCGCGATTTTTATGGTGTTCAACGAGGAAGGTTTTTAGTGTTTTACACCAACAATTGGATATTTTAAAGGCAGACGAAGGTGAAGAGCATTCGGTGAGTTAATGATCTTATTAATTTAATGAAAGAGAATTGTTTTCAATGATGAAAAATGTGAGAAAAAGAACGGTTAAGAAAGTACACCAGAGAAAGAGGGAGAAAAAAAAAATACATTGCCGCCATTTCCATACTCGTGCCTTTACCGCTCGTAAGCAATTCAGCTCTCAAAATTCATCTCTAGCTTCTTTCTCCCTTATGAACTAAAGATATTTATCATTACATGTCTAGCTATCTCACATTAGTCTTACTAAAAGTTGCTTTTACGTGCGCGTGCATTAAAAAGAAGAGGAAATTGCCATTATTGAGGTTATCGTAGGCGCATCATCGTCTTAAAATGAGGCATTTTTATAAAAAAAAAGCCGGCGTGAAAATAAACTGGTAGGGGTTTTAAGGGGTTAGAATTAATGTGGATGTTTTATTTGTAGCGCGAGGCTCGCGTGTGAGCAACCCCACCCTCCCTCGCCCCCAACAAACCCCCTCACCCCCCCCCCCCCGGGGAATGCTTTAGCCGCCATCTTGAAATTCTAGCCTCTCTCGACAGACTCCACACGTCTCGGCGGCTAATCTCTCTGATCTTTATGACGTCATCTGTTACGGTGAGCTTACGGAAAGCTTAATAGGTTTTTTTTTTATACGCGGCGTACGATACTGTTATAACAGTGTTATATGTACGTTACGATTAATTATAGTTATGACAATAAGTTTTAACATTAGAACATCCTCCCCGCTCCACCTGAATGATACGTCACAAACTTAAGTTGTAAATTAAGCTCCGCCCATTCGTGGTTGCTATTATACATGAGCTTCTTTATTGAAATGAGCATCTATGATGGTTTTTAATGGCAGTTGGGCCAACGCCCAACAACTTCTATAGGGATTTTATCTACCAGAATCAGATTCTTCTTCTTCTTTTTGCATAATTAACAGTCCAACAATGAACAGAATTATGTTTTTATTTTATACTTATATTGTAATTATTATGATTTGATGCCAGAAATCGATTTTCAGACCGTTTTTTAAATGTTTTTTTTTTGGCTACTGGCAATGTAATAAAAAAGTGGTTCCTATGTGTAGCCTCTTCCTTATTTTTAACAACTGTATAGTTGAATAAATAGGAGGGGGGAGGGTTCATTAAGGGGGTGGGTAATATGGGGGGGGGAGGGAGGGTGGTTCAGTGTTAATGGGGGTTTTACTGAATGAGTCATCATCCTCATCAGCTACAGACTGAATTTCATTTTCTCATAGGAGTCAGGTTTATTAGGCAACAACAAATAGCTCCATTCATTTTGGTTTCCTCATTTTAATTAATAAAGTGGATCTATTTGAGTTAACCTGAATTTTTTTTTTTCTTCCTCTTTTGAGGTCGAATGTCATCCATTTTGTATATTTTAACTACATTAGTATGAAAGTGTTTTTTTAACGTGTAATTGTTAAATGAATGTTTTTTTTGTTGTTTATTTCGAACCTGTGTTTGTGTGAAATGTGAACACAATCCAAGTCAGCAAAGTTTATTCAAATTACATTACAAAGGGTTAAAAACTTAAAAAAACAAGAGCAGTTTATATTTACATATTAGATGTACAAAGGTTAAAAAGTTTTTAAAGCTTGTTGTAATCTACAATGGTGTGTTCCTTTTCGGTCGACAAGCCTCAGGGATTGGATTGGAGGCTAACAGTGACGTCAATAAAAAGTAATAGGGAGCGGTGAGGAGCGAAATAGTTATCTTCGGTTCGGTTTGGTTTGGTTAGGGGTTAGGTTAGGGAGAAAGGGTTATATTTTTTTGGTAGATCTTTCATTCACCGCTCTCTATTACTTTTTATTGACGTCACTGTTAGCCTCCAATCCAATCCCTGAGGCTTGTCGACCGAAATAATTTCGACCGAAAAGGATACCGCATCTACAATCTACGTCAGATCGGAACGAGTCGGAATATTTTCAGAAGAAGCCATTTCATTTTAGCTTGGATCGAATGCGGCCAAGCTCCATTAAAATGCTTCGTATCGAAATATTCCGGGATTCGTTCCGATCCTATTGTAGTTGTGTGCTATGTAAAATAGTAATTGAATTTCTTAAAAATAAACGTTTTATGGGCATATTTCGGCCCATAAAAAGTTTTAGTTTTGAAGGTGGTTTTAAATTTTGAAAACGCCCCCCTCGAACTCTTGATTACTTTTTTTTTCTTTTTCCTGTGCGAAATAAAGAGACATAAAAATCTTTTAGAAACTAGAAAGGTAGCTTAATTCCTTATGGATATTTATGTTTGCAGCTTTCAAAATAAGCTTTTTTTTATGCGAGTAGACTATATTTTTTTTAAATTTTAAGTCTATAAAAAGTTTTATTTTGAAAATATATCAATATTGAAAATACTGTTAAGTAATTTAGCTACAGTTCTAGTTTCTAACACTTTCATACTTCCATTTGGGGCTCTGATTCTAATCGAGAGTTCGAAAATATGGAGCTTTTATAAACACACTAGTGGGGTAAACCGTCATAAATGACGGGAGCAAAATTCACAGGCAATTGTGCCCAGCATTAGAATTTCTTTTCCTCCGCCCTTTTATGACGTCAGACCAAGTAACAAACCCAATTAGAAACTGATGACGTTCATAAAAGGGTGGAGCAAAAGAAATTCTAATGCTGGGCACAATTGCCTGTGATAAATTCTAGTTTAATTTTGCTACTATTATCCCCTCCCCTTTTTATATATGAAAGAGAAAATGAGTTTTTCATTTTCTCTGGTGTGCGTGCGCATGCGCGTCGTTTTTTTTCTTTTTTTTACTCTTTTCATTTGAATTTCAGTCGCCCCTCCCCCTTTTCCCCCCTCCACGTTTCTCTTTCTCCCCCCCCCCCCCCCCCCCCCCCTACACTTTCCAACCTTTTCCCCTCTCCAATTTAATATCATGGGGTTCTTGGATGGGAAGTGTGCAACAAATAGTTGACCTTGAGAAAAAAAGCGGTTCATTTATTTTCATTTAAATTTATATAAATTGTACAGCGTTAATCACACACACACACACACCTACCTAAAGAGAATATTTACAGACTCCGGACGACTTAGTATCTCGTCTGTTACTAGTCTAGTTTTTTTAAAAAAAAAGTTTAATTTCTTCTTTTCTGAAATGCAGTTCGTTTCATATTTTGCAGTTGGGCGGTCTATTTATAAAATATGCCTAAACACAGTGGCGAGACAGTTTAATCCACAAACACACACGCAGACAGAGAGACACGCCTTTTTTTAAGTAAATTGATTGATTGATAAATTTCTTCCCCCTTTTTTTAAAAAAAAAAAAGAAGTTAAACATGTTTCCATGGGAACTAAATGAAACACATTACTACTTTTATGTTGTCTATATTATAGAAAGAGAAAGTTGTGTTCATTGATGTGTTGATGTTGAATACTAGAATGGCCTCTTGTGACCTATTTCTTTTCTCTTGAACCAGTTAATTCCTTTTGATATTCTTCTAGTTGTGATTGACGTCATATATAGTACGTGTTATTATAATGGCCACTTTTCGTTCCGTAGAATCATAGAATGTGTGTGTGTTGACATTATTGATTTAAAACGGAGAGATGTGTAGGTAGGTAGGTAGGTGGTGTCTTCTTCACCAAATGATAACAAGATTTCGTTTGTCAATTTATCATTCGATACATTAACTTTGAATCAATGAATTTGGTGGGACGTGATTGTTAGCTGGGGAGGAAAGGGCTAACTAAAGTGTGGGACCACTCACTCTATTCCCCTTTCCCCCTCCCCCCTCTCTCAGCGTACACAAAATTCCCCTTTTACAAATTGGAAGGGCGTGTATTAATTTTTTTTTTCAATTCCCATTTGTGTTTGAATTTTGTCTCCTCCGTTGATTTATTTGTTATTCATTTCTTGTCTCTCTTTGGTTAATGTATTTTGACCTGGGAAGGGGGGGGGGGTTGAGTTGGGTAGAAATGTGGGGATTATTTCTGTGGGATTCTGGGCACGAGCCGCTCTTCCATTCCTTCTGCTAATGAATGCGATTCCCTCAGTCATTTAGAAATCGGGACGAACACAAGTTGGCTCTGCCCATTTTTATGACGACCGGCAACTTCTAATTGGTTGGTTATGTAGTCTGACGTCACATGCTCCGCCCTTTTCAAGGTTGAACCACACAACAAACCAATTAGAAGTTGCCGGTCGTCATAAAAAGGGCGGAGCCAACTTGTGTTCGTCCCGATTTATAAATGCCTGTGATTCTCTCTGATTTGTGGAATGGAGGAGTTTAATTCTTATGTATTTTTCTCCCCTCAAACATTGAATGAATTCGAGTTACGGTTACGTTTGTTTCGGATACTTTCGATTGTTGATTGAAGAGGTGGTGGACCAGGTGGTGGTGGTGGTGGTTTGGTAGACCATTGGCCGGCCGTAAGTTTTGTTTTGTCGTGAGAAACAATTGATGAAATGGGTGGGTGGGTATTTCAAATTGCGGGTTTCTTCTATTGTTGTTGTTTTTCTTCCTGACCTTTTTTTTGTGTCTGTTGTGGGCGTCGTGTTAGATAGATGGGAAGGGAATAATATCGCACTTTGTGGCGGTGGCCTCACTTCGTAGAAGGACTTTTCTTTCTATTGGGAATATAGACATCGTGGGTCGCGCCCACCCCTTAATATCTACTCACTCCTCACTCTTTGAGCTTTTAGCCTTCCTTCTACAGTTTGTCTTTCGTCTTCTGTTTCTATTTTTAAACTTATTTTTATTTTAGTCGAAAGAAAACGGGAATTTTTTTTAAAAAAAAATAAATATTAAAAAATTTTATTATTAAAAAAATTATTATTAACATTATAAATAGAAAATACTAATGAAAAAAAAGCTATATGTAATATACAATAATTATATATTAAAAGTCTTTATAATTGAAAATAAAAATATTAGTGATTTGATTATTTTTTTAAAATTAAAATAATTTACATACTACTGCAATTTACTAAATTTATAATTAAACTATTGAAATAACTACAATTTGATTAAATACGCAACTAAATAATGTATTTATAATTTTTCTGATTTAAAATCTGATAATAATAATAATGATGATGCTTTTTCGTAAGTAATTAGTCTTAATGATTGCTAAGTCAACGTTAGTGCTTAACCTCAATAACTTTTAATAAGAAGTTTCTTGTAAAAGTTGATGAGTTTAGCATTAGCTTCGACTTAAAAGTTAAAAATCATTAAGAATACACGACCCCCTAAAATTATGTTTCAGTCCTCGTATTTATTTATTTATTTATTGCTATTTGGTAATAATTTCCTTGTGTGTGTGTTTTTGAATACGAATTTCTTTAAAAATAAATGACGTCATTAAAATGGTCTTACATCATTTGAGCTGAAGTGGTGGTATTTCGCACTCGACCTTTTCTTTCTTGTGTTTTCTGTGTCTTGTGTGTAGGTGGCAATTATCGAGATTTAATCGCTCAATTGAATCTCTACGTCGAAAGTTTTCCATTCAAACCACACATCGACGGAAAACTGAAAATATACATAGAGAGATACAGGGTGGTTGAAAAGTAAAACTTCATTTTTAACACGGGCAGTTTGGATCCAGCACAAGAAATTAGTTTGCCCCGCCCTTTTACGAACGTCAGACCAAAAATTAACCAATTCTAAATTGCCGTTCCTCATTAAAGGGCGGGGCATATGACATTAGACCAAGTAATCAAACCAATTAGAAATTGCCGTTCCTCATTAAAGGGCGGAGCAAACGGATTTCTTGTGATGAATCCAACCGCCTGTTTTTTTTTAACAAATTCACTTTATTTAAGATTCCCGATGTATGCATTTTTTAAACACCCTGTAAATATGTTATATTCACAAACCAATATACGAATGAGAATGTCTTTTTATAAGAGACACGAAAGAAAATAAAAAAATACGTTACTTTTGTAATATGTAATTTGTGTTCTTCAAAATAATTGTTGTACAACACGTCATTCTATCGTTTTCTCTTTTTTTATACTTTGTAATTTGTTTCAAATTGAGCGTTCAGTAACATAAGTACATTTCAAGTGAATGGAGGAGACAGACAGACAGAGAGAGAGAGAAAGGTGTTCTACCAGAAATATTTATATTTTTTTAAAAAAAAAAAAGGTGTATTTTTTTGTCTGCAATTTTTCTTTTCATCCATGGCGGCGACACGAAAAGAGGGGAAAATAGAAAAGGAGAGACCACCGGGGTCACACTGTTTATAAATATGTAAACTTAAGTGTTTTTGTTGTTTTGTTGTTGCTGAACTTTTGACGTGTTTTTTTTTAATGTTTGAATGGAAATCTTTTTTTTTAAAAAATAAATCCTGAAGTGGTTTTTTATGCTTGAAAAAGGTGTTTTGTTGAATCTATTGGTATAAAAGAAGAAGAAGAAGAAGATGGCGTAAGAAGAAACTTTTACACATTTTCGGTTTTTAACAAGTGAAGAGAAAAAACAACTACAATCTTGAATTTTTAGAAATGGCCAAATGTTTCTTTTTTTTTTACTTTAGCTACTCTTCAAATCGTTTTAGTTTAAACTTGTATTTCTCTTGATAATTTCTAGCCATTGAATTCATGTTTTTAGTCGTTTTTTATCGTCGAGATTATGTGTGTGTGTGTGTCTATAGGAGATTATTTTAAATTTGGAATTTTAAAATGGATTTCGAGAGGATTTTTGTCGTTTTTTTTTTTGTAAAATGCAAAGAAAAAAAAAAGGTTCTGGTTGTTGTCCACTTGCTTTAGATTGGCACCAAAAGGGGCCACATGGGTTTCTTAGAAATTGTTGTTTTTTTGGGGGACTTTTTTTTGGAGTCGAATAGCAGCTTTACAGGTTTAAACTATAGTTTTCGCATTTTTAAGAAGAATCTTGTGACGTCAGAATTGTTGACAACAAATTTAGCTTTGTGTCATTTATACTGATCAGAAAAGGGAAAATATCAAACGTCCTCGTTTTGTTATCAGAATCCTCCCCCCCCCCTAAATTAAGACAAAATTGACACTAGCCTAAATTTCTCGTCAACCCCTCTGACGTCACAAGTTTCATCGTATGGTGGTGTAATTTTACAGTGTACATGATTCTGTAAGCTCACCTAATAATTGGTTAAATGACAATCGTCTGTTATGTAATTTACGAATGAAATGGGGCCTCAGGAATCACTATTCTTTTTGGGAATGTGCCAGTCAGTCTGTAAGTTGCAGCTTACAATGTAACCTACATTTTTTATGCTTAGGTCGGCAGGTTTTATTTTTTGTTTAGTGTTAACCCTGGAGTTTCTTCAGCTTCACATATTTGGTGCCAGTTGTGGGGCTTCTTTAATAAAAAATAGTACAATACTTTGATTGCAAATAGAGATTGCAATCAATTGATGAGTATTTTTTTTTCAAATTTGTATACGAAATTACGAATGGATAGGCATTTATGGCGTTAATTTCACAGTTTTTATCAATTTATGATAATTATCTTTATCGGTAATCTCTTTTGCATTTTGAATATATTCCAAAATGAGGAGAATTGAATAGATTTCAGGGTGGCGCTGATCAAGCGCCAAATTGAACAAGCGCCAAATTGAACAAGCGCCAAATTGAACAAGCGCCAAATTGAACAAGCGCCAAATTGAACAAACGCCAAACTGAATAAACGCCAAACTGAATAAACGCCAAATGGAACAAACGCCAAATGGAACAAACGCCAAACGGAATAAACGCCAAATGGAACAAACGCCAAACTGAATAAAAGCCAAATGGAACAAACGCCAAACTGAATAAGCGCCAAATGGAACAAACGCCAAACTGAACAAGCGCCAAACTGAATAACCGCCAAAATGTGATAAACACATGGGTTAGGTTAGGTTATGTTAGGTTTGGTTTGGTTAGGTTAAGTTTGGTTAGGTTAGGTTAGGATTGGTTAGATTAGGTTAGGTTAGCTGTAAATCTGCACAGTCTGACGTCTATAAAAGCTCACAATATTTGGACCATCACAATTTACAAAAAACCTGAATAACCGCCAAACTGAATAAACGCCAAATGGAACAAACGCCAAACTGAATAAGCGCCAAATGGAAGAAACGCCAAACTGAATAAAAGCCAAAAATTTGGCGTTTGTTCAATTTGGCGCTTATTCAGTTTGGCGTTTGTTCAATTTGGCGCTTATTCAGTCGCCCCGATTTCAGTGATTGGAAAGGAGGTGGAGGGGGGGGGGGGAAGATGAAGCGAGGGAAGAATCGTCTGCTTTTCGAAGCTAAAAGGAAGACATCTTGCTAAGGAGGACACAGCACAAGGGGTGAATCTCGTACGGTATAGCAAGCTTATTTTAAAGGGAGACGACATTAAGGGTGACTCTCGTACGTCCTGTAATCGTATTTTAACTGAAGATCTAAGTACAGTTTGCGCCATCTATTGGCAACACTCAAGTTTTAGCACGAAATGTTCCATAGGAAAATCTCTTAGTTTATGTACCTGTGTATATTGGAAGAAAAAGTCAAGAAAACTTAGAACTTGAGGTTGGAGGGGTTGTCCTTCTTTATGTATTAAAAGAAACCTGTTTAGGTTTTTTCGTTCACTGAAAACTAGAAGATACATCTAAATTTTGTTATTGTTAAAAAGGGAGTTTCAATAGAAACCTTCTTCAAGACTTCTTGAATTTATTACTTTTGCTGATTTTTAATATATTCCAACACTTTTCTCGCCTTTAAATTCCTGTTCTGTTCGTTCTTAAAAAAAATTCTAAACTATTAAAATGGTTGAAAGAAGGAAGAAGGACGGGAAAGATTTAGTTTTTTTTTTGGTGGAAGTTTCTGTTTATTTGTCTTTTGAGTCAGCTCTCTCTCCATTATTATTATTATTTTTATTAGTATTTATTACCTTCAAATGTAAAAAAAATCTTCCTGACACTTTAATCTTATTCAGCATTTTTAACCAATTTTCTATTTAAGTTCCCCCTTATAATACCTTCGGCTCACACAGTTAAATGCATTTAAATAATAAACACGTTCTACAGATCCCTCTGTAAAGGGCAAATGGACGATATGTCGAATTCAATTTATTCAGTTAATAATCTGAAAATATTGAGTTAATACTTAAATATAATAAACTATTGACAAAATATTGATTTAGTAAATATCAATTTAAAATATTAATAAAGTCAATTTTTATTTGGGTTCATGTCCTTAACTGGATTCTGTACAATTAACCTAAACACATTTAATTTGAATTCATTTCGCTCATGTGTGTGTGTACAACGTATAAGATTTGTATTTAAAAAAAAAACATAGTAGAACGTCGATTATCGGAATTATTGTCGAACATAACTAGTTCTGATAATCGAAAGTTCATATAATCGAACTCCCATAAAAAAGTGGAGAAAATTAATAAAAAAAACCGACTGCCGCCGACATAAGAATAAGTAAAAAAAAATTGGTTCCGATAATCGTTGTGTGTATAACGGTGCGTACGCACTATATGCCAACAAACGGCAGTCCCAACGCCATCCAGGCGAATGTTCGTGTTCAGATTGCCCGTCCATATTCACAAACCCGCTTGGTGCCAATGGACTCCGTAAACACTACCGACGATACAGGCAGTTAGAAATCGGGGAGAACTTCAGTTGGCTCCGCCCTTGTTATGACGACCGGCAACTTCTAATTGGTTGGTTATATACTTTGATGTCACATGCTCCGCCCTTTTCAACGTCAATCCACACAACAAACCAATTAGAAGTTGCCGGTCGTCATAAAAAGGGCGGAGCCAACTGAGGTTCTCCCCGATTTCTGACTGCCTGTACCGATGATGGCCTTCCAACGAACACCCTTTGATGTACCGACTGGTGACCGAATTTTAGCAAATGCCAACGAATGCATTGGGGTGTGATTCGTTACTACATACACACTGGACCCAACGAAGGCCTTCGAATTCGTTGGCTGCCGTTCTTTGGCCTAGTGTGTACTGCATGCTAATAAAAAAGGAAGTTCATTTCTTCTTGTTCGGTTCTTTTTTAGTACAAAATATTCAAAATATGTCGAAAGGATTGTTGTTGGAGGTGTTTCGGGGCAGTGCCCTCTGGTGACTGGACTGAAATTTGAATAAACGTGCAACAAAAAATGTCAAAATATAAGGCTACTTATATTTTTTTAATGTTGTGTTCGTCGTTGTTGCTTTGTTTGTATATATATTATATACATTATGTATCATTTCAAAATTTTCTTTTGTTTTGTTTTTTTCCATCCTGGTGTTTATTATTCATTTGAAATTTCTTGACCTAAAGGAATTTCTATTCAACTTCAAAAGAGAAAGAGAAGATTTTATGCGACGCATTCACTATTTGGGGTGCATTTGAAAACTGCCCCCTCGCCGAGGTTTGTCATATTGTGTTAGGATCAATTAGAATCATTGTCATCGAGCAAGACAAGTAAAATTTGTAAAAATGCAACATATTACCCACGATGCATCTTAACCATGAGTTTTACACAACAGAGGATTGATTTGAAGTCACTTCCGAATTGACTAAAAAGTTTTTTTATAATGAACAAATTAAATCAACAGTGGGGGGTGGGAGACTTGGAACACAGGCAGTTAGAAAACGGGACGAGCAGAAGTTGGCTCCGCCCTTTTTATGACGAACGACAACTTCTAATTGGTTTGTTGTGTGGGGTTCGACGTTGAAAACGGCGGAGCATGTGACGTCAGACTACATAACCAACCAATTAGAAGTTGCCGGTCGTCATAAAAAGGGCGGAGCCAACTTCTGTTTGTCCCGTTTTCTTATTGCTTGTGACTGGAACGCTGTAGTGTGTTCTCGAATGCACCCTTTTATTTGGTTCTATGGAAATTGCAAGAACAAAAAATGCTTGCATTCTTCTTCTTAATTGAGCATTAAGAAGTTGTTAATTAGTGTATATTTATATTATATAAACCAGTTTAGTTTTCAATTGGCATGTTTCCTCATCCTGTGGATTTGTAATAAATGTAAACTCACATAATTATGTGATAATATTTAATAAAAAAAAACATAACTCTTTAAAAGTTTCTTCTGATTGAATTTCAGGTTTATGTTAAAGACGCCGCTTGTCCTTGTTTTTCTTATGGCATATAAATAACAATAATAGGAATAATATGCAAGTTAATTATGTAAAATTTCTAATGTCATCATATAAATATTTTGATTATATTTTTAGCTTTTAACGTGAAATCTTATGTGACTCATCTCTGCATTTTTTAAGTAAGAAGAGCTTTCAAAAAGGAAGGAATTTCAGTCGTTTTGTGCGTGTGCTTACGTGACACGGTACGTTTTGTACATAAACGGGAATGTATACAGATGTAGTTGGCCCCTGCACATTTGCATGAAATTTACAAGTTGCCTAGTCAAAGTCTTTAAAAATATGACATGAATTTGTGTTTTGAATTCCAGTGTAAAAAAAAAAGTGTACAAGGCTCAAATTCAAGACGAAAACTTTGCACTGGAACTTCTCTACTTTTTGAACCTTTCGCGAGTAGGGTTTCCACATAGAAAAATCATGTTCAAGAAGGGGAACGGACCGGAGACACGGTGTGTTCCCTTTCCGTCGACGACCCTCAGGGATTGGATTGGAGGCTAACAGTGACGTCAATAAAAAATATATATAGACCTTTTTTCATCAAAAGGGTCACTACAGCTACCGGGAGGTAGCTGGATCGGTTAGGTTCG
Source organism: Brachycybe producta (assembly GCA_036925085.1). Taxonomy (NCBI): domain Eukaryota; kingdom Metazoa; phylum Arthropoda; class Diplopoda; order Playtdesmida; family Andrognathidae; genus Brachycybe; species Brachycybe producta. The sequence goes on along the minus strand of JAUPFP010000038.1, from coordinate 359,901 downwards.
ATTAGGTTCGGTTAGGTTAGGGAGAAAGGGTTATTTTTTTTAGCTGTAGTGACGAGAAAGTGATAAAAAAAGGTCTATATTTTGTCCCCACCCTATGACACGTCACTGTTAGCCTGCAGTCCAATCCCTGAGGCTTGTCGATGGAAAAAATTTCGACCGAAAGGGATACCGCCCTGAAAACTCATGAAAACATGTGGTTTTTCTAAGTTTGGGACCCTGTTCAGAGGGTTCAAGTTAAAACCTTTTCTTTGTTAATTTGGTTATGTCTACTAAATGTTTGAAGATTTTTCTCCTCTTCAGAGGAAATGAATAGAAAGAAGTTTATTCAGGAATTTTGATTTATTCTTAATTTATGGCTGAGAGTTGTCATCGTTGAGAGTAAATTCTATATGTAAGTGATATAATGACTTGTGTGACTCAGTGTGAGAGTTGGAGCAATTTTTGAACTCTTCTTTGACACACGGTGTATTTTAAAATGGGGTCTTCTTTATTTTTATCCTTGGTTGTAGTATGTTCTGTCGCAAACGATTCCATTTCAAACAAATCCATCACACAATCGCGACGACGGTTGGAGGTGGAGGCTCGCTATCTTTCTAGTTTATGTGGTTGTGGAGAAATTCCTTCCACTATTACTTGGCTCACTGTTAAATGATGCTTGTGACGTCAGAGGGGTTGACAAGGGTTTTCATTAGGGATGGGCCATTCGAATCTCGCGAATCTTGAAAAATATTCGAGATTCGAAAACTCGAATCTTCGCGCTTTTTTGGAATTTGAAACTCCAAAAAAATTGACGTCCAATAAAAGTGTTTACTAACAAAAAAAAACACCGGCTATTGTTGTCATTTCGGTGGTATCCGGATCACCAATATCACCTTGTGACGACACACTTTTTATTATTAATAATTTAATATTTATTATTATTTAATTTATTTGTTTCTTCTTAATGAATAATATAGGATTCTTATATGAAGGATTCGAGAACCGATTCGGATTTCTTAATCATGGCATACCTTTTATATTTTAATTAAGATGTTAATTATAGTTTGTAATAACTTAGCAATACACATTTTTAACTATGCGAGTGACATTCACGTCACGCTTCTTCTTAAATTAATAATAAACCGCCTTATACCTAGTACATACACCTGATAATTTAAATGCATTTAAATAATAAACGTGTTCTACAGAGCCCCCTCTGTGAAGGACATACAAACAATATGTCGAATTCAATTTCTTCAGTTAATAATCTCAAAAATAGATTGATTTAGTATTTCAATTTAAAATATTAATAATAAAGTCAATTTTTCTTTGGTTCATGTCCTTAACTGGATTCCGTATAATTCACCTGAACACATTTAATTGGAATTAATTCAACTCATGTGTGTTTACAAGGTATTAGGAGGGTCCGCTCCACTGCTAGTTTTTATTTTTTTTACTAATGGGCTATTCAGACACTTGAGTTTTAGGATTAGTAATTTAGTATATATTTGTAATAGGAGAAAATTTTAGTAAGCTTTTAAGTGTTACGTTTACAAACAAACAAACAAGGAAAACTATATATTAATTCCTTGGTGAAATAAAATTGGGAAACACTGCGGTACAGTAAGTAATTTTGAAGGGCCTGGCCGACATTGGGTGCGAATTTCGTACGCCCTGTAATCGTATTTTAAGTGAAGCACAGTTTGCTCCATCTATTGGCTACACTCAGTTTTGGCAAGGAATGTTCCAATAGGAAGATCGTCTTAGTTGATTTACCTTTATGTATTATGTGTATCTTGGTTACCAGCCATTGTCACATTCCTTTTTTTTTTCCGGATGTCACTTTTTTTTTTTATCTTATTTTATCTGTTTTATTTATATATTTATTATATTGTGCGACTTGTTTTTTTCCCATGATGTAAGTGAACAACGACAGAAAAAAAAAGATAGTTTTTTTGGAATTGGATTAAAGCCAGGGGTTTTAAGAACGAAATTTCTATGGTTTCTTGTTTATTTTTAAAGGTACTTTTTGTCATATTTCCTCCCCATCTTTCAGACTTTTGATGTGTGTTGTTTACTGTGAAAAAGGAACAAACAGAACATTGATCTTGAATTTTTTTAAGTCTTAAAAAAGGCTTATCTTCACAAATATATGCATAAGTTGGGCCTTTTTTTTAATAGAATGATGAAATCGATCTTTATAATGTTGTTTCTCACGAGTTTCTTATTTTTCTCTCTCTTTTTATTCCAAAGAATGAATGATTCAATTTCTCCAATCTTCCATTTTCATTTTTAAATTCGTGTCATTTGTTAATAAAAATGATATCATTTCTCTTGTTTGGTTGTATTATCATTATTCATCATTTGTTTGTTCTAAACCCCATTGTATTTTTATGTATTTTTAATGACTAGTTTCGATCTAGACAGTGTACGTTACATGTTTTTTTTTTAATGTTTGAGTAGTAAAATGTCAAACATGTCTTGTGTATTTCGGATAGAGAGAAAACGTAGCTTTCAAAGAAATCAGCTTTTAGCCTCTTCCATCAAGCCAGTTAGGATTCGGATGGTGGAAGTATGACCCACCCCTATTACGACTAACAGTAAGCCACATATAGCTGTTATTTCCGAATAACTATTTTTTCTTCCACATATGTAGCTTATTGTCGTTCGTTGACTTCTCCTGTTTTTTGTCTCGTTTATTGTTTCTTTATTGACCGCTACTTTACCATTTCTTCGGATAACACAACACACCAATAACACGCTATCTTTTGATCGACAATCACAAAAAAACCCAACTCCTCCTCCTCCTCCTTGTCTGTTATTTTCACTCATTTGTATGTGTTAAGCTGAGACGGTCAATTCTTTTGGTTTTCCATAGAAATTTTATGTGGACATGACCTATATACTGTATAGCATTTTTATACAGAACCACTTTTGGCGGTTGAGTTCGACTACAAAATGTAGTCGGCTTGTACCAAAAATAGACCCCTCGAATCTTGACTTTTTTATGTTGCAGTTAACTCAACAACACTAGAACCACTTTGTAATCACCGCATTCGACTCTAGGGGTCGGTGTTGTCGAGAAGTTGATTACATTTTGCAGTCGAACTTGGCCACACAAAGTGGTTCGTGTGAACCACTGCTCAGTTCCCCATCATCGTAAAACATAGCTATTTGAACAATTATTATTATTATTATTATTATTATTATTATTATTATTACTAGTGGGGTAACCCGTCATAAATGACGGGAGCAAAATTCACAGGCAATTGGGCGCATGCGCATCGTTTTTTCCTTTTTTTACTCTTCATTTCAATTTCAGTCACCCCCCCCCCACTTTTCTCTCTCTCCCCTTCTATACTTTCCAACCTTTTCCCCTCACCTCCTCCCACTTTTCTCTCTCTCTCTCTCTCTCTCCCCCTTCTACACTTTCCAAAGGAAGAGTTCAACATATAGTTGACCTTGAGAAAAAAAAATGGTTCATTTATTCAAATTTATATAAATTCCGACGTGCTTCAATGGTTTTTGTTACTCCACACACACATACACACAGACCTGGGATATTATATATATATATATATATATATATATATATATATATATATATATATATATATATATAATTATAATTATAATTATTATTATAATTATTATTATTATTATTATTACACTCGGTAAAAGACAGTACAGCCCAAGGAAGTTATAACCTCCCTGGTACAGGCCATAACACGTAGGAATGCAAAATTAGAAAACAATAAATAAAAATTAATGAAATAAATACAAATATGCAAAATACATCATAAATGATATCCACATATATCTACAATAAATATTAATACAATAATTAATTGTAATAAAGTAATAAATACAAATAAGCATCAATACATAAATTAATAAACATATACACGTGTCAAAATACGCTCGTATGGTTTAGCTAATCAAGGTATTAAAGTTCTATACAAATCTCTTGCTGTTTGAAGAAAAACAAGGATTTGAAACTAGTGTTGTAAATTTTAAAAAACGTTCGTTTTTTTATAAAAAAAACGGTGACGGAAAAATAAAAAAAAACGGCGGGAAAAGAAAAACACAAGAAAGAAAGAAAATTGATCAGTTTTAAGTACGTGTCCCCGAGATTACTGAATGATTCAGTTAGAAATTGTAAATTAAAGTGTTCGTTTTTTAAAAAAAATCATGTTTTATTAAAAAAAAAAAAAGCTGGGGGAGGGGGGAGGAAATGCAAAAAAAAGGCCTTTTTTTTTAGGTATGTTGATGGTGAATCCTGATTCCTGATTGTTTCAGTTCTCCGATAGGAAAAAATACAAAGTTAAGATTAGTAGTGAAATGCAAATTAATGGATTAATAATATAAATTATGTCAGATTCGTGAATTAAGTCATTTTAATTAATTTTACTATATGATAGGAAATCTGAAAAACATTTTTTTAAAATAAAAACTTTAAAAAAACAATAGTAACAATAACAAAACACGTTCATTTTCAACACTTAAGCGGCAGTCACACTAGGCTGGTTTACAAGCTGCTGGTTGCTGCTGGCTATTAGCAGCAACAGCAAGCAGCAGCTGCTTTGGGTTCACACTTGTCCAGTCACTGCTGGTATTAGCAGTGCAAGTCATCCAATCACCGTCTTGCAAAAACACAAACTCTAACAACAACCACCCCAAGCAGTGGAGTTTCAACTACCACTAATGCCACTACTAGCAACAAAAAGTTCACACTAGATGGCAGCAGCAGGAAGGGAGTCACATGACCAGCTGGTAGCTGCTAAAGTTGGACATGTCCAACTTCACCAGCCGCTGTTAAAATCACTAGCATGCTGGGAAAAGCAGCTGCTGGTAGCAGTTCAGACTATGCTGCTAGAGCGCTACAACCAGCCAGCAGCAACCAGTGGCTGGGAAACCAGCCTAGTGTGACTGCGGCATTAGTAGGGAAAATAAGAAAAATTAAAAAAAAAGAACATCAAGGAAAAATACTGTTTTTAACTGTTTTTACTGTTTTTTAAAACACTGTTTTAAACATATATTATTAGTCCTAGCAATTTTAGCTAATGGAATATAATTATGAGTGGATCCTGAAAAACGAGTAGATTGTATGTTATGAAATCTAGGATTGACAAGCCGTAATTGACGACTGTCTGTAGATCCAGCTTTAGAGAAACAAGTGGAGAGAAAGAGAATACAAGAAGAGTGGGGTTTTGTGGGTGGTGGTGATATAATTAAGTAAATGTTTTTAGCAATCAATCATTTTTCTTTAGAAAAATGGGCCTCACATTTCTATTGAACGCGTGGTTTTTTTGGGGGGGAGGGGGGGTCAGTGACCCCTCTTCTCTTCCTCCTACAACAAAATTAGTTTTAGGATCGTCACAACAAATTTTCGGAACACCAAGTTTTCAGAGAAGAAATATAAATCACACTACTCTCCAAAATGAATTTCTTCTAAATTATTAAATATTATATAAATAATACTTTTTTTATGACGATGATAATAAATTATTAAATAACCAAGGTTTTACAAATTTAAAAGGAAAAAAAAGTTTCATAAGTAGTGAAGAAGAAAACTTCTCTTCAGAAGCTCATTTCTATTAAATGAAAGCGGATATTTTTAGTTTTGATTTAATTAAAATGGGAGATTAGTTGTCTCTTTTTTTTTTTTAAAAAAGTTGATAGTTCATGTTGTAATTGATCACGATTAGAAATTCGAAATGTAGGCCGATTTATTTTCATTTTTATAAAAGCTTAATCACATGTTTTATAACATTTAACTGCATTTGAATTAAATGCAAAATATAAGAGAAATGTGTCTTACAACTGTGTGAATCATCTTGCTCCATTACATAATATCATTTACAAAACCGAAATTGAGTTTTTTTTTTCTGCAAGTGAGTATATAAAGGTACGTTTCCACTCATGCTGTAGACGTGTGTCTGCAACATGATCTTGACAAAAAAAAATGTCTGTAAACTAAAAAAATGTTGCGAAAGCAATTTAAAACGTTGTTTAGCCCATGTTGCCACAGGCAATTAGAAAACGGGATGAACATAAGTTGGCTCCGCCCTTTTATGACGAACGGCAACTTCTAATTGGTTTGTTGTGTGGTTCGACGTTGAAAAGGGCGGAGCATGTGACTGTTAGACTATATGACTAACCATTTGCCGGTCGTCATAAACAAGGCGGAGCCCACTTCTGTTCGTCCCGATTTCTAATTGTCTGTGTGGAAAAGTAGCAAGTGTGGCCAGCACTAGCTTTTCATTTGCTCCGCCCTTTTATAAGCATCATCAATTTCTAATTGGTTGATAATTGGCCACACTTGCCTGTACATGTATATTCAGAATGATGAGTAATACTGACTTATGAGTCTGAGTGGAAACAGTGTTTTAGGAAACCGTTACAAAAGTATTATCGTATAGTCTCTCATACTGAACACAATCCCACTAGGTAGTTTAGGCTAATATAGTAAAGATGATATATACTAATGAATCTTGATCAATGATGGCGTGTTTATTTTGGAAGTAATTAATTTTAACTTTGGAGTGGCAACCTTATATGTTTTGTTTTTTTCTACGATGACGAAAAGGGAGAGGGGGGGGGGGGGTCATATCTGGTCCTATTTTGAATGTAGTTGGTGTGTGTTTAGTGTATCTCTCCAACATGGATGGTCGGCGGGACATGCATCTTGATTATTGAGAGATTCAAACACGGAGAGTGTTTTTTTAACAAATGCCAAACTGCAGATCAATTCTAATACACATTCAGAATTCCTTTCTTGTACATGTTTTTTGGTCCCAGGTGTTATTTTGGAGAGAGGATAGTAGTGAGTGTCGCTTTGTTTTTAAATCACGTGTGTGACACACATATAGGCCTCCGCATCCTAATACAATTCATCATTTTAAGTTAATTAACTCTCTGTCTGCAGTTAACTTTTATTTAGCCTTTGTACTATTTGTATATTGTGTAATAAGTTAACTAATAAGTCCTAATGACTGAGTGTATATAGTCATCTCGTTGTTAACTGGAAGCGGATGACGTCAGAGGAATGTTGACAATGTCATTTTGTCTGATAGAAAAAGGAAATCTTAGTAAAAAATTACTCAAGAGACCGTTTGACAGGCAATTAGAAATCGGGACAAACAGAAGTTGGCTCCGCCCTTTTTATGACGACCGGCAACTTCTAATTGGTTTGTTGTGGTTCGACGTTGGAAAGGGCGGCGCATGTGACGTCAGACTACATAACCAACCAATTAGAAGTTGCAGGTCGTCATAAAAAGGGCGGAGCCAACTTCTGTATGTCCCGATTTCTAATTGCCTGTCTGTCACAGACCCTCTGGGCACCACCGTACAGAGAGAGAGAGAGGGAGAGGGAGTAATTATTGAAATTCATTCTGATGGGAATTTTTTTTTGTCGGATAAAACGACAGGCAGTTGTGCTCAGCACTAAGTTTTTGTTTGCCCCGCCCTTTTATGAACGTCATCCATTTTTAATTGGTTTCTTACTTGGTCTGATGTTACATGCCTAGCCCTTTTCAATTTCTAATTGGTTGATATTTGTTTTGACGCTCATAAAAGGGCGGGGAAAATGAAAACTTAGTGCTGAGCACAACCGCCTGTAATAAAATGACACATTCCCTAGGTTGTTCTCTGACGTCACAGCCTTCAAAATTAGTATGAGGCGACTCTACTCTTAACCTTTCCATTATTTTAATTTCTTGCCTTTTTCTATATGATTTTAATTTTTTTTTTAAATGACAAATGTGTGTGTGTGGGCGGAGGGTCAGCTACAATTAACTACTTCCTCCGTTTTTTTAACAGAGAGAGAGAAAGAGAGAAAGAGAGAAAGAGAGAGAAAATTTCACCCTTTTGTTACTGGTTCAAAAAAAGTTGGCTCAAGTCTGAGAGGCAACGGTTTCTGTACGTTTTATTCATTGGTTTTCATTGTTGAAACTCTCTTTCTGTTATAATAAATGCTATGAAGTGGGGTAGGAAGTGCTCTCTTAATTAGATTAATATACCCTTTTTTTTGGGGGGGGGGGTGGCTTGGCCTATCTGTTGTGTGACCATCACAACAACCAATGTTCGTTCTTTTCATGGTGTTCATTCTTTCCAAAGCCCGTCATTCAGACAGACACATAGGTTGTAATGGTGCAATGTCTCTTCAAAAATAATAATAAAAATATCTATAATGGAGTCTTGAATAGAAAGCGGAAGTGTAACTGTATTCAATGAACAAAAGACATGAAGGGATTGTTAAATTGAGTGTGTAGTAACATAGTTTGATCGTGAATACACTGATGATGAATCGTTATAATGAATACGGATCTGATCTTGCGGGTTTTCATCTCAATTATTATTCTTGTTTCAGTGACCCGATCCTTTTTTTTATTTTTGAAGTTAGATTGGGCCAACGATGGCAGACACTGAACCTAAGACCAATGGTCCCGTTGATGGAGAGAAAATACCATGGGATCCTGACGATCCGGAAACACAAAGACAGATGAGACGACCGGCAGATATTGATCAGGACATGAAAGAAATGGACCGAAGAAAGAGAGTTGATCTTATTCTCAACAGGTTCTAGAAACACTTGTTACTTGAAGAGGATGTTCTTCTTTTCTTCTAATAATTAAGAGTTTGTTTGGTTCTTTTTGTTGTTTTAGTAAAGTGTTCCGTGAGGAACTGGAGAAGATCATCGAGGCTCAGATGACTGAGGGTTATAATCCGGCCAGTCTTTTAGCGTTACAACAGATCTCGGAACTGATTCAGCCGCATTCGCAATTCGGAGGTTCAAACGCCTTGAAAGGTTTAGTTTTTTTCTGAAGTTTTCTTTTTTTTTTTTTGTGGCTCACTTGGATGAAATTTGGAATGTCTTCTTTTTCCTATTTGCAGGAAGTTCGATTCCGATTGCTGACATCAGAGGAGTCGATTCACTGTCTTACGCACAAGGAGAAAAGGTCCTTCGGTGCAAATTAGCATCTCTTTATCGACTCGTCGATTTACTTGGATGGTCACAGAGTATTTTCAATCATATAACAGTACGCAAAAGAAATTTATTTCTTCGTTTACGTTTTTCGTTTCAATTACAAAGAGCTATGAATTTTATCAAAAAGGGTTTTAGAAAAGCAACTTTAAGAAGAAATTGAAAGTTTATTATTTTCTTAAATGATCCTCGCAATTTTGCCAAAATTTAAGAGGGGAAAACATTACGAAAATATTCGAAGTGATTTAGAAACTTGAAATATTTTCGAAGTAAACTTTTTATGACAGTTTGATATAAATATGAAGATAATTTTGATGAAATGTTGATGAAACAACAACCACCTGAAAACGGTTCGTTTTGAAACTACTATAAATTATTTATTATTTAAGATATTGGCATAAAAAAGCCTTTTAGCATAATCTTCTATCATTCTAGTTTTGTAAGCAATTCGAATTTTGTCATAATGATGTTCCTGAAAAAAGTTTGCAAGGTGTTTATGGCGCCCCAAAGCAACTAACTGTTCATCCTAGTTAAAAACGAGACATCAAATGCTGTCATCATGAAATTATCTTTTATTTATTTCATTCAATTTTTATTGTTGATGCTGAAGTTGATCTTCCTTATAAACATAAAATCTTTTTAAATTTGAAATGTTACCAAAGGTGAGGCTCAGTAAGGACCAGGAGCACTTTCTCATAAATCCTTACGGACTATTTTTTCACGAAATCTCGGCTTCCAGTTTAGTCAAAGTAGACATTCAAGGAAACGTGATCGATCCGGGAACAACAAGCTACGGCATCAATCCTGCCGGTTACACTCTTCATTCAACCATACATGCGGGACGTCCGGACATACGCTGCATCATCCACGTCCACATGCCAAGCATTGTTGCTGTCAGGATAATTATTTTAGAAGTTTCCGGTTTTCTTTTTGGTCGCTTACAGTTTTGATTACCGTTTTAAGGTCTCGTCTTCATCGTACGGACTCTTGCCCCTATCGCAAGAGTCGCTTATCGTTGGAGAAGTGAGTTATCACGACTATTGCGGACTCCTCGTCGATAGTAGCGAAAGAGAGTCGATTGTTAAAGATTTGGGTCCAACAAATAAGGTTGATTGGACTTTATCCTCCTTGTTGTTTTTGTATATTGTGTGACAAAGTATGTATTTTGTTTGTTTTGTAGGTGATGCTGCTCAGGAACCATGGTGTCGTTTGCTGTGGTGAAACCATCGAAGAAGCTTTTGGCAACTTGTACCACGTTGCTTTGGCCTGCGAGACACAGTCCAAACTTATGCCTTTAGGTATCAAAAATATGGTTCTCATCCCTGACTCGGTTGTAAATCGGTTCCGTGAGCAAATGAGTACGTTTGAGGTGCAGCGAGATGCCACTGGGAAGGGTGAAGATGGCAAGGCAAGAGATCGGCCACGCAGGCCCAAGACAGTGGATCTGTTGTTCGAGGCTTACATGAGAATGATGGACAATGCCGTAAGATTTATGTTCTTTTGTTATTAATATATTGTGCATTCGTTTCATCGTTTTTTTTTTTGTTTTAGGGATATCGCACCGGTCACATCTACAGGACACCTTTTATTCGAAGCGAGATACCTCGTCCTAAGAACGATGTCGAGATACCTCCTGCATCTTCTGGATACACCCACATCTTCGACGAAGACGATCTCGCTAAATTCGGCCCGCTAAAGAAACTCATGGAGACGCGTCGTGCACACGACAAGACACGGTGGCTAAACTCACCGAATGTTTATCAGAAGGTGGAAGTTTTGGAAACTGGTACGACTGATCCGAAAAAAATCACCAAGGTGAGAATCTTTTTTGGCTTTTCTCTTAAATTTTGTTGTGTTTTGCCATGGAAAGTTCAAGTAAAAATGTAAGCAGTAGCATAAAAGAGGGGGAAATGGGTGAAAACATGATGTTAACAATTGGTGGGGGGGGGGGTTGGTTGGCAGAATGTGTGTGTTTTGTTTCGTATTCAGAGGTAATGGGGTTTGGAATGCCGTGTATGCGAGAGAAATTGACGGAGAGTTGAGAAATTTGAGACTTGGGCTCTGGTCCACGCGATCAATTCTGGCTTATCAATCAAGGCTTTTTAAAACCAAAAGTGATCGTGTATGTGGTGGATTTTGTTAAGATCCTAAAAAAAAAGAAAATATATTGAAGCGACGTCAAAATTCAAATTCACTGATCACGGAGCTTCTTTTTTTCCTGACACGACTAAGTTCTTCATTCACGCTTTCAACACCTAAGCGAGACCTATAATTCAATCGAATTTTAATTGGTCTTTCATGTTGACTTGAACGATCTGCTCCGCCAGACTTTCGCTTTCAAGTTTGAGGTTAAAATTGGATGGTGATGTGTGTGTGTGCATGGATGGACAAGCCTTATAGCGTGAGAATACACGCATTTGGTCAAATTTCATAATATTTTCAATGATGGGGAAAAGGAGCATTTAAGAGACATAAACGGTTTGAACGTTTGTGGCGATTTTGAGAGACAATCAAGGATTAATAAGCCAGAAATGATTTCGTGTATCCGGTCTAATAGGTCACATGGTCGTTAGCAATATTTGAAGGTATTTTAAATATGGGAGTTTGCATGAAATGTTCGTGTATTCGCAAAACACATGTTTCTCGATGCGGCTATTGGATTTGTCATGTTTATTGTCCCCTTTTCATAGTGGGTACCCGATGGTTCGCCAACACACGGAACTGCCATCAAAATTGAAAGTGCACACCAGTTTACTTCTCCCGCTGTAGATCCACAAGAATTCAAACGCAAGCAGAAAGAGGTTCTGATATTCTTATTATGTCCATCTTGTTGGCATTTTCTGTATATTTTTCCTACATTTCGGTCTGATTTGAAATTGGTTTCCCCCTCTTTCCCTCCCCACTTTGTAACTTGGTAGCTTAAAGAAAATCGTATGAAGGATAAAGTGACAGCTGGACCTCAATCGCACATTCTCGAAGGAACCACTTGGGAAGAAGTGAAGAGAATGCAGGTCGTTTATTGCATCTGGCGATAAAAAGCTTTCCTTTTTTGGTAACGTGTCTACCAATGACGTGTTGCATTTTGTTTGTTAAGGATGCTTCTATGAGTGGAACCAGTGATCAGGTGGTTGTGGTCGGAGCTGCGTCCAAGGGAATCATTCAGCGCGAACACCAATTGAATGCTACCCTTTACAAGATGCCGTATGCTCAGAATCCTTTCCATTCGGTTACTGACGAGGATTTGGAAGCGTATAAGAGAGACGTCGAAAGGAAGCAAAAGGGTGAACCCGAACTAGGTCTGTGACTTGGCGCGTTGTATTGGAACGCTAGGACGGTGACTTAATAAACATCTTGTTTCTAATTTAAAACCAGAAGACGAACAGTCTTACAACATTGTCGAGACATCGCTGACGTCGGAAGTCGACGGGAAGATAAGTTCGCCTCAAACGGAACTTCGGTCTTTACCGCAGTCGCCCACGTCTCCATTGTCCGAAGATGAAGGTAAGTCGTTGAATACTTTCGTTACAATTTCGTTTTACAACGATGCAGGGCAAAAGAGTTTCATGAATGAAAACGTTTTTCGTTTTTATCATGCGCACAATTTTTAATACTTCGTACATCCGTGAATTTCAATTTTATGTAGTTGGAAACAGGAATAGACTTACGCCAAGTCCTAAGATTGTAATAAGCCACGGTTAGTAAAAAAAAAAAAAACAATGTCTTTTGTGATTTTCTTGATTAGAGAGGGAGGATTTTGTGGCATGGTAGCTTTTGTCTACGGAACGCAGCGATAACTAACAGTTTCTCGTTCATTTTATGTGTCGCCTGGTTTTACGAACACGTAAAATCTGCTTAAAAATTGTGTTGCATCGTTATGAATAAAAAAACAAAGTTTCTGTGTGTTTCATTTGCAAAGAAAATAATCGCATTGTGTGTTTTGCATGTTTTCTTTCTCTCGTTGATGTTGTTTGCATGGCAATTTCACATAAAACGCATTAGTTTTCATTCCTTCTCCGAAGTCTACCCATGTGATCCATGCTCCACGAAGGCAGAAGTCAGGTACGAATATTAGTTTGTGTGTCATTTTCATATCATTTCTTCCTACAACGTTTTAGAAACAGCTGATGTACAAACTCTGGTTATTCCACGTTTCAGGTGCAACACTAAAAAAAAATTGATAGTGTGTTAGAAACTAGAATAGTAGCTGAAACACTTAATAGTATCTCTATGTTGATCTATTTAAAAAATAAACTTTATACAGACAAAAAAATATCGTCTGCTAGTTATGTTGTTTTCAAAATGGACATTAAAAGATATCCGCATGAAAGATAACCCTTCTTGTTTTCGAAACATTTTAAATTTCTTCTAAATGTTGCATCTGAAACGTAGAAAAACTAAATTGCTTTGAGGCCTATTAAAATGTACTACGAAGAGCTGAATTTCAAACTGGTTGTTCTGCGTTTTAGAAACGATCACTAAGGAGAAATTGAAAGTGTTAGAAACTAGAAAGGTAGCGGAATCACTTAATAGTATTTTCTTGTTGATATATTTCAAAATAATGGTTACATAGACAAAAAATTAAAAAAATATTGTCTGACCATAAGGGATTGAGCTACCCTCCTAGTTTCTAAAACTAACGTTTTTCTTCATTTTGCTCCTGAAAGACAAAATAACCGGAATTCAAATGAGGTTTACCCCTTTGAAACCACTCTCTTAATTTCTGATTTATTCTTGGAAAAGATAGCTTGCATGTTACTCGAAGTACTAATGGTTTTTTCATTATGAGTTTGTAGTGGTATATAATGTTTGCTTCTGTTCTAACTCACAACCCGTAGAAATTTTAATCACTTGCATGATGCTTTTCAAATCACTAATTTGCATGCTCATCCATAACGTTTCACAGATCACGAATTTGTTCGTTCGTCACCTCGATCTGTACTCTCGACTCAGAGCAGTGTGAGAAGCGGTAAGATGCGCCTCCTCAGTCTTTAGCATAATACTAATAATTTTCTTGTGCGACGTCTTTTTGAGTCTATCGTGGATTTTGTAATAATTTTTTTTTCCGCTGTGGGCTAACAGTCTTAACAATGGAGTCTTCGTCTGTCTTATCTTAACTAATATAAAATTGTTAACATTTGTGTTTGTGAATATATACAACGAGCATTTTGAATTACTCGCTTTTAAAACTTCAACTCTAAAAACATTCAGGTGAAACTGCTGTGAATGGAGACGATGCAAAGGAAGGTTTCCGATCTGCAGAAAGTGGAGAGAACATTTCCGGTGCTTCGAGAAGCAGCAAAGAGGTAATTCTTTCGTATATATTTATATAAACGTCTGATTGCTTAATAAGAATGAATAACAAGAACGAATAATGGCATTTTATAGAGTTCACCGACGAAAGAAGCTCCGGGTGCTTCGCCTAAGAAGGAGAAGAAGAAGAAGAAGGGATTAAGGACACCATCTTTCTTGAAGAAGAAGAAAGACAAAAAGAAGAGCAAGGACGAATTGGAGGACGCCAAATAAGGTCTTATATCTAAATTCGAATCAAAGTCTCTATAAGTTATAACAAAAAAATGTTTTTTTCCCCAATCAAAATGACTTGTTTTAGAGGCTAGAGTTCTTTCAGAGTTAATCATCACTCAACCAAGAGTTCTGATGGATTTTAGCCTCGATATGATCCTTTTGATTGATAAAAAATCATAATCTGTTTTAACTTTATAACGTTTCTTGCATACTTAATTTCATAACAAATGTGGATTTTTGTTTTGATTCTGTTTAGGTAATGCGTTCTCTGCTGTATTACAACTGCCATATGTTCGCCACCGCTTGATCCATTTTTTATAGTTTGTGTGCGTCCATGTGGGGAACGGTGAAATTATTAGTTCATATTTCTTACGGAACTTAACAGAGATTTTTTTTCGGGCAGCAGTATGTTTGTTGACAAGTCTTAAAGCATCGAAATTATTTTTTTTTTTAAAAAAAGGGAGTTATGAGAACATAAAAGTTCGTTTAGGATCCCTTTTTTTTACCAGGTTTATTTTATCTTCACCCACCTTTCAGGTGTGGATTTTCTTCTTCCTGACAATGAGGTTGATTTTTCTTCTTCTTAACCTCGATATGACCTAATATTTTATCTTGCTTTTTGAGTGTGCCAGTAAAATTCTAGCTTAGCTTTTTTTTTAGTTATGTTTCACCCAACAAATGAAATGTTTTGACTTGCTTCATTTCAAATGAATTCTACTATTTTTTATCATCAAAATTCACCTTTTTTCTCTTTAAATTTTGACAGCATACTTTTTTAAATGCTTTCATTAGATGAATTTTTTTATATATGTAACAGAGGATCGCGTTAATTGTTTTAATCTGTTTTATGGGATGAGATTTTTAAGGTTATTTGTTGAATTTTTTAGTTGACCGACCCCTCCCCCAAAATCAATAGTTATTTGAGGTTTTTATGTTAAAATTTTGATTTTTAAACCTGTTTTGTTGACGTGTCGTTTGACATTACGAAATTACGATCTTGAGATGATGATGACGATGATACGTTTCATAAACAGTTCGATGGTTCCTTTGAACACTTTTTATTCCTTGTTTCGTTTGCCCTTCTTCCGTTCTTGTGTCGGAATATTACTGTTACTACTACTATTACTACTACTACCACTACTAGTGCTACTGCTGCTATTATTACTACTACTAAATGATTGTATTAATTGTTACAAGTTTGTCGTGCTCATGGACCACACACATACAAAAAAAAAATACAAACACACATGCCAGAAAATTAGGATTTTTATATTCAGATAATGCTGGAAGTGCTTTCTTGTAATCTATCAGAAATTATTGTTATTTGTTATTTTTACAGTGAATTTTGCATGCATGCATGTTTTTTTCTCATCGAATTTCATTGCTTTCAAGGTTTAAAAATGATACGAGCGATTTGAAGTTGAATGAATTGTCATTCTTCAGTTTGTAAGACTTTTTTGTAATTTCTAGAACACAAATCAGCTAAACAGTAAAACGATAATATGTCATTTCAAATGGTTCCTGTTCACCCCCTCTCTTCCCTCCAATTTTCTGCAGAGAACATATTATAAAGGTGTCATCGTAGATTCAGAGGTGTACTGAAATCTGGTAATGGAAGGGACCAAATTGCATGTCGGGTCTTGTAGTAAACAAATGCTCCTACGGAGCTGAAAAGTAACGCAGTCTTTGGTACACCCATTCAGAAAACTGGCCTTGTCTAAACTTGCTGTTTGAAATAGCTAGAATTTATCATGAAAGTCATATGATGGTTAATTTGCAAGTCGTAAATTCATAATGTGCCGTTTGATCATCGTAAACTCTTCTAAAGGAACTTGCATAAATGTTACTGTAGAACGACAAGTACACAAGTTATGACAAGGCTTGTTATTATTCCTGTCACTGTTAGCATATTTAAATTCCATGTTCTTGCTTTTATTACTGTACGAGCATATTATCACTTTACAAACTCAAGGAATCATCTCATGAAAAATGTGATGGAAGTTGAATTGCTAGCCTATAGCTAATACTGTATCTTAGGAATACAAAGCTTTGCATTGCTATTGAGGTGGTTGTTTGGAATATATTGACAATTGTTGTTGGCATGTGCTTCTTTGTTAAGAATTTCTTTAATTTATAAAGGAATTTTTTAATTGAATAATATGTTACAATCAGAGGCGGATTGGAATAAGAGTTACATGACATTTGCTGCTTGCAACCCATATAAATTGTGTTTGACTAGTCCTTGAAGACATGGGTTGGTGACATTTATAATCGATTTCTCTAAACAATTCGTCTCTGTCTGTATGTTTGACCTAATGATTTTTGCAATTTATTCAACTTATAAAATTTATTGTGACTTTCAAAATGTAATGGTGAGGATAAGATTACTGACACTGAAAGCCATATATTGGAAGTGATGTTTGTTCAGAGTGGGAGGGATGGGAGATTGTTAGACAAATGTTGTGGTTTTGGGTTGAGCATAAATTGTAATATTAAACTGTCGTATTTGTGTGTGTATTGCAATTATAAGTGCTTCTGGAAACAAACAAAAAAAAAATGCATATGATTCCCTGAGATTTAAAAAAACATTTTCAGTCGTACATGAAATAATTTAAAAAATAAGCATGGAAGCTGCGTTGATTTTAATTGTATTCATATTTGGTTTTCTTGTAATACTTGATTAAAACTTCAAATCAAACTTTTGTATTTATTTCAGTAGCAGCTTAGTAATTATTCAGTTTGACCCTTGAACACTATTTGATTTTGTTGTATTTTATTTTTTATTAATCTTAAGATTAAGTATTGAGGGCAAGCTTCTTTTTTTTTTTTTTTTTTAAGTATTGAGAAATTTGAGAGGTGTATGTTACCATTGCTATTTTACAACGTGCATTATATACAACTGTAAATTGTAACAAATTTAATTCCAATTTATTTCGCTTGCTGCAAATATATTCAGAAATTCATTTTGTTTTTATCTGAAATTCTGAAAATAAATCTACTATATGTAGGGAATAATTTTGCTTTTTATGAGTATATTTGTCTGATGTTGTTTGGCATCCTTGTTACATCCTCCTATAAAGCAACATAATTAGCGTGTTGCTATATTTTGAAGCATTGGGCGTTGCCTTATTTGGTCGTATAGATGACTAAAATTGGGTAATAATATGGCGTTCTTGCCACGTTCAGTTCAATGCGAAATACACCATATATATACACCCATCAGCAACTATATATATATATATATATATATATATTTAGCTTCATGAACATGACGTCATAAGTTTACGGTTAGCTATTATGTGACAAAAAGCAGTTGGGCGCAGCCGGAAAAGTTCGTTCTGATTGGTTATTTACGTTTGTTATGCGTTTGATTCTGTTTGTTATTAGTGTGACGCTCATAAAAAGGCGGGGCTAACAGTATTTTACTGGCTGCGCTCAACTGCCGATTTATGTGACGTCATTGTCGCCATTGGTTTCCATTTTGGTATTTCCTTCATAAAAAGTTGATCTCGAAAATGGTAAGTTTTATCTGTCATTATCCGCTGCATTTTATATTAATCCAAGATGTTTATTGTACAGAAAACTAATTTACATCGTTTCGGTTGTGTCTTCATTGTTATTTTTTTGATTTGCTTCAAAGAAACGTTGAAATTAGTTCGAATAGAAAACATGTTGTGAAATTTACATTTGATTCAAAATGCATCAAAGAAAGAAGATAATTGTTTTTCATGTTTCCGTAGCAACCTCAGATAATTATCCTTAAGGAAGGGACTGAGAACTCTCAGGGCCGTTCTCAGCTGATTAGTAACATCAATGCGTGCCAAGTTATCATGGATTCGGTTCGAACAACTTTAGGACCGAGAGGAATGGACAAAATGATTGTAGACAATAGAGGTTTTATTTATTTCTAATTCTTTTTCGAATTAGTTTTTTTAATTTTGTTTTATTTATATTGTTACAGGCAAAGCTACGATCTCGAATGACGGTGCGACGATCGTTAAACTTTTGGACGTCGTTCATCCGGCTGCGAAAACTATCGTAGACATTGCGAAATCGCAAGATGCTGAGGTTCTCTTCTTCTACTTTTCTTTCTTTTTGATTTTGTTAACCAACGGTTTAATTTACAGATGATTCGAATTTTCTCTCGTAATCCGTTTCACATTTTTACTGTTGGAAGATTAAAACTGAGTTTTTGATCGTTTGTGGTCAACTGTTCTAGTTGATCCTGATCTCTTGTAACTCGAGTGTTTTATTTGAAAGTAGGTGACGCTTATTCTCATAAAGCGTCATCTTAGTAAAAGACGCACAGTTATTCAGTTTTAAATACATTTATTAAGTAGAAACAAGTGAAGTAAATGTTCGAATCTCGTTATAACAATTTTTAAGGAAAATACGAAACTTTTTTTTAGACGCGAGGATTGTAAATAGATTTTGTATGAACCAAGTTCGTTTTGATATATTTTTATGACAGTTTCAATAGATATACCATTTGGCGATCTTCATGGCAAAAATATAAAATTTTAAATTTTCCTCAAAAAGTTAACGAGTCAAGTTTCTAAAACTTAATTGTTTTTAAAATCAAGAGTATTTTTTCATTTGCAATGTTGAGAAGTAGAAAAAAGACGAAACAAATTGTAACGTTGATTTTTTTCTTTCCTTGCTAAACATTTTCGTTTTATGGTTGTTTCGTTTTAGGTTGGCGATGGTACAACAAGCGTCGTTCTGTTGGCTGGTGAGTTTCTCAAGCAGTGCAAGTCGTTCATCGACGAAGGAGTTCATCCGCAAGTCATCATTAAGAGTTATCGCAAAGCGACGCAACTCGTATGTGTTGGTGTTGTATGTTACTTTACGAATTGGTCGTTTTAACTCGTTTTTTTTAAACAGGCTGTTGATAAGATCAATGAAATTGCAGTTAATATCAAAAAGGATGATCCAAAGTAATTATTGATTTTACTTCGACAGAAGTTTTTAAACCCATTAACTTATTTACTGTTGTTGTAGTGAATTACGCGAACTGCTCGAGAAATGTGCCGCAACGACACTCAGCTCGAAACTGATTTCAAATCAGAAGGCTTTCTTCTCGAAGATGGTCGTCAATGCCGTTATGCTTCTTGACGAACTTCTTCCATTGAACATGATTGGAATCAAGAAGGTTCAGGGAGGAGCCCTCGAAGTACGATTAAAAGTTTCTAGTATCGTGTGATAGATTGATATTAACAAAGTCTGTTATTTTTGTAGGATTCTATGTTGGTGGCTGGAGTTGCATTCAAAAAGACGTTTTCTTACGCTGGCTTCGAGATGCAGCCGAAAAAGTACGCCAATCCGAAGATCGCCTTACTGAACATCGAGCTCGAGTTGAAGGCCGAACGAGACAACGCAGAGATCAGAGTCGATAACGTTCAGGTTCTCGAATACGTCGCTCGTTAAAACTGACAGATGAAAACGTATATTAACGAAGTATATTACGTCGCGTTTTTTTCAGGAGTATCAGAACGTCGTCGATGCCGAGTGGAACATCTTGTACGAGAAACTCGAGAAGTTGCATCTGAGTGGAGCTAAAGTCGTCTTATCGAAACTTCCGATCGGAGATGTAGCAACGCAATATTTTGCTGATCGAGACATGTTTTGCGCCGGTAGAGTTCCAGAAGAAGACTTGCGTCGTACGATGAAGGCTTGTGGCGGCGCCATTCTGAGCACCGTCAACAACATTACACCTAACGTGCTCGGCACGTGTGAAGCCTTCGAAGAACAACAAATCGGTGGCGAAAGGTGGGGTTTTATTCTGGATGTTGGTTTGAAAAATGAAGTTGTTGTTATTCTCACTACTAAGTCAGCGGGCAAAGCTGACTTCTCTGTGGCTTGCAAGCGTTACAGTAGTGGGAGATCAAATTTTGGTTTGTTAATGAGACATTTAACGGCTTCTCCGTTCTGGAGTTTTGTCTTTTGTCTAATTGACACTCTAGCTTTGTTCATTTCTGTATTGAGTAACTATTGTTTGGAGTTACTCGTAATCGGACAAAGCTGACATTCACCGTGCATTGTTCGTTATTTTGACGACGTCCCGAATGTTTAATATTAACAGCTGTATATTTGTGTTTAGGTTTAACTTTTTCAATGGTTGCCCGAATGCAAAGACTTGTACGATATTGTTGCGTGGTGGAGCTGAACAGTTCATTGAGGAGACTGAACGATCTCTTCACGACGCTATCATGATTGTGCGTCGTGCTATCAAGAACGATGCTGTCGTTGCAGGTTTGTCGTTTTTTAAGTTTAAAATTTACCTTAAGGTTAATTTTTTTTAAATTCCTTCCCCTGCGGTTCTCACTGAACTGAAACTAGAATAGTTGCCGATATTGCTAAAACATTGCTTTTCTTGATGACGTCTTTCAAATTAAACTTTTTATGACGGTACGAAAATGAAAATAATTTAAATGAAATGTTGATTAAAAATTTTTATCATTTTAAACTTCGTAAAAAACCTTTTAGCATAGTCTTGTATAATTCTAGTTTTGAAAGCAATTTGAATGTTTATCCGTCCAAAAGTGCAACTCTCCAGCTTAGTTAAACGGATTCCTTCATGAAAGATGTAGACGGACCTTTTTCTTTATCCTCTTCTCACGATAAGACCATTTCTTCAAAACAGGCGGTGGTGCAATCGAGATGGAACTGAGCAAATATCTGCGAGATTATTCTCGTACGATCGCAGGCAAAGAGCAACTTTTAATCTCTGCCATGGCCAAAGCGCTAGAGGTTATTCCTAGGCAGCTTTGTGACAACGCCGGCTTTGATGCAACGAACATCTTAAATAAACTGAGACAGAGACACGCTCAAGGTTTTAAATAGTTTTATTTCGTCAATGGATATATAGATGTACATTGTACAATTGCTTGGTCTTTTCTAAAAATGGGTTTTCATTCTGCAGGCGATAAGTGGTGCGGTGTGGACATTAATAATGAGGATATTGCCGATAACTTTGCCGCTTGCGTCTGGGAACCATCTGTCGTAAAAATCAATGCTTTAGTTGCAGCTTCCGAAGCTGCTTGCGTCATTTTGTCCGTTGACGAAACCATCAAGGCTCCAAAGTCTCAGGGGGGAGGTGGAGGTGGCCCACCCGGTCCAGGTGGACGTAGAGGAGTTGGACGACCACATTAAAATGAAAATTGATTTCTAAAGTAAGTTTACTCTAAAAACAAAAAATAAATTAATCTTGGTTTTTTTGTCTTCTTCAGTCACCTAATTCTGTGTTTAAATCTGTTGTCTGTGTTGGTTTTGTATTAAACAATTCAAGTACATATACATTTTTTGTCTTGTTTATTATTATTATTGATGTATGATTTTGATAATTACACGAATTGTTTCATCATATTTTAATTATAGTTCTTAAAAGAGAGGTGTGTTCAGTCTTTAGTTTTTAAATGTTGGTGAATTACTTTGAATTATTAACCCAATAGAAAAAAATTTGATAGTTTGTTAGAAATTGAAGAGAAAAAATGAAAATAATTAAGGGTATTTTCATAATATTTCGTAAATTACACATTTTATTTCTGTTTATAAAAGGTCAAAGATTAATTTGTTAGTGAAAAATGAATTACATTATGGGGCATTTTCAAATTGCCATAAAATGTTTAATTTTAGTCATTATAGTTTCAATATTATCCTCAGTATTAACAAATGACAATAATTATTTAAATAATTATTAAAACACATGTCCAACTACAATTCATTTTAAAAATGCATTTAATTAAAATTTAATACATAAGCAAAACAAATTGCATGTGTAGAGCAACAATTGTTTTAGTTTGGTGCACTTTCCAAAGATTAACCGATTTTGTTCTTTCCAACAATAACTGAATTACCGATGTGCGATTTAGTAGGATTTACTAATCAAAAGTTATGCAGCTTCAAAATTTGCATTTCGTGTTTGGCGCTAAAAAAAATCTTCATATCCTTTTGGAGCCTACGTACTTTTTACGCCTGGCAAATTAACCGATTAAGAAATGTTGTAACCGGTGATAATTTTTGCCATCTTACTGAAATTTCAATTGTAATCGTACAAATCGACGTGTGATTTTGATTTTTTTCTTCGTTAAACTTGATTGATACACTGATTTTATTCTGGATTTTATGCAAATTGATGGCCGTTACCTGGGAAGAAATGATCAGCACTTTATTACCAATGTATCAAGGGATTTGGAGGCGTATTTGACGTCGTCTAATGATCGAAACAGGTTAAAAGTCAATGAAAGATTCACGTTATTCTTATAGGCGTTATGAGAGGCTCATTTCAGTCGTTTTTCCTCGTTAAAGGGTCCTCCTTTTCCCTCCACTTACAAGTCGACATCGATTCCTCATCCATAAACTAACCGAAGAAAATAAAGAATCGAAATTGGTCAGTTTTTCGATAGGAGAGAATGAAAAGAGGCGAACGGTTGTCTGTTTTGAAGACACGTTGAACTGGAAACAGTAATTCAAATGGAACGCTAATTTTGTTACTGTTTGTTTGAAAGAGGAAGGTGTTTTGTTTCAGGTCGTTAAGAAAACCGAACATGGATGATGAAAGTAACGACTCCTCGAGAGAAACGTCGTTAATGAGTTCCACCTTCGATGAAACTATTACATCGAGGTTTTATGTCGTTTTTATTTACTTTGTTATTTTCTGACGTATTTTAGTGCTTTGTTATTTTATAATCAGGGCGAAGAATAGAAGGCCCGACAAACAGCTTTACGTGCCAAAGGCTAAACGATCCGACGAACCGGTTGCAACACAAACGTCGGTGAACACACCTGTTGTCATCACTTCCTCAACCGCAAAGTTGGTTCCAGATTCGAAAATAAAACAGAATCTTACAGATAAATTGTTGTTGAATGGTGAGACTAAAACGAACAAGAAGAAGAAAAAGAAGAAAGTTGTTGTTTCTGATGCTGGAACAAACGAAAACAGATCGGAAACGGTTTTTGAATTGGTTAGAGGCGAGAATTTAGAACCAACCTGTGTCTTAGATAAAGATTATTTGTCACATATGCTTCAGACTGACCTTAAAGTTAATAGTTGCGATGAATATCAAAGCGATCATCGCAATCTTTGGTCGAAAGTTGAAATTCAAGGTGTTGAAGCGGTAGATGTGAAAGAAAACAAAGAATCGA
The DNA here is from genome assembly GCA_036925085.1 of Brachycybe producta. Taxonomy (NCBI): domain Eukaryota; kingdom Metazoa; phylum Arthropoda; class Diplopoda; order Playtdesmida; family Andrognathidae; genus Brachycybe; species Brachycybe producta. The sequence goes on along the minus strand of JAUPFP010000038.1, from coordinate 336,269 downwards.
TTTCAACCGAGGAAGTATTCGTAAAAGAAGAAGTAAATGAGAATAAAGATTTCGTGGCAGAACATCCGAATGAAGAGAACTGTATTGGTGGCCAAGTTAATCCTGCGTTTGTTGTAAAGTCGATTTTGTCACAAACGAGAAGAAAATCGTCTTCCGGAGAATCGTGGGATGCTCTTTACGATCAGAGCGGCGAATGTTTGGATTCCTCTTTGTTAGACCAGGTTTCGAGCTTAATAAAAGAACCGTCAGACATTTCGTTTTAATTTTTTAAAAAAAAGATTTGTATCGATCTAGTTGACGGAAAAAGTGGGAAAAGTTACGATCGAAACGCCTCAGATCGATTATTGGTCGTCTCCGGAAAGTGAAGCAACGTCGTCGTTGATCGACGAAGAACTCGGACACGTCGTAGAGATCTACGATTTTCCTGTCGTCTTTAAGACGCAGGATCTAATCACCGCATTTTCACAGTTCAAGTTGGTTTGCATGTTTTAATTACTGTAAGGTATTGTTGTTTCTGCCATCGTTAAATGTTTTTGTTTTCTTCTCATCAGAGATCGAGGTTTCGATATCAAGTGGGTGGATGACACTCATGCGTTGGGAGTTTTTTCTAGTCGTGTGGCAGCTCGAGAGGCATTGTCATTGAAACATCCTTTCATCAAAACCCGTCCACTTTCTCAGGGAATTAAAGAATCCAAAAGAAAAGCGCAAAGATCTTCAGGTATTGATAACTATTTTGTTAATGTTTTTTTTTTTCAGAAAGAAAATTAAGAAGAACTTAAGTGTTTTGGAAACTAGAAGGGTAGCTCGATCTCATAATAATATTTTCATGTTTTATATCTTTTAAAATAAGCTTTTTACGTGAATTTGAAAATTATTTTACTTTAAGCAGATACATTTTTTTTAAATGAATGAACGAGAACTGATTGTGATTCTTTGCCTAGATGAACAGTTATTACGGCATTAGACCGAATAAAACACAGAGGACATAAAACGAGAGTCCTCATTATATAAAAAAAAATAATAATTGAAAAAATAATTGAAATAATAATTGAAAAACATCGCGTTATATTCGAGCTAATACGGTATTCAGTTGTATTCGTGTTTTTTTTTTTTTTTTTTTTTTTTGAAGAATTCTTACAACCTTATAAAATTCGTCCCGAGACTTCGGCCCTCTTAGCTCGGAGGCTGGTTGCAGGAGCACTCGGTTTACAAGTTCAGGTGTCGAAAGAACAGCGAGAAGAAGAACGACGCAAACTAAAAGAAGCTAAAGGTTCCAATTACATAAGCGTTTTCTTATGATAATCGTCAATATTCTTATGAGCTTTTGTTTTTTCGTTTATGATCTAAGAGCGTAAAAGGTTGGTTGTGAAACAGAAGGAAGATGCATGGAATGGAGACGTGCACGACTAAGTCCGAAAAGCCGTCAGAAGAAATCGTCATTGAAATGAGGACATTAAGGGTTCGTTTTCGCAGTTTTTTTTTCATTGTTTTATTTCCCTACCTTTCAACACACGCAATTTTTCTACGAAATCATCATTTTAGATTTTGTTCGTTTGTTTTCTGTTTTTTATTTTAACCAGTGTTCGATAATGTTGTATTGATTAGTACAAAATGAAAGAGTGAATTTATCATTTTAAAAGAATTTGTTGCTTTGCTTTTTTTTATAAACCTTCTCAAGGTTGGTTTTATGAAAATGTGATTTACGAACTCTGATTGTTCTTTCATTTAGGAACAAAGTAGAGAAAATCGAAAGTGTTTTAATGGTTTTCAATGTAAGACAGAAATTAAAAAATATCATTTGCTTAGCGTCGTCGTGTTAGAATTTTTATTTTGAAAGATACCAACATGAAAATACCTTTAAGTGATTGGGTTACCCTTCTTGTTTCTGAAACATGTTGAAATTTCTCTATTTTGCGCCTGAAAGACAAAATAATCAAAGTTCCAGTGCCAGTTTTTACGTTTTTCAGAAAGCAACACTAAGAAGAAATTCAAATCTTTCAAAATTAAAGTTTTTGTTTACAAAAGTTACAAAAACATAATTAATTAAAGTGGTGTCATTTTCAAACTGACATAAAAAGCTTGTTTTGAAAGATATCAAGATCAAAATAGGGATACCCTTAAGTGATTGAGTTACCCTTCTAGTTTCTAAAACACGTTCAGGTTTCTCTTCATTTTGTTCCTGAAAGACGTCAATATTTTTTTTTAAAAAAGGAACTATATAAAATAGCAACCAGATGCTTTGTTCTCGAAAATGCTTTTATTTTTTAAAATAATTTTTAATACATATTTATTGTAATTAGATTTTTATTCAGATTTTAAAAGAGCAACACTTTTACCAAACGTTTATATGCTCTTATATAAACGTGAACGACTAGGATAAGAACAAGAGAATAATGGCAACACATTTAAGTTAGTGACAAAAGAAGATTGTCTTGAAGATACTTCTTTTCAGGAATGTGTTCTAATTGCCGATGAAAATATAAAAGTTAGTGATGAAGACTATGAAACTGCCGACTTTCGAGAGTAAGGTGAAGACGTAGGGCAGTTCTTCACGACTTTCAAATGGATATAGCTGAATGTAGATGGCCATCAACATGACTACGATAACAACAGCTAATTTTACAAAAAGCCGCCTGATGTCCATGTCGTCATCTGATGAATAGCCGTCGCTTTCGTCACCGTCGTCGTCTTCGTCGTCGTCGTCGTCGTCGTCTTCGTCGTTCTCGTCGTCGTCGTCGTCGTCGTCATCGGTCTCATATTCCCAACTGTCGTCGTCATCGGGGTCATAATCCGGGTCGTATTCGGATTCGCTTTCAAGATCGTCTTCTGGAATAAAATTCGTCACTTGTGGTAGCGGTTCGTTGCCCTCTGGCATCCAAGGATGGTCGCCGAGAAATAGTCCGTCGTCATTGTTAGGATTTAATTTCATCGTCGTTTTCCATTCTGTCTGTTTTTCACTGAAATTCTGATCTTTCTCAATGATGGTTTCTTTCAGGAACAGTCTGTTGTCTGTTTCAATTGGGTCGATCAATTCTTCTGTATCTATTTAATTTGGATATTTTAGTTTTTTGTGTAAATGTGTTGGGCAAGAAGGGCATAGAGGTTCTTAATTTTCTACCTTTGTTAATTTTATTAGAAAACTCTTCTAATTCGTCAAATGGCCAAAAAGTGCCTGTAGCCATCTCTTAATCATGTATTTTGGGGGGGGAATTATTTAATGTTTTCTCAGTTTTGTTTTTATTCGACAGATTCTTTGCTGCAATTTGCAGAGAGACAGAGAGAGAAAAAAATCGTTGGTTCGTTTTAAAGAAAAAACGCAGAACTGACAACGAAAAGAATACCAAAATTTGAATCTAGTCAATTTTCAAATATTTCCGCCCGATGACGTCACGTGTGACGCAGAAATTTGCAATGCGCATGCGTACAAACAGCCTTGTGGTTTGCAAGCATACGTATGACATCATACGAAAGCTTGTGTCACCGCAACATTTTTTATGGTAATCATAATTTACGTTATTCATAAAAAATGACATTAGCAAACGTTCAATGTTAGAAATATGAAGCATAAAATGTAGTTTTTTTTTTCTTTTTTCTGCACCTCATTGGTTGAAATAAACAGCACTGGGGTTGAACTAATATGACGTTAATGGCATAAATGTTATAAGTTTGCTTGTCGCCATATTCGGACATTTATAACACATACAAGTGACGCCATGTCTTTTTTTTTTTTCTTAAATGGCACATTTAGTGTAGATGTCGCTCTAGTTTGTTGAAATCCCGATTTTCTCGTTGAAATTTTTGTATTGGACGCCATTGCAAGTTATCTACCATTGAAGTTATTGAATTAGATGGTATCGTTTTTTAGGTTTTGAGTCGATTTCTTTGGACTTTGAACCCTAATTTGTAAGTTTATTATGATATTTGTAATGTGTTTGCGTCAGATTAAATGACAGATGTTGTTAATTCTTATTGAATTTCTTCATATTCGTCTTTTAACCTTGAAAAATAAGATGGTTTTTTTATGATGGCCGAGAAAACGAAAAAATGTTCAATGTTTTCGTTGTGAACCATTTATTTGTTTGTTTTTTGTTCTTTACACGTATCAAATGTCAATCAGTCTCTTCTATTCAAGTGTCAAACAATGATTTCTAAACATGTTAAGACGTTGTTGATTGTCTTATTTTCTTTTGTAATCGTTTCAGTTTAAAAGGGTTCAAGAAAAAGTAACATAAAACAGCTTTGGAAGTGTGTTGAAACGGAAAAACGGTTTCAAGTTGGATTTGATCAATTATGAGAGCGCCACAACATTTGGAGAACCATTTCAGGAACGATGGTTTGATCGTAGCAGGTGGAAACGTATCGGACTACGAAGATTTCTCCGATTATCTTTGGATGGAAGACGAAGAGAGTTTCGATAAACAGGTTTTGTTTCGAAAGAGTGAGAAATGGATGAAATATTCTTTGTATACGAATTTTGTTTTGCGTTTTTAGGTTTTGGCCGAACTGCAAGAAGAAGACGAAATGGAGCAATGTATGGAAGAAATGTTGGCCGAAGAAGAATTGAGAGATACGACGTATTATGTTGTGGAAGAACAGATTATCGGAGATGGAACTCCTTCTATTCCTCTTCCAAATTCTCTCCCTCTTCCGTCGCTTCCTCTTCCTCCTAACTCGGTGTCCAGTTTGAATGCTGTTAATCATAACTTAGTTTTGCAGTCCATCGACTTTACTGATTCCGATAATATTCTGTTGATGGTTTAGTATTTTTGTTTCAAATATTTCTTAAGCTTTGGATGTGTCTTCTAATCTCGAGTTTCTCTCGTTTTTTTTTAAAACAGAGTCGGTTGAATCCCGATGCCAAGGAATTCGTTCCGAGTCAATCGTCGCATCCAGCCACTTCGTCTTCGGCAGATTTGGCTACTCCATCTTCCGAATCGGTGAATTCGGAAGCTCCGGACAGGTAGAAAGGGACTTTTATCTCGTTTTGAAGTTGTGTATCTTGGGGCCATTTAAGGGAGGGAGCGAGATAGAGAAAAATAAGAGCCAAACAAAAATGTCCAACAAGAGAATAATCGTTACTCCATATCGTCTTTTCCCCCCTCGTCTCATTTCACACACACAAAAAAGAGAAAAGAAACTCGAATATCAAAATTTTGTTTTTGTTGATAATATCAATAGTGTATATCTCACTTGTCCTCGTATTCTAACCCATCCACTGCCTTCTTTGTTTGTTCGTTCGTGTTTTTTCTTTTTGGGTTTCTAAGACTGTGGCCCACACACATTGAATTGAGACTGAAAATTTTAAGTCTTCATTTGAAATGTAAAAATTGATCCAAATTTTCATAGAAATGTTGATTTTTGTTTTGTTTTTTTTCTCATAAATTTTGGTTTTGTAATTTATGCTTTTTTAAAAGGCATGTAAAAATATTACTATGACCTAAACAATTGATATTTACTCGGTGGCTTTTGATATTTTCCGCGCTTTTTTTTGTTTTGTTTTTTTGAAAGGGCATAAGAAAAGTTGCCTTTAATAATTTTTTCTCAGTTTGTTTTTGAGCGTCTGTTGAAAAAAAGAAAATTTTATTTTTTCCCTTATGTAAAAATATACTTTGAATGCAGAACACACGAGCGTTGTTGTTGTTGTGACGTTATTTTTCTTCTACTTTTTTATTTTTAAAAGTGTCACTTTGATATGTCTAACCTTCGATAAGTCGAAATCCTACGTAACGTGAAGTCAACGTTCGTTTCTCATTTGATTCTTTTACCTCAACTTTGCTAACTGGAATAATCGATAACTCAAACTGTTTCCTTCCCTTCCTTCTCCCTCCCCCAACTTTGAGATATCGAGAAGAAAATTCACGTCAGATTTCTTTAGAACAAGAAATAATGAAATAACATGTTTCTTCAAATTCTTTTAAATAACAAACTGTTGATTATTAGAAAATAATTTAATCATCTTTATGGTTTTAAAGTATAAAGCCCATCAAACTCCGGTTATTCGAGCTTTCAGGAGCAAAATTAGGGAAAACTTGTGAATGTATTTTAGAAACTAGAAGGGTAGCTCAATCACTTAAGGGGTATGTTTTCATGTCAGTTGAAAATGACAAAATCTTAAGACTATTTTTTAAAATGTTTGTTTATAATAGGTTTATTTTGGGCTAATTTAAAGTACTATTTTGAAAGATAACGACATGAAAACACTGTTAAGAGGGTTACAGAGCGCCATGGACGTTTTTTTGACAGACGACATTATGATTGCAGTGTCTGACGTCAGAGGCGCCACTTGTATTGAATTAGCATAGACATAATGCTAATTTAAATTTCAAACATACAGTTAGGTTTGGTAGTCATTATCTGGAGACATATAAGTTTTTAAAATGTGATTAAAACTGTAATAAATATTAGATTGTTTAATGGAACAGATTAAAAAATTTTCAGACTTTAAATCTGCCTCTAAATATTTTTAATTAAATATTTAAAAAGGTGTTTTTTTTTTCTATGCAAAATCTCATAGAAGAAAAAAAGCTACATATTTGGTATCCATTATCTTTGTTTTACAAAAGAGATAATAGTAAAATAAAAAAATGTGGTGGTAGATTTATTTGTTTTCTATAAGAACAATTAAATTTCATTACCTAATTGCATGTGTATATTTTTATATTGAAGTAAAAGTCGTAATGGGCCAATTTTTTCAGATCAATAAAAATCTGATTGAGTCAAGGCCTGGTTAGAGAGTACATGACGTCACATTATACATAATATTCTATTATGTAAACTATGTGTATGTTTTGTTTTAGATAGAAAATGTTGACCGCCATGATTGTTTTTGCTGGGTGTAAGTGATGTCTAAAAATTCATTTACTCTACTTACATGCATGCTAGAAGAAATTTGATGAATTCCTCTAAAAGATCTGGTGGAGTTTTATAAACATATAAAATTTCATGCAGAAATTTGTATTTATAACCTTAGATGATTACCTTGAAGTTCATGAAAAACCCCATCGGCATCAAATAATTACAGCTATGTCCTGTACTATAGAGCATAGCAAGAGCACCCAATTTCAAATTGTAGTTACTATAGAGTTATTATGGAGTCTATAGTATCTCAATGGCAACTGTCAAATTTGAAATGGGTGTGCTCATTCTTCTAAAAGGTGGGATGGGTAAATTTAAAAATAAGAAAACAAGAGCAAGAAAAGAAGACATGGCATAAAATTTTAGATTGTGTTCCTCTCAACCAAAGCCTCTATGGCACCTTATAGAAGGTTATGTCTAACCTAGGTTTATAGGTTGCCATGGAAACAGACAGCCTATATTTTATAAAAAAAAGGCATTACAACAAAAAAAAAATAATGTATTTTCTATAGGGAAAACATGACATTTATATATATATATATATATATATATATATATATATATATATATATGTACACTTTACCACCTATGTATAAAATGCCTAGGCAATATGCAAATCCACACTTTTTTTGCTAGTAAATATGCAAAATTCAGCAATTTAGGTCATGGACAAACAGAAATGTTTCAGGCAATTTTCAAAATCACTAACGTTTCAGGCAATTTGCAAAATCACTATCATTTCAGGCAATTTGCAAAATCACTAACATTTCAGGCAATTTGCAAAATCACTAGCATTTCAGGCAATTTGCAAAATAACTAATGTTCTATGCAGTGCCAATTTTTTTAACTTTAAGGCAATGTGTTAAATACTCAGGCAATAGACAAAATTTAGGGCGTTATAGGCAATGTGCAAAATTCGTAACTTATTTCAGAGAATATCTAAAATCACAAACTTTCCAGGCAACACACAAAATGACAACTTTTCAGGCAATTTGCAAATGATTTGCGAACCTTCGCGGGGCGGATTTGCGAACCTTCGCGGGGCGGATTTGCGAACCTTCGCGGGGCGGATTTGCGAACCTTCGCGGGGCGGATTTGCGAACTTTCGCGGGGCGGATTTGCGAACCTTCGCGGGGCGGATTTGCGAACCTTCGCGGGGCGGATTTGCGAACCTTCGCGGGGCGGATTTGCGAACCTTCGCGGGGCGGATTTGCGAACCTTCGCGGGGCGGATTTGCGAACCTTCGCGGGGCGGATTTGCGAACCTTCGCGGGGCGGATTTGCGAACCTTCGCGGGGCGGATTTGCGAACCTTCGCGGGACGGATTTGCGAACCTTCGCGGGACGGATTTGCGAACCTTCGCGGGACGGCTTGCGAAGCGTGCAAAAAGGCTTGCAAACTACAGAAAGGCTCTATAAGGTTCGCAATCCGTCCCGCAAAGGTTCGCAATCCGTCCCGCAAAGGTTCGCAATCCGTCCCGCAAAGGTTCGCAATCCGTCCCGCAAAGGTTCGCAAATCCGTCCCGCAAAGGTTCGCAAATCCGTCCCGCAAAGGTTCGCAAATCCGTCCCGCAAAGGTTCGCAAATCCGTCCCGCAAAGGTTCGCAAATCCGTCCCGCAAAGGTTCGCAAATCCGTCCCGCAAAGGTTCGCAAATCCGTCCCGCAAAGGTTCGCAAATCCGTCCCGCAAAGGTTCGCAAATCCGTCCCGCAAAGGTTCGCAAATCCGTCCCGCAAAGGTTCGCAAATCCGTCCCGCAAAGGTTCGCAAATCCGTCCCGCAAAGGTTCGCAAATCCGTCCCGCAAAGGTTCGCAAATCCGTCCCGCAAAGGTTCGCAAATCCGTCCCGCAAAGGTTCGCAAATCCGTCCCGCAAAGGTTCGCAAATCCGTCCCGCAAAGGTTCGCAAATCCGTCCCGCAAAGGTTCGCAAATCCGTCCCGCAAAGGTTCGCAAATCCGTCCCGCAAAGGTTCGCAAATCCGTCCCGCAAAGGTTCGCAAATCCGTCCCGCAAAGGTTCGCAAATCCGTCCCGCAAAGGTTCGCAAATCCGTCCCGCAAAGGTTCGCAAATCCGTCCCGCAAAGGTTCGCATTCCGACCCACAAAGGTTCGCAAGCCGTCCCGTAAGGTTTGCAAACAATTTGCAAATTGCCTGAAAAGTTAACAATTTTGCTCATTGCCCGAAGTAAGAATTTTGCACATTGCCTAAAACACTGAATTTTGTCTATTGTCTGAGAAATTCTGGATTTAACACATTGCCTGAAAAGTTAAAAAAAATTGGCACACTGCCTAGAAAATTAATTATTTTGCACATTGCCTGAAAAGTTAGGACTTTTAAAGATTGCCTGGAAAGTTTGTGATTTTACACATTTTATGAAAAGTCGATAATTTTGCACATTGCCTGAAGTTAGGAATTTTGCACAATGCCTAAAACTCTGAATTTTGTCTATTGCCTGAGAAATTCTGGATTTAACACATTGCCTGAAAAGTTAAAAAAAATTGGCACACTGCCTAGAAAATTAATTATTTTGCACATTGCCTGAAAAGGTAGTCATTTTAAAGATTGCCTGGAAAGTTTGTGATTTTACACATTTTATGAAAAGTCGATAATTTTGCACATTGCCTGAAGTTAGGAATTTTGCACATTGCCTAAAACTCTGAATTTTGTCTATTGCCTGGGAAATTCCGGATTTAACACATTGCCTGATGATTAGTATGCACATGACCTAAATTGCTGAATTTTGAATATTTACTAGCAAAAGAGTGATTTTGCAGATTGCCTAGGCATTTTATACATTGGCCGTAACATACATATTTATTCATATATACACACACAGATACATATAAATAAATAATAGTGAATATGACTCATGTTCAAAAATAGCATTTGAATGTGACACTACATACATCCTTGGATAGATTAGATGGCTTGATGTTTCTCTATATAGAAAATACATTATTATTCTTTTTGTAATGTCTCCCTTGTTTATAAAATGTAGGCTGTCTGTTTCCATGGCAACCTACCAACTATGTTGAGACATAGCCTCCTATCAGGAGTTATGAGAGGCTATAGTTGAGAGGAATACAATCGAAATTTTATGCTGTCTCTTCTTTTCCTTCTTGCTGTTTTCTAATTTTTAAATTTACCCATCCCACCTTTTAGCAGAAAAATGGCTCCAATTTTAAATTTGACAGTTACTATTGCATACTATAGACTCTATAGTAACTCTATAGCAAATGCCTACAACTTGAAATTTGATGCCAACGGTTTTTTTCATGAACTTGAAGGTAAGTTTCTAAGGTTATATATGAATATTTCAGCATAAAATTTTAGATATTTATAAAACCCCACCAGATCTTTTAGTTGGATTGAACAGATTTTTTCTAGCATGCATGGAAATAGAGAAAATTAAGTTTTTGTCAGCACTTAAACCCACCAAAAACAAATATGGCGGGTCAACATTTTTCAGGTAAAACATACAGTTTTCATAACAAAATATAATAAGAGAATATACATCCATTGTAGCCTCTAATGCATCCCCCACAAAAATTTACCATTTATACATAAGCTGCATATCATATTAGAGAATAACCATAACGTCCTATATACATAATAAACGATGCGAGCACCCTCTATGAATATTTTTCAGAAATTCACCTACTTCACAACCCTCTTAAGTGATTCAGCTACATGTACCCTTCTAGTATTCTTAATGCCTCTCCTGAATCATATTCAGTAATGTGAATATGCTGATTGAAAACATAGCCTCATATCCTTGTATTAGGCACAAAAGCAAATCATGAAAACGCAAGTAATGTCATGCTCTGGTTTACTATAACATAAATAAGTGAGAAAGAAAAGTTTAGTAAAAGGAGTTATGTGATGAGAGGGAGTTTCGTTTTTCACGATCGTTGTTTGTCATTCAAGGTCATTTGACGTCATTTTGACATTCCAGATTGCGTTCAAATTTCGCTTTAGGCTTGTATCGTTATGACTGATGTGCAGCATCCATATGATGACAGATCATAAGATATGATTGTCACATTTTTTTGTTTTTTTTTTCTGTAAGAAGGCTATTGTATAGTAGAAGAGAGAAGTAGAATGGGTAAGATTCAATCACCGATGTCAAAATAGGTACGTGAATATTTACTAGCGTATTTATTAAGTTTTTTTTTTATTATACATCAAATATTATTTCAGAAAGCTTTTCTATTACATTGTCTTTAATCATCAGCAACAATTGACAATTCTCTAATTTCTGCAAGCCGCCTTTGAATATTCTGTTGATAGTATTGGTCCGGTTGCGATCGTTCTACCAATGAGCTTTTAATCAAAGCGTGGACCAAACTACTGAATTTTCCCGAATAATCCACCTAATATATATATCAAAACAACCAATCATACGATATGTTTTAACTTAACGTTCATCATATTTATCAGTTCTCTCGCCAATCACCTGTGCACGGATCGTAGAATCCAAACACGGTTGGAAGTAATCGATCCGTTCCTCGATGATCTGTGGGATTTCTTGCAAAAGTAACCCATTCTGTGTAGATACCTCTTCGCCTGCCATCGTCAGGTCCTTTTTGGTCTGCGTTTAAATCGTTTTTTAAGTCAATCTAAAAGTAAAACTGCTCGTTTAGAATAAAACCTGTGCAAGTTTTGCTACGACGGTTCCAGTCTTTTCTTTATGCTGTAATTTATCGACCCGCGCTTGGCACTTCTGATACTCCTGCATTGCTTGCTCTCGTTTTCGTATGGCTAGCTGCACTCCAGTAAACACAAAGTTGTACCTTTCAAGAAAACGATAACGCATTTTTTTCGTTAGCATACGATCAGGAAGTAAAGTGTTCGAGAAGTTTCAAATGGATAATTACCTTTTCATTGGTTCGACCAAAGCCTTCTGTAAAATTAGAATCTTAAAGCAGAACAAAAAAAATAACATTTTAATAACTAGTTTTAATAATAAATCTTAGCATGCAAATACAAGTTCGTCGCAGTATTTCTGGCTTTCGGTCGTAACCGAGTGGTATTCCTCCAGGAGGATTCGTAAACTGTCGTTGTAGTGACAAACGGAACTCATGGAAAGGTCTTGCGTCAGTTTTAGTTCGTTTTTAGACACTTCTAATAACAAGAAATCGTTTATGATTAAAGACAAAATTCCATTCTCGGACAAATGAATAAGTATAGCCCCTTACCGTGGACACTCTCGGTAAATTTCTTTGCATCCTTTTGTAACTTCTTTGATACTTCCCACAAACTTTAATTCCAAGATAAAATCCGCAATAATGATTAATCAGTTTCTTGTATTATATAAAAATATATATTATGATGAAGCCTCTTCTATTCACCTGTTTAACTTATTAAATTGATCCTCTAATTCTCTTTGCTCCTGTATTTATATATATAGTTTATGAAAAAGAAAACATCAAAATTCAGTTTTTAAAAAGATTTTTTTTTTGTTTAATTTCATTTAATTTATAATAAATACAAAAAAAATGACCAAATTGAGTTTGATTGTGTTGGAGCCTCCTCCGCCACCCGGTCGAGGAGATGAAAGTTTCTTAATTGGATTCCTTCGAACAAAACAAAACAAATTTAATTTAATCATTCCAGGTAATATTTACTAAGTGTTAAGGTAGTTTTAAAGTAAACAGTGCCTAGCCAACTCTGATTATCTTTCTCTTAAGGTGCAAAATGAAGAGAAAATTAAAAAAAACGTTTTAAAAACTAGAAGGGTAGCGTCAATCTCTTGCATATTTTTATGTCAGTTTGAAAATAACCCAACTTTAAGTAGAAGATATTTTTTTTGTCTATAAAAAGTTTTTTTTGTAAAAAAAAAATATCAATATAAATTATTAAAAGCTACAATTCTATTTTCTAAAACACTTTCTATTTAGCTCCTGAAAAGACAGAATAATCAGAATTATTTAATCAGCTGTTTCATAAATCATCTTTTAATTACCATAAAAAGCTTATTTTTAAAGTTATTAACATGAAAATACGTTATAATGATTCTCGATTGCCCTTCTAGTTTCTTTTAAAGTGTTTTAAAGAAACTAGAAGGGTATAAAGGCCTACATATTAAAAGAATGAATTCACTCTTTTAATATATGTAGGCCTAATAATGTATATATTTAAAAAAAAACGCGGAATAACCAGAGTTCTCTTGTATTATTTTCAATATTTTGTTAATGGCCAACCTGATAAATAAAAAAACGGTCTAAAATGGGATGTGTTTTCAAAAAAAATAGTTTAGAAAAGAATAAGAATATATATAATATATTTATGATTATGTAATAATAATAATTACATCCTCAATTTCTCTAATCTCACGTCCTCTTCTTAGGCTCCGTTGTCGTCCTGTCATAATTCACATAGTCACAAATAAGGAATTTCCTGTCGAGATCCAAACAATTTCTAAAATGTGAAATATTTTACTAATTTTTTTTACACATAAAAATAACTTTTATTTATTCTAACAACAAAAACAATCGACACGTTTGTTTTTCCTGCAAATTCAGGCCGTTGAAAAATCGGTGACATCACGGCTATATAGACACATATGAAAGTAAAATCAACGATTATTCAGCGGATAAATAAACCGATGAGTTTAAAAACATAAGGCTCATACTTAAAAATGACGTCAACGATAACAATTGTCCTTATTTTATAGCAGTAGTCGTGTTACACATAGCAATGTTATGATAACAGTTAGTGTTACGCATATCGATCTATATAAAACATATCGATATGTATGATGATAATCTGTTTTAGATCGATTCCATAGAGGGCGCTGTATTCACAGCTGTTATTTTCAAAGATGGCCGCGTCCTTAATTTAGACAGTATGTTTTATATTTGAATTAACGTGCTTTTTTTTTCTCCGTCTTTTTGGCTGCACTTTTCGTACAAAGTTTGCACGTGGCATCCGTAGAAAAAATGTGTTCAAGAATTCAGAATGTGGCGAAATTAGCGAATCAAGTCTTCAGTTTAATTGGTAAGGACAAATCTTTTAGTGAAAACCTACAAAAACTAAAGTGTCTCGTAAGCCAATTACATAAAGGGGATTTGAACTTGAATGTGAGTCAGCTAGAAAGGGGAAGTGGAGGAGGAGGTTTATGGTCAAGAGAAGCGCCGATAAGTTTCGTTGAGATCTTTGAGAATGAGGTGTTTACATTAGGAATCTTCATATTGAGGAATGGAGCTCGAATTCCACTCCATGATCATCCTGGAATGCACGGTATCATTAAGGTAATTCATGGAACGGTAAGTGTACAGAGTTACTCTTCGGTTGTTATCGGGTACGGTCATGAAACACTCAAAGGTGGGACTTCCAAACCGATAACTGTGCCCGTGAAGAAAAACCCTGTTCTTTTGGTGGACGAGTTCTCAGAACCATGTCTCCTCGAACCGGACGAAGGTAACTATCACGAGATCAAAGCTGTAGGAAACGGATCAGCGGCTTTTGTCGATATTCTTGCTCCACCGTACGATAAGAATGGAGGAAGAGATTGTCGTTTCTACAGAGAAAAAGATCCGAGGAGTTTCGCTTATCTTAGGATGGCCACGGGTCTCTCACATTCCTCTTCTTCTACTTCTTCTGGATGTCAAAGCGGTTTAGTTGATGCTGTTCTCGTACAATGTGACATACCGATGGACTATTGGACCAATAGCATTCTGTATGCAGGCCCAGAAGTGAGGCTTTAATTTGGACAATCTTAATTTACATGTAGACAGTCGTTTTGCATATTATGTTATTAATCGTGACAAAGTGATACAATGCAAAAGTCAGCTGTTTAATTTTATTGTTTATTGTGTTATGTTGTCATGAAATATTTATTTATAATTTGAAATATTTTGAAGTTCGTTTTTTCCTCTCTCTATTATTGAAATGTGATGAATTCATTGTGATTAAAACAAAATTAGTAGTCGGCTAGTCTTCAGAACTTTTGAAAAAAAAAATAATTGGTGTTTGTTTTGTAGGACTTATTAGTAATAAGTATTTAAGTACATGTATTTGTAATTAGTTATTAACTTATTACAATTTACAAATGCATTTCTCTTGTTGAATCTGATGCGTGGGGTATTGTGCAAGAAAGATATATAGAGGTAGCTTAACTAAGAACTCAGCTTGGAATGAATTGCATACCAGGGCTGATTATTGTCAATAGATGGCGCTACCTCTACCTTAGTTAATTTTTTTTCTCAGCCAGTCTGCGATTCTATAGTACTAATGAGATTCCACGTCCTCATTATAAAGAACAAGAAAATTAAACAAAAAACATGCTTTTTTGTGATACTCGCTTTAATAAAAAAGGTCTAAAAAGTAAAACAAACTATAATTCCCTCTTGTGTTGTTAGTGTCTTAATCTCTCAGCCTATTGTTAATGTTGGTCATGGGTTCAATTCTTTGCAAGGTGAATTATTTTCAAATATTTCAGAAAGTGGCAGTGGACAAACAAACAAATTATCAAGTTAAATAGAAGCGAGTAATAGAAATAGAAAGATAACCGAGGAATGAAGAGGCCTTTTCCTCCAACATGGAGTATTGCTACCTCTATTTATTCTAGTTTCAAGTTTAACAACGGCGCTCCACCTTACGACGCCCGTTATAACCTAACATTATTCCTCTAAGGGGGACGACACAGTATATTTGTATCCGCGTTTTACTTGATTTTCAGAATTTAATTTATTCTGGGTGTCCAGTAAAACCCGGATAAAAAGTAAAAGGTCTTGCCACACATGCGCTGTGCTGTGAATAACCTTAGACCATGATTAACCCTTATGCATGGTCTAAGTGAATATCGCGTTATATTGGTAAATCTCGTACATGATTTAATTGTAGGTCGGCCCCTTTTGATATTTTTCTTCTCACTGGCCTTGAACTGCTTTGTAAGCGCTTTTGTTGCGCTTCAAGAAGTCTTCTTTGTATGAAGAGCTGTTTATAACAAACTTTCCTCAACAATTGCATTACTCATCATCATCATCATCATTTCCTGTACCTTATCCCGCAAGCAGCAGGGTCGGCCTTGCTGGTTCTAACTCTCCACTCGTTCCGATTTTGCACCAAGCCCCCAGTGACCCCACATGCCACCATATCCCGTTTTACTACCACATCCCAGGTTTGCTTGGGTCTTCCTCTACCCCGTTTTATTCCCAGGTCTAAGTTCATTGCCTGTCTCAGCAGCCCATCTTCTCCACTCCTGAGGACATGCCCAAACCACCGCAGCCTATTTTCCTGCATCTTTTCTACTATATTTGTTACCCCTACACTACCCCTAATAAAATCATTTCTGATCCTATCCCTTCTGGTCACCCCACTCATAAACCTTAGCATTCTCATCTCAGCTACCTGCATTCTATCTTCATGCACCTTCTTGATTGCCCAACATTCTGACCCATACAACATAGCTGGTCTGACTACTGTTCTATAAAACTTTCCCTTCAATTTTATAGGTAACTTCCTGTCACATAAAACCCCACTAGCCTGCCTCCACCTATGCCAACCTGCTTTTATCCGGTTTGTGATGTCTAAGTCTAAGCTCCCATCATCTTGCAGCACAGATCCTAAATATTTGAAGTCATGCACCTGCTGCATTAAACTGTCCCCAAGTCTAATTCCCTCATTCAACTGTTCTTTCCCATCCCACTGGAATTTCATGTACTCCGTTTTTGCCCTACTTATTTTCAACCCCTTTGATTCCAAGGCATTCCTAGTCTCCTCTAACCTTATCTCGAGTTCTAATTTGGATTCCCCAACTAAGACTATGTCATCTGCAAACAGCATACACCAGGGGACCTCCTGCCTCACCCCTGCCAGTAACTCATCCAGGACCAAAATAAATAGATATGGACTAAGTGCTGAGCCCTGGTGCACACCCATCCTAACACGAAAACTGTCAGAGAACCCCCAGGCAGTCTTAACGCTTGTCCGTGCATCCCTATACATGTCCCTCACCATATCTATATAACTCTCACCCACCCCCTTCTTCTGTAAGACCTCCCACAATAACGTCCGTGGTACTCTGTCATAGGCTTTCTCTAGATCTATAAATACCATGTGTAACTCTTTCTTGGCAGCCCGAAACTTCTCAATAACTTGCCTTACGGCAAAAATAGGGTGCATTGTGGATTTTCCTGGCATAAACCCAAACTGACTTCCCCCAATTGCAGTTTTACCCCGTAGTCGAGCTTCAATTACTCTCTCCCAAAGCTTCATCGTATGACTCATCAATTTAATACCTCTATAGTTCCCACATTCCTGAACGTCACCCTTCCCTTTGAAAATAGGCACTAACCAGCTGTCCCGCCATGCACCTGGCATTCTATCCCCCACAGCCAATCTATTGAATAACTTTGTGAGCCAGGAAATGGCAACATTACCCAAGACCTTCCACACCTCTACTGGTATCCCATCTGGCCCTAAAGCCTTCCCTAGCTTCATTTTTCGCAATGCCTGAACAATTTCCTCAGCCCTAACCTGCTCCACTTCTTCTCTATCATTATTTCTTCCAGTGGAAGGCTCCTGCTCTACCCCCTCATTCATAAGCTTACTAAAATATTCCCCCCACCTGTTCCGTACTGGCTCCCTACCCCACAATACTTTGCCCCCATTATCCTTAACACTCACCACCTTTTCAATATCTCTGCCTTTATTCTCCCGAGCCCTAGCTATTCTATATACTGCCATTTCTCCTGCTCTGGTACCTAACTTGGCATACATGTCCGCATATTTCTTATGCTTTGCTAAGGCTACTTGCTGTTTGGCCTCTATCTTGGCACGCTTGTATTCTATCTGGGCCTCCCTGCTTCCATCGTGCCACCAAGTCTTGAAAGCATCTTTCTTCTTTTTAACTGCCATCTGTACCTCCTCATCCCACCACCAAGTTTCTCTGTCTAATCGAGACCCCCCTACTCGTACTGTCCCTAGTACCTCGTTTCCACAATCACGGATCTGTTGTGCTACCCTTGTCCACAGCTCTCCTGCAGTGCCATCTAAATCCCATGCTATCTTACCTGCCATTTTCTTAAACTCTTCCACCTTGTCTGGTAATGCCCACCACCTAATTGCTGTCTGTCCTCTATGTCTGACCACCTGTTTTGCACCCCTAGGTTTTAGGTCTAACACTACTAGCCTATGTTGTCCCGCTAAGTTTTCACTCGGTATCACTTTACAATCCTTGCACTCGTTTCTATCCTCACTCCGAATCATGAAGAGATCAATCTGGGATTCTCCTGCCCTGCTCTTAAAAGTAATCAAATGTTCCTCTCGCTTCTGGAATAGTGTGTTTGCTAAAATTAACTTATGTGCCACTGCTGCCTCCAGGATACTCTCCCCTTCTTTATTTCGCTCTCCATAGCCCCACCCACCATGTACCTCTTCATACCCTTCCCTATTTCTACCTACATGTCCATTAAAGTCCCCACCAATTATGACCCGTTCCTTCCTACTCATGCCCAACATTAGGTCATCAAACTGTTCCCAGAATGCTAGCTTCCTGGCTGTATCTAATCCAACCTGGGGGCCATATGCACTAACTACATTTATAACAATGCCACCCCAAACTACCTTTACTACTAACAGCCTACTATTTATCCGCCTAACCTCAACCACACTATGTCTGAGTTCCTGATCTAGGACAATTCCCACTCCATTTCTACCCTCCTCACTACTTGCATAAATTAATTTATACCCATCCCCAATGTCCCTGGATTTATCCCCTTTCCATCTTGTCTCCTGCAGACATGCAACATTTACCCTCCTAGCCTTTAGAACACTAGATAACTCCCTAGTCTTCCCTGTCAAACTCCCTATATTCCAGGTGCCAAACCTAAGTTTAGTACCTCCACTTCTACCACTACTTCCAAGACCTCCTTGTTGTTGGTGCTGGACTCGCTTCTTTAGCCCCACCCGTCCACTGTGGGGTAGCCCTTGCCAATTTGTCACAGCCACCGGGCGTTGCAGCTGCGCGTCGCTTATGGCGGGGGACGCCCTAGCCATATTCGGAATACTATTTCGAACCAACATCATATGTTTTGGCAAATCTTTACAACCGGCTGCCAACCTGACGTCGACCCTCCACTTTTGCACCCGGGCTGGGGGACCGGCAATGGCGTGGTTTGGTTTTGGTCTGCCCTGAGTATTTTATGCCCTCAGTACCCTCCATATCTGGCGGGCATTCCCCTATCCGCCACCTGGGGAGGCACCCGATAGGGGACCAACTACCCCCACGGGCAATTGCATTACTACTATTAATAATAATTTTAATCTATGTTTATCATGAAATTAATGGCGCCTCATACATTGCAAGCTAATCGAGCGGCTTCAAAAGCGCTCACAAGGTGTTTTGCGGAAAATATTTTGGCGGGAGATTGACAAAGGAAAGTGGGAAGATTCAAGATTGTCGTCGATGTTTGTTTTATCTGCTATACGACGTGGTTTTTCTTTGATTGTTTTAAATTTGTTGTTGTTTCAGTGTTAATTTAGCCGTTGTAAACAAATAAGCAAGTTCTAAAAAGTCGCGAATCAAATGAACGGTGAGGAAAATTCATTTGAACATTTTTTAAAAAACCGAATCGTCCACATTTTTTTGTATCTCAATCGCTGTTCTGATTTATTTTACACCTTTAAACTTTAAAATGCGCAAATCCAGGAAGAAAACTATGATTTTGAGCTACAATTTGAACTCTCTAAGCAGGGTTTCAACTTAGAAAAACCCTTTTGAATGATAATAAAATAGGTTTTCTTATGTTGGAATAGGTTCCTGTTCCTTAAAAACTCCACATATCTCTTCCACCATATTCAAAAACGTGGCTTAAAATAAAGTTAAACTTAAACCAATGACGTAAAATAAAACTCTATAGTAAGTCTAAGGAGAGTTTTTAAGTTTAGCTTTGTTGAAGTTTCACTTTGGCTTAAAGTTTCGTTTCGTTTTTTGGTCTACGACAGTTCCTATAGAAAGTATTGTTTATCGTCATATTTTAAGCTTAACTTTATTTTAAGGAACGTTTTTGAATATAACATATTCCACATATATTGACATATATGTGTTGTATATAATTTTTGAATAATAAAGTCATATTCTAAAACATTTATATTAAGCGAAAGGTGAAACTTTAAACAAAGCAAAACTTAAAAATGCTTGATAGACTTGCTATATAGAAAGGTTTGTATTACGTCATGGTTTAAGTTTAACTTTATTTTAAGAAACGTTTTTGTATTCGGTAATTAAAGTTACTTAAAATAAAGTTAAACTTTAGACTTTGGTAAAATTTTCTTAGTTGGAGTTTATGGGAAAATCTTTAAGCGTTGCTTTGTTTTATTATAGGTTTTTAAGTTTTATTTAAGCCTGAACATTAGAAATAATTAATCAAGAAGCAGATTTTAGCCACTGAAGGTCATTTTATGAGGATTTTGACCATTTAATGGAATTTTATGACTTCGTTATGTACACATTAATTAAAGTGTGGGTGGATTTTTGTAACAGAAAGTTAAAAAAGCGATAGAAATTTCTCGGCATTCTTCTAAGGTTATATATTGCTTACATTTACGAAGCCAAAGGTATAAATTGAGTCAATGGTTTAGAAAAGAGGGATGTTTTTTTGGGGGGGGGGGGGGGGGGGTTGAGAATTGCGAAATGAAAGGGAGATTGGGAGGGGAGGAGGCTCCAGAGGTCGGAAGAGTTAAAAATAACATAACATTCCATGAAAATGATAATGAAATTGTTAAATAAAAGCGAAAAATGTTACCAATTACATTATATGTGGCTTTTTCTCTCTCTTGTTTTTCTTCTAAATATAGAAAAAAAGAACAACTAAAAAAAAAGTAACACATAACGAAAAGAGTAAATGAAAAAGAACGGATTGCGTCACTACTGACAACGATCTGGTTACTATGGCAACCGCAGTTGTTACATTTTTAATCATTATCAGTTTCTCCCCATTGATAGTGGCGGCCTCTAGTGGATTTTTACGTCAATAGTGTACGTGTGGATTGCCGTCTTGAAGGGGATTTTTTTATTATTTTGATTTAATTTCATGTAAAGAAATCTCAAATAAAATCTGCAAAAAAAAACGGAAAATAAAATATTAAACACATTTTAATAAAATTATTTTTGTTTCATTTTAGGTTTTATCGACCTGAGAATCGATACAAAAAAAAAGATTTACGAATTCAATGAGAGGTGAGTTTTTTTTTAAAAAAGAGTTAATATTTTATTATTTGTAGGGGGAGAGAATATTTATGTTTCTATTTTTACATCGTTCCCTTGATACTTAGAGACTTAAGAGAAAGATTATTTTGTGTGTGTGTTTGTGAGTTTTTTTTTATGAAATATGTGGTCGAATTTATTTTCTTTTCGATAGAAAGACTGAGAAACAAAATAAGAGAGAGGACAATGATCTTTTTTCCCTTTAGCTATTTTTACTTTCTTTCAACGACAAAAAGTCGAGTTCACTTGTTGTTCTATTCATCATCATCATCATCATCGTTTTTCCCCCTACTTTTCGCCGTTAATTAGATGATTTTTTGTGGCTTCTCAATCATATAATACGTTTTTTTTTAAATGAATGCGTCCTATAGACGTATACTGTATACGATCGTAAAGAGCGATGGGTGACTCGTTGTGGCTTTACTTATGAATGGATAAAAAGGGGGGCGGGGTGGTGGTGGTGGTGGTAAAGTGACATCCACCAACGCAATATATGTCTATTTTTTTGTATCTATAATCTTTATTCAGATTAATATAATACTTATTGGTTTCTTTCTATATGACATCCTCAATAATGTACCTAAAAGAAATGTCTTAATTGGGTCTTTTTATTTAACATTTTTTTGAAAAACCATCTATTAAACTGATTTTAGACTT
Source organism: Brachycybe producta (assembly GCA_036925085.1). Classification (NCBI taxonomy): domain Eukaryota; kingdom Metazoa; phylum Arthropoda; class Diplopoda; order Playtdesmida; family Andrognathidae; genus Brachycybe; species Brachycybe producta. Next base: position 314,548 of record JAUPFP010000038.1, on the reverse strand, counting down.
GTTTAAAAAAAAAAACTAAAAGTCAGTAGACGATGGCTTCCATTCAACCTGAAATTTAGAAATATGGACAAAAATTAAATTGAAAATGAACAGGTGGTTAAAGACAGGCAATTATAAATCGGGACAAACAGAAGTTGGCTCCGCCCTTTTTATGACGAACGGCAACTTCCAATTGGTTTGTTGTGTGGTTCGACGTTGAAAAAGGCGGAGCATGTGACGTCATCAGACCACATAACCAACCAATTAGAAGTTGCCGGTCGTCATAAAAAGGGCGGAGCCAACTTCTGTTTGTCCCGATTTCTAATTGCCTGTTTTTAAAGTGATTAAGTTGGTTATTCTTGTCTTTTTAGGTGCAAAATGAAGGAAAATCAAAATGTGATTTAGAAACTAGAACGGGGCAAATCACACATATGGGTATTTTTTGTTTTTTGATATTTTTCAAAAACTTCTTAGAGACAAAAAATTAAAAATAATGTCTGCTCAAAGTTGAGTCATTTTCAAACTCACATAAAACGTTCAAAGAAAATTAAATAAATGAAATTAAGATGAAAATTCGCTTAAGTTAATGAGCTATCCTTCGACTTTTTTAAAACACATTCAATTTTGCACCTGAAAGACAGAATAACCAAGAGTTTGAGAAACTATTTTAAGAGAGATAGTTTAAAACCACCTTAAGAAATTTTAGATAATTTTGTTTAAACGCCAATATAAATTATTTTAAAGACATTTTCATATGAAATAAATTTTAACCTGCTTGAATTTGACTTTTTTTCTTCTTTTTAACAATGAAATTTTAATATAAAATTCTACTTTAAAGAAAAATCTAAAGGATTTTTATTGTACGCGAGTGGTGAAATGATTAAGGGGGAGGGTTGAGTTTACCATATGACATAAGATGACGTCATTGTTTGTTGTATTATGATAGTGTATTTGTGATAGATCGTAAAACAATGACGCTAATGGATGTAAAATTGAGTGATTTTTCGTTTCGTTTTCTTGCTTTATTTTACCCTCATCTCCCCCAAACCGTTTATTTTATATACAGGTGTTGTATTGATTTCCCTCCCCCCTTTCTTATATAAATAATACCCTCCATCTCTCCTTTCTAACCTCCTCTCAGCCTCTCCTTCCTCCTCCTCCCCCACCCCATCTTTAATGTTGAACGATCGTGTGGTTCGTTCTTTTTTTTTTTCGTCTGTGACGTCAGCAAGCGATTCCTTGTGGCGGTTTGATTATGACGCACGTAATCTACATTTATACCGCATGGTGTCGCTTTCGTAGAGTGTTTTTTTTCTCTTCTCCTTCTGTCTCTCAAATTCATTCATGAATTTCTTGCTCGTGTCTGATTGGTTTATAGATGTTATGACGTACAATGGCGAGTCTCTTTTACGCGTGCGCGGCGCTTGTTCGCGTTTTCTGCATTGAACGATTTTTTTTATATATACTGTATATAGGTCTATGAGATTTTACGTGGAATTTTTGTTACGTCGTTTTCGTGACAATTAGTTTTTTTTTTTTCTCTCTCTATTTAATGTTGTTGTTTCTTCTCGGAAATTGAGTTTAGGGATTTTTTTTATTCGGAATTGGAACAACTCGTAATTTAGAAGTAACAAACACACACAAAGAGAATTAAGTCTACAAAAAAGGTTAAAAAAAATAATAACGATGAGTTTTTAATACATTAGTAGAATTTCTATTGTTATTAATTATTTTTATTGTAATAATAAGCTCTGAAATAAGATCCGTTTCAAATTATTCATCAATATTCTTTAGAATTTTATTAATATTATTTTTTATTAAAAGAAAAGACTATCTCGAAGAAGATTCATTATTTGCTTAATTAATTTATTATTCTTATTATTATTATTATTATTCTAATGAAATGGTTCTCAGATAGCTGCAATTTTTTTTTTCGGGGATTTTTATTGTAAACAAAAGTTGTCCAATGTTTCTTTTCAATTCAATATAATATGTATTGGATGGCGCAATTAAAACGATTTTCTCTGCAACTATATTAAAACATACGGCGTAGGAGGCCCTACATACAGTATATTTCAAACTTAAGGTAGTTGCTAAAACATATGATGAAGATTTATTTGTTTAAATTATAAAATAGGCCTATATTTGTTAATAACTAATAATGTTATTGATTTTTTAAACTTAATTTTTTGAAAAATCAATGAATTTTGTAATTCTTTAACAATATATGTTTCTTTTTTTCTTAAAATGGACTTCAATATGTTATTATTAGGGTTTTGATTTTAATAAAATATGAAACAAATGTTTCTCAATGTATGGCCCAAGTGCCAATCCTCGTCATTAGAACAACTACAATAATTATGCTTTTTCTAATAAAAAGGGGCTGGTTTGGAGGCCAGATGTCTGGTTACTGTCCGTTGTCAAGTAGAGTTCTAGCCTCTAACCATTATTTTTTTATTGAAAAAAAAAACAATTGTTGGTTGATCTAAACAGGATTGTTACTTCACAAATTTGGTTCTTGTGCCATAGATTGAGAACTATTTGCTTGATATTTCATACAAAATCCGAGTCCTAATAACTTAGGCCTACTATCAACTACGGTATCTCAAGTTTGAAATAAAGTTGTATTCAATAGGTTTTTTTCGTTTATGTGATCATCATCATCTTCAACAAAAAGAAAAAGCTGAATCGTTTTATGTGCGCCACCTCATATTTTTCTTGTTCTGTTGTTTGTTTGCGTGTATTTATTTTTAGTGACATTATCTGTCCAATGTCCATCATTAGGTTCACGACACGAAACTCTCCTCTTAACCCCCCACCCTCTTTTTTGTTAACCTCTCTTGAGATTTCATGTCGTTTTCCATATAAAGTGAATTCCTTTTTTTCTTGCTCATGTTTTTTTTTTAAATCTTTTCTCCAAATTTTGTCTGTGGATTCGAGGTTATGACCGCGTTTTAATGTCTCCATTGGATTTTTTTCGGTATTTTTTTTAAACCAATTTCTGTCTTATCTGTTATACACAAATTGACGTCCAATTTTCGATTAACCATTCAAGAAATGTATATCAATAATAATATTATCCAAAATCATACATATGTATAATTGTTGTATTGTTTATTTTACAATGCATTTCTATTGAAAATTGTTGATCAATTTTTGTGTCCTCAACCTTTAATAATTGATGTAATCTGAGTGATGATGTGTAACGATCAATGAAAAAACAAAAAACAAAGATGAGTATATTGATAGATAATCTTTTATTTATTGGAATTGATGCAAAGCATCTTTTGTGTGTTTGCATGTAGCGTCACCTAGCGTCATGTCTCGGCGATACTAGTAAAGTATTTTAAGACTATGGCCCAAATTCAAGAAGGAAAATGGACACTGAATCATCTGTATAAATAGTTGCAAAAAGGGTATAAGTTCAATTGTTATATTTCATTCTTGAATTTGGGCTTATGTTTACTTAAAAATTATTTAAGAAAAATTTAAAAGCGTTTTGAAATTTCAGCTAGACGTTTCTTGTACTTCAATTAAAAAAGACCATAGTTTAAAAACAAAATTTGAATAAAAATTGATTTGTGTTAATTAAAGCCCAAAATAAATAAATAGAAGATTTACGTAATAAATTGGGCAAATAGTTTCTCAATCTGTGGCCCAAGGGCCAATTGTGAAGTAATCATTACAAATGCTGGTTAGAAGCTAGATGTCTGATTACTATAAATTGTCAGCTAGAGTTCTAGCCTCTAACCAGTGTTTTTATTGAAAAAGAAAAACCATAATGGTTGGTTGATTTAAACGTGATTTTTACTTCACAATTGGCCCTTGTTCCACAGATTGAGAAACATTTTCTTGATACTGCATAAAAATCCGAACCGTAATAATAAATAAGTTAATTAATTCATTCATTTGAATGGTTTATTGGAGTAAAAACGCTTAAATGTGAATGCATTTTTTTATATTTTAGGAAGATGTTCTTTTTATTTTTTTGTTCTCACCACCCACACTCATCTTCACTTAGATCTCTTTACCTGAAATCTCCTGCTCCTCCTTCTTTCCGGTCCCATGTTTCTTTTTCCATTCATTCATCTTTTTTTTTTTGGCGGGATCAAAGTCGTGTGTTATTTTTTTTAACAGGATTGTGCGTCATTCACTGCCGATGTTCATATACTGATTGATCAGTACAGGATTGGATAAATGTGGGTATGAGAGGGAGGGGGGGGGGGGTGAAGATTGAAAATCATTCTCTCCCTCAACACACACCGCTTTTTTTTTTTTGCTTTCTATAATAAGGTTGCCAAGTGTAGCCAACCTTATTTCTTCATTGACATCACAAATTTCACGTTGTTGTCGTTCGGTTTAGTTAATACGGGGAAAGAGAGATTGAGAGAGATATATAGGGAAGGGAGTGAGCGAGAGATAGAGAGAAAGAGATGGGGAGAGAGATCAAGAGTATATTATTATATATTGGTGGTTCTTCATGTTTTTTTTTACTATTATGAATGGAAACGTTTTTGACGTCATTCCTTTCTTAATTCCCTTTCTCCCTCCCCTCTCTCAACTATGGAAATTAATTGTTTTGTTTATAAAATTGTAGGTGGGTTATTTGATACTTTGTTTACCTTTTTCATATTATAGATGATATTTTAGTAATCTCTCTTAACTATTAAAAGAGGTTTTTCGAATTGGGAGGTTCTTTAGATTTTTGTTAATTATCCTTCATGTCGTAAATCTATTGATCTTAACCCTGCCCCCCCCCACCCCACATCTTTCAAAATTCACAAACTTATTCACTTGTATGAAATATAGGATCGATGATTTTTTTATTTATTTTAAAATGTTAATACTTTCAAGAGTTCAATAATAATGATTCAACTCACTTAGCCGGTTACACGATTATATTAAGGCTCTAAGAATTATACGTTTTTCAATTAATGAGAATGTTTAGAGGCTAAAATTTAAAACAAAAATAATAAGTTTGCAAAACTTGCTCTTTTTCTAACAACCTAGAATTAATTATTAAAATGTTAGCGTCTGAACAGGCTCATTAATTGAAAAACGCTTAATTTTTTTTGTTGGCTTTAATGATTAATTATTCATCATATTTTCTTTTTTAATATTTTATTGTTTAGAGTTTTTGTTTGAATAATTTGTGAATTTCATATAATTAAAATAAGACGTTAACAAATTAGTTGCAATTATATTATAAAATTTGTATTTCAATTTACACGATTTATATAAAAAATATATATATTTAAAAGGATTGACGAGAAAACTAAATATTTTTGGTTTTATTTAATAATTCAATGTATCAAATTATGATTTTCTTTTTAATTATATTTTAATGAAAATATTAATTTAAAGTTAGACGCCAATTTGTAGTCTTGTCTGATATTTTTGGGGGGTTTTCAAATTATACATAAAGATCAAGGAGTAACATGAATTTGAAATGCGTGACTATAAAAGGGGTATTTATTAGTTTTACTGCGTGGCTTTTGTGTATTGTGTGATTGCCTACCTGTCAGGGAGAGAACGCGAGCCAATTTCGTATACTCTCCTCCTCTTATAGAATCTATATCCAACTAATATGGCTTCTGTTAGTTTTAAATTTCAAATAATTTGTAAATTTGTTCTTTATTAAACAAAAGTTTAATATTAATGGCTGTATATATGTTACTGTCAATCTGCGGAATCAGTCAATCTGCAAAACAACCAACCTGCTTGTGAATCTGCAAAATTCAACAATTAAAAATTTATTTAATTTTGCAGATTCTCTAGCAGTTTGGTGGTTTTGCAGATTGACTGATTCCGCAGATTGACAGTAACATATATACATATTATAAAGAAAAAGAGGTTTGACTTATAATACGGTGGTTAATGTGAAAAGGGATGGAGGAGATAATAAGAGACTAAGTCTGACATTGAACTTGTTCCTTTATTTGAAGGCCGTCTCTCTCTCTCTTTTTCTCTCTTGTCTATAGATATCTATCTAAGTATCGATCCCCTCTCGTTCATTTTCCATTCGACTCATATTTGTGTGTATGTACGTTCATGAAACAGCATGAACACACATTTAACATAACATACACGCACATATACGGTATTACATGGTAAACTTGAACCGATGGTGGTAGCCTATGCGACCGTCCTTGACGTATTCTATGACGTAAGGTTTTTTTTATAATGATATTGTAGATAGATATAAAAGGGGAGGATTTAGATTGTGAGAGAAGGGTGGGTCTATATTTGGGGTCAAAAATAGATTCACCATGACACTATGTTTGATTATCGTTTATTATTGATATATACATATACATATATGTATTTCTGAAACAAAATAGCAATTTTTTTTTTTGCTTCTTTACTTGTAATTTCCATTTTTAGATATTTCGATTTGCAATTGATCCAGTTTTTTTTTCCTACTTTTCCTTTTTTATCATTTAAGAATGCAAGTAGATCATTTATTTTGTCCCTGTAGCGTTAGATGGCGCCACTAACCCTCCTCCCATAGAAATGTACTGAAGGCACTCTTCCTCGCCTTTTTCTTTTTTTCACGTGGCAAACTTTTAATTGCGTCATCGCTATTTCTCTACACGTGCTCTCTCTCTCTCTTCACTTATACTATGTGTTCTGAGTATAAGTTTGTCACGTGCTGATAATTAAGGTTGTTTTTGGACGCTTTTTGAGAGCTAAAAGGCTGCATTCTATTTCAACTAATTGGCACGAGTGGAGTTTGCCACCTATGGAGGTTGCGGGCGCCATCTACCTTGCATTTACACAAGTATTTTTCTATGGAGCCCTCTTCTATTTTTTTTTAAATAATATAATTTATATTTACTAAATTAATTATAACTATTTGTGATGATGATGATGATGAGAAACTTACTACGTTTACATGAGTGAAATTACTATAATGTGATCTGCATAAAATTAAAACTATTTTTGAAGTGTTTATACATGCTCAACATTACCTACTAAATTAGGGTGACCTTCAAACACATGACAGAGTTTGACGAGGGGAGGAGCTGTGATTTATATCACTTTTTTTTAAAAAAATAAAAGACCCACTAGTTTAATAACCAGTGGTTAATTTTTATAGCGCTTATTTCATTTACCTACTTATTTCAACCGTTTACATAATTATGAAGATATCCCCCACGTAATTATTATCTAGCTAAAAGATTAGAGCTACTAATTTCTTTCATGTAAACGTAGTAACTTGTTGCAAAAGGTGTCTCATAATTCTATTAAAGGATATAATATATGTAAGTGGAGTGGGTGGATGGATGGTGTCTATTTATGTGTATCTAGGGATTTTTTTCTCTCTCTCTCTTCTTGATTCTCAAACCGGAAGTGAAAACATTGTTATTTCTGGAGATCTTTTTTGTAGTCTGTTCATGATGTAATGTTTGATACTTTTTTTTTCTTCTCTCTCTCTCTCTCTCTCTCTCGCCAGACTCAAAACTTAATTTAAATAAATCGATAGATTGACCGGATGTGAAACAATTTCATTTAATATTTATCATCAGAAATAATTATAGAAGGAATATAGAGAGCTTACATAAAAAATTTTTATCATAATATATAATTGTCGCAATATTCTTTATTAATTACAAATTTGTTGGAAAACAGGTTGGATAAAAATCATGATTTTTATTTTTAAAAATAATGAAATCGTATTTTTTTTAAAAAATTTAAATAAGATTTTTTTTCCATTTATTTAAAATTTCATTAAATTACCCTTTTATTAACTGAAAAATCCATGCATATTGGACATGATGACAAACATGTTCAGTCTATTTATCCACCTGTCCAAGCATATTAATTAAAATAAATTCGTTTGCTAAAAAGAGAGAAGATTCTGAAAAAAAAAATCATAATGTGATTAAAATCGCATTGTCAATTTTTTTGGATTAAATGGCAAAAGGTAATTTTAGAAACAACAAGAAAATTAAACAAAAACATGTTTTTTTGTGATACACTCTCTCTTTTATATAAAAAAGACGTCTTAAAAGTAAAAACAAAACTAAATACAATTCCCTCTTGTCTTGCTGGTGTAGTAGTGGTTAGTGTCTCAGACTCTCAGCCCATTGGTAATGTTGGTCGTGGGTTCTCAATCCCCGTGCTGTTGAATTATTTTCAAATATGAAATGTAAGCAACAGTAACTGTAATCTTTGATGTTAGAAACCAGAGAATATATACTGATTATTAGGGCTCGGATTTTTATGCAATATCAATATCTGTGGCTCCAAGTGCCAAATTGCCAATTATGAAGTAATCTTCATCATTAGAGCAACTGAAATTATGCTTATTTCTAATAAAAGAAGGTTGGTTAGAGGCTAGATGTCTGGTTACTATCAGTTGTTAACTAGAGTTCTAGCCTCTAACCAGTATTTTTTGTTAGGAAAATACCGTAGTTGTTGGTTGATCTAAGCGGGATTTGTGGCCCTTGTGTCCGACTCCTACTGATTACAGATGCTGCTTATTTTTTTTAGTAAAAAACGCTTCAAATTTTTCATGTTCATCTTTAATGAACATTTTTTTTTTAGTTCCAGAAATGTTCTCTTATTCATTTTATATGATTTTCAACAGATTTTGTACGTAATGGGGGGGCTGTATTGCGTGTTATATTTAAAACTAGACGTTTAAACCGAATTTCATTTAGATTTTTCAAAGAGTGATCTCCCATTGGGATTCATAATTTTTTTTTATAACTCTGCTGGCGTTTGAATTTTACTAGAAAAGTTGAAACGAAAAGCTCCACCGACAAAAAAGCGCTAACATCGTCGTCTCTTATTACGAGGAAGAAGGCAATCGATATATAAATATAGGCCTATAATATTATGCTGCGATAGGATGATGACATCATCGTGAGCAATTCTATGCACACGTCATCAATTTGGTCGGTTGTGACGCAGACTCCATCTCGTGACGTTCGTAAAAAGCATCCCGTCGCAACTTTTGCCAAGCAGCCAAAATTTGACAATTTTTAACTTGTTTTTTTTTCTTTTGGATTTTTCAAGATAAACGAACAGAAATAGAAATTTAAGCTATGCAACCATAGACCACCAGTTAAATTGATCTGAAATATTTGAAATTAAAAAAAAAACTAATCATTTGAAGACTTTTAGAGATTGATTTTAAAGTTAGGAGGAGAAAAAAAAAGTCGTTAATGCTACACATGGATGCGTTTATAGTCGGCGTTTTAAAGCGTGTCCTCTTGGTTAATTCTTGTTTTTTCAGAAGTGTATGTTTAAGAGAAACTTGAAAGTGTTTTAGAAAACTAGAAGGGTGGCTCAATCACTTAAGAGTAAACTTTTTATGGCAGTTTGAAATTAACAAAACTTTAAATCAATTTCTTTTATAAAAAAATTATTTTGAAAGATAACATTGAAAATACTGTTAAGATGAGTTTAAGGTGTAAACGCCTCTTGAACTCTTTGATTTTTGTCTTTCAGGTGCACAAATGTAAAGAAACATGAATGTGTTTTAGAAACTAGAAGTGTAGTTCAATCATTTCTATAGTTTCTCTTAATTTTACTACTGAAAAGACAGAATAATAATTGAGTTCAAAATTCAGCAGTTCATAAACCATCTTAAAGTCTACGCATATATTATAAGATCAGAGAAGAAATTACGACTATAAACGCGGTTAGAGTCCTTAAGTGTGTCACTTTTAGAGAAAAGATGTTTATTGTAATGCGGGTAACGTCCCCCCTCCCCCATTTTCCTACACACATACACTGTACATATGCGTTATGTTGTGTATAGCCCTATATTATTTCATGTGGGCGTTGTTGCTATTTCACTTTACATTTCAAATCAAATCATATAAACTCTGAAACCCGCTTTTATTAATTATTAATTAGTATTAGATTAACATTGAATATTTAAAAGAAAAGAGAAGAAAAAATTAAAACGTTTGACTATGAACAGAGATTTTGTTTGACCATTTTTGGTAGGTTCTCTTGTGGAGGAGGAGTAGGTGGTGGTGGTTAACTTTATAGAAAAGTTAACCAGCCTACACACATATGAGTTATCATTTTTATTAATATTAGGACTTTTGAGGTAGATGGAAAGTATAGAGAGAGAGAGAGGGGTCTATTTTAAGTGCTTTTTTTTTCAAAGTCGACTCCTACAACATGGTATATATATACGTAAGCCTATATTATATAGCCCACAGTTTTATTTTAGAAAAAAAATTATTTCGCCTCCATACATTTTTTCTTGTTGTTTCTTTTTCTGAACACAAATAAATGTTGTGTGGGTCTTGAAAATTGAAGTCATTCATGTGTTGGCACCAAATGTTGTAACTAAAAATTTAGTCTTTTGGCTTTTCTTTCTTGATGGTGTTGATGATGGTGGTGGTCACTATGGTTGGTCTATGTAACTTACCTTTGAGTTTTTCTCCTCTATTGTCTTTTTTTTTGTTGTGTTTTTAGTAGATTTTTCAACGTTTTGTGTTTTGTTGGTTATGAAAATCATTTACTCTTGTGTATCCATTCTGTGGAGAAATCAAAATGGATTATTTGGAATTTATGTGTGTCTAGGATGTTGTTTTTTTCCTCTGTTGGTTTATTCGGATTTATAATTGTGGTTTAGGTTCTTTTTTGTTGTTATAAATGGTTTAAAAACCTAAACAAGGATTCAGGTATAAATACATACAGATGTGTACAATAATGTTTTAAAGCTTCATTTTCAAAATCTACAAATCACATTTGAAAATGATGAATTTTTGTTGTTGTTGGTCCTGTTGGATGTCAACTAGTTTTTTTTTTGTACAGTGATTTTCAAAGGGGTGTGCCGCGAAATTTTAGATGTTACTTTGAATATAATTTAATATTTTAAAATAAATTTTACATTTTATTGTGAAGAAGAAAAAAAAAGCAAAATAAAATAATGTTGCTTATTAGCAACACACGCTAAATCACTGGTTTTTCAAAAGATGTCTTTGTGGCACACTTGTGTACCGATAGTTTTGGTTAGGTGTGCCGCGATTTTTTCTATTCAAAAATTACTGTGCTGTGAACAAAAAAAAAGTTTAGAAACCTTGTTAGTAGAGGTAAACCTAATACTAATAAGTTTAGTTAGGTTGAAGTCTAGCTAAAAACTGGTTTATGTCATAATTTTACAAAAAAAAAAAACAATTACCACTGAAATACACATACATAACACACGAGCTCAGTATACAGTAGGCCAATATACATATTATAACTTAATAAGTAAACAAGAAAATTAAACAGAAAACATGTTTTTTTGGGATTTTATAAAAAAAGGTCTAAAAAGTAAGACAAAACAAGGTCTAATCCACTCTTGTCTTGTTGGTGTAGTGTTCAAGTGTCTCAGACTCTCAGCTCATGGTAATCTTGGTGGTCATGGGTTCACTATGTTGCAGTGTGTATTTCTTGCCGAAATATTTCCGAAAGTGGCATTGGACAAAAACAAATAATGAAGCATAGAATGAAGCTTGTGACGTCAGATCCAGTCACTCCGTCTGACGTCACTAGCTTTATCTTTGGATGACGCAAGTATATTAGCCTAGTACGGGGGTGATCTTTAAAAAGATTGTTCCCTAAAGTTAGGTAATAAAATTAATATATTTGATCATTTTTATACTTATGACGTGAATTTTTTTTTTATTTTGAAAGATAATTATCTAGGCCTATTATAGTAATTATTTAGGTTTTTTATGTTTACAAAATCCAGGGCTCCGCGCGCCAAAGCCCTGAATAAAAAAACTGCCTGTATTAAAACAATCTGAAATTTGTGATTCTCGTTTTTCAAAACGTGAATCACAGTCCCGTTCAATTTTCAGAAGTGATTTTAGTTTTGAAGTTTTCAAAATAAGTTACTTTGGTAGTAAGTTTTAGAAAGTACATGTAAGTACATGAAAGTACATGCATATATTATACGGTGGCCGTAATTTAGAATGGCTCATTAATAAAGATTCATTAATCATTATCGTGTCTTCTCTATTCCTCCCACGTTTCTATAATATGTCAAAATAACAAACAGATACAAATAATTTCAATAAATGTAAGTTGTTTTTTTTTATTCAATTTTGACTTGATTGTTTGTAATTCAAAGTTCAAACAAAATAGTAGCAATTTAATGAAATATGATAAGGTACTTTTTTTTTCTTTGTTAGATATTTTTTTTCTCAAAATGAAATGCTATTTATCATTTCATTGGCAAAAAGGTCCTTAAGCGTCATTATAGTGTGTTATGTCTTAACGTTAGTAACCATGAAACGGATAACTATTTTGAATTTGTAGACATATCAAGTTACATTTAATTTTCAGGTTGGCTACAAAATATGAGTAAGAACTGTGTTCTTATAAAGGCATATTTCGAATTAGAATTTAGGGTATTTGTTTTTTCAAATGTCGCATTTTCGGGTTAACCAATCAAATAATTAGCCTTTCTTGTATTAAAGAATTTGAAGTAATTAAAGATGAATATCGAGAGTCATTTTTAATGAATGTGATTGCTCGTTTAACTTTTTTTTTTTGAGGAAACCAAATTGTAAAACCAAATAAGAGCGTACACATAACACTTTTTTTTTTCAGTAGAATTTCATGAGTCGGTTTGCTTAAAATGGATATATTATGATAAATTGCAACTCTTAAGGCAGGAAACTAGTTTGGAACTCAAATTTGAAAGGTATATGGTAAAAATATTTCTAATAACCCCAAATACCCAATTTATTTTCCCACCTGTGGCTATGGAGCTGTTTGGGCGGAATTTTTAAGTTATGAAAGTAACTCGTCTTAATTCAGAGTAGACGAACACAATTGAAATTACGATATTTTATAAACGGACATTAAAGTATTAAGAACATAAGTTATGAGTCAAATGATGAACCTGATATAAGCAAAGGCTTAAATAATAATTTCATTTCTAGCCTATAAAGAGTATATAGACATTATGTAGCCTAAAGACAGTTTAGAAAATCGTTTAAATCAACGTTAGATTTTTACGGTTTGTATTTTTAGTAAATGTTAAACTAATAAATTTTTAAGATAGAAAGTTTCATTAACAATTAAGGGTCATCCTTAGACATTTTGTCTTTCTGAAGTTTTCAGGTGGCAAGGTGGTGTATACGCAATTGCAAATTTCAATTTTATAATTGAAATATACAATCGTTAATCGTTAGAAATGGAGAAATTAAATGAGAACTTTTAAAATTAATGATGATTTGCGTCCATATAATATTAAAACAAAATTCAAAATATTGTTGATTGAAATTTATATAATGATTAAGTCCAAACTGTGATGTAATAGAACCTTCTACTTTTTTCTTCTTCTTCTGTGTGAGATTAGATAGGGGGTTTTTATTATGTAGGCCTAACATAAAATATTGAAATTATTACAGTAAGGTACGGTAGATCTTACTTATTGTTGGTTTTTCTTGACCAATTGTTAATTTAGTTAGTAACCGTATTACCTTACTGGGAATCATCATCATCATCATCAACATTTGATTATTCATTACCAGATGGAAGAGAAAAAACACAATAAATGTTTAATACTTTTTAACTGTGGGCCATTTCGCCGTATTGAGACCCGTGATACAGGTCCGTATTTAGCTCAAGGTGAACCGTTTATGTATGTAATTAATACTTGTCTATCTACCTCGTATATATATATAGGCTATTATATGATATAATAATGTTGAATGTTTTTCTAATGCAGTTTAGTCAGTTGATGTTTTTTCTTCTTAATTTGAATTTATTTTGTATGATGTAAACGACAAATGGAGATCTGACCTAATCTTTTTGGGATTCAACTACTAGATTCTTTTAAGGCCATTTTGGGCCCACTCATTCACAGAAATAACATTTAGAGTTCTCAATTAACGGGGGGGGGGACCCAAGAACAAGTTGGGGGGGGGGGGACAATAAAATTCTACAAAATGTTAATCTCAAGTTAACCCTGTTTGACACACTTAATTTTTGAATAAAATTAAAAGTTTGTTGGAATCTAGAAGAGTAAAGGAATATGATTAAGATATTTCCATGACCGTTATATTACATAATAAACGTTTAATTGCCTTTTTTAAGTTCAATTTTCAAGAAAACCTCCTCAAATAATAGTCAAAATTGACTATTTTGAAAGTGGCACAAAACGTTTATTTTGAAATATATCATTATGAAACTACTTATACGTCGTCATTCTTTTTCACTCTTCTAGTTTTTAATAAATTGTTTTATTTTATTTTTTTTTCTTCTAAAAAAATCAATAAAATTGACTCTGCCAACCCAAAGGAATTCCCTAAAAAAGTTCTTATATTTAAAGTCATTATACAATTTATATTTACATGAATAAATTTCTGTTATCATTGGAGTCTATTTTGTATTTTTAGTAGAAAATTGGTTTGGGACGTCCCATTCATTTAATTTTATCAATTTTTAATGACTGCTGCTTAGTCAAAGGTAGAGCGAAACTCAACATTTATATGAAACTTCATATATAAAGTTGATGCGTTTAGCTCTACTTTTGACTAAGTATATTCATTCAAGTTACACGTGATTACTAGTCGAATTAGTCATTCATGACGTTTTTAAAAGCCTCCATTCACACCCATTTAGAATGTTGAGTTTTCTTTTGATATCTGTTAATATGACATTTAGTTAACCTGAGCTTAAGAATACCCACCTTAAGTAACAATACCATTCTAGTTTCAGTGTTATGTACATGAAGTACAGTACGTAACACTGAAACTAGATTGGTATTGTTACTTAGGGTTAAATAAAATTCGCAGTCAAATAAAATTGGGAAACACCTTCCCAATTTTATTTGACTACGGGAACCCTTTTATAATTATCTTTAAAATATTACGGAACCCCAATAGTCCTTTTACATAATACCGTATACGGAGTGAAGAAAAAATGTCAGAAAAAGTAGATACGAATAAAAATAATAGGCAGGTAATCTTAATAAAATGATAATTTAGACTATTAGAATCACTTTAAATTAATATAAAAATTACAACACATTTTATGTCTCATTTAATTTTTGAGTTGTGTTGGGAATATCTGAAGATGGACATACTGTGACTTCTTAAATTAAAATTTAAATTATTTTAAGAAACTATTACAATTATACATTTTTCACAGTGTGAAATTTACTTTAATTTTCTTGCGGGGAACCCTTACTTTTCCCTTCACGGAACCCCATTTGGGAAACACTGGAACTTAAGAGAAATAGTATTCTTAATGGTCACTTGCACATTTCGAATTTAATTTTTTTTTTAAATATGGCTTCAGTTTTCTCTTGAAATTGTTTAAAAAAAAAAGAGAAAAGAGACGAAACAAATTATATATTTCAACTTTTAATAGAGATATATTTTTTTCACTTGTATTTTTTTTGCATAAAAGTATACATGTATAGAATATATATAAGATTGTAAACATAAGAATTTAAAGAAAACATTTAAAATTTCATCAATGGTACACATTATATTTAACAACTTCACCATAGAGAACAAATTTTCGTGTTTGTTTTTTTCAATTACAATTACAATGAAAAAGGAACGTTATTACATTTTTTTTTGGGGGGGGGGGGGATATAACTACACTGTACAAGTTAAAAATTAACATCGTTTTAATGAACAGCTGATTTTCCGAACTCTTGATTGATTATACTGTGTTTCAGAAGGGCAACACTAAGAATAAAAATTGAAAAGTGTTAAAAACTAGAACGGCAGATATAACTGAATGGCTTAATAGTACTTTCATGTTTATAGTAAACTAACATAAAAAGCTAATCTTAAAAAAAAAGATTTAAACATGAAAATAGTCTTAAGTGATTGAGCTACCATTTCTAGTTTCTAAAATACTTTCAACTTAGTCTTAATTCTGTTTCTGAAAGGCAGAATAAATCACAGTTCAATGGGAGTTTTACACTTGAAAAACCACTTAAAAAAAAAAGAAAACGGACACCAGTTTAACACGTCTTATAAATTCAGGTTTTAATTGAACCCGTTTTGTCCAATTTGAATACAACGTATAAAACAATATACAATTACATATAAACTGAACAGAATTTAAATTTAAGGTTTTTCTTCTTCTTCTGAAACAAATATGAAATGACAATTAAAACAAATATTTGAAAATGAGGATTTAAGAAAGATGGGAATACATGTGTATGGCACTCGTCTTGATTAGAATCGTAACTTGGGAACCAAATGTGGAAATCATTTGTGTGTGACTATCATGTGTGGCCATGTTTGTTTGTTTTTTGACAAGAAAAATTTCATATAAAAATGAATAACCCTTTTTTTTTTAAAGGGGACAAAATCTAAACAGATTTAAAATCTGATATACAAAACACGATATAAGAAACAACCGTAAAATTTCACCGGAGTTTTCAAAATTTTTTCTTTAAAAAAAAAAGTTCAAAATAAAAAGTTCAAAATAAAAAAGAAAATTAGGAATAATAAAACCTTGATTTTTTTTTAAAAAAAAATCATTTCTCGATTTTCAGTGATTACAGCAGAAATCACTCTTAATTGTAATTGCAAATGTCATCATTTAAAAAATAATAATTGAATTAACACAAATTATTGAGCACATTTGCTTAAAAAAAAGAACAACAAAAAAAAAACAATGAAGAATAATGGGTTTGATGTGTGACGATTATAATATAATTAATAACAATAATTATAATTAAAAAAGAACAAAATATACAATTTTACAAAAGAGGGTCTAATATAGCCTACCATTTTTTATACTCAAAATGCTTGATTTATGCACAATAATATCACAATATACAAATAAAAGAGGGAATGGGCTTTTATGTTGTTGTTTTACCATTAATATGTACAAATATAACACGTGTGTAAATTTTAGGGATAATAATAATTCTTATTTAAATTGGGGAGAGAGAATAATTTTGATAAATTGGATCATTTTCAACGAATTCATATACAGATATATTATATATATTTATATATTATAAAGATTGACAAACATGAAATGTACAACCGATGTCATTTTTTTGTTTAGTATAGAAATTTGTTTTTGTTTTTCACGTTAAAAAAATAGGAATATTTTGTAGACAATTCTTATGTTTATTTTTTTTTTCTCACATTCTTTCTAAAAATTTCATCTTTGTAAACCACTAACTAGAATTAGAGGCTCCATACATTTAAGTATGTTAATTAGTTACAAATATATATACTTAAAATCAAAATTAAAACTAAATAACATTGGATGATACCTTTCGTTTTAAAGTGTGTGTGTGTGAGGGGAAAGGGGGAAATATTAAAAAGAATTGGGGGGGGGGGGAGGGGGTTATATTTACAATACAACACACATTATATTATACATTAGTGAAAAAACAGTACAATAACAATAAGATCTTTTTCTTTATATATATAAAGAAAGTTTAAAAAAATGCAAAAATGCCACACAAAAAATAAGAAATTAAAAAATATATAAGTTGGTGGGACCTTTTTTGTAAAAAAAATTTTTTAAGCCATTTGACCAATTTTTCTAATGAAAAAAAAACCCAGCAACATTTCATGTATTTTTAATGAAATTTAATGAATTTTAATGTGGACGTTTATTAGCTGCTGTCTTGTCTGTCACCCTATATATCAAAAGAAATGTTTAATCAATGAGATACCGGTATATTATAACAATATATGCGTCTCAAGTCAACCAAAATTGTTATCGATAAATTAGCCATAAAAGGGATTAAAAGGAGGTAAAGATGATTACTAAGAAGAGGAGTTTTTTCGGACATTTTTGTTGTTTATCTCTTTAAAAACAAATTCGGTTATTAGTTTAACTTAATTATATTGTATTTAATTTATTTGCATCGTTTTCGGTTAGTAAAAAGGGGGTAGAGAATGGTTGGAAGAGAAGAATGATCGTTATTGTCAAACCATATTATTTAGATGTAAATAAGAATGAAAATATACATTTGTCACTATATTTCATTCTGATTTATTTATTTAGATAATACGTATATTGCAAAAAAAAAAAAATGAAATATAGAGAAAACAGGAAAGGCAGGTAGGGGTTTATCGATAACTCTTCTCTTCAATTGTTATAACTTTTTTTTTAATTAAACCTAAAATTCTTATAAGAAAAATAAAAAAAAACAAATTTCAAAAAACAATAATCTTTTTTTTTAAAGTTTAGACCTTTGTAACAAATTTTTAAAATCCAAACATTTGTAATGGAAATTTACACATTCAGAAATTTTTTTATAAAAGTTTTTCTTCAAAAGATATTTTTTAGAAAAATCATTTCAATAAAAACAATAATTAAAACTATTATAAATTAAATTTTAGACTTGAAGGTCCCAAGTTTTCAGATTTTTCGTTGTGTTTTTTTCTTCTTCTTCATTTGTGAATTCTTATAAAAACATAAAACACATTAAAAACATCATTAAAAAAAAGTAACAAGACACAAAAAAGACACCAACAAAATGACGAACATTCTTGTGAACAAATAAGAATTTAAACAAAAAAATATTAAAACTCAAACGATAGAAGTGTTAATAATAAAAATTGACGAACAAATGGATTTACGATAGGTTAGAATGCATTGATATGAGGGTGGGTAGTGGGTGGTGGTGTAGGATTATGTCGATTGTGGGTGGGGAAAATTATTGGCCCAAAAAACCGTAACCATTATGGTCCACCTGAGCGGAAAGTTCATAAAAAAAATGGTGGATTTGGTGACATTAGAGGAGAGGATATGGAGGGAAGAGGAGGGGGGGGGGGATAGGGAATCTTGCTACCAAAACAAGTGTTCAAAGGCTTGTGGTGGTTGTGGTGGCAATGGTTAAAGATGGCAGTGTGTTGCTGGGTCCCATTGAATGATGAGATGCCCCACTGGGTCCTGGTTCACCGGTGACAGCAGCGGAAGTGCACGCCGCCGCCGACGACGATGACGACGACGTTCCTCGTTCCTTCTTTACCCTTTGCTTAAGATGCACTTTGGCGTGACGTTTCTTTTCGTCACTTCGAGCAAACTTGCGTCCACACACATCACACGAGAATGGTTTCTCTCCCGTGTGCGTCCGAATGTGCGTGGTCAAGTGGTCACTACGACTGAAAGATCTCATGCAGATGCGGCACTGAAACGGTTTTTGTCCCGTATGGATTCGGATGTGTCGAGTTAGTTCGTCACTCCTCGAGAATCGCCTATCACAGTTCTCGATTGGACAAGCATAAGGACGTTCATGCACGGGTGTCTTGCTTGGACGGCTCGGATACTTGCGAGCCTTGACCGGTAACAGTTTAAGTGGAACCGGACTCTGTTGGTAAACTTGGTTGAGGATCTCGTGTCCTTTACTCGTCGAAGGATTGTATTCGGCCAACGTTGGCGACTGTGAGTAACCATAGGCGGTGGCAGAAGTGGATGCACCCTGACCGGAAGTTGATGCCTCCGATTGAGGTTCCTGTTTGGGAATGAGACTATGAAGTCCAACCGTTGAAACCGTTGACGAGATTGCTGTTACAACTTGCACAAGATGTTGCTGCTGCTGCTGCTGTTCTTGCTGTTGTTGTTGCTCATCCTGTTCCATGTCATGTTGTTGTTGGTGAAGTTGAAGTTGAGCTGGAGAACCAATGGTGACATATTCCGGTGATTGAACCGGAAATGATGTCCAATGGTATTTGGAAAGTGAAGGGACACCGGCACGAGAAAAAATGAGATCGTCAGACATGTGACCACTGATAGCCGCCATAGATGTTGGACTGTGCTGCTGCTGCTGCTGTTGTTGTTGACTGGTACAACTGCTGTAGGACGGGGGTTGCTTGATGGAATAATTTGGACAGACAGTGTCGAATGCAGTGGGTGCTCCTTGAAGAGCCATAAGTTCTTGAGTAGACACTGTCTGCACTTGCTGCAAGGCTGGACTGTATGAGGATTGAGGATGCTGTTGGGGTCTTGGTGTCGTACACGACTGTTCTTCATAAGTGACTGGACTCGGAGCATAATGAGACTGAGGTGATGACATTGGATCGTGATGTTGAGGCGAAGGTAAACTTGTTGGACTTGCAACAGTTGAAGAGGCATGATGATGATGATGGTGTTGTTGCTGTTGCTGCTGCTGTTGTTGTTGGTGGTGGACATGATGATGATGATGTGAATGCGGCGATTGTCCTTCTTCTCCCGTTATCGGAGAACCAACCGACTGTTGTTGCGGTTGTGAAAGAATGCCAAGTAATGGCGTCAAGAATGTTTTCTCCTGAAATAGCCAAGAAGCATTCACTTGAGGAGATCCTGGATGTGTGTAGCCCGTCACGTTCGACACTGGACTGGATGTAGTTGTGAAGGTACCGCGATAAGTTATCTTCTGTGTGGTGCCTGTTTGTTGTGGGGTAGTGCTGGGGTACATACTCTCGTCCTCCAGCTGATCTACCGAGACTTCGGCTATTGAAGAACAAGAAAAACAAGATAACATTTCATTAGAAGACATCATAATTATTATGATGATGATGAGAAGAGAACACAAAAGTTTGAGACTTGTTATGAAAAGTAAGGGCTTGATGAGAATCTTTTGTTATAAAGGGTTACCCCAGCTTCCAAGGTAATGAGATTTCAGAGAGAAAGAGAAACAAACGGCTTTCACATGGGATGGGGACAATCACGTGACTTTTTAAAGAATGGTCCAATTTTTAGGCTAGAAGACCGGAGGGTGATGTGTAGGTGAGCTAAATGTGTGTGACCACCACCTACTCATTCTTTTTAGGGTATTTTTTTATATATATAATTGTGTGTAAATCAGCAAGTTAAACTTTTTTGGTGGAGGGGGGGAAAAGACACACAAAAACTTCACGTTTATATAAGTTGGGTCCTAAACATTTTCTTGGCAATCATGAGATATGATAATGATGATGATGGTGTCTCAAATGTTGACAAATACCGTGTTATTTATATTGTAGGTCGGGCGTGGGTGTGGCTTTGTCTGGGCACGAGAAGGAGAGACTCGTGCACACGTACACAAAAAAACATCGTGTTTACAAAAGATGAAGAGAGATTTTTCAAAAATCTCTGCCCAATGTCTTAATTTTTATAAGTTTTAACACAAAACAAAACACAAATCATAAAACAAGATTCATTATTACCTTTCTTCTTGTTTTCACTACTACTAAATTCCACTTAAAACTTATTGTATTTTTCATTCAAACTACAATTAACGATGATGATGATGATAAAAAAGAGGCACTTTTGTTACAAAAATCAGTGGTCATGTGTAATCTAAATATAGATGGGACGTTCCATTTCTCAATAGTTTTTTGTGTGTGTGTGTATGGTTTGAATACATTATCATCACTCATTAAGCTTATTCATTATCCGATGATGATGATGAGGAGGATGATGATGATGATGATGATGATCAATTGAGGTCTGGACCATGTTTTCTGTCCCGTTCACAATGTTGTATAAACTTTCCCGCGATTATCATCATCATCATCACTGCGTTAATTTTCATACTCATTCTTTTCTCCTATTCTCTCCAGAGAATATCGATTTAAAGATTGGAAGAAAAACAAACAAGTTGGTATTAATCAAAAGCGCGCACACCGGACTTGTTGTGTTGCCGTCATTACACATGAAGAACCGAACCAATGTACTTAATATAACCCTCCCTTTTTTTTCTTCATATATATGAAAGAGGGGGGGGGTCATATTTTGGGACATGTGAACTAT
Source organism: Brachycybe producta (assembly GCA_036925085.1). NCBI lineage: Eukaryota > Metazoa > Arthropoda > Diplopoda > Playtdesmida > Andrognathidae > Brachycybe > Brachycybe producta. The sequence goes on along the minus strand of JAUPFP010000038.1, from coordinate 292,891 downwards.
GTGAAAATGGGTGCCTGTTGGCGGGAATGTTTCATTCTCTTCTTTCTAGACATGGCTGTCGTTTTTAATTTCTAGAGAGAAAGAGAGAGGATATTATAATTTTTTTTTCTTCTTCTTTCTTCTGTTATTGTTGTTAGGTCTTAAATTTTGACTGTGATTGGTTGGTTCCACTTGTTTAGATTCTATGAAGAGTCATTCCATGTTTTCTAGTAAATTGAGAACGGAACGTTCTAAGTGGCCACACCTCCGCTTTAACTAAACCACGTGACTTGGACCGAGTGTAGGTGGAGTAGTAGGAGGATGAGGCCCAGATATAGCTCAAGATTGTCTCCACCTTTTAAGTCTTTCCAATGCCTTTTAAAAAAGGTCTCAGTTGCTATCGATTGGACCCTTTTTTAAAGTGTGTTCCTTGTCATCATCCATCACCCCCTAACAGTTGGTGTGATGCGTGATTGCAAGCAAAAGGGTGTAAACTGTCCCTCCAAATGTCACCAAAGGGTAACCCCTCCTCTCTCAACATTTGGATGCAAAATGTATAGAATTTAATAAACAAATGCCATTGTTTCTTAGAAATATATTGTGCATTGTGGGTCCATTTGTGGTTTACTACATTATAAATCTCATTTTAGGACCATATTGTTTGTTAAGGCAGGATGAGAGGTATTTATGTTGTATGTACGGTTGTTACTTAAGGTGTATAACTCAATTAACTTAATGATGATCTGTTGAGTTATTAAGTTATTGTTGTCTTCCATGAGTAAATATAAACAAAAGGAAATCTCATGTCAAATGTCGACTTCTGTTTCTATTCATAAGTAACTGTATTTACAGACAAAAGTAATCTCCTTTGTGTATATATGAATATCATTTAAAAGATTTAGGTATTGTGTTTGAAAACATACACATATTATAGTAATTGTTTTTATCTGTATTTTATGCATAATTATCAAAATGTGATGCAAAATGCACATTAAAAATATTTAATTGTATAATATTATTAGTAGGCCTATAATATAATTTAGGGCTCGGCCCTACTGTCCGAAATTCCTGACAAAATGTCCATGAGTTGATTCATGTAATGGATATGTAGTATTCTTATGAGGTTTTATTTTAGAATCACACTGTATTAATCCCGGGTTAGTTATTAATTTATAAATTAATTGAATATACTTTAAAATTATAATTATAAACCCGTGTGTTATGAATTAGATAATAAAATATGGATGGGGATTATAAAAATGTATTTGAACACCAGATGGAGTTAGTGGTTTTGGTTTTACGTGTTGTTATTAAAAAAAACTAGTAAGAAGAAGAAGAAAATAAAAACCAGTTGAAAATACGAAGTGTGAAGTGGTTTTGTTGTTATTGGTGAAGCATTTTCACAAAATCAGTATTGTTACTGCCGTGTTTATAGTTGATATTTATTACAGATGAGTCGATGACATTCACACTGTGATCGCAAGTTTTGAATATAACTTGACAAGAGGAGAAGATGCCATCATCATCGTCATCATAACTTAATAATCGACTATAAACGCGGTTTAATACTGACTGACTGGAGTAACCAAATGGGATCTTCAGAAATAAAAACTATTAATTATAATTAATGATTACAACTTTGTGATTTAATAGAAAGACAGAGGAAAAAAAATCTTTGTAAAAAATAATTATTACCAAAGTTGAATAATTTGTATTTATTTATAAATTACATTATTGTTGTGTGTGATGTGTGAGTGCGTTTGCATGTTATGTGAGCATTTGTATATAACCTATGTGTGTGATCTTAATGTAGGCCTACCTATTTTTTGTGGTTTGTTGCATATTTGACTTCTTGATTAAGTGTTTTTTTTTTTTAGAAAGAGGGTGTCTATATAGACGAAATAATAAGTTTTCTTGTATTTCTTGTATACCACGAGTAGTTGGCGGCGACACCCAATAAACCGTCCAACAAAAAAAAAATTGCACCCAAAATGTTTGTTGTCGTGACGTTCAAAATTCGACGTCATCAATGCAATGGTATAATAATATAACTGCAACAACAGCAGTTGTAATAGTAGGCTATTTTACCGCACTTTTTTCTTTTTTTTTTTTTTTTGGTAGGAAAAAAGTGGTAATCAAATGCCTTTTATAGGATTTTGGCTGCGTCACAACAACCACAAAACTCCTTTTTTATATTTCACTTTTTCTCTCTCTTTCTCTCCGCCTTCTTCATCCTTTTCTGTCTGCAATTTTCCCCGTTATATTTAGAAGAAAAATGAAGAAAACTCTAGTTCTTCTTCTTCTATTCGTGCCATATAGTTTATTAATAATCTTTTTGTTTTATGCCAGACTCTTCTTTTCTAAAATTAAAAGCCCTATTTCTATGCCATTATGACGACACATTTTTCTCCTTCAATGTTGTTTTCAAGAGTTCTTGATCAATTTGATTATTGATTAATTTGGTTATCGTTTTCTGTTCAGAAAACAAAACAAAAAAAAAAGATCTTCTGAAGTCAGTTAAAAGTCGATAAAAAAAAATAAATGTGGAATCTGTTATCGACTTGGACTGACGTCATTGTTATATCAAACGAAAAAAATAAAACCCCTTAATTTTGAAGCAAATGGGTGGGTCTTTTACTCTCAACAGCTGTTTTGCCATAGTGATGGTACTGTACTAAAGCTGAGCTGCAGTTCGTATTATAAGCGAGAGAGAGATATATTACTGAGAAAAGATACGTCATATTTCACTGCATGACGTTACGTTACCATAACAACCATCAGAATCATGCTAGTTGTTCCCTCTATCTATCCATTTTTCTTCTGTCATATTACGTAATATATTTGCAAATTGAACATTTTATTCCCTTCAAACCCCTCCCCCCCCAAGTGGTACTTTTAAATTATTATTAATTTATTAAAATATCTAACTTTAATTACATTTCTCTAAATTTTATTTATAAACAACTAATAATTGATCGAACTCAATGAAGAAGTTGTTTTGTGTTAGTAACTTAAAAGGAGAGCGAAGAAATCACGTAAAATAATTATCATGACGATATCTTTCAAAATAAACATTTTATTGTAGTCTTAAAATCCGATTGGGTTTAAACGTATTGAAAAAAAAAGTAGGCCATTTTGTAACTAAATTAAATGATTTATTTTGAAAGATATTGGTGATGAAATTAGGTTTAAGAGTGATTGATTTGATCTTCTAGTTTCTAAGAAATTTTAAATTTATTTTCTGTCTAAAAAGCAGAATAAATAAATTATAATTTCTGTAAACTCACACAAATGCCAACAAATCTTATGATATTGGTTTTATGAAATTATTAGGAATCTGTTTGTGTGGGGTTTTAACAGCTGATCTGGGAACATCTAACAAGTTGGATGAGTGAGTGGGTGTCTTATTTGAGGGGGTGGATGTGGCCATGTGCTTTTGATGGTTAAGGGCACTTTAAGGGGCTCTATTTATTCCCATCTTAAGACAAATTAAAAAAAAATAGGGTTTGAAAGGGGGATCGAATGGGGAAGAAACTGATTTCTACTCTTGAGAAAGTGAGAGAAGAGAAGAAACTTACCAGTGATGGGAACAGGATCGGAGAAATCGACGGGTTCTGATCCAAAAAAGGACGGCAAATCAGTATTGGTTGTAACTGGTGTATTAAGTGTGTCGTCCGTGGTGATGTCGCCGCCGATACTTTCCGCGTAATCAGCCCCACTTGGGCTTGGTGACGGTATTGACGATTGAATAGACGACGGTGGTGGATGAGGCGGTGGCGGCGGTTTGTAAGTGTCGAAACTTAGGTTGAAGCTGTGGTGATGCTCGCTCAACGCAACGTGAGAGAGGGTGTCCAGTCCGTCCATAATCATGCTAGTAGCTTGGATGTGGGACACCGGAGCACCTGAGGGACAACAAACGAAGAAGACAACGAATCTGAGAGAATGTTGAACAAATTGGAGAAGAAGATTCTCTCAATTGTTGTTGAGAAAGGGTGACCTATGATGAACAGATGATGATGATGATGATGTGAATAGAGCCAGAATCACTCGTTTTTAACGATTGAGTAAAATGTTTTCTAGTTTTCTAATTTATATGTATTTATGTCACAGTCAAATACATATGTAATATCGGATCATTACTGGTTATAGAGGTTCTCTCTCTTTGGTTAGCCCTGGTTAATAGACCTTCAAGTAAATAGACAGAAAAGTGACGATTGATTTTTCTTATGTGTTTGTTTGAATGAATTTCCTCTCTGTATGCCGTCTTCGGCTGCGGAGGAGTAGGTTGACTGAACATACGAACGCGCGCAAAACACACAACATTGACGGGAGAAGAAAAAAAATATTCTCAACCCGCTTTAACTTGGTCTCTATATTCCACACTGAGTGAATGAGAACACCAACGAGAATTGATTTTATGAATGGAAACTTGTTACGTAGTAATTCCATATATGGTATGTGGAAGGACAGTATTAACCAATCAAATTGAGTCTGTCCTGTTTTAGATGCGCGGTAATATCGTGACGTCAAAATGACGTAGACTCTTGATTATCAGATGCTTCACGTTCATTCAGTGTTTTTTTTTTCTCTCTCTTTCTATCTTTTTTTATATAAAACATTTCGTTTTTCTCACGCCCCTCCCACCTCCCTACGATCGATTGATGTTTTGTACGCATGCGCTTTTTTTGAGGGGTTGGGTGTTTTTTTCTGTTCGTTTTTTCTCGTCAAGAAAACGAGAGAAAAATCGATTTTAAAAGAACGAACAAGAAAATGTCTGCCTGCTTGCTGCCCCTTTATACGGACTTTTTTCTCATAGTGCACATTAAAATTTGGCCTATTACAGCTGTATGAATTATTCATTTGTCTTGCCTGCCTTTTTTTGTACGAAGTTAACAAGTCGTGACCATATATGGAAACGACATCTGGCGAAAATTGCCGAGCATGTACCGACGTCAATTGACGTCACGTTCGCTATACCGCCGTTTTCCATATATGGTCATAACTGGTTTACTTGTTAGAAACACGCCTTAAATGCTTCCGAATGTTTCCTTTTTTGTATTCGTTAATGACGTAGTAATTTTGTTCGTACACTCCCGGAATCTCTTCGTTGATTTTTTTTTATTTTAAGCACTGATGACATAGTAACCGAGAGAGAGAGAGAGAGAGAGAGATTGAGAGAAAGAAAAAGAGAGAGAGAGAAAGAAGGAAGGAAAGAGAGAGCGAGAGAATGAACCAATATCATTTTATATTTTAGATAGACGTTATTTGTTTTATAACAAACTTAACTTCAATGGGACAAAAAAAATGTAATAACCACTCATGGTGTTGGCTTTTTGCCGCTGTTTTCAAACGTGATCAGCTCTTATCTTTTTTTGTATATTTACACCATAGATAATATCTGGAGAAATGTGTGTCCCTTTAAAACTATAAGTCTCTCCTCCTTATTACGTCACACGTTTATCTACTGATAGATATTTTGATACAAAAATAAACTCTTGAGAGTAAGGAACGTGACGTCACAATATTATTTAATATATATAATATACTTAGATATAAATAACCTCCTCACTCACTATAATAATATGTTTGGTAAATAAAAACAAGAAGATAATGAAAAAGAAATTCCTAGATTTTAGATTATTTATGAATGTCAGTGTCACCACAGTATGGTTAAGTCAGTCAGTGTCACTCTCTTAAACAATTCCTCCTTCTCCTCCTCCTCCCCTCTGCTCTTCAGAGTCACATCTGGTTTTGCATTTCCGTATAGACAATTTTATATTTTCTTAACAATAGACCCCCCTCACCGCCTCCTCCCACCCCCATTACATTTCCCTTTTGTTTTGGTCATATCTAGTTTTGTTTGTAGTAAAATACTACTGTCCAACTGTTTTTCTATACATTTTGGATATGGATTGTTTTTACGGAAGTTGAGATCTGTTTAGAATAGTTTTTTTTATTTTAAGCTATTTTAGCTCTAAAGTTGTAAAAAAAAAAGTTTTTAAAGTGGGCCACAATTTGAAGTAAAATGAATTCATGTTAGACATCCATGTTTTTCTTATAACTTATAAGATTTAATCGTGTTTTGTGTTTTTTATGAATAGACCGTAAAGAACATTTTCTAAATTTAAATATGTCCCGCTTTTTTTCTCTCTCTCTCTCTCTCTGTGTAAAATAACGTTTTTTTAAAGAGAGACTCAAATGAAGCACAAACATATATACACCACTTGTCATCGTTACGTGGTTTATATATTGTTGATATTAATCTTAATTTATATATAAATATACACAAGTAAACTTGGAAAACTGGTTCTGATAATTTTTTACAATCGCCAGAAGTTTTTTTTTTTTGAAGTTCTTAATTTTTCTTCTTCTTGTCTGTAACAATTTCCCTTTAAAATATTGAAATGGACAACTAAAATTTAATCATTTAAGTGACAATAATAAAACTATAATACAGACTAGTTAAGATAAAAAAAAACTATATAGGAAAAATAACTAGCAAGTGTTATTTTTACGACCGTAATCTCATAAAAAAATAACTGTGTATTGTTCGTACTGAGTGTGTCTAAAGCTGTTTAACGATCAATTCTGGCTTGTCAATCCTGGCCGTTGAAATCTATATACATTTACATACACATTTTAATACTTTGTAATGATGGGAAAGTAAGCATTTAGTGATAAAATATAGACACAGGTCACATCATATTTCAAAAGAAAACCAAAGTATCGACATGCCAGAATTGATCATCTGTACTCAGCTTAAAGTTCCAGATGCTATTGCAGATTTTTAAACTCATCGGGGTCAATCGAACTAATGAATTAATCAGTGACATTAAGTCAAGCTGAGTTTCAAAAACGGGCTTGTGAATGTCCTTCATTTTGAAATATTTTTTTTAGTAATAAGCTTATTCATCGATTTATCCAGCGATGTAACGTCACATTCAGATAATTATATGAACGTGTAATATCGCTAGATAAATCGATGAATAACTGGAATGTGTATATTGTTGATATTGACTTTAAATTTGTAAAGAGAGAGAGAGAGGGAGAGAGAAAGAGGGAGAGACACTCTGTATAACAGTAAATTGTATGTTAAGCTTTTATTTCTCTTATAAGAGTCCTTCCTTAGGATATTTATTAAGAGGTTAATTTTCCATTTGTCCTCAAAACAAACCCATACATCTTTTTTCCATTTCTTTTTTTCTCTCTCTCTCTCTCTCTCTCTCTCTCTCCCCTTTGTGTTCTAAGCTTAGAAAATATTAAATGATGACGTTTTTCTTTCTCAATGAAACACAGAAATGACATCTGCTTTAAAATGTCTTTGTTTCTGCGTTTATACTTTACATAAAATGATCTAATTTAATTTCATCAAATAGAAACCAGGTGAAAATTTCCATTTAGATATTTTTTCTTTATTAAAAATATTCAAATTGAACATAAATTGATTATTTTCCAAACATTTATTCTTAGATCAGGTGAAAAAGATATTTATGCATATATATTTATATCGATTTTGGTGTCAGATGAGCGATTTCGTCATTTCTAATCCGAGTTAATTAGTTGGGTCTTCGATATTTTTGCTGTTAACGTCGAACGACCCACAATTTCTTGCAGATGGGTGGTGGGGATAACACACTATATATATAATGGTGTTAGTTTCTCGTTGAAAACAATGACCGAATACATAACTAGTTTTCAGGTTTATTCTAGAAACATTAAAACTTGCTCTTTTGCAACGTGCAATCTGTGTGCACATTGACATTAAATGTAGTTTATAACTTAGTTAAAGTGGTTTTGTAAACTGGTTGATTACTCTCTTGGCTTTCACGTGCAAAATGAAGAGAAACTTCATTATGTTTTATAGAAACTAGAAGGGTAGCCCAATCACTTAAGGATAATTTCATGTTTCAATATCTTTCAAAATAAACTTTTTATTGTCCGTTTGAGAATGACAGCTGACAATATTTTTTTTTATAATTTTTGTCAATAAAACAAATTAGCATAATTCAAAAGGGTGTAAAATACAAAACCTTTATGAATTATGCAATCAAAAGACATTAATTAATACCTGACCACAATATACAAGAAACGATTGCAACTTCAATTATTGTTCAAAACACAGTTAAAATTGCTTTTAAGAGACTGAAACGAACCAAACTCAAAACATTTTCAGTAAAAAAAAATGTTGTCTGATATATTTCATTTTCAATAACTCTTGAAATTTGTAATCAATGGGTCAAGTATTATAGCACTTAGATTACGTGAATATTGTTAATTATAGTATAGTGTAAGGGCCTACAATATAGTAAAAAAAAGTCTAAAAATTGAGGTTACAAATTTTTATCAATGAAACTGAAAAACACAAATGAAGGAGGCTTTTTTTTTGTTTGTGCTATTTTCTTTCTACAATAATTGTTGGAGGGACGTTTCTAAAAAAAACTGCCATCAGATTATTTTAAATTTGGGGGGTGGGGGTAATACCTACAAGGTGATGTAGGGTTAAGTTAAGAAAATGTATGTACAATTGGGTGCGGTTAAACCCTCATTGGTTGTCCTCAAAATGGTTAGGGTTGGCGCCATCAAGAGTGGACGAGAAAAAAAAACTCTAGTTCATTCAAGTTTTTGAGCAAAAATTTTCTTGAATGATTATTATGACATGAATGCAATATATATGAAAGAGATATAAATACGAGTGTGTCTTATAATAATAATCCTAATAAGACAAACTTTTTTTTTATTTTCTATTTCTCTCACAGGTAATAATAATAATAAGACTGATTGGGTGTGGTGCTAACAAAACTGACCTCAATATTTATTTTCTTAAGGCTTCATTCATTAAGAAAAATATCTCTCCTAGTTTTATCGAGAGAAGTTAGAGGAGAGATAAGATATACTAAGATGTGGTGTGTGTGTGTTTATATGTAATTCCTCCTATTTGTTTCCGGGGATGGGTTCAAAATTGGGGTTGAAGAAGAAGGTAGTTTTAGCCATAATAATAATACTTGTATTTGATGAAAGAAAAATCAATGAGTTTTAATATTAAGAGCAAAAAATAGGTGTGTAGTTTTGAAATGTGTGTGACCCTATTTTAATAGTATTTTTTCTGGATTTTTATTATCTTAAAATTGATTCCCAGTTGGACATTTAACAAGAGTTTCAACAAAAAAAATCAAACTAATCAGTTTTGATTTTAATCGCGTTTTATTTATATTTAAAAAGCAAGAAGTTAAATGATAAAATTATAGAATTTAAATTAAAGGTATCATCTTTAAATTTAAAAAAAATTGAATTATGTTTTTTTTTAATTGTTTAATTAAAATATTTTTGTCATCAAATATCAATCATCATCAAAACTTAGTAACTGTAGGCCTAATAGTTGATTCCAAACTCGCCACCGAGAGATATTCCTAATTAGACGATTCATAACCTAATATTATTTTGTTAAAAATGATTTGCGAATTTCGATCAATTCGGTTATACACGTATATTAAACAGTTAGTAATAATGGTATATTCATTTTAATGCGGTTATTACGCTCGTACATTATCCTTATATATCGCCGAATTTTTGACGAATGTTCGCCACATTTTTGACGAATGTTCGCCACATTTTTGACGAATGTTCGCCACATTTTTGACGAATGTTCGCCACATTTTTGGCGAATGTTCGCCACATTTTTGGCAAATGTTCGCCACATTTTTGACGAATGTTCGCCACATTTTTGGCGAATGCTCGCCACATTTTTGGCGAATGCTCGCCACATTTTTGACGATTGTTCGCCACATTTTTGACGATTGTTCGCCACATTTTTGGCGAATGTTCGCCACATTTTTGACGAATGTTTGCCGAATTTTTGATAATGTTCGCGGTCATTTATGACGGTTACCCACGTCGTTTATGACGGGTTACCCCACTAGTGTAATAATAATCACGTTAAATATTATTTTTTATAATAATGGAAATGAAAAAAAAATTACAAATATACAAAAAAATGTTCATCTATGTAACTACCTAAAGTAGTTACGGAAGTACTTTTCTATAGTAATCAATGTTATTCTATAGTAATCATATTCTATAGTAATCAATGTTATGTATCATTGATTAATATTCACAGTTTATTCGAGAGGCTTATGATTGCAAGAAAGAACGTCACTATGAGGGATAGCTTGGTAGCCTAGATCCACTCTTATTATGGAATCGATTATCTACTCCATATACCTTTGGAATCAAATTTCGAGTATTTTCATGGTAGGCATGAAACGATTCAATGCTTTTTTTTAGCATTGAAGTGAAGTTTCGAACTTTTATAACATTTAAAAAAAACTTCAAATTCAAAAGCGGTTGAAAATCTAACTTAATAAACTGTAGAACTTCTTTAAATTTTTAAAGTAGGATTACATTTTAATAACTTTTTAAATTATAAAATGTTTTTCTAAGCTTTTCTGAATCGAAAAATATTTTTAAAATTTTCGCTGTCTAAACTTTGCTTTGGCTGACAGATTGTCAATTCTGGATGTTAGGAACATTAGAAAATGAGCAAAACAAAAAGAGAACAAAAATATTCGTTCGGGTGGACAAGTTAGACTTTATCGTGTGTACCCGTCCTATTACTGTTAATACAGGGTGGCCTATATGTCATCATCTGATTTGGTGTGCCTATAATTTTGAAAATAATTTTTTTTTAAACCTTTTTATTTAGTCCTTATATTTTTTTTATTGTGAATGTTCAAAAATAATATCGGCGAAGTATCCTCCTCTGGTCACTGTACAAAGTTGGGTTTGTTTTATTGCATTTTCCATCACTTTCTTCAACATTTCAGCCAGTAGATTCTCGATTTCTTGGCAATAATGTTGTTTTTAAGCTTGTTAGTGTACACTTTGCCTTGCAAATGACACCACAGAACGCAGTCTGGGGTTGTTAAATTGGGTGACCCCTTGGTATCCAGTGCATGTCACCAAAACGTGAGTTACAATGTTTTCAATAAAAAATAACCACAATTTCCGCACATTCCTGTGGTGTTTATTTGTTCATAATGAACTTTACACTACTGTGCTACACAACTGTAAACAAATTACTGACCAGATAATGTTTAAAAACAAAATGGCTTCATTTTCAAATAGGGTGATGATGACATTTGGGCCACCTTGTATTATTTAGATTTTTGATTTCAATAATGGTGTTTTATTTTTTTCTCCTCTAAATTTTTGATTTCATACGGAAACGGTCACTCTGTATAATACAGAGATGGTAATGAATCAATGATGATGATGCGTTTGTTACCTTTTTTAATGTTTTACATTAAAACGATGTAATAGGTGTTTTAAACGGCTATTTCATGCTACAATGATCAAGATTAAAAAGAGAAACCACGGTTGCGTGTATGAAGAAGAAGAAAGAAAAAAAAAACATCAACAATAATAACAACCTAAAATATAGTGTTTACATCGGACATTATAACATGTAATTATAAATTAAGTTATGCATTTTGTTCGTTGTGGTTTGTGACGTCAACTAATCTTGTTAATATTAGCGTTGATTATTGATAGAAACAGCTGATAATGTTTCAAGATAACTTCTTAACAGCTCAGGTGTTTATTTTTACAACAACAAAAAATTAGAAAACTTTTTTGAATAACAATTTCTTGAATGGCGGCAACAATGTATAAAATTAGAATATTAATTATTTTCTTTAAATAGACTTTTAAGAGAATGAAAAGTTAAGAGAGAAAGGAAGGGGGACGGTGGGGTGAAAAAGTGAATATTCTATAATTTACACGCCAGAAATAAGTCTACTGATGTGGATAACCTTCACGATGGTATTTTATATATTTACTGTATGTGCACCCGGAACTAAGTTGAGTTGTAGAAAGGCACTCAATTCAACACATGTTAAATGGATTGCATTGTCGCTTATTGTCAGTAAAAAGTCCGTAAAATGATTAATAAAAACACGTATGTGTGTTGGTCAAGTGGGTCGATTACAGCTACTTAGAGGTACAAATTTGATTTATTTATTTTTTCGGCAAAAGGAACACATTTATTTTATAATATTTTTACAGATTATTTTTACAATTTGACTGATTACTTTACTCTAATGCGGGGTTCACACATAGAGACGCTAACTGAACTTGCGCAACAGCGAGCTCATTAGCGTGGCCGTGTGTGTGTGAGAACACCTTTTGTTACGTTGATATTTTAAAAGTAACCTAAAATTTAAAGCTAGGAAACTCTTCTACCTTAGCGTTTACGTTAACATTCGTGTTTAAATGGCAACGGTAGGCCTTTTTTCGTTTATTGAAAGCCATTTTTTATTGGTCGCCATTTTTCGTTTCTCTTTGGGTTTGGTGAGTTTCGATTTTAGCTTTTCTTTGAAGGTGGGTTTTGAATATATTTGAACATTTTTCAACTGGTGAAAAATAGAAGAATCGTGGCCCCTCGCCTATTCACTATAATAGGTGGAAGCCACGTTTGTTCTATTTTTCACCAGTTTGAAATCTTCAAAAAGTTCAAATTTTCATAACAGTGGAAACAAGGCCGTTATGGGGGGAATTTTAGTTTTGAGAGAGGTTCCGGTGGCCTTCCAGTTTAAAGATGTTTTTGGGGGCCTCGCAGTTTCGAGAGGCTTCTAGCGGGGCTTTGTTTATCCAATAACTTTTATTATGTACACGTGTATTTTATTATGTTGTTAGTTTTCAATATTGTACGTATCTTTAAATAAAATGGATGCTATGTGCACCCCACACAACAGTGTATAAAAGTGAATCTTTGGCGCACTGGCGCGTCTAGAAGAACTGGCTCAGGGTGGCGTTTGCCGCTCGGGCCAGCACGTGCCTTCCAGGCTTTAGTAGTTTTACTCTATAAGTGTTGGCATACATGCTACAACCTATAACTTGGCCTTTGTTAAACTTTTTCTATGAAATATGTCTTTTTTCTTCGAATTACAATTTTACATCACCATATACTATTTATATAGTTATATAATATAGGGCCTACTGTATTACAATAAATGGCAGTATTTCTCAGAAGTTAACCTTTTTTATAATCTTTTTTTTTTGACAGTGATTAACGCAAATGTACAAGCGTAATTTTTTACAAAAGAAACTACATTTAGAGGAGGTTTTGCTGACGACGGTGGTTAAGCGTACCAGATGTTATTTTTTCCAGCAAGTCCTGGTAAGAATATTATTTTCAATCATTCTGTTACTATGATGTTAGAACTGATAATAAGAATTGTAATCAAGTGGTTTTAAATCGCAGTTTTACTTTTAGTTCACACTTGTAATAATTCTTATTCTGCATTTCAGAAACATCAATAAGAAAAGAAAACAAAAACATGAAAGTTTCTTACAAACTAGGAGAACGCCATAGCTCATGACGATTTTTTTTTACAGGTTTTGATATTTTTAAAAAATAAACTTTTTATGGTAGTTTCAATATATTTGATCAAATTTTAAGTTTTTGGAGGTTGAACGAATTTTTTCGTCGTATTTTTTGAGCCCAACTGCAAGTGAAAAACGAAAATACTATAAAAATGTTATAAAGATATCAAGACGATGAAAATTGAATTCAGTTTATTGAATTCATTTAGTTGATTCAGTTTACTCTTCTAGTTTCTAAAAAACGCTTCCGATTTCGTCTTAATAATTAATGCTTTTGAAATGCAGGATAACGAAATTGTTCTTTATTGATTTGCATATTTTGTAATGGCTGCAAATAAACTGGCTTTTAAGTTAGTTTCCTAAGATAGTTACCGTAAGATAGCGACTCTAATATGACGGTAAATGACGTCACAAAAACCGTTTTTCATAGATGTAAATGGATGTAGTTTTCTCGAGAACAGCAAGCACCACCACTTTCGAGAAAACCATATCCATTTAACATCTGTGAAAACGGTTTTTTGTGTCGTCATTTACTGTCATATCACAGCCGCTATTTTACGTTGCTGCTATCTTAGGAAACCATAGCTTGAGTGGTAGGCACAGCCTCCTTGCTTGTTTATCTGTCCTCATAGATAAACAACACGGTAGCTTTCCCTATTTTCAATTGTTTTTCTCTTTACTGGCAGCTATGTGCACGATGATATTTAAACCTGCCTATATATTAAGAGGGCTTCATTGAAAAATACTTGTGTAAATGCAAGGTAGATGGCGCCATTGCAACCTTCATAGAGGTGGCAAACTACACTCGTCGCCAATTAATTGAAATAGAATGCAGCCTTTTAGCTCTAAAAGCGTCCAAAACAATAGGCAAGTGTAGCCAGCACTAGTTTTTGTTTGCTCCGCCCTTTTATGAGCGTCAGACCAAATATCAATCAATTAGAAATTGATAAGGGCGGGGCATGTGACATGAGACCAAATAACAAACCAATTAGAAATTAATGACGCTCATAAAAGGGCGGAGCTAACAAAAACCTAGCGCTGACTACACTTGCCTGTCCAAAACAACTTATTATCACCACGTGACAAACTTACACCCAGATCACATATAAATGAAGAGAGCACGTGTACAAATAGCGATGACACAATTAAAAGTTTGCTGTCATTAAGGTGTACCCCAAAGTGATTGGGACAAACTTCTTTGTACTACTGTCCGAACAAAACTGAAAACTGTCCATTGCAGTCCATTGAGAGTACAATCCAATGGAACAAGTTTCAGACTTGTCCCATTTCCGGTTTCCGTTCTAGGATAACCTTGGGGTATACCTTAATGGTATTTCAAACGACTATTTCCGGAACCGGAGGTGTCCGAACAAAATTGAAAACTGTCCATTGCAGTCCATTGAGAGTACAATCCAATGGAACAAGTTTCAGACTTGTCCCATTTCCGGTTTCCGTTCTAGGATAACCTTGGGGTATACCTTAATGGTATTTCAAACGACTGTATTTCCGGAACTGGAGGTGTCCGAACAAAATTGAAAACTGTCCATTGCAGTCCATTGAGAGTACAATCCAATGAAACAAGTTTCAGACTTGTCCCATTTCCGGTTTCCGTTCTAGGATAACCTTGGGGTATACCTTAATGGTATTTCAAACGACTGTATTTCCGGAACCAGAGGTGTCCGAACAAAATTGAAAACTGTCCATTGCAGTCCATTGAGAGTACAACCCAATGAAAAAGGTTCCATGCTTCTACTATTAATGATTACAGAAATATCTTCATGTGGGGTATGGCATTAAGGTTTACCCCAAATGTTTACACTTATATTCCTCAAAAATGGTAACTGTCCAAAAAAAATTTCACTTTTCCCAATCAGTCCAGTGGCTATATATTCTATTTCAGGTGTTGTTTTAGTTGTCCCAAACACTTTGGGGTATGGCATTAAGGTGTACCCCAATTTTTTTATGCAACATTTCTCAAAAATAAAAGCTGTCCAAAAAATTTAAAGTGTTGTCCCAAGTTGTCCATTGCCAGTAGATGTTGTCCCATTTACAAAGAAGTTTGTCACAATCACTTTGGGGTACACCTTAATGACAGCTAAAAGTTTGCCACGTGAAAAAAGGTGAGTGAAGAATTGAAGAGTGTCCGTAAATTTCTATGGGAGGGCTAGTGGCGCCATCTAACGTTACACCCACAAAATAAGTGATCTACTTGCATTCTTAACGCAAGACAAAATATTTTATTTTTTCTTGAAAAATATATATTTGAAAAAATTGATTAAAATAAAATACAATTATCTTGATTTAAATTTAATTAAGTAATGATTTTTTTTAAAAAAAGGTTAATATATTTAAATTCAGTAGTATTTTTAGTCTGCTTAAAATTTACAACTAACAGAATATGATGAAAACTTTTCCTTTGGAGTAATGATTTTTAGATCACTCTGTAATGTGAGTGTTAAAAATTATGTTTCGGATGTAATAATTGGTTCTCAAGTGTTATGTGTGTATGTGAACACTGCGTTTCAATGGAATTCTATAAGAAAGTATATCTCTCGACGTGACGTCATTTCTTGTAAAAGAAGAAAAAAAAAAGTATTAGTAGACGCAGTAACCTTGACCTAAAATTATGACGTCACGTTGTAGGCCTATAGATGTTCTTTTATAATATTTTTCATATCAACTAAAAATGATGATTTTTCACGACGAATCGATGATGATGATTTGAAGAAAAAAAAGTATGGAAAGAAGGAGGGAGGGAGGGACGAAGAAAGGTGCGAATAAGGAAAAAAGCGTTTAAATACTTTAATTAGATAAACAATAAAAATATTTCTTGAGTAAATTTTACCTCCATAAATAGTGAAAGAAATATGAGTTAGGAATAAAAAAAACATTTGTTTGTCTCTTTTGATACTTATAATAAAATCTTACTGAAAACCATTTTTAAGACACAAAAAATTAGAATATTAGGCAAATACCGTTCATACACGGTAGAAGAATCTCGATTATTCCGATCTCGGTAATCCGGTCTAGACCTGGTTTAACATAATACAGATGTATTTTTATTTTTCATTATTTTTGACTTAACTTTCCAATAGTTAAAGAGGTAAATTAAAGTTTAAAAAAATACGATTTTCCGGATTATCTGGACTTTTGATAATCCAGACCTGGTCCAGTCCCAATTAGTTTGGATAATAGAAATTCTGCTATATATGCTATTTAAATTACTTTCATGAAGATATCTTTAAAAACATACTTTTTATAACAAAATGTCCAACTAAAAAAGGCTTATTTTGAAATCGTCGTTATTTTTAGATAATCTATTCTAGTTTATAAATAAATTTTAAGCATGTTTTTAGTGCAGTCATATGCTATTCTAGTTTATAACTAACTTTTAAGCATAAGCCTACTTTTAGCTTAATCATATGCTATTTTATATAGTTTATAATTAACTTTTACGCGTGCTTTTAGCATAATCGTATTCTATTCTAGTTTATAATTAACTTAAAAAAATTCTTTCTTAAAAAAAAACAAGTATAAATTAAAAGTATTGACTCCACCCCACATCACACCCTTTTAGAAAATGCAATATTTTATAATTTAGTTGTTTATAAATGCTAAAAAAAACTAACGTGTTTAAAGATTTTTTTGTTAGCATTTCTTATCTTATGAAGTTTTAAAATAAAAAATGGTTTACAAAAAATATTTATAAAAAATTTCTGTTACAAAAGGTAAGAAACAACAATTTATGAAAATGTTCTTTCTTTTTTTTTTTTTTTGGGTGTTTCGAATTTATTTCTTAAGTTTTTCTTTTAGTTGTTGTTAACCCGTTTTCTATCTTCAGTTAACATCTTTTTTATATTCTCACTTCAAGGATAATAGATTATTGTTATTATATTATTATAGGGAGAGAGGGAGGGAGGGTGGTGGTAGTTCCCGTTGTGTTGTTTGGTTAAAGCTTAAGAAGAAACAACAAAAAAAATGTGAACATTTTCTGTAAGCCCAGTTTAAGCCTCAGACACACACACGCTCTTAACTTGTTCCGGGCCATTCGGCAATATAACTTTTGATGATTCTACAAATTTATTCAACGTTCTTTACTCAAGATTATCTCGGCTTTAATCAAAATACACGTTTAAGAAAAATATATTATGTTCTAATAAGTCATGAATTGTCAAATAATATTTTTGTTAAAAAAATACTGCAGTCATAAGAGTTGGATTTTTTTAATGATTTATTTGGACCGTAAAATGTAGTTTCATAATTATTGGGCCATCATTTTGTATCAAATAAGTTGACACAGATCTCTGAAGCTTAGGTGTTTTTAACCACCTTAGGGGGATGTTTCTATCAAATCGAAAGGTCCAAACACCAAACTAATCTAAAACGATGAAACTGATTGGCCCAACCAAACATGTGATTCTAATAATTGCTCTCCAAAGGAGCGTTAATGGACACAACATTATTGGAGAGTAACTTGAAGTGTGCTGGCCAAGTACAGTATGTTGAAGTTTTCACTCTTAACCGAAATTATCTTTTTTTTTTTTTGGAAAGTTCTGCTAGTTAAGAAATGGGCAGTGTAAACGTACTTTAACAGTACATTTTTTTTTTCTATTGGAGTAGTAATTTATGAAAAATATGGAACATTCTTCTGAAAAGTATACCATTTTTGTTGTAACATTTAAATTGTTTCAATTTGAAAACTATCAAACACGTACAGGTAATGATGATTAACGTGATTAAAGGCTTTCGTACTTTTTTAAATAGACATAGCTTAATTAAACAATAATACCTAGTACACACCTGATAATTTAAATGCATTTAAATAATGTCTTCTACAGAGCCCTGTGAAGGACAAACAAATAATATGTCGTCGAATTCAATTTATTCAGTTAATAATCTGAAAATATTGAGTTAATACTTAAATATATAATTAGATAAACTATTGACAAAATATTGATTTAGTATTTCATTGTAAATTATTAATAAGAAAGTCAATTTTTATTTGGTGTTCATGTCCTTAACTGGATTCCGTATAATTCACCTAAACATATTTAATGTGAATTCATTTAACTCATGTGTGTACAAGGTATAATACCTAGTACACACGTGATAATTTAAACGCATTTAAATAATAAACGTGTTCTACAGAGCCATGTGAAGGACAAACAAGCAATATGTCGAATTCAATTTATTCAGTTAATAATCTGAAAATATTGAGTTAATACTTAAATATAAATATATAAACTACTGACAAAATATTGATTTAGTATTTCAATTTAAAATATTAATAATAAAGTCAATTTTTCTTTGGTTCATGTCCTTAACTGGATTCCGTATAATTCACCAAAACACATTTAATTTGAATTAATTTAACTCATGTGTGTACAAGGTATAAGGCTATGGTGTCGTTCCTAACGCCATTTAAAAATTTACGGAGGTTCGTTATATGCTCGTAATTTGTGTATGTGTGTTTTTTTAATCAAAAATAAACCTCAATTAGTTTTATATTCATTCTGTTTAGTTAAACCCAGTTATGTAGTTTTAGGGTTATATTCATACTACCCTTGCCCTTCTTGAACGTTTGCTAACTTTGCAAGAGAACACATGGCATTCATTGTTAGATATATTTAATTTTTACTACAGCAGAACGTCGATTATCGGAACTAATGTCGGACAATGACTATTCCCGATAATCATATAGCTAGTGCTAAACTAACTGTTATAAAGTTCATGATTTTTAACACTAGCTTTGGCCATCTCAAAGTCGCCATGCCCTTAGCTGTAATTTAACAAGTGAGTCTGGTCCTGAGTGCTGAACCATAAAATATTTTGGTACCAAAAAAAAAAATAATAATAACCAATCATAATAATCTGTTTAAGCATTGATTTCATATTTAACTTTTATGTTTAAAAGAACATTCAAAGAAAAATATTTAGTAATTTTAAATGACAATTACGATTATGTGGGGATGAAATCATAATTATCAAGATGTACAGTATATATATATTGGTAACTAAAATCGGTTGTTTTTATGTCAAATGGAGCATTTGCCGTATGCATTTTTCATGGACATTTTTGTCCACAATTTTTCTAATTTAAGTTATAAATCATACATGACATTGCTAAGAGATATTCGAAATTTTGAAGAAGAAGAAAAAAAACATTTTTCTGTGCACTGGTCAGTTATTTATGTCAGATACTCTTGTTATTTACTAGACAGCTTGGTAACTGTATTCCTCTTGACGGAAAGAGATGATGATGATGATGATAAAAAGTGGGCAAATATATTGACAAGTATTTTAATACAAGGCCATGAGCGGGTTTGTTATAAACATGAACTCTTGACATCAGCTAAATTTATATTTTTTAATCCTAAAATGTACATGTATCATATTATATTCTTATACGTCAATACTCAAAAAAAAAAATCCGATCATGTTCCAGATCAGTAATGTGACAGTGATGCATAAAGGTATGTTTACATTAGGCAACAAAAATGTAGTAATGCATTGTTGTGTGACGTGTGTTGTACAGTACAATGTTGTAGTTGACTTTGTTTACTATAACCATTATTAACCAGTGGTCATTTATACATGCTCTTCTCCTTTTTGTATGAACTTCGAAAGGTTTCATTAATCGTAGCTTATACCGTTGACTACATTATTGTGGTATGTCATGTTGTATAACGCTTTTAGGCCTACTACATTTTGTTGCTTAATATAAACCTGCCTGAAGAAATTACAATGAAACCTGTTGAGTACATCTAATGGTGCGTTTAGAAAACCTTTAGACTACTCGTACTCGGGCTCGATGAAGTGAGGACCGTGAGGTGGCTCATCGACAAGCCGGAGTAGTGTGGACGGGCTCGCAAGCAGTGTATATTGGGAAGTTTATAAGGGGGGGAGGTAGTCTGGTGAGCAACTCGCCATTTGCCTTTTTTGTGGGGGGTGATTGAAATTTTGTATTAAAATATTTTTATAATAATCAGAATGAGGGGAAAATCCAAATTTAATATTTTATTGTTTAATTTATATTTTAAAAGAAAGTAGTGTGTTTCAGCTACTGTTATACGTCATATTATAAGTGTTGTTCTTACGGCTCGCCAGGGCCGGACTGGCTAGTGGTTGGCCCCACCGGCTATGAAATTGTGTTGGCCCCATTTTTTAAATTTATTTATTTTTGGTCCCCATTTTCTTTTGGCCCCAATTGACCGGCGATCGCCGGTCAGCCGGCCGGGCCAGTCCGGGCCTGCGGCTCGCTACGCTTGCTGGAATTGATAGCAAGAGTATACTGTAAAATAATTGCTCGCTCGCTATGCTCGCAAAATAGGAAAAATGTTCACGTTTTCCAAAGTTTAAAGACTTCGTTTCAAACACATCTTATGGCCAATTGAAACTCATTCACAAAACATTTATGCAAACAATGTAAAATTCGATCATTTTAAAACTGATGAAAATTATATTTGAAAAGTTAAAAAAACGCTTTCAGCATTTGGTCTGGGGTGTGTGTGAATTCTCCACTGGCTTTTTTGGGGGGGGGGGGGGGGGGTTGAGCACCCCTGCTGCTAAGTGTAACCTTAGTCTTAGTTTTTACAGCATTTAAGTTTATTTTAATATTAATTTTTTTTTTATTAAGTATTGAAATTTTTCGAGAGATTGCCACTAGGTGGCTCCCTGTAATGTGCATACAATGAAAAATTCATTCATTATTTGAGCTAAAATGTTATGAAAGTTATATTGTGTAGTTTGTAGGTGGAACATTTTGTGCCTGTTTGTTTCTAGGCGTTCAAAATTGAGAAAAAAATATAGAAAAATAAATACGTTTGCTGACAGCGTTTGTCCTTCTTTAGTTGAAATCGAGTGTGATGATTATAATTATTGCAACAATGAACACGGATCAATTGCTGTTATGAGAACCTTCCTTAAAATGATGTTCTAATCAATGGAGCAATGGATTTTATGTTTGTAATCTTGTGTATATCTTACAATATAATGCAATTAATAAGAAATATCCCTCCTGCTGTGAGTTGCATTCTTTATAATTACACTTTCATAACCGTTATTGGAATTATTTTGAGATGAAAAGAAAAAAATATATATGTGAATTCTCCTTGCATGAGTTCAAGTAATAATACATATTATTATTTTTTTCTTTGATAAATCTTTTTCTCCTATTATTAAATTATTACAGCGGTTATTTGATCATCTGCATTGCGCGCCATGACAATTAAAACAAATTAAGAACAACACAGAGAAAACTGTGAAGAAATCTAGTTAATTATTTAAGTGAAGGTTTTTTTTTTTCGTTCTTGAAAGACTAGATGGATAGAGTGAGAGAGAGAGAGAGAGAGAGAGAAAACGGAACTACAGGCAGTTAGTTTGCAACTTTTGTAACAATTGTAAACTGCAGTTAGATATTTATTGTAAGGACTACAATATTACACGTGAAGTGTAATTACACCAGAATACCTTGATATTAAAGCCCTCTTGATGATATTATATATTTTACTGTACAACCTTTTTTTTTCTTCTTTCTTGATTATTAACGAATGATAGTTTAATTGGCATCTACAATTATTATATATTATTATTACAGGGTGTGACAAACGTCACGTTTTATGATTTTTTTTTTAAAAAGTGTTGTGAAACGTTTTAAAAGTTTTCAAAACTTTAAGCTATTTTAGTTTCAAGATCTCTGAGCACCTTAAAGGGTAAATGGAGACCAGCAGGGATACTATGAGTAGGAGTCTTTTAATCGTTTTAGAACCAGGGTGCTTATGTGAGCCTCAACCCTTTAACTTTTTAATAACTGACATTTACTTATTATTTGTGTCAGTATTGACCCTTAAAGGCAAGTTATGAAAAAAGAAAAGGGTTACATTTTCAAGGTTCACTTGTGAATTTAAACCAGTGATTCCCAACCTTTTTTTTTTGTTTGGAGGAACCGTTGAAATATTTTGTAAAATCTCAAGGAACTCCTACCTGGCTGACACATTAGGTTCAATAGGGGTAAATTACAAAATAGACGTGTAAAGCAGCAGTAGGGATAATACTGTAAATAATAATTAACTCATACTTATGAATAAAATATTACAAACAGTATTTATTGCCTATTTTTATTTAGTATTTTTTTTTTTGCAAATTCTTGCGGAACCCCTGACACGGACTTGCAGAACCCTGGTTGGGAATCACTGATTTAGACAATTATCTTTGAATGTTCCTTATGAAATTTTGGTTTTGATCAGAGTTGTTAAAAAAAATGAAATTTTTCAAGAAAAAAATGGGGATTTTATTTATTTTCAAGTATTATACAAGTATCATTTATCTTTTATGCTGTGTACTTTCAACACAATCAATTTTTTTTTAATGGAACTATATTATCTTAAAAGAAGCTTTGAATTTTCCAGTGACTTAAAATATAGGTAGAAAATTTCACTCTTTGTAGCCTGGCTGTTTAATTTTTTAATTGTATTAAACAGGTAAATAACATTCTGAACTATTTTACCCCCAGCATTTCTTCATATGACAAACACCTTAAATATCTTAATTCCATTAGATAAAAATAAAAGGTGAAAATAAATTTTGATCGGGTCAGTTCTTAATAAAATGTTATTTCATGATATTTTTTTAAAAAAAATTTTTTTGACTTCATCAAAATTCACGTTACAAGCCTATTCTGATCTAATGGAAACAGGGCCATAAAAGTGAACCTTATTTGAAACAAGTTAGCTATAAATTAAATTGAGAAATGATTCCCGTGGAATCGTGTCCAAATAACGTCATAAAGACAAAAGTGTCAAAAATAACAATTTTCGATGAGTTTTTTTTTCTTCATATATGTGATTTAAATCATTTTTTAAATTAAATCGTTTGATTTAAATCAGATAACCGTGGGTTTGATTAAGAAAACTAACAGCCGATTTAATCAGCTAGAAGAGGTTCCACCTCCTGTCCCTTATGCATTTTTATCTTAAACTAATCGTTGATTAACTAACTAACTTTACTGTTGATTATGTTATAAACATAACAATAGATTAAATTCAAAGTTACATTTCCAAAGTCTTCATTCGAAGAACAACTAGTTTTAATTTTGTTAAAATTGTTTTAAGTTATGGTAGTTACACTAAGCAGCAGACTATAGGCAGAAATGGACTTGTTTTTAACGAGTTTTGCTTTAGTTAAAATTAGTGATGAGTTTTAAACACGATAATAATTCTTGTATAACAAGAAAAAAAATAAAACATTGGTGATTTCGAAAGGAACATAAATATCTGCTTCATTTTGATGAATTCAAATTTACTTACCACAATGTTTCCGGTATCCACTGGACTATGGTATTTGTCCAAGTGATTGACCATTAGAGAAACCTAATTCCGTTCTGTCTCTTGTCGCACACACGAATCGAAGAGATTACAAAGGTGCAAACAATTTAAAAGATTTTTGAAAACTTTTGTCCACTTTAAGCAGAAATCTTGTTTCTTTTATAAATAAATCTAAGTTTTGAGGTAAAAATTAACTTGTCTTCACCCCCCCATTTAATCAACTTTAAGAAGGACTTAAACGTTTTCTTAAAAAGAGAAGATTCATATTTTAGTCAATCAATTTTTTTTAATTACCCTGTTTAGTTTTTTTTAATTATACATTTAACTAATTAAGTGTAAAAAAGTTCGTTTTTCAAGGCTTCGAATATGAACCGAAAAAAAAATTAGTATTTTGTTATAAAGAAAAATGCAAAAGAAAATTTTAAAAGAGTTAAACATATGTAGATTAAAATCAAAACCTAATTTTGAGCAGATTTTTTAATTGTCCACTTTATGAACTTCTCCTGAATTATGAATTTATTTTTTATGTAAGAAATCATTTTTATGGAATTTTTTTTCTCACTTCATGTACAAAAAAAATATTAAGGCTTTTTTTTCCTTTTCAAAATTTGGTCCTCAATTATTCATTCAGTGTTGTAATCAATAACGAAATCGGTTATTTAAAAAAAAAGACTATTTTGTTTCTTATTATGACTACTCGATGTCGCTACAAATTGTGTAATTGAACTTCGTGAGGAGATCTTTCTTTTTTTTTTTTTGATTTGTAGTTGGGTGGCGTGGGTGTTCTAGGATTTTGCTCTCTTTTTTTTATAATAATTATTCTACTCTTGTATTAAAATGGAAATTGTTCAATCTTTATAGATTTCGTTTTTTTTTTCCCTTTCAATCTTTGTATCTTAGTGATCTTTTTCGTTGCTTAGTCATTTTCATTTGCCATTATATTCTTAAATCATGGTGTCACATTCCTTTTTCCTTTACGAAAATCGAGCTGATCATCATCATCATCATCATCAGCATCATTTTCATGATATTCAATTCTAATTAGCAAGTTATTTTTTTGTATTGATTTCCAATACAAAAAGATTTAAATTTATAAGAGAAAATGATGATTCTTTCACTTTTTATAAAAAAAATGATCACTTTTTTTTAAAAAAATAAATATTAATGAAAAATGAAGTTTGTTTTTATAAAGTTAATTAAAAAAATGTCACCGTTTTTTTTTTTTCTTCTTCTTCCTTATAAATGAAGATGAAAATCACATGAAGAATCAAACTGTAGAAAATGTCAATAAAAAGGTCCTATAGGACACACTTTAAAAAACACATGATGACACGAACAAACATCAAACTTTTTTTTATAAAACAAAATTTATGAATGTCAACTAAACATTTTTCTATAAAAGGTTTTACGAAACTTTTCTTTTTCTTCCACTGATAATAATTGTAGTTTTAAAACAAACAAAAAAAGGTTTACACTTGAGCTTGAACGATGATGATAACTATGAGTTTTACGTAATTTTCGAAATATGTACCCGCTTTCGAATGAAGGAAAAGCGGCAGTGATGAGAACACATGATGAGTTCTTGTCATATAAGTTGACACATAATAAAAAGAGTACATCACATTGACGACGACGAAGAAGAAGAAGAAGAAAATAATGTTCCCTGAATGTAACAAAACACTTTTTTTCGTATCGAAAAAGAAGCACTGATGGTAAAACTGAAATGTTAGCCGTGTATGAACTTAAAACAAACCCCCGTTACACGAATGAAAAGTGGGTATATGCTCGTAAAAGCGTACTTTTTTTTTTCTTCTTTGTAACAAACCAAATCTCTCTTAAAATGGGATTTATGTGTTGTTTGTAGGTTGTAAGAAGGATAGAATAAGAATAAGAAAGGAGGACTTTGAGGAGGAGGGGAAAAAAGAAGAAGCTCGGATGCCGGTTTGATTTTTAGTTGTGTTCGGCGTTTTGTAGTTAAAAAAGAGCACGTTGTGAAGGTGGAGGTGGAAACCGCGATATAGTTACGAAAAAAATGCGTGGGTGTATGGACGGGGCGTATCCTCCACCCCGTACACCATGTTGGGGAGGTTGTCGTTATTTTCTTTCTCTTCTTTCTCCATCATTTGTAACCATGACATTAAACATGAAAATAGATGAATTTGTGTCGTTTTCATGTTCAATATATGTTCATATTTTTCTTTAAAAAAATATTGTTTCTTATTTTAACATTAAACTTAACACAGGTTATTTTGTAAAGAATTTAAGATTTAGTAATTTAATTTTTTTTATTTGTACTTATGTTTAACAAGGATTTGAAAACAATGTGTTTGTTTGTTAGATTTCTTGACTTTTTTGTGTTATTTTGTGTGTGGGTTGAATGCGTTGGTTGATGGGACGTTTGATCTTTTGTGTTTTGTTTGGGTTGGATGATGATGATGATGATGATTATGATGATTAAAAATGATGATTAAGATGATATGTGATATCATATTATACTGTATTTTTACATAATAACATTCAGTAGGCATACACTTAATTCTTTATTTAATAAAGGATTTTTCTTTTAAATTAAAAATTTAGTTTTTCATCTGATTGGAATAATTAAAATATATTTCGGTGGTCATTTCGGATTTACATGTTATTTTATTAGGAGAAAAGGAATTTGCTTTGAGAGCACAAACGTGGTCCATCACGTATGAACTACATATATCTATGTTATGTTAGGTAGGTTGAAGCAAAAAAAAAGCCCCTATCGTCCTACCACTTTAAGAAATTTAAATGAAATGGCGTTATTTTTAGGTAAAGCTGTACTTAAAATCTAACCTCTATCTATTTTAAATGCATTACATTATCTAAAATGATAATTAAAGGAAATGCTAATACAGAAACTGATTGAAACCAAAGAGAAATGTAACAGTCGCTACTACGGTATAAATTACAATTTCTAATCAATATTGACATTGAAATGTGGTTATTTTGCGGTAAAGCTGTAGTTAAATTTAGCCTCCATCTAATTTAAATGGATTACATTACCTAAAATGATAATTACAGGCATTGCTAGAATAGAATCTGATGGAAAAACCAAAGAGAAATGTAACAGTGGCTACTATAAATTACAATTTCTAATCAATATATACATTGAAATGAGGTTATTTTGAAGTAAAGCTATAGTTAAACCTAACCTCCATCTAATTTAAATGCATTATATTATCTATAATTATAATTAAAGGCAATGCTAAAATAGAAATTGACAGAAACCAAAGAGAAATTACTCGTATTTGAAGTCCAGGTTACGAATAATTGTTTATACTGTATAACTAGTTGCGGTGAAACGACAATGCGGAAATAGTCATGTCACAATGACATCACAGCATTTTGACGTCACTGTTCCGTATTGCCATTTGCGCCGCACTTAGTCGTATATTCGTAACCTTGCTTTACCAACCAACCAACAAATTGAACAGTTGAAACTATTCAACTTTACTTTTCAATTACGCTTTAGACGATTATTTGTCATTTTTTCATATTTTAAAACGCATCTTCAGCCACATTTTTTGTCGAAAATATAATATCAATATAATATCAGAAATCACTTTTACACACACACACACACACTTTATACACCTATAGCTCGTAATATATAGGAAGAAAAAGTTTGTAACTTTTCTACTCACTAATGGTGGTGTTTTTACCTTTATAACTTTTTCGGCTAAAGGTCATCGCCTTCACATCTAAGCATGAAATCTGATTTCATGCTGTACAAAAATTGATAGCAGAAGCATAAGTAGAAGAAAAAAAAGTTATGCTATTTATTTATATTATTTTGTAGTTTCGATCATGTTTAAATTTCAACTTTTGTGGTAAATTTTACTTCTGGTAATAGCGAACTTTAAAAAAAAAAACAGTTTGAGAAATATGAAAACTTTTGGATAATCAAATTTCTTCAAGTGATTTTATTTCCGTAAAGCAGTGATTTCTAACCTTTTTTGTTTGGAGGAACCCTTGAAATATCTGGTAAAATCTTGGGGGGGAACCCCTATCTGGCTAACACAGGATACAATAATACATAATACTGTACGTATTATGTTCGATAGTGGTAAATTACAAAACATTAAGACGTGTTAAACAGCAGTAGGGTTAATAAATAATAATTAACTCATACTTTTGAATAAAATATTACAAACAGTATTTATTGCCTATTCTTATTTACTATTTTTCGCAAGCTTTTGCAAATTCTCGCGTCATCTTGGTTGGAAATCACTGCCGTAAAGTAATAGAAAAATACAAGACACAATGTGTGTTTTATTATTTGATTCGAATTCAATGCGAAAAAAACAAAAAAAAACAAATAATATTGCATTTATTTGTTTGAATGAACAACTATGACAACAAATATCTAATACCTAATGATAATAGAAATCATATTGAATATATAAAAATGATTTGTCATTTTCTTATAAAGTAGAAAACAAAAGAATATTATATAACATTGTATCAATATGAACATTGTATTGGCACTTTTAAAAGTACTACAAGGCTTTTTTTTACTATTTTCTTGAAAGAACAAGGAAAAAGAACAACAAGCTTTGAAAAACCTCTTCTTATCTATTTTCTGTATCACTCATAATATTCTGTTTAAAACTTGTTGTTGTGGATACTATCTAATGTAATGTGATGTGTATTGTACCCCCATTGGTATATGCAATGCATTCTTTTAGCATGTCACCATAACTTGTATTATACCTTACTTATACATGTAAAGACTACTCCACCCTCCATCCAAATTAACAATTACTATTTAAGGTTCTCTCTCCTTTTTTTTGGTTTGAAAAAGGGGGAGGGGGGAGAGACTGACTGACATTCTAAGATGGTTTTTGGTGGTACTTACAACCACCTATATGGTACTTCCACATGTACCCATCTATGTACTTGCGATACAACTGTCGTACGTTTTTTTTTTTTTCGGAGTTGAAAAGTTGTGTGTGCATACAGGTGATTGTCCGTTCTTCATCATATATAATATATAATGTACTTTCACTTATTCGTTTGTCTATTGACGTACAAGTTTTTAATCTATTAGCAATGTCACTTTTTAAACATAGATGTGCATTGCACTCATTTTCTCCATCTATGAATCCATCACCACCGTGAACTTGGCCTCAGATCTAGAAAAATTAGACCCTGAATCTAATAAAAACACCACAGACGCTTGCTTGCTTGCTTGCACATAAAAATATTTCAAAGTGAATGTCATGGATTTGCCCTACTTTTTTTTCAGTATAGAGTAGTGTATTTATTGATCCAAGTCAATAAACGTAAATCCATTGAGTTTCAGTGAAGGTCTATGTCACACACGTTCTGTATGCTTGCGTACATTGATGATGTATTGCCTATTTAGATCACTATACAGGGTGGTCTACAAAAGCGAGAAAAATCAAAACTTTAAAGAAAGTGAAAAAAAAAAAAATAAAACAGGGAGAAAGTAAATTATTGAAGATAAGTTGAATTTTGTGTGTAAAAAGATGAATTTTTTTTTTGCAACAAATATATATATATAAATATATATATATATATATATATATATATATATATATATATATATATATATATATATATATATTAGTATTTGCTGTTTATTACTTGTTTATTTAGTATTTACTTATTAGTATTTACTGTGATTTTGTAGAAATTACTGACCTTCAAGACACGTAATGAAATTGTGAATACCGAATATTGTCTATTTATAAACCGTGATGATATTAATATCAAGAACAAATATTAATATTAAATTGAAAGTATTTAAGAAGCTAGAAGAGACGTTTTATGTTGAAATAAATGTCTTTTATACATAAATTTTATCACAGATCGAAGATTATCTTGGGACGTTTGTTAACTAGTTAACTATTTTATACTAAAGAGCTTCTAACACACTTTCATTTCTTAATTGATAAGGATTTTTTAAAATTATTTTAACAATAAAAAAACGTTTCTTAAAATTAAGTTAGATTCTAAGCTTAAACCATGACATTATACAAAATTATTTATAGTAAGTCTATTGAAGATTTTTAAGTATAACTTTGTTTAACAGCCGTATTCTAAAAGTGAAACTTAAACAAAGGTAAACTTAAAAACTCTATAAACTTACCATAGACAGTTTTTTCTTGTATCTTAATTTATGCTTAACTTTATTTTAAGTAATGTTTTTGAATAAGGAGATAAGTTTCACTTTAGCTTAAGTAATAACGTTTTATAAAATACGGCCGATAATGGTGTTATCCATATCATCACTTAATTTGGTTTATGTTACCTGTGTGAAGCAACCTTTAGTAACTATTGTTTCAACTTTGAAAAGTTTTAAGTTATTTCTGCATTATTTTTAAATACACACTTAAAGCTGTTAACCGCTTTCTCTACGGTAATTTGATGTTAATAATTTGTGTTTTTGACCTAAGAGTTATTTAAAAAAAAAAAAAAAAATAATAAACGCCTTATCTTAATTTCATACGTTAGAAGTTAAATTCTTGTGTGGCCTCGTGTTTAATTTACAAGGGGAAGGTGTATGTATTATAATGCAATTTGTAAACTGTTTGTTGTAACAGCGTTTTTAAAATTTTCAATTTGTAATTTTTAAAATTTTTATGATAATTATAAAATTTCATGCATCATGGGGTCGAATATGTGCAAGGTGTGGGGGGGGGGGGGGGATTCACATATTTTTCTGTTTAATGTATTTGGACGTTCATCTTCGAAAATCGTATTGAAGATAGAAAAAGTAGCGGAACGAGAGAGAGAGAGAGAGAAAAAAAAAGAGAACTTGTCAAAATGGCTGAGTTGGCATATTTTTCATTTCACTCAACTTTTATACCTTCAGTGGTTTTTTTTATAGTTTTACAGGTGTGTCCTAAAATCTAACCTCACCTCCTTCTTTTTCGGGTTAAAGAAAGTTTTTTTTTTAATATTTTGAATTGCAAGTCAGAATATAAAATTGGATCAATTTATGAGCCATAATAATAATAATATTATGTAGATATTAATACATAATCATTTTTATTTTGCTTTTAACATAAAAAAAATTATTATCAAATTTTACAAATACAAATTGAAATATAATTGACATAATAGAAGTGATATTAAATTTGATTAAAATTCTAGTGTAGGAGGTCTGAAGCAAATTGAATAGGAATTTGAATGGACTCATGGTGACGATGATGATGATATCTGTACTTTAATAATATGTGCTCATTAGTGTCACAAATGTAGACTTAAGTTGAATGCGATTAATCAGTAATCACACCTACAGCCATCAGTGACGACAGATACAAAGTGAATTTTATCTTTAGGTGTTTAGTACAGGTCATTGACAAGTGTTGAAAAACCTGAAAATAGTTTTTTAAAAAAAAGGTGGGTTATTATTAAAATATTAATGGAGATTTTTGTTCTATCAGAACCTGAATAAAAAATTAAACAAAATGAATCTGATTATGTTTTGATATTTATTAGTGATCACTGGTTAGTTATAATGTTATAATTAAATTTTTCATTTGTGATACTCATAAATTTCAACTTAAACCTCTCTGAATGTTCCAACATCCAACACAGATATTAAAAGTTGGTCCAACATTTTTTTTTAATAAAAAGCTTAGCACTTCAGGTAGTCCACAAACAGTATTATAATTTAACGTTGTTTACAGAGGCTCCGTTTAGTATAGTAATTATATAAAATTATATTGACCTCAACATATTGATTTAATATTTCAATAAATTTCGGTGTTAAGCAAAGAAGTAATTTATTCATGTCTTTCACTGACGAGCTCCCATATAATTCAGTTAAACCGTAGTTAACTTGAATGCATTTATCTCAAGTAATACCTAGTACACACCTGATAATTTAAATGCATTTAAATAATAAACGTGTTCTACAGAGCCTTGTGAAGGACAAGCAAACAATATGCCATCGAATTCAATTTATTCAGTTAATAATCTGAAAATATTGAGTTAATGCTTAAATATAATATATAAACTATTGACAAAATATTGATTTAGTATTTCAATTTAAAATATTAATAATAAAGTCAGTTTTTATTTGGGTTTATGTCCTTAACTGGATTCTGTATAATTCACCTAAACACATTTAACTTGAATTCAATTAACTCATGTGTGTACAAAGTATAAGGAAGAGAGGATCTCGTTTAAAAGACCATCATCCACTTTTGGTTTGTGTGTATAACGTAAGAGGGAAGTTAGCTCTAAGTGGAGTTGGTGCCACCTATTGGCGACACTCATCTATATTACTGAATACTCTATAGGCATATCTCTTAATTGAGTTACATGTATAAAATACAGTAAGTTTAGATTCCAGTAACTTTTTGCAGAAGTTTCATGAGTAATCGAATTTTCTTTTTTTATTAACATTATTATAAATAATAATTTACATAATTGGTTTTTTTGTTGTCTGTAAAATAATAATTAAGAAAATGAGATTTATTTTCAATATCTATTAATTGGTTAATTAACACCTAATTATGTTTTTTTTTCTTTGTGTTTATGTTAACCTTTTAAGGTACGAGCTTAGTTGCTAATAGTCTTACAGTATATTTTATATACTTTGTAAGTGAAAACTTATATTTTAAAACTTTAAGAAGAATTAACATTTTTATTGTTATTAGATTTTTTTTATTTGTTTTATAATCTTATGTTTTATGAAATTTATGCAATTAAATTTAGATATAAAATTACAGTTGCGATTATTTTTTTTTTGATGTCAAGGTGATTGACACGTTTTTTCTTAAAAGTATGGAGAGAAAAAAACATCATGTACTGCATGGTAAATTTTTTGACATGATGCTTTTCTTATGACTTTTTTTTTTTGGAGCCGAAATTTTTAATTTTTGTTAACCACCTCCTCCTTCTCTTCCTCCACCACCCCTTAAATTTGTATAATTCACACCTTTTCGTAATTACGGCATAGAACTTATTGTTGTCGAAGAGAAGAAGGAGGAAGAAGAATATGAGGATGAGGATGATGATGGTGGAGAGGAAGAATGGGTCCCATGACAAGAACATTTTCAATTTTTTTCTTTCTTTCATTTCTCTCCGGTCTCTTTTCCAATTTACATTGTTCGAATTAAACTTCTGTCTGTTCCTTTTTTTTTTAAAGAAAAAAAAAGATTTAATATCCCGCCTCTTTTTTTGTCCTCCTCATCATTTTATTCTTCAAGGTGTTAATAATAACAATAAAATGTACTTGGTTCGGTTTTTTGTTTTGTTTTGTTTCTTACTGTTGTTATTAGTTGTTAACTTTTATTTCGACGCCGGGGTGGAGTGTTTGTAGACAAATAAAAATAATAGGTTCCATTGCGGTTGGAAGTGCCATTCATGGGTTAATTGACAGGTGAACTGTGTACTTAAAAAGAGACACGGGCGTCCGCAATAAGGATGGAGTCTCCTCCTCCCTCCCTCTCTCCCTCTCTATTCTGTAATAGTTCAATTAAATGAAATTGTTTCCATTTTACTTTTAACGTAATTATTCATATGTGAAAATATGAATAAGTTGTTTAAAATACTTTTTTTTTAAGTGTAGAAACTTTTTTAAGTGTTGAAGGTGTGTTGATCTCAGGACAATATATTATGTTAGGTGCTTGGACCGTTTGTTTTATTGAACTAGATTATTTGGATGAGGGTAAGGTCCCTTCTCAGAACCAACGACATTTTGGGGGTAGTACAATTACAATCACAATTAGTACTCTGCTAGCAACCAAATAGGCCTATGGCAGAGGGACATTAAAGTCCACATGCAGCAAGCATTAAGCATTGTCAAGCACATATATATATGCACATATATAAAAAAATGAATATACAAATGTCAATCCCACAAAACAAAAGTATCCCCATTCACCACTTCCTCAGGAAGAGAGTTCCATTGTCGTATAACTCTAGGGAAAAAAAGACCAATAATATGAATCTGTCCTAGCAAAAATTTCCCGAATTTTCCTAGAGTGGTCAGCCCTGTCCATGTATAGTGCTTTATGAATATCACTGGACTGCGGTTTAGGACAATCACCACGAGTAATTTTTCCAAACAAAAACAGGTATTGCTTTCACTATATTTTATTTCGTGTCAAGTGCTACTAAAGGTAGTAAAAGGTCTCTTAATTATGGTAACTTATGATTCATTTTAAACTTACCTCAGGTGACAACACATTAAACTTTGTCGGAATTTGCTGTGATCAGTGACCATAAATAAATTAGGACAAAAAAGTTTGCCAAAAGAAACCTACACAAATTGTGTAATCTTCGAAAATTTGTATTAACTTTAACTTCATTTTTAAAATACACTTGTTTAGATTTACAAAAACCTATACTGTTTCTTTTAAACTAAAAATCGTTTTGATTTAACATTTTCTGTTAGTTGCTTCAGATATTTAAGTACACTTTTCTTAAAATGGTCAATTTGTTTGTTGATTTTGTATTTTAGTGTGGATTTATTTTTATTTGCATAAAACGCATACTAATTTCTATAAATAATTTGCTTATTTTTGAATATTTATTTGCATAAAAGTTTAGCCCTTAGTGACAAGTATCTAATTTTACTTTGTCATTTAAGCTTAATAAATCTGAGATTCTTTTGCATTTTAATCATTAAATTTTATATTGTTAGAATTGATAATTAGTTTAATTACCGATATTCAAAAATGCTGACTCCATACAAGTTTTCTTCCGGTGATGATGGTCCCTTTTTTTTTAAAAAAAAAAAAAAAAGGAAAAGTGAAATTGATGCTGAGCTTTTAACATCAAAGTTGTCTATGACAACATTTTTTTTTTTAAAAAATGAAGAGTGAAAATAAAAAGACGATTCAGCTGTACGTTGACATGGGTCTTACATGGCTACTAATAAGTGGTAGCAAATTAGCAATGGCATTTTTTTGGTTATATTGGAAAAGGTGGCTTTCTAATGAAGAGTATGTATATAGTAAGGTGTAACGTCTGCAGCTTTATTAAATTCCGATTTTTTTTTTTGGGGGGGGGGGGGGTTGCTTCTTCTAGTATAGTTTATTTTAGGTAATATTATTTCTATATTTGGGACATTCTCTGCTCGTTTGCAGTTTTTAGAATGATTTCTTTCTTATGATTTTTGCTATGCATTGTTCAATGAAGCAATTTCAATTGACATAATGTAAAAATGCTTCCTGTGGTTCTAGAAAAAGTGGAGATTTCTCAATGAATGGATTGGGTTTTAAGAGTTTGAAGATGAAAAAGGAATATTTGAATAAAAAAAATATTAATCTGAGAGGAATCGCATGTCGATTTCGTCGCTATGACAATTGCTTTGAACTTATTGCACATGTGATAGTTAAATATAGTTTCAAGTCGTAATCTGGAGGTATCCAACATCTTCAACGAAGGTCGGTAAACGGTAATGGTCGACCGATACATCGGCAAACAGGCTGTATCGTCTCCGATAGTTCAAATTCTTTATGTATTGGTATTACCTAATGCCGATTATGTCGATATTTATAAGCGTCCGACAAAACAGAGAAATTGGGGGGGGGGGGGGGGGAATTCAATCTTAAAGAACTTATAATTCTGTCATACTAAATCTAATAACCTGCATGGGTGAAAACATTTTGTTTATTCAACTAAAGATACTACTACTTATAGGTTAATACCTAGTACACACCTGACAATTTAATTGCATTTAAATAATAAATGTGTTCTACAGAGCCCTGTGAAGGGCAAACAAACAATATGTCGAATTCTATTTATTCAGTTAAATATATAAAACATAAAAATATTGAGTTAATACTTAAATATAATTATATAAACTATTGACAAAATATTGACTTAGTATTTTAATTTAAAATATTAATAATAAAGTCAATTTTTATTTGTGTTCATGTGTCCTTAACTGGATTCCATATAATTCACCTAAACACATTTAATTTGAATTCATTTAACTCGTGTGTGTACAAGGTATAAGGATCGTATTCACTGTTTAGTCAATGTTAGTGCTAAACTCATCACTTTTTTCATAAAACTTTCTATCTAATGGTCATGAATTTAGCACTACCTTTAACTTTAGCAATCATTAAAAATACGATCATTACATCTAGCCTTTAGGAGAACTTCAACTAAGCCTGAGTTCTCCTATGTTTGAACTTCAAACTAATCTAGTTAGTTTAAAGAAAAATCATAATTTTTTAGACTATATGGAGTCTTGTAATTCGTAATTACAAATTGAAAGACATAATTACGAAATTACGAAGTGTACAGTTTGTATTTACGAACTGTCACATTTCTAATTAAGAATTGTACAATTTGTAATTATGAATTGAAGTTTGTAATAACAAGTTGTGACGTTTGTTAATCCGGGAATGGAATGAAACCTTTAAGACAAGAATGTCTTCATTTTCCGTGTGCAATACGCGCCTCAAATGTTAGGGCAGTTCATAGTGGACGTGTTTGAGCTCGTTCAATAGGTACCTCATGACGATGCAACTTTGAAAATTCATTGCATGAACCAGAAGTACGGGAATATAATTGTTGGGTACAATACATTCCCACAGTATGTTGCTATTGAATTCTTATTGAAAAATCGACATCGAAGACATTGAGATTGAGATTAGAATTTAGGAAAAAATCTGTAGGGTTTTTGGTCAAGTTTTTTTTTTTGCCTTACCAATATAACATGATTTTGAAATAATTTCAAATAAATGTGGAAATTATACTAATCTACTCTGAACACACACCTAATATATGAGAAACGTGTTGAATAGTAATGAATGTTTAAATATACAATGATATTATACAAGGTCTGCATATATACATATGGATATGTGTTAAACATTCCCATGGTTTTAATTAATGAAGCATTGAGTATAAAAAAGGATTCTCTGTGGTTTATAGTGGGATGGATGAACCATTGGAACAATACAAGGTATATATGCTTAGATCGTATTATAAAGGGAACAAATGACGTATCCTAGCACTTATTAAAATCTATTTCAACAAAAAAAAGGTAGGTTACTAGGATTTTTAAAACTATTTTAGTCAAAGCCAAAATTGTGCAAATTTGACTGAATTGCCTAGGAAACATTCTAGTATGGATCATCACTTATCAATCATCTGATCAGATGATGATGATGATGATGAATTGATGAAGGAGAATATAACCACATATGATTTGACGTTCTCAGATATGAATGTGTAGACCAAATTTACTTTTTTAAGCTCCAATTAGAGCTCATGTGAATATACAAATGAGTTATGAAATTACAATATAAAATTTGAAATTGCATACTACAAATTGAACTTGAGACTATCAGTTTTGGCGTAGGTGGCGCTGTGAACACCCACGTCTTTTTTTTAATTTAATCTTCCGCAAGCGGTTGCTAACCTTTTACTTCGATCACACTACAATGACTACATGCTACTAATGGCACGTGGCGAATAGAAAAGAAGGACGGCTTAGAAGAAAGGTCTTATTTTTTGTTGGATTTTTATTAATTTTGTGTGATTGCAAACAATTATATTTGTTATAACCACCAGTGTACAGAATTAATAATTTAGTTGTAATTCTTAGACAATTACTAATGTATTTTGGCTATGTGAAGAATGCCTAAAACAAGAACCTTAATCTACATAAATTATTTATATTTTCAAAATTGGGTTCTTTTTCAATGGCATTCTGTACATTACCTGAAACTCAGTGACAAGTCATTGTGCAGAATAACTAACTTTTCATTTTTGATGGTAATGTATAATATTTCACATACAGTATATTGTAGTTTTTTTTAGAAGCTACATGTATATGAAACCCACGTATATTATGTGTCTATAGTATGGGAAATCGTGACGACTTTAGAAATATCTTAAGGAATTGATTTTGCTGTTGTTGTTTTTTTTTCTCATCATTTTGGTTATACAGAAAAATTGATAAAATTCAAAATTTTGGTAAGAATTTAACTCGTAATAACTTAAAATAAGAATGTTGAGAAAATTTTGTACAGACAAAACCTTTTCAGGGTTGTTTTTTTTTAGAAAAAAATGGTTGAAACTTTTTTTTTGTAAAATATTATAAACATACTTTTTGATATTCACAATGACCGGAAATCGTGTCTGTCTGTTGTTGTTTGGATGGGGTGAAAGTGACGTGCGAACAATATGATTGCAATTTATTTTATTATTTTTCCACAAAAAAAAATGTGGCTATTTTTTTTTTCTCTACTGTTTTCTCACCTAAGTTTGAAATTCAAAATGCGGAAGGAAATATTTTATCCAAATTTCTAGATTTTTATATGAATAGTCAGTCATTCAATCATCTTACAATCATCTTACAAAATAAGATTTTTCTTTTCCTTTTTTCTCTTTTTTTAAGCGAAATTTTATTAAGTTTAAGTTTCTCAACTTTTGATTACAACAATCCTCATTATATTTCTAATAATCTGTGTAACTAGTTCTTTGGTTTGTTTTATATATAAAAAAAATGCTTTACCTCAATTTTTACCTGTTTTATTGTTTGTACCTTACTAGTAATGCTGCAATAATTATTAAAGAAAGGTTGTTCATGGATTTTTGCAGCTGGGAACATTTAAAGGGGTGGTAAAAGGGGTATTTTGGGGGGAGGTGCAGAGATTTTGGAAGAAGGTTTCTTAAGAGGAGGGGGGGGGGGGTCATGGCTGTTTGATCTTAAGACATTATGGGGTCATTAATGATTCATCGTCAGGTGCCACTCTCGTGTCTTACGTCTTAAAAGAAAAAAATACCAACATTAGTGATTTCGGTTCTGATTCCTCTGACATTTCTGGTTTTTTTTTACTTTTGAGAACACAGTTTAACAAATAACTCGTATATATTAAAAAAAACATAACTTGAAGATGTATTTGTCTTGTTTTTTGTTGAAGTTGTGTTTCAGTAATAATGTAGCGATTTTTTTTTGTAATACTGAAGTAGCATAACAAGTGGCACATCGAGGTCATATTTATATTAAGCCTAATTTTGTTTTGTCTTAAAACAAAATAATAATAAAGAAGTCTTGTTTAAATAATGTCAACACAAATCGTGTATATAAATTTAATATATTATTGTGTTTTTGGCTCATCATTTTCAATTTTATAATTGTCATTCATTCAGTGGTCACACTCCTCCTTCTATTTATACATTTGCCCTGGTAATACGATAAAGAGATAGAGAGGGAGACAATGGGTCGTATGAAAAATTCACCATTCTTTATAATAGAAAAGAAATATATATATGAATAGAGAAATATGTTCTAGTCGGATATTTTATTATTATGACTTATTTCATTTGCCACTTAGCCTCTTTAATGTTGTGTGACTTCTTTGTTTCACGACATCCACTTTGTTTATTCCTAATTTCATAATACATAAAAAAAGTGAGCTCATTCAATTTTGAAATGAGTTGTAATTATTTCAATGTGAAAATATATTTATAAAAAAAAGCTTATGGGGTCATTATATTTTTATAAAACACATGTTGGAGCTTGAATATTAAATAGGTAAAACCATTTAATATGGATTTATAGATATTCATTTTATTTTTTTCTCCCTCCTTACGGTGCCACTGCAGTGGCTAATGCTAAGGTCCTTTTTTAACCCAAAATTTGTGTTAAACGTGTAGCATGCCTGGACTGGGTCCAGGCATTTCTGCACTTTGATTGTCTCTTCGTTGGGTGGCTGGTCCTATACCAGCCGGTTGAGTTGGGATTGTACGCCGCTCTGCACCTCCCGAGCTCGGGCTCCTTGACCTGCGGGGATCCAGGTCAACTTGATGACCTGGATGTGCGGCCCTTGGTCGCGCCTCTGCTCCGGGTTGGAGTAGGACTCCCTGGCATGTTGCTCTGTTTCAGGTTCCGTGTGTGTACGGGACTCAAAGTTCCCACGTTTTAAAGAGAAAGTGATGACTTCCACAAATAAGAAAACGACTCCTCTTATTTGTGATACAAACTGACTTTATTTTATAGTGATTGTAGTATATTACAAGTGAATATAAAATAATACATAAGTGTCTGAATTGACTTTACAAAAAAGTCTTGAGTTCTTGAACTTAGAATATTTTATCTTTAGACGAGGGGGGAAGATTCTCATGCCCCAACTTTTTGCCTATTGTCCTCTCGAGGGTACCTTGCATGCTTGTTTTATTACTTTGGCCCTTGGGAGGGGCCACTCGTGACCAGTGGCCGCCCATAGGTCACTGACCAATGGCAACCTCTGGTCCCAATATATTTTCTTTTTTGGAACTTATTTCTCCAAAATATGCAAATGATTTCATAGAAATTATTTGGGCCTGTCCAGTGTCACTGGACATGAGGGAAAAGTAATTTCCTCTCTTAAATTGTTTCTATATGTGCCAACGAAAAGAAAACCATTTTCGTAAGTTGGACACTTGTCTTTATGGGCAACCTTTCCATCCAAAGATAGGGGTGGTCAGACTTCAAAAAACCAAGTAGCGACATTCCCCACACATGTGTCTGCCGACACATGTGCAGGGGGTGTCACAAACAGTTTCCATTTTATAGGTTGAATGTAAAATGTCTGCCATATGCAGAATTTGTGATAACTTGAACAGGGGAAAAATCATTAGTGTATGGCTTCCTTATGACAAAAGTTTACTTGGTAGTTTTTAAAGTGTAATTCCCCCCCCCCCCCCCGCGAACTCTGCTCGAACTCAAGGAGTAACAGGAAAACAAATTTAAGGTGTTTTTAGAAACTAGAAGGGTAGCTCAATGATTTAAAAATATGTTTATGTTGATATATTTTGTCAGTATTATTTATATCAACATGAAAAAATACTTATTTTAAAAGTGATTCTAGTTTTTAACACTTAGTATCTCGTTTACGACATTTATGAACTGAAATTGTAAGAACTTCTGTTGTGTTGAGAATTATTATTAAAAATTACAAAATTACATAAGGAAATATTGAAAAGAAAATTTTAAAGTATACGTGTTAGCAACTACAATAGTAATTGAATGTTATAAAAATATTTTTAGGAAGGTATTTAAAAAGAAATTTAATAGCACTTCAAAAATTAAAAAAAAACCCGCTTCTTAAAACACTATTACTAAACTTCAAACTTCACTATCAACATAAAAAATCTTTAAACACATTCATTTACTACATTCCAGTTTTTAATGTCCCATACTTTTTAATTTTACCAAAACAATAATGGGTTGTTTGGTGGAGGGAGGCCTTCTGGGTAGTGCCCTACTTCATACAGTTAGGCCCTTAAAACGTGGTATGCATTTCAGTAAATCTTTACGAATAACCCCTTTGTATTTGACGTAAATACCCACCGCAAGATCATTTCTATGTTTTCAATTCCTTTCTTATTCCATATTTCCCTTTTTAAGATTGCAATATGGATGGAGGCTATATGATGATGATGATGATGATCCTAATGTAATATAATTCTTAGCGGCACAATTAACGTCACGCTGTGATGAACTATAACTTAAGATATTCCTCCTTCTTCAGTTAATGACTTTTCTGTTTTTTTAAGTCTTTATAATTTTATGCCTATATATATATATTTCATTGTTACCCCCAACATGTTTTGTTGAAACAAACCTTTCGGTTTTTTTTCCCTTCTAATGTTACTTTTTTTTAAATATAATGAATGACATGTTATTTATTTTGTATAAATGTGTCTTAACACCACACCCTTTTTTTGTTGTAAGAAAAACTTTAAAAGTTTAAAAAGTTTGTTGTTTAGCAGCCTTCTTATTTTTTTTTTTTTTAAAGTCCTAACCTTTCATGGCCAAAAAATTGTTTTTTTTTGTGGCAATTGGGAGGAGGCTGAGTGAGGGTCATCGTAATGGATAAGGTTTTTTTTTATGTGGGAGAGAGAGAGAGAGAAACAGGGTGGAAAAAGAAAGGTGACCAGTAATGACGTCATCTTTAGTCCTGTCCTAGGTGGAGTCTGGTTTTACATTTTAAATTTTTGTACAAAATAATGTTTCAAGTTGAATAACCTGGACGCGTTTATGAATAATAGTATTTACTAGTTAAGTTTATAATAATAATAAAAAAGGATTCAAATATTCAGTGATTTCATTCAAGTCTATGTTTTGACCCCTATAGTGTTTGTTCAGTAATTCGCTTTTTTTCTTCTTCTTCTAATATTTAATATTGAGAGAGAACATTTTACTTCCGCCAGTTGTTGTTAGATTTCTTTTTCTTATGGTTAAATACAAAACTTATAAATTTGCTTAAAGTGTGGCGATGACGTCACCAAACACCATAATGGAAAATGATAGGGTTTTTAATATTTCTTTCGTATTTTCTTATCATGAATTCGCCCTATACTTTTAATATATATATTATATAGCCATGTTTTATTATTAAACCTCGCCCTGTTTTTATAAACTTCTCTGCAGCTGCACTTTTTTATTTTCACTAAATAATGCAGCAATTATTTATTCTTGAATTATCAAATATGACATAAGTTTTAAAAGAACTCTTTATGGAACACGTGTGTGTTTTTTTGGTTATTATTATTTTTCTTTTCTTCTTCTCATTTGTTTTTATTAATATTTTTCTATTTGCTGCGCCCTCTAGCGGTCAATATAGAAATCTTTAAAATATGAGCAGGGTTTGGGAAATTCGGGAACCAAACAATAAGGGGGGGGGGGGAGAATATTAAATAAAATTGGGATTTTCAAACTTATTTGCTCAAAAAATATTACAATTAAATTAATAATAATTAATTGTTCAATGTGTTCTTGAAACTAACTTTAATAAGCCTCACATATAAGGCAGTTTTACTTATTTTGTAAATTATTTTATAGTCTTATCTTATATACATTACAATATTTTTAATTTAGTTTCCGATTCAGATTATAAATCTGGGTACATCACATATAAATGCAATGAAAACTTAAAAAAATCTACAAAAAATTCGAAAATTTTAAAAACAAACTGAAAAATGGTAATATAAAGGTAAAATCGAGATTAAAAAAACATCAATTTCGAGAATTCGGGAACAAAAAATTTTTTTTTTCTCTCGGAGAAATCGGAATTTTAATTTTAAGAGCCTAGATCCACGTCCATCTTGTTGTTTTGAGCAGACGACAACGAGACAAATGAGTGTTCTTATATGGTGTTACTAAAACTGCAAGAAATCGCTTCACAATCGCTCAATTAAAATACAGTAAAGCGCAAAATGCAATGAAAAGTATTGTTCTTCACGTGCTCGATTTATATAATTTTTGAAAAGGTCCTTCTATTTTTAAACAAGGTTCAAAGTCGTTCGTTTTTTAACCTCATGTTAAATCCCATAGGATCAAAAACCGTCCCACAAACATTTGA
The DNA here is from genome assembly GCA_036925085.1 of Brachycybe producta. Lineage (NCBI taxonomy): Eukaryota > Metazoa > Arthropoda > Diplopoda > Playtdesmida > Andrognathidae > Brachycybe > Brachycybe producta. The sequence goes on along the minus strand of JAUPFP010000038.1, from coordinate 249,885 downwards.
AAAACTCTCGTTAAAACTGATTTAGAACAATAACAAAATAATTAGCACATACATTCATGTATTGGCTTCACGATGTTTCCTTTTTATAAATTTTGAAAAGGTCCTTCTATTTTTTAATAACGTTTAAAATCGTACGTTTTTAAACTCCATGTTAAGTCCCATAGGACTAAAACACCGTCCAACAAAAGTTAAGAGAACTCTCATTAAAAATGATTTAGAGCAATCAGAAAAATTAGCACGTACTTACATGTGTTTATTGCCTTCAGGATTATTCCTTTTTCTAAATTTTAAAAGGGCTTTCTATTTTTAAATAACATTTAAAATCTTACGTTTTTTTAACTCCATGTTAAATCCCATAGGAGCAAAAAACCGTCACCCAAACATTTGAAGAACTCCCGTTAAAAACAACTCAGAACAATAACAAAATAATTATTACGTGCATTAATGTACTGGCTTCACCATGTTTTCTTTTTAGAAGGTTAGCACGCGAAATTATTTTTCTATTAATTATTATGTGACTTCGAACCGGGAGAAAAAACGTTAAAAAACCATTTTTCAATCAACAACGATCGCAGCGCCTACATTCGGAGAAATTTTGAACTAAACGATGTATCTAGCCTCTTAAGTGCAATCAACTTAATTCTTATGCACTTTAATTCCCGCCATTCTGATACTTTTACCGTTTTGAGAAAGTTCCCTAATTTTCCAACCGTGCATATAAGATAAATTTCAAAGAAATATCATTTTTATACATATAAAAAAATAATTTAAAACAAAAACAAAGTTTACGTATAATTATTATATTAATGTAGTAGGTGTATTATATGGGCGGATGGAGGATGCCATTTAAAAATATATTTTTCTTAATTATGTTTTTTGTTTGTTTGTTTTATCAATTGTATATGATGATGAATTTGATGATTATACAAAAAAAAACAGGCTGAACACAAGCTGAAATATAATTTGAAGTTGCGTTGTGTACGGTCTTTAACCTTTATCTTATTTCAGGTGTTGTTGTTATTTTTCCTTTCATTCTTTTAATTTCTTCTTCTTCTAAATTGTGTTCTTATTTGACATTATGAGACGCGGTTTATGGGAAGACGACGAGGAGGAGGAGGAGGAGGAGGAGGAGAACATTCAAAATTTGAAAACGAGATGAAATTTAACTGACAAATAACTCCACCCACTCTGCTGTTGTTGTCCATCTTTTTGTTTGATGGGTTCACTCACAAAAATAATAAAACGTCCCTGCCCAAATGTTGAAAATAGTAATAAGTAAAACTAGTTATATATCTATGAGATATGTTGTCAAATAAAGTAACCACCTTTTTTTACCCTTTTTGTCTTTTGAACACAAAACCCCTTTTCCCCATTTTCAATCCTCTTTCAACCTCTTTTTGTCCTTTTTTGGACCTATTTATTAGTTTTTTTTTTTCTCTCGGGACTTTCCAAATGGGAATTTATGACCTTATAACTGACCCATACTGGATCAAAAAACCAATTAGGTGATCGTCGATTAAAGAAGGTGTATGTTGAATTGAGACTTAATTTATATCTTTTAAATTTTCTGAAAAAAAAGGTCTCTCACTAATTTCTCTTAATAATTTGGATCCTGTGGTTTCAAGTACAATTTTACTCAATTTATTTTCTATTTTATTAGTCACTTTTTGACCTTATAATATTTTATCTTTTTCTTCACACTTGACTGAGGCCCAAATTCAAGTACGAAGTTTCTAACATTTTATTGAATACCACTAAATAGGGATTATTTTATATGTTGGAATCCTGTTCATATAAGACTTCGAAATGAAGTCGGGTTGTTGTCAAAACCGACCGACCACCTTGTGTCTTTTTCCATGGAAAATACATTGCAGCTACAGCTGAAACAACTCCGACTTCATTTTGCAGTAAAAAAAAGTGGTCTGGGTATTCCAACCTCCTAAAGGCCTTGTTTCCATTTGGGGTGAAAATTTGAACTGTCTGAAAATTTCAACTGGTGAAAAAATAGAACAAACGTGGTCCTCGCCTATTCACTATTATTGCCGGGAGCCACGTTTGTTCTATTTTTTCACCAGTTGAAATTTTCAGACAGTTCACATTTTTGCACCAGTGGAATCAAGGCCTATGGGTTTCAAAGTTATCATTCTGAATTATACACAAGGATTTTTTTTTTGGCACACAGTACAGTGAAAAACCGTTCAACACTAAATGAAAGAGGGACTAGAATATTTTTTTGTTGTTAAACGAATTTTCTATTAAAAGAAAGCATTTTATACTATTCTAATGAACTAGACCCGAACATACATATTTCGTGTTATTTTTTTTCTTGTTAAAAGGTTTCCATTGTATTTCTATAAATCGCACCTCCATCTATTCTTTCCATTGTTGTTCAGTTTTTGAAAGCTTGACCATTTGACAAAGATGGTGATTATTATCATTTTCTCCTCCCCCTTCCATTTTGCTATCAATCTTTTTTTTTAGATATACATTATATGAAGTGGTTTTTTGTTTTAATTAATGACGTTAATGAGTTGTTCTAGCTTCTAGTCCTCCTCCTCCTCAATTTTCTCGGTTTCTCTCCCACTTAACTTCTTTTCTGTTTTATTTTTATCTTGTCTTCCTCGACGATGACCTCCAAGGTCGATTCGTGATCTCAATTTGACCGTCGACACCCCCGCCCTCATTGCATGCATAATAATATATATATATATATATATATATATATATATATATATATATATACATATATATACATATATATACATATATATATATATATATATATATATATATATATATATATATATATATATATATATATATATATATATATATATATATATATATATATATACAAAGTCGTTCTTATGACTCAACTTCAAAAACTGGACACCTGTCGAGTTCACTACTACAACAACAACAACTACAAGAACCAGTTTTTTTGTTTTACATTTTTTTTACGTCATGTTTTTTTTTTTTGAATGGACGTAAAATTTATATTTTGATTATATCAGTAAAGATTACAATATGTGATTTGCATATTTTTTAATGATCTGTATTTTAGGGGTCAGTTGTTTACTAATTATTTTGAAAAAAAATAAATATTGTAATTGGTTGTAATTGCTAATTATTTCAGTTTTAATCTTTGACAATCTGTTGTTCAGTTTTTTTTACTATATAAATATTTACGTTTCACTTTAAATATATTTGTGCTTTAATTGGTACACTAATCAGTCATGAAATATGAAGGTGTAAAAGATGTTATGGAGTTAAGAATTCAAAACCAGAATATTCTGACCCCCTTTATATTGGCAATCACACAAAGCTCACTTACATTGCTGGTTTTTTGGTGCTGAATCTGATTATAAAAGCAAACAAGTAATTATATAAAAAAAACTACGTTTTTCGGTACAAGCTTTTTGTTTCTACTAAGACATATTTTTTTGGAACTACAGGAGTGTAATTTGTTTTATTTTGTTGAAATGTACGTCATTTAAGGTACCCTCCTCCTCCTTCTATAACGGCTGATCTTGGACAGGTCATTCGAGGATCCATCAAAATTTGATAGATTAACAAGTCGCACGTAAGTAGAAGCTGCTTTGTGCAAAATTTCACCTGTCTACGTTATGTGGAGAAATTATAGGAGAAATACAAGTCCACGCAAACGGATAACGCGCCGGCCATGTCAACTTAAATAAAAGCTTGTGGCACAGCAGCGATGAGTGGCTTAGTCCTACTACAAGTTGCAAGAGGCGACGACTGCCTTTTTTGGGGGGCTGTGATGAACAAGGTCATACCAGCGGCCTGCACTGACAGTAGGCCATTGTTTTTCATGGTGGTCTGTATGAAGCAATCTCCGTCAATCACTTTGTCTTGTTACTTTGTGGTGTCTTTGTTAGCGGACCGAAAGGTGGAAATAGACCGTCCGATTTATTGAAATCAACAGTGTTGAAACCAACAATTTGGATCTACATCTGAATAAAACTTGTGTTGGTTACAACATCGGACATATCCAACGAAAGTAGGACCTTGATCCACTTCTACATGCTTGTTGGGTTTTTGCCACTAAATTGTGGCCTCGCAATTTTGCATGTTGGAGTTAAAGCCTACTGATGAGCAACTTGGCTGTGGTGAAACCGTTATAGGTTGCCTTTCACCTTCCTGTTGGTGTGTGGATTTCACTAGCTTGTATAGTCGTCCACTTTTTAAACTTTTTACTCAATTTTTGAGCTTTTTATTTCATAAGTGAAGTTTAAATTTGACTGTTTTCTCTTTTTGGATGCTCAGTCTTTTATGGCTTTACAATCAAGAATCTTTGTTCGTTAAATTCATACATTTTTTTATATTTTGTACTGCTTTTAGATGACAAATGCATTGTTAGACAGTAAATCTGTTTGCCCATTTAATTTGAACATGTTGAACATTTTGGTCTGTTTGTTTCAATAGTGTCGATTCCAATTCCAATAAATCGGACCGTGTATGGTCCACCTTTAGAAACAGATACGTACGTGTATATTCATATCCGTTCATGTGTACTGTAAATGTTGCAAGCTGAGATTGACACTGAATTATTGTTGTTGGTGGTGTTGTTTATTGGCACTGGAAAATTATCTCAATTTTAATGATTTCGATGATGGTATTGAGAAAAAAAAAACCCTAGAGAAAACTTGATTGTTTTGCCAATAACATACAAAAAGTCTCTATTTTTGGATGGCTTTTATAGTGAATTCCAAACGGAAATGTTTACCTGTTTTCGTTTTTCCTTTTTTTTTTCTCAACAAAAAAGGTTACATTTTAGTATCATAATACATACAAAAAGAGTACATTGAATAATCAAAAGAAAACATTAGAATTTTGTTTTTAATCTTTATTATTTTATCTTTTATTTTTAACAAAAAAAAAAACATCTTATATACATTATTATGTTTTTTTGGTTTCTCAGGAAGTGGTGATATTTCTGGCATTCTCGATGGAAACGTTGTCCGCAGGTTGTGTGGATGTGTTTTGAACCTGACGAACAACACCTGGTTACCTCTGAATCTTCAGTTAACCACTGTCCATTAGTGGCCCAGTTTTTACCTTCTCTCTCTCTCTCTCTCTCTTAATATGATGTGGATCACTTTGATGTTTCCATGGTAAGTTTTAAGACAGGGTCAGGATTTCTTTAAAGGTCATATGATGATCATATTCTGACCATAATATGATTTCATCTTTTTTTTTTGTATATATTTCAATTGGTATGGTTTTTTTTAAACAAATAGTTGTGGGGGTGTAACTGGTTTTTTCTTCTTATTTGTTTGAATTTCATTTCATTACATTTCATTGATTTTACTTGCGGTCGTCATGCATTTTTTTTTTTTGTGGGTAGGTAGGTGTGTGTGGGTGTGTTCTCTGTGTGGTTAATCTGAAAAATTAAGTTAAAGTAATTAATTCGGCTATGATAATTCGTTTATGATTATTGATAAGTTACTGTGAATTTGTGATATTATTCACACATTTATCATACGCCTATTTTTAATTGGCCTTTTAACTTTTTAAGTTCAATTTATGACATCCAGCACACCAATAAAATATTTTAAATGGTTTTTAAATTTTATTAAAGAAAATGTTTTTATATATATAAAAAGGTAATTCAGTTAAAACTAAATACGTGACTCAACTTTACAATTTTTTCGTCGTTTTTCGGTTTTCTCAAATTTTTATAGTAAAATGTAAACGCTACTCGGACACTGATTATTCTGTCTTTCAGAGCCAAAATAATGAGAAACTTGAATGTTTTAGAAAGTAGAAAGGTAACTCATAGTGATGCCTCGGATAGTGGTTATTTGATTTTATATATTTTTTGTTAGACTACGGATTATCCGTTCGAAAAACAACAACTTAAACTCAATGGAGAGTACCATTTTTACTCATTTAACAAATTACTTGTTTTGTATATATCGTTGTACATAACGAACCATCGAATGAATCAGGGTGGCTGATTTTTTTTTTAAAATCAAATAATCTATTTTTTTTATTTAAATCAGATTTTTTGATTTTTTTTTTTCATTTATAGGAAATATTAATTTTTTATGACGATGTTTGCAAAAATGAGTAGTAATAACATTGTTAATTGTTAAGTTGTTAGTAAAAATAATTGCAAAATAATAAAAAAAATGTTAATGAAACATTCAAATTTTAAAATAATAAGTTTCAAGCACTTTTAATTTAACATTCTGAACATAAACACGAGCTTTGCAGCCTTTTCAGTTCCCAAAGCAAATCAAATCAGTGCCTTAGAGGTAAACTGTGTTAAGTCACTTTTTTTTTAAAAAAAAAAACACGAATTTACATCTTCATAAGATGTAAAATTTGTTTTTTAAACAGCTTGTCAAGTTCTATCAGCGGTAAACAGTGTTAAGTCCACGGTTTTACACATCGGCCGCTACTTGGTGGTATACCATGTTAAGTCCCTATTTCTTCAATGAAGAGAAAAAACTTACAAATGACTCCACTGTAAAATTTAGGTTTGGTGACTTAAAACGGTTTTACCTCTGAGGTTCTTAAATAGATTACTATTACTATTTATATCTACAGTTATTTGTCCCTGATTTCCACCAGTCAATTGGGGTATACTTCCTCAAGCATATCTTCCCAAAAATAATGCATTAACAAAAGGACTACCACCCGACTTTATTTTTTATAAACATAGAGAAAAATGCCAGGAACATTTTTATTTTCTATTGTATAATTTTTAATGTTTAAATAAATGTAAATTTTTTTTTAAAAAAATCATTTGATTTAAACCAATGTGATTTATATCACTGCCACCCTGGAATGAATACTCACAAATCATTAAGTTGTTTTAATTTAGTAATTTGTGGTATTTATCTCAAATCTATTAATCTCAAAAGTGTTGAGTTTTTTAATTTAAATCAAGGTGAAGGATTTTATAGGTAAAAAATCGATTTATTTCATTCAGCATTGGGAAGTAAATTGCCAAAAAGTAATGAAGTTAAGACACAATATAACAGAGGTACATGTATTGGATGTAATACATTCTCAGTGAAGCAAGTGTATGCAGTGAAGCAGTGTATGCAAGACATTTGAAAATGACCAATTTTTTTAAATTTTTGTCTATATAAAAAGTTTATTTTGAAAGATATTAACATGAAAATACCCTAAAGTAAAACCTTTCTAGTTTCTAAAACACTTTCTAGTTTCTTATTCCTGGAAATAAACAAAAACCAGAATAATCAAGAGTTCAAAAATCAGCTGTTCATAAAAAAAATCTTATATTCGAAACCTTTATCGACTTTCAGTCTCAACTTATCTAAATAGTTTCTTAGCCTCTACGTTAGATTTTAATTTATTCATCTCAAGTGTTTCAACTAATTAAAATAATTATTTTTCTTCAAACTAGTCTTTTACTAACTTAACTAACTTTACTTTATAATTAGCCTAAAGAACGTTGTATTTTTTATTTAGGAATCAATAGGTAAATGATATGAATTATAAAAAAAATGTCTCCCTGAATTTGGCATTATAATTTGGATGAAACATACTTCACACTTTATCTAATTTTTTATCACTCTCTGACAAATTGTCTCAAGTATTAAAACTGAAATGACATTTGTCATTCATTATAAACCTCTCCAATGGAGGAAGAAAAAAAAAATCTAACTCATATTCTTCCAATGAAATGCACACGTATACCTAATGTAATGGTTTGATGGAATTAGGACAGTTGATTAATTTCTAGATGGCGCTATTTATCAATTTTAGGCCTAAGCTCTACCCTCTCCCCCCCCCCCCCCAAAAAAAAGTTGTGAATGAATCGGATTATCGCCTTCTATCCACCTACGTAGTAGCCACACTATCACTCTCCACGTTAATCTTGCTACATTTTTCTGAGCCTACTTGTATATAATAATAATAATAATAGCCACAGGACTTTCATTCTTCTCTCGATATATATAAAATATATAAATTAATATCAATCTATACTCCCACATTTTATTTTCTTTAAATATAACTTTGAAATTTCTAAAATGTTTTCTTACTTAATGGACATCATTATCATCATCACTATGGAGAGAATTTATAAAGTGGGGGTGGTTTTCAACTAAGTTGGCTTTTTTTTTTCTTCTCTAAATTATGTATTCACAATAATTGTGAATGTTCTTCTTGTTTAAGGGTTTTTTTTTTCCCATTGTTAGTGACTTGATATCATTTTTCATTGATTCGTTAGTGCGTGTGTAATTATGTGTATTTTATTAAGTGAAATGCATGTGTGTGTGTGAAAATTTTAACTACTTAAATGCGATAGACTTTTTAGATTTGTTTTAGAAATTAAAAGGGAGGTTTGTTGTTTGAGAAGCTCTGAGTGGTTCAATAATTAATTTGGTTTTCTGTCCTCCTACGCCAAGCCACATTATCTTTCTTATACATCAACTTGTTGTTAGGAGAGAGAGAGAGAGAGAGCTCAATGAATGGGATTTTTAGTGAGTGGTGGTGGTTTTTGGTGTTGGTGGTGGTGTGGTGTGGTGATAGTGGGGGGTGTCCACCTGTAGGTTAAATCTACAGGTGTGTTCATCATATAATTAACATACACATGTGTGTAAAAGAAGAAGAAGAAACCTTGAAAAAGTCTTCTTTAATGACATGAATATAAGTTAGTTGGGGTTTGGTCACTTTGATAATTTATTGTGGTTAACCTTTTTAGATTTCTTCTTCTATTCTTAAAGAAAGTAACTAGGATTATTGTTAATATATTATGAAGTATTTAAGATACAAACACATGATAAACAAACGTTCAGTAGAGAATGTCAGAGGTCGATTATACTTTCTAATATTTTAAGTAGGAGTATAGAAACATGCATTTTGAAGGAATATATTCTAGAGAGAGAGAGAGAGAGAGAGATAGAAAGAGAATGAGAGACAGATAGGTAGAAAATAAGAAGAAGAAAAAAAAGAACCGCATATTTTTGATTCCCGCTAAACATAATCTTGGTAATACCTAGAATATAGTATCGATTTTTTCTCTCTTCTGTAATATGTAACAGATGAATGAGTGCAGAAAAGTTAGTACACATTTATTGTATGGAATATATTAAAAGTTCAAAGGTGAAATATTTTAATGTATTTGTATCATGAGGCGTTTCATTATAATATAAATAATCTTGACCAAACGTTAAGTTGATATGAAAACAGATTCAAATCATTTTAATTACTACTAGTTATTGATTGAGAATTATCATAAATTGTTATCATTTTCGATTAAAATATATTTCTGTAAATTATTCACAGATAAAAATATATTTTATTTTATTTTAACAGATAGTATTTTTATTTCTAAACTATTTCATATTAGTTTAATAAAAACATCTTACAATTTAAATAACCTGATATTGTAAGATGTTGATTTAAAATTAACTTGAGTTTTTTTTCAAACTTTTATTATTCTGTCGTTTAGGAGCAGAAGAAAAAAAAAATGAAGAGGAATCTAGAAAGTGTGTTAGAAACTAGAATGGTAGCTTAATAACTTTTTAAGGGAATTATCATGTTAATGATATCTTTCAAATAAACTTTTTATAGATAAAAATTAAAAGTGTGATCATTTTCAAACTTATATAAAAAGCTTAATTTTAAAAGGTAACCACCAACATGAGAATACTTTTGAGCTACCCTTCTAGTTTCTTAAACACACTAAAGTTTCTCTTCATATTACCGGGTAAATAATTTTTCTTATTAATTTGTCTTTCTGTTTCA